>OY101444.1:37792772-38452730 GCA_956483585.1 Gymnocheta viridis
ATCGACTTTTAAATGATATTAAACATTTTAATTTTCTCAATTATTGGAAGTTATTGCGAATTTTCTTAAATTTTGCAGTTATTTTGCGAGTTTTTCTTTTAAATTATATTATTGTATGTACATTTTTCTAATATATGTATGTATGTAGATATATATTTCTTATTTTTTTTAAATCTTAAATCTTGTTGTACAGGAAATAAATCAATACATAAAAAAATAAATAAAAAAATAAACAAATAAATAAATAAATAAATAAACAAATAAATAAATAAATAAATAAATAGATAAATAAATAAATAGATAAATAAATAAATAAATAAATAAATAAACAAATAAATAAATAAATAAATAAATAAATAAATAAATAAATAAATAAATAAATAAATAAATAAATAAATAAATAAATAAATAAATAATTAAATAAATAAACAAATAAATAAATAAATAATTAAATAAATAAATAAACAAAAAAATAAATAAATAAATAAACAAATAAATAAACAAATAAATAAATAAATAAATAAATAAATAAATAAATAAATAAATAAATAAATAAATAAATAAATAAATAAATAAATAAATATAGGATTTGTATACTAATTTTGTATGAGAAAACTAACAACGATGATTTAAGTGGCACCCTATTGTATTGTTGTTCTGTTGTTAAAAGTTCTGTTGTGGTTTTTTTCTTTTTCGTTGATATGTATGAATGTGTGTTTGAAACAGTTGATTTAATTAAGTTGTTTGAATACAAAAGCTTGATCCTAACCATACACAACAAAGTTGATAAGAAATAAAAACCCAAAAATAAATATACTATTTATGTATGTATTTATATATATATATATATATATATAAATTTTATTTATTAATGTGCTTGAAATTTTATAATATAATAAACAATAGTAAAAAATAAATCTCATATTGAAGTATGTATATATATATATATATATATATATATATATAATATAAATATGTATAAATAAGTATTGTATTTGTAAAAGAAAAAACTTTTTTATGATTTAGACTTTATTAAAATTTGAATTTTTGTTTATTTTGAAATGTCCCCAAGCATAGGTATTAATACCATCTTCTCTTATATAACGTTTATTATCATCATAACTTAATACAACTTTTGATATTTGTTGTGTATAAATTTCATGTAGGATATATTTAAATATATACATTTTATCGTGATATATGGTTTTATCTATCAAACAGTTACGGTAATCATTTATAGTTAGTTTTTTTAAAGCGATATCAGATATAAAGCTGATCGGGAGCTCATCAGAAGCAGTATAAAAGCTGTTTTCGATAGCAGTTCAGATCCAGTTCGATAGCAGTTGGATAGCAGTTCGATAACAAATCGATAACAATTCGATAGCTCTTTGGAAGTTGACAAAAGCATAATCATGAATAAAAAACTTATGAAAGAACTTATAAATACTAGAACAGTATTAAACGAAAAACTAAAAAAATAAAATTAAATGAAATCAATAAAGTTAATTTGTTGGAGGATACCTTTCAACCTATAACAAAACCATTAAAAAATATAATAAGTAAACTAGATAATGTACAAACATTTAAATCAACCAACAAAAAAGTAAAACCGTCATCATCATCATCATCATCATCATCAGATATTGCAATGGATTATGATAATAGTTATAATAAATCTGTATCAGATAATAGTTATAATAAATCTGTATCAGATAATGTAATAGATTATGAAAATAGATATGATAAAACTGATTTCATCGGTATTAATAACGATATTAATTATGTCAACCCAAAAAAAGATGTGTTAGTAACTTCAACACCAATAAAGGAAAATCGTTCAAACTCTACACATTCAATTCAAAGTACATCACTTCCATTATCATTTAATATTGGTAGTCCCGTTGGTGACCATCATCATAATCAACAATCTAAGAATGATTCTAATTTTAATATGAGCTTTGAGAGTGTTAAAGAAGTGAAAAAAAACTTAAAAGGAATAGACCATCAACCACAACTTCCAATTCTAACATGAAGTACAAGCGTATACAAGGAATTCCACCATCATTATCATCATTGTCTATAAACGTGAAACCTTCAACTTCCTCACATTTGTTGTCGAATAATCTTGAAACTGATAGAGATAACATAAACAAACCAGTAACGTTAAAAAGGGGAAAATCAAAACGAAAGAATACCTCTTTGTTGAGCAATTTCGATGAAGATGATAAAAAGCGATATAAAACTACACATATTTTCTCAAAACGAAAGAGTAAAACACAATTGAATACTGATAAGAAAAGAATTAAATTAGACGAAAATAATATATCATCACTTGTTGAAAATATAAAACTATTAATGGAAAATAGAATGTTAGATAAAGTCTATGGATTTAATATAGATCAAAGTGGAGATTGGCGTTATGGAACTAATAAGTTAAAATTTCGCAGAAATAATATGTTAAATATAGGAGATATGAAGATTAAAGTAACGCCAGGATTATTCGAATTATTATTCCATTCTAAACCATTGCATTATACTAAAACCGATTTGGAGAAATATAAGAGTATTATAGTAACTACAAATGTACACAAACGCAACTATCAATCAAATAAACAAATTAAAGGTATAAAAGCATTCAAGTATCAACGTGTTATAAAAAAATTATTTAAAAAAAGCGTAATGTTCTAACAGAGGGTAGTGGATTATTACTTAAATCTGTAGACGGTAGAAAACCAAACTATATATATTGGGATGATCCTAATGAATTGGTCAACAGACTACGTTTACTTCTTTCATCAGAAGGTGTCGATCACAACAATCATAAAAACGAAATAATTTCTATTGTTGAAGAACTAAAGGAGGCTAATATAATTTATTAAACGCACACACATACACACGCACACACACACACACACACACACACACACACACACATACACACAAGAAATGAGTTATATTAACAAGTTTGGAGAAATTTTGAATAAACGAACACGAACAACTGATGATAAAGATGATGATGATGATAAGAAATTACATATCGAACTATTAAAGGTATTCGATATTACTGTAAATAATCAATGTTTAGATGTTCGCAAGAAAAGAATCAGCAATCTGTTAGCACCTGTTGACTCTAAAGATGCTGTTACAAAAGCATATCTAAATAATAAAATTATTGACATAAATAATACTCATGCAGATGATATAAAACAGATTAAAAATGAAATCGATATAATAAATAATACTCATGCAAGTGATATGGATCGGATTAAACATGAAATAAATACTTCATTAAATATTAATCTACAAAACGTTTATAAGGATATTAAAAATAATAAAGCTGACGTTGAACTACTGAAACAGTTGCACAAGGAAATAGAAGATATAAAAGCTAAACATAAAACTGATATCGAAAAATTGAGTCAACTAAACAATGAAATAGAAAATATAAATATTACACATTCAACTGATATTAAACAGTTGAAAATTGATACAAGTAACTTGTTTTTGACAGCTGTCGTTGGGTAAATCTTTATATAAAATTTACTTTGTTCTCTGGTATTGAAACTGCACAAAATAATAATAATAAAGTAATAACAAGAAGGAAAAAAAAGTTGTTGATTATAAAAATAAAATGATTTAGAATTGTATGGAAAGCAAAAATGAAAAATTCAGAAGCGAAAAAAGCTGAAAGCATTGACAGGAGGGAATAAAAATGAAAATGAAAAATTCGCTTGCAGTGTAAGTTGTAGCTGAACTTGTAAACAGAGTATTGATAGGTGTAAAATTTGTAAATCCTATGATTTATGATTAACTCATAATTAATTATCTTTTACACTTTTCTACTCCCTCTGCAGGAAAGGTTTATTTATTTGTTTTATTTTTTATGTTTTATATTTTGTATAAGTACATTTTTTTTTCATTTGCCATAAAATTCCAATTATTTAAGGTTCACGAAAAAGTTAGATGGTTAAAGGAACTATTTGGAGGAGAAATAGAAATGTACATTATTAATTTAGATGATTTGAATTGTCCAAATATAAAAACATTGTATTGAAATAATCCCAGTATAAATATTTGTAATAATCATAGTAATAATAATAATGCTAATCAAATATGTGCTGAGAAAAATGTAATTTTATTTAGAAATTTCATTAATGTTTATTTAAATAAAGAAAAAACATACTAAATAAATTCATTTAAAAATTTATAATTATATTTAGTTTTTCACTACACTCTGCACAGACCACATTACAGCTAATATTTATCTTTAAAAAATGTTAACATCTGTCGAGTTGGAGAATCTATTACTAATATATTATAACCAAATCGATAAACAACATATAATTTTATTTCTTAAGGTTATAAATGAATTACGAATGTATACTAGTAGTAATATAAACAACCTATTTTTTAAGGATAATAACAATGTTATTCATAAATTTGATTGTCAAAATGCTTATGTACAATGTTACAACATATGTCGATGTACAACATTTTATAATCAATATTTGTTAACACAAAAACTTTTTACACTTTATAAGCGTCTTTTTAATCTGAAATAAAGAAATTCCTAATAAAGCTTTAAATAAAAACATAATTTTATATTTTATATTAATTGTTTTTTATTTATTATTATTTTTTGATTATTAAATCTGAAAAAAAAGAAATAAAAACACAATTTTATTATTTTATTGTTATTTTATTTTTTCTTATTATATTTTTACAAATCTTCCTCTTCCTCTTCCTCCTCTACTTGATAATCAATATCATTAACATCATCATCATCATCATCATCATCACTTCCCATTACACTATGCGATGTGAGATCGATAGTGCTGTTGATGGTGATGAATGGTAATGATGATGACGATGATGATGAAGTTTTAAAAAAGTCTGAAGGGTGAATGTTATCCATGAAATAACACTCACCCTTCTTTTTTACAATATTAATTTGAAGGATGCTTTGCCGGCACTCAGGACACGATAAAACACCCCACTTTTTTAGACATTGTCCACATAAAAAATGTGGACAATTAAGGAATACTATATTCTTCCCTGCATGTAACATAAAACATATGTTACATTTATATTCGGAAGAATATAGTATCCTTAGTGGAGAAGGAGATGAACTATTCAATAGTTCTTCTTCATTCTCCAAAAATTTTAACATTTTACTTTTTAAAGCTATTTCTTTCTCCTGCAGTTTTTTTATTTTTGACTGCAAGGAGCTATGCTTTCGCATATAATTCTCAAACTTCTCCTCCTTCCTCTTAATAGTCCTCCGTTGAGTTGAAAGGATTTTTTGGAATCGGGCTTGCAACTCCCTATCCTCCTCCAGACCTCTTCTTTCAACAGATGGTGCTGCCAATGAATCCAAATCTTGGCCTGGATAAGGTTGAGTTTCCTCATCGTCATTGTTGATGTTGAAATTAATATGTTGATGGTTATTCATTGTTGTTTCAAACTGTAGTTGATAAAATCTTTTTGCTAGAACCCTATTTTATACTAAAATTTCTACCTATTCAAAACTATAAAAAAACTTGGTGACTATTTAATCACATACATTTTTTGGTTTCAATATCACAACCTTATAAAATTATAAAACTTGGTCTATTTCTATAATAATAATAGACCACGAACATTTTTGTATTTCTAATAAAAATTTTAACCATAGTAAGTATTTTTATTTTTTCCTAATATAATTTCCGTTTTTTAATCACAAACCCATTTATATATATATATATATATATATATATATATATAATAATTGCAGAACCACAAACAAGTTTACATATACCTTTTCTAAATATTTCATACATTAAAAAATTCGTTATCAAAACTATATGTTTCAAATATTTGCAGAACCACAAACAAGTTTAAATATACCTTTTTCTATTAAAATAAAAAAAGCGACTACAAAGAAATTATAAAACCACAAAACTTAACGCGCCAAGAAAAAAATTATTTTTATACAAAGAAATTATAAAACCACAAAACTTAACGCGCCAAGAAAAAAATTATTTTTATTGAAAACCACAACATACACTTACATTAATAATCACATGACCATCAAAGAGTGAATTCATCTAAAAAAATTTTTTAAATTTCATACTTTCAATTTTTTTTTTTTGCATCAGACATTATAATACAATTTTATTTCTTTATCATGAATACATATATTTATTTAAGTCTTTAAAATATTTTAAAAAATAATAAAAACCATAAGAAATATCCTGGTCGCACATTGCATACCCTACAAACACATTCACCCAGCACACTCAACGTGCACCCGGCACACTCAACATGCAACCCTGCCCCGGACGGACATTCTAATGCTTTGAACTGACATTCAAATGCCCCGGACTGACATTCCAATGCTTTGGACTGACATTCAAATGCCCCGGACTGACATTCCAATGCTTTGGACTGACATTCAAATGCCCCGGACTGACATTCAAATTTCCGAACTAATATTCAAACCAGACATGGAACATTCAATGCACGTGTCCGGACGGACACTCAAATCAAACATGGGAAAACTTAACAAAAATCTACATACAAAATTTTACCTGATACACCCCCCTACTACATAACACACTCATAATACAAACCCCTAAAAGCTATTCCACACAAACATCCAGGGATGGAAAACGCACTTACATTACAAAACCATTCATTCACCTAACAAAATACACAATTTTTTTAACAATCACGGTTCCCAGCCAGGCATGATCCCAAAAATGTATGGGATTTTTGATGCCGAAGCCTCACATTCATACTACTATATTACACAATTATCTTTAAACTCCATAAATTAAAATTTCTCAATATCATTTGTAATTTTCTCAATTTAAAACTAAAATTTCTCAATTTCATATGCAGTTTTCTCAATTTCAAATTGAAATTCTCAATTTCTGGATTTTTTCAATTTCAATGAAAAATGGTGTAGACCACACATAGTCTGCAAATTTACCAAACTTGTTATAATAACGCCCGACACCAATAAAAAATATAAAAATAAATTTAATATTTTGTACTTTATTTATGAGTTTTATATTAAATATCACCCTGCTTCAGTGGAACATACAAGGATTTGTCACTCGCAAATTTGCCCTTCAATTTCTTGTGGCAAAACATGAACCGAATGTTATTGCATTACAGGAAATTCACATAAATAATAAAACCCGCCATATTCTACCCTTACCAGGATACCAAGATTTCCATCACAATGGCATCAGTGCAACATTTGTTGTCCTCAAGTGGTTTGCTTTGTTACACAGTGGTGAAAGAATGTAAGTTGAGAATGACTAAGTCTATGCTTGATGAAATGCGTTCATGGGCACATGTAAACAGTCGTAAAGTAAAGATTTGTTTTTTTTTTGTTTGTTTCTTTAAACATTTTTTGTACGTTTATTAGTATAATATTATGCATGCATATTACAGCATTTTTTACGGTTACATATTCTTTTCGTATATAAATAACCATAATTATTTGTTATATTATTTATATTAAAGATATGTAATGGATCGTCAAGACACTACGAGTACGAGTAAATATACTAAATCAATGAAATTGAATTTTAGTTTTGTTTTAAAAATGTATTAATATTTCATTTTTATGACTATTTGTGATTTCAGAAGAAAGGCAAATTGATGCTTATATCCTGTTTTATACTTGTGTAATTTTAATTAATTTCTATATTCAGGTGCAGAGCGTACCTGCAGTATATCAGAACCCGGTATTATTATTGTATTTGTACAATGTGATAAAAAATCTCTTGACTATTAAAATGTTGTTTGAATACTTAGTAACACATAACAAAGCAGAAAAATCTCTTCCCGGCTAAAATTTGATACCTGTTCAGCAATATTTTTTAATTAAAACTTTCAGTATACATATTTACTTTGATTTTTTCTAATTTTTGGATTTTATATTCACAACTTGGTACTTTACTGTTGCTTTCATTATAAACTCCCATAAGAAATGTTTCTTTCATTCTGTAACATCAGTGAGTTAATCTTCAAAATCACTTCAATTTATTGCCATTTTTCTATAAAATAAAAACAAAGTTTGATATAAGAATTTTATAATTAATATTTATACGTAATTGTTGAACTGTTTAAGGTTTATATTGAAATGAAATTTTTTTTTGGCTTAAGTTCAAATCTGAGTTTACCCATTTCTTCTTAATTTAAGAAATTATATTTGGATAAATTCATTATTTTTATTAAGAGAGTACTTTTTATTTGAAACAATTTATTCATCAGTGGTAAAATCGAACAAAGAACGATGATGAGATGGTGTAGCGACCTCGAAATCAGTATTGATCCGTTCTGCTAGTCTGATGAATAAATTGTTTCAAATAAAAAGTACTCTCTTAATAAAAATAATGAATTTATCCAAATATAATTTCTTAAATTAAGAAGAAATGGGTAAACTCAGATTTGAGCTTAAGCCAAAAAAAATTTTCATTTCAATGTAAGAATTTAATTTGATATCAAGCTCCAAAATGTAATTAGCAAAGAAACTAAAAAATTTAAAACCCCGCGAAAATAACACATATTCTAAAAATTGCAACTGCAATATTGGAAATTATTCCCAAAATTTATTTAAAAAAAATCATATAACTGGCAACCGGCAGCCAAAAGTCTTGAAAAAAATCTCTAAAATGCCAAAAATTCTTAAAAATATGCGAACATCAGAAAAATTGTATGATTCAATATTGATTAAAAAACAGCAAAATTATAGAGTAAAAAACTTAAAAAATATCATTTCCATTGTGAAAATTAAACTTTTATTAAAAACTATTTTGTATTTGGAATAAAAATTTAAAATGCATTTGTATTTTGAATACCTACTTTCCACAAATTTATATTTAGCTTCTAGATTGCATTATCCAAGTGAATAATTTAATGTGGGCTTAATTAAAATGTATTCTAAGAATAGTTCGCAATTCATCAAATATTTTTCAATCAGTTCCTATGAATTTTGGATTTTTAGATCGGAATGTTTGGGGAGAATTTCCACAACATTTGTAAAGTGTAGCGATAATAGTTCGCGAGCTGGTTTTTTAAATAAATTGTGGAACAAACTTTTTCAAATAAAAAGTTAAAGTAATAAAAACAACTAAAATGTATCAAAAATTCTAAAAAATAGCATTGAGTTGTGTTCAGGATTTGAAACCGTGCCACCATTCATTATTTTTTTTTAATTTTTGATACATTTTAGTTATTTTTATTACTTTTACTTTTTATTTGAAAAAGTTAGTTTTTTAAAGAATTTTTGGTAGCTTTAAATTATTTTCAATATGAAGATAATATTGGAACATTTTAATCATTAGACTAGCAGATTTATGTAAAGGTGTCGATATTTTTTATCTATTTTGGGAGAATTTGTTCATTATTAAACCTGTTCTTACGTTTCAAATCATTTCTTTGTTTAGTCGAAGACCACTTATTGATAAAGACGTTGAAACACTTCTTGGATGTGTGAAAAAATATATAAGTGCTAATAAGGGGATGTCACCCCAGGCAAGAAAGTGTTACAAATTTGTTACGGAATTCATAATTTTTGGCTGACTCCATAAACGCAGTTTGCAAAGCAACACTAGAATGCCTTGTAAACTCATGCTTCCACTGTTGCTTTGGAAGCTGTGTATATGAAATCGGCCTATACCATGAAATAGGGATTAGAACCAATAATGCGTGATCGTGATTAATTTTTTGTTTCCATCACGTGAGGGTGCGTCCGTGAGACGGTGAGTGGCAATTTTTTTTGCTTTAATGCAATTTTTTCTATTTAAAATATTTTTTTTTTAATTTTTTTCGTATTTCGTGGGCGTGAATTTTCGTGATTGTGACTTCTTTCGTCACTCAATACTATGGTGAAGGGTATATAAGATTAGGCGCAGCCGAATATATCTTTTTTACTTGTTCTTTCTAAGTAACTTAAAAGTTTTGGTTTTTTTAAGATATGATCATGTTGCATTAAAGGGGCGATGTGTAGTATACAAATTTCTGAAAATTCTAAATGAGGAATCGATTAAAAAAATGAAATCAAAGTCGAATCAAATTCATTTCAATCGATTATTTCATTGTCGTTCATTTTGCTATCAAAAATATCCATTTCGTCTTCGGCATCAGACCACAAAACAGTTGTAATAAAATATTGAATTTTATTGGTATGATTCGTTAGAATTTTTGCTACAAACATTTAAAGGCAGTTGAAAATGCTACAGCATGCATTTTCTAATTTTAAACAGTATTTAATATGCAGTAACGCATTTACTGGATTTAAAAATAACCGGTTTCTAATTTTTGTTTCAAACAAATTCATCAGCTTTTTAAAAAATACCCGAAAAGCAACAAAATGCCATCGCTGCTTATAGGTATCTCAAAACTTTTCAAAAACTTTTGTTTGTTGAGGGTTTTTTAGCTAGTCTATAATATAGATGGGCATGGCTCACGTGATTAGCGTGAATCATGCACAATCGTGAGCAGTTTTTTGTTTCAATCACGTGAGCGTGCATGAGCGTGAGTATTAAAACTTAGCGTGAGTGAGCGTGCATGAGTAGATTTTTTGAGTGATTTTTTCGATTTTGGGATTTTTTTATTTTTTTTAATAGGTACGTGGTTTTCAATTTTGTCATGAAGACATAAAACATGTGGTAATGCCACGTTGTGCCCGTATGTGTTAATGTACTGATGTGAATTAACGAGTCAAAGCATCAGTATATGTAAGTCCGAGTTTCGACTGGCGGACATTTGGAAGAAAAACATCTGCAATTCTTTATAGTTTTTTTCATTCGCGTTCACAGAGACGAACAAAACCTAGAAATTTTAAGTTTTTGGAAAAAAGCTAAAGATCTACCAATTCTGCAAAAATTGACTAAACAAATACTGTGTTTACCATCCAGCTCAGCTACAAGCGAAGGAGTTTTTTCAACGCCAGGAAGAATACTTGAAGAGATGTGAAACATACTTCACGTGAAAAAAGTTGACAAAATTTTATTTCTGCATATATCTATTTATCTATTATCTAATAACACTAAAGTACAAGATCCTACTTAATCTTAATATTTTACACAGATTTCTTATGAGCTAGAAAACGAATGAGTTTAATCAAAATATTTTAAATATGTATATATGTACATACATATGTACACAATTTTAAATTTCACTTCAAAACTTAAAAAAAAGAAAATTTATATTTTCTTTAAGAATTTTCAATTGTATTCAATTGTCAAATTTAATTTTACCTACAAAGTTTGAAATCCCATGATACATATGTACATACATACATACATATGCGTAATTCCTGCGCGACGAATCCTACATTCGTACATTAATACATAAACATTTTTTGGTCTTTCAAAAGAAGTGTCTTCAACTTATGCATGGTGTTTATTTAGTGGGATGTAAGAGTACTTTCGAATTGCATAATTTATAATTTTTTAGCATGTATTTGTTGCGAAATAATAGATCACAAAATTTTGTGACGCACGCTACAAAATACGGAAGTAACTTTGAAAGTTTAAGTGTGTTTTCGTAATTTTTTGCGAATTTTGTATAATAAAGTACACAAAATATAGTTCCTAAAAGAAAGATGAATACAAGAGAATTCTAAAATAACTTATTTGCAGCCAACAAATTTTGTCGTTTTTTTCAGAAGACTTGAACCCTTTGTGACGCACCCTACGTGACTCACGTTACATATTTTCTCTTATATTTCTATTCTGAAATTTCATACCGCATTTCAATGTTTCCAAAATAGTAAACACAAAATTTTTTTACTAAAATTTAAGTGAATTCAATGTATAAAAATATGGCTTCGATCGGGCCATCTTCACTAACACTAAAGTAATGATATGAATACCTAAAAATGTTTAATTTCTGGTATGAAATTACATAGAAGATCTGAGGTTGAGTAGGATTTGGTATTAATTTGTGCATTAATGATCGTCGAAATACATTTATTATATTTATAAAAATATGTATTCAGTCTAACACTCCTTAAAAAATATAAAAAATAAGTTGGATAAAATTAAAAAAATTCTGGTTGGTGGACTGTTTCTGGGGCTTATCCATATATCAAAATTGAAAAATTGTATTTCAAAACAAACAAATTGTGTCAGAAAAGTATATTTCTCAGTTAAACATAATTTTCCTCTTTTATTGCAGAATTTTCTAATTGTAATTTTTCTATTTGCATTCAGAAATTTTAATGTTGTGATTTTTTCGTGAGCATTTCGTGCGCGTGAGTTTTCGTGATTGTGGCTAACTTATTTTTTCACCCACGTGAGCGTGACAGGTGACAGCAGTACAGCAGCTAACTATTCGTTGCGAATGTCAAAATACATACAAAATACTTTTGTCTTTTTTTCTGTATCTGTTTTCTTTGTTTTATGGGTTAGGTTTTTGACATACGCAATGAAACTACACAAACAAAAATGCCTGTTGTTCTTGTATTGCCACCTAGGTAAATACACCTTGAGTAGACCTTAAGCCATATTTTTGAAATGTTTCAAACCTCTTATCTTATACAAAAACTTTAAAAAAACCAATGAGAATTACAAAAAGTGCAATAGCATAAGCATTGAAACTTTGAAACTTATTCAAAAACCCCAACAAACAAATTATATTCGATATGAATCTATTTTATTTTCTTTACAAACTTTATACAATTGGACACCCTTTGGATGTATAATAAAAGGTATCTCAAAACATTAACACTATAATGAGGACACTTTTTTTCAAAAGAATAGACAATAAAGGATATAAAAATCAGTCAACTTTTATTTTATTCTTGTTCGAAAAATTTATTTAACACAATCACCCTTATTTCAGTTGTCAACATGAATACAAAACGATATTGTTTTGCCTTGTTTACTTCAAATTGTTATTCCAGTTGTCGTTATCGTATATTATCGATGACTGTCAACATAGAATTTGTATTCCACAAGAAAATTTTACGGCGATATTGTTTTGAAACGAACTTGAATTTGTCGTCGCCATTTTTCATAACGACTTGACTTTATTTGAAATATACCTAAATGAAAAAACTAAAAAATTTTAATTAACAACTGCAACTCAGTTTGAAAAATTAGTGGAAGATTTGCAGAAGAATCCCTTTCTTGCAGTGAGATTTTGGCACTCTTCCAAGTAATTTTAGAGAACAATGGGAAGAAATCGCATGAGTTTTAAATTCTCTTGGCTCGCCGGTACGTTAAGGAGATGGAGATAACGAAGGAATTAAATAATAATGAAATAAGGAGCAAAAATATTGGAATATAAAAATAAAATAGGTTTGGCGAGAATTGAAGTTTAAAGTACTCTAAAGTAACTTTCAAACCTTTAAAAACTAAATTATACAATCATTAAAGCAATACACTGAAATTGGTGTTCACTTGCTGTCCGGTATGTTAAATATGTCAAATTTCTGTGTCAGAAGCTTTCGTTCTAATATGAGATTATGTTTTCCTTGTATTTGCATCATCATTCGAGTCTGAATTTATATCACAACTAAAAAACATTTCAACTTTTAATAAAATTGTTGTTCAAAATTAACAAAAAAAAAACACAGCTGTTTCAAATAATTAGAGATGTGTGTTTGATATGTTGACATAAACGATAAATCGTCAACGTCGTCGTCATCCTGTTATAGAATGAAAAATGTTATTGAATTGATGACGACGTTGAAACAAAATGATATTGACAATAAAATGACGGCGACGTTGACGACAAGAATAGGAATAAGGGTGAATAATGTATCACCCTGTAAATCGACAAATCATGGTAGAATACAGGTAGTGTCGAAGCATTACCGGACATTTTTTGGGGTTCATAGCTGTCAAAATTTGATTATGTATAACTAACACACAACCACACTGCTAAAAAAGTACACTTTATCACTTGTTTCAAATGCAAATAAGAAAAGGAAAAGAAACAAAATTCTTTATAGAACAGAAAATGCAACCATTTTGCAATTTTTCTTTTGTGCTTTTTGACAGCTTCGAACCTAAAAGCAGTGTTGTTACAGCTTCGATACTACTTGTATTATTCTACCATGGTTCCATACACATTCATATCTACTAGAAGTGAAAGTTATGTAAAATATCAAGGAATTTGGGAAAGAATTTTTAATTTTTCTTCACAAATAACGCGCCATATGCAACCAGCGAATTACTGGCTTCTAAGTTTTACATTAAAAAAAAAACAATACAAAAATTAAGTTTAACAATGTTTTATTGCATAAAAATTAATATTTAATTTTTAACATCTTCATGAGCCACATTTTACACTCAATGTGAATATTTATTTTCTATGTTTATACATTTTTACCATTCTAATCATTTTAAAAGCAAAATGAAAATAAAGTAAAAAAATAAAGAATAATAACTTGAACTAATTGTTGAATAGATTTTAACTACAATATTGTATTGTTCTTAATACATACTTATATGAAAATAAAATGTTTTTCTACCATTTTACAGTTTTTTTTATATTTGTTCGCATTTACCGCTTACGGTTATAACTTAAGTATGTATGCTTTTCTATGTGTAATATTTTGAAATCATTCCTAGTCATAAACAGTCACCAAACTCGAATGGCATAAGAATCGGTTTAAGATTAATTTATTTATTTATTAATTACATCATTTATATTGCGTACATTTTCTTATTCCGTGTATTCCCTATTTATGATCAGGAATGATAAAGCAAACTTCGTGCATATTAAATTTAAACTCTGATATACTAAACAATTTTTATATTGTTATAAGAGTTATATCATTTCTTTCATTTTAATAATTTTAATGAAGATTATTTGTGTTCTTGGGGTTAAATTAACATTGGTTTTCGTTTACACACTTAAGGTGAATGCGAAAATTTAAAATAAAGTAACAAAACAAAATTATAAGCACAATATAGCTGAAGACTAGAAATAATATGAAAATAGCACAAGAGTCAAAATGTAAAACTGTAAACTGTAAACAGCACAGTAATGATAATAATAAAAAATAATAATAAAATTAATAAATAAAATAAAAAATAGTTACAAGTTTATAGTAATTTAATATATATTTTTTGTTTGAGGGCTTTCACAGATGGCAAAATCCCTTATTAGAATATCAGCACCAATCTCTTTTTTTTGTAATAAATGGGACTATACTGTTTTAACAGATTTTTAAGCCACTTAATTAGTTGGTACTTAAAATGTTAAATATACATTAATATCATAAAGTATAATACATCAGATCAAATAGCCATTACTTTCTTTTTTATTAACAAAATAAATAAAGTAAAAAACAAAAGCAAAATGTACATGTTTCTTCTAAAAAAAAAATAAATGTCTCATTATCTATGCGTTGATTGTAGAAAATAAAATACAAGTTATACAACAAGTTACAATGTGCACACATTGAATATAAAGGAAGTTTGTATTGAGAATTTTAAACAAACCATTTAAATAAATGGTTGTTTGTTGATCACATTCAAGCACTGATTTTGAAACGTTTAAAAGCATCAAATTTTTTAAATAAATGATTACAGCAGATTTTACGATTCTACTTACAGCAATTAAATATTTCTTCCCGCTGTTAAGTAATTGCGTACGTACGTAGTTAAATTAGCATTGTTGCAAAAAAAAATAAAAATATTGAAATGCTTATTAGAATAAATGCACCGAAAGTAAGTGCACAGTGGTTGCTGAGTAGAATAAGGAGGATATAGCACAAGTGTTGTTTAGAATCGCTAATAAGTTTCTTGAAGCAGCAAAACGCATTTGATATTACCAGAAAAGAGACAATTGCAAGTCTAAACTGTTAGGTTTAGAGCCAACCTCCTTTGCGACCAAACAGTAAAGAGCTAACCGATCCGACGAAAGACTGAGTTATGCTTTGTTGGGCTTCTTTGGTATCATGATATTTATCGTTTGGCTTGGAACTTCTTGCAGATGTTGTAACAGTTGGCTTGTTGTTCGTGCTATGCTGATTTTCGTTCTGTTTTGGTGAAACCCGTCCCAAATCAGTGCGCACTCTACCTCCAATTGTTCCCAAGTCAGGTCGTTGACCATTTTTTAAGTTTCGTCGAGATTTTTGCCGCAACATTTGTTTAACTCGTATATTTGAATTTTCAAGGCTTGGCATAGCGATGCCTGTCGTGTTTTGTGCGTCATCGTCTAATTTGTGCATATTTTGCTGTCGCTTAGTTTCATCACCATGCTTCACTTTCATTTCGCGTTGCTCCGCGGTTCTTGATGTTACGTTCGCTGATGACGATGGATTTTGCAACTCCTGAGGATGAAGCCCTTTCTGTAGAACATCTTTTATCTGGTGTCGATCAAAATGTAAGTCATTTACAAGGTTATTTGAATTTGTATGAATATTTTTTAGACTGGTCAGTTGAGCCATTGGACTTGCGCTGCGATTAGCAATTCCGCTTGCTAGTTGTGACATCGCATTCGGTTGGGTAGTAATAATGTTTTCTAGACCAATACTTTCAACTTTTTCTACAAGTCGCAAAGATCTTAGTGCACGTCTCTCGAGACGCGTTAACATGATTTTCTGCTGCTTCTGATACTGTTGATTTCGGGTGGGTCTTTCTATGTCACCACCTACAAGCTTTCGCCTTATTAAATCTGCTCCGGAGGAAAGCAAACTGAACAAGGGTTCAGGCGACATGGAACGCGTTGGTGATCCCTCTGAAATTATTAATTATAAGAATGAAGTATTCGTATCGTATTATATATCAAACTTTTAATTATTTAGACAAACCTGGACTGTTACATGGCGTGCCAGTCGGTGAAAAGTTTGGACCTGCTGGAGTATTTAAGGCGCTTGGTGTCACAGCTTTAATACCTCGTTCATTCAACATTGAAGCCAATCCCAAATTAACTGAGAATGTTGAACAGGAATTTTTCCGCGATAGTCCGGCTCGAGGAGTTGGAGGACAACTTTGGATAGAAATTGAACATATTTATTTATTTCTTCATTAATGTAATTTAAAGCTAAACATAACATATATCACATAGTATAAATAATGTATATGCACATATAAATGTATAAACAAAAGTATATTTATTCATGTACGCTCACTTCGGCAGCTGATTAGCAACTTTTTGTTTACATTTTAATGTTTACTAGTGTATCCAGCGGTCCACGGCGAATCGACCGCATAATATTAATTAAATATTATTCATTTACATAATTATATACGTAAAAGGATCTAAAAAATACTAACGAAAAGAAAATTAAATAATTTCAATAATTATGTTTATGTTTGTTTCTCATGCGGGATCCCGGGAAATAATAAAAAAAAATAATTGACAACTTAACGTTTAGAAAATAGCTGCTTCTATTTTGATACGTGCCAAATAGTAAGAAAAATAGTTGACAAGTTTTCGTTTAGAAAACAGCGGATTTTACCAGTGTTTAAAAAACTGCAAAAACTTTCATTTCATTTGACTTGGGCTCATGTAGTATAATTGTGTGCCCATAAAATGCAGATTTTTTGACAAGTCTGTCCGACTTGCATATAATAATGGAAATTTCCATAAAATGCATCTTTTTAAGAAATTAATTTGCAACGAAAGCAAAATTAAATTAAAAATATTTATTTTATAAATCTGCAACTATTTAGTCGCAAAAAATCATTAAGTCTAAAATTATTTTACTGAAAAATACACATGTATGTGTTCGCATCTTTTTTGTGCGATAGTGTGGCAAATTCAATGAGATGTTTAAAAGTGGGACAGAATTCTGCCAGATTTTCCTGTGAATGAATCGTACGACTGTGTATGATAGAGTATCAACTTTAAATTTTATTATTTCATAAAATTGCCCGCTTTCCCGGGAAAGGATAAATTGCGGGAAAAAACTCTAATAAATACATACGTTAAAATACAAAAGCAAAAAACATTCTAAATAAAAAACTGAAAACCCTGTCTCATTTCTATGCAAAATCAAATTGAACAAACACACATGTACACTTTGTTAATTTTTCAAGTTGAAGCAACTTCAAACACTTATAGCTGCCAAAATACTGAACCGATTTAAAATTAATATTGTGCACATCTATGTAAAAAACAGTTTAAAAACACATAAACCGATTTAAATAAAACTAAAATCCCTATTAAAAACACATAAATCTTTCCAAAATCGGTTCACTATTACGGCCGTAAAAGGGATCTAAAAAACGTGTTTGCCTATTAATAATGTAGATGAGCAAGTCCTATTACTTCTTTATGTTACTGTCAGCTGTTTCCGACAATAAGAATGAAAACAGAAAACTGCCGGTTGTTTTTGTTGTTATGACACAAGCGTACTTGAATAAATATACTTAGGTTTATATAAACTTTAAACATAAAAATGGAAATTTACTGCCAGGCCCACGATGTCACACGTATTCGTTCTTTGGTACAATTACATTTAAAACGAAACCAAAATTTTAGAATTTGATTTTGTTTTAAATGTAATTGTACGAAAGAACGAATACGTGTGACATCGTGGGGCTGGCAGTTAAATCTGATTCCTTTATTGAACCCTCCAAAGTAAATTTACAAATACAATAAAACTTAAAATCGCCTGACTGTCAAACAAATTCTTTATATATTGATAAATGTTGTTTATTTCATTTTTTATGGAGTTTGACAAACAGAAGATCACAAATGTATTATTGTGGAGTTGCATATACTCGAGTAAATTTAGTTTGGGCCTCTCAACCGTATTGATAAAGCAAATTATAAAAATAGGTATTTAAAATTTAAAAGTTTGAGAAGGAAAACATTATTAGATTGCGAGAAAATGCGTAGTTCAATCGGT
Source organism: Gymnocheta viridis (assembly GCA_956483585.1). Taxonomy (NCBI): domain Eukaryota; kingdom Metazoa; phylum Arthropoda; class Insecta; order Diptera; family Tachinidae; genus Gymnocheta; species Gymnocheta viridis. The sequence continues at coordinate 37,811,590 of OY101444.1, forward strand.
ACGTATTTCCATCACCGAATTTAGTTTTAAGTTATGATTTCACAATTTACCTTGGTTGACGAGAGGTTGACGTAGAAGCCATTCGAGAGGATACCTGGGATTGGGACAAAAACGACAAATCGGTTATGAGCCCATCATCGGGATGCATAACAGTACTGGTAGTGTAGGTATAAGTACAGCCAGAAAATTCAAATTGCTTGCCGGGCAATTCATCGCTGACATCTTCTTCAACATCCGAAAGCGTGTAAACTTGCATTCCTAAATCGTCAAGACCGCGGCCACCGCGTATTGTTACACCAGGTCGTTCTTCTAAAAGACCGCTTAAAGTAGGAGTAGCAAGGCGTGTCCAATGGTGCAATGTCTGAGAACCTTCGATTGGCTTTACAATTTGTAATTTCTCAGGAAGACGCCATTGATGCATCGATGATGACATATTAATCGACGAAGAAATTCCAGAAGAGCCGGTCGACATAATGCTATCAGGTGTTCGCACTCCTAACGGAAGGGCAGCCATAGGTTGCTGATCATCGTAGGAATATGTTCCCGCTGGCGCATACGACAACATAGCTCTTCTTGCAAGCACTTCAGCCGGAGTTAGTCTTTTTAGTGCAGCCTCGAGTTCTTTGGCACCTGGTGCCCCTGGTACACCTGATGGTTGAGATGGGTAACCATCATCCGACTGAGAGTTTATGCTTTCGCATGATTGTGACTTTGCACCCATCCCAAAAGACATCCCACTGTCGCGACACAGTGAAGTTCTATTTTGATTTGGCCCGCTAACAAATGGCATTGTAGACATGCGCGGTCCTGATGAGCTACTCATGGCCATTGCGCCGAGATGTGTCATCGACGTAATTTCAGTGTCGGCAAAATTACCACTTTTCGTTGCACAGCGTACTGTATCAAAAACTTTTTTGTAAGGAGGTAAGGTGCCTCCACTGTACGCACAAATACTACTTGAATTCATAGAGCTGATGCCACAGTTTCCTCCGCCAGGAATTTGTGACATTAATCGACCGATGCGTTGGGTATCACCTGAAATTCCAGAATCAATACTGTTTTCAGAATACAATGAAGATTCCATTAGTTCAGATTGCAATGAATCTGGTTGCAAACCGCCCAGTGTAGACATAAAAGAACTTCGAGCTTGAGGAAGGCTCTTTTTTCGTTGTTTCCGCAGTTGTTCCTGAGTTTCTTGTAACAAGGCCAGTACCTCTTGATATCTTTGCTTAAATTCAACTAACTCCAGTGCTAAAGAATTTTGATTTTCTTTTGTGATGTTCAATAACGTTATGTGTTCGTCATTGTCGTGTGTGAGCTGATGTAATCGCATTTCAGCTTCTGACAGACGAGCGGTAAGGCTAACAATCTGTTCGTGCTGCAGACGATTCTCTTCCCTCTGACGCTCCAACTCCAAACTAAGCCCTTCAAATTGTTTGTTGGTGTCATTTAGTTGTGAAGAAATATCATCCACTAGTTGACGTTCATGTGCCTCTACCTCATCCGTTTGACAAGCTAACTGACAAGCTTCCAATTTGAGGGATTTATTTTCATCTTGTAACGTTGTAATTTTTTTTTGTAGCAAATCGAATGTTATCGATTTGGAATATGTTGGTGTTTCTAAAGGAATAAAAAGCATTACTTTTATTTTATATATATTATGTATTGAATTCATTACCATTATCACTGGTGTCTTCTCCGTCATTGGTTAGGACAGAAATAAGTTCATTTTTCTTATGAAGTTCATGTACTAGCTGAGCACGATCTTCATTTGCAGTTTTTAAATCACCTTCTAGTTCCGCTAATCTGTTCTCAAGTATATTATTTTGAGTTAAAAGTTCTTTACCAATTTGTACCGTCAGCTCTAAATCTTTCTCCTTCTCTTCGAGAAGGCGAGTGACGGCCTCGATATCATCGTATGCCCTCGTCATTTGGCTAACTCGATTACCACATAAAACTGAAAGAAATTTAATATTTTTAATTACTTATCAGTAGGCATTTTCATTGCAATTTTTTGCAATTATTACCAGAAAATATAAAAATATTTATATAATTATAAAAAAATATATAAAAATAAAAAAATTAAACATGTTTAGTTGCATATAAAATGGTTTTGTCAATATTATAAATCTGGGCCCGTCACTTCATTATATTAATTGATTTTGTCGCTTTTTTATTAATTCCATTTCAAGAACCCTACAAGACCAAGGTGCATCTTTACATTATTTTATTTTTATTACATGGTTTTATCCATTTTAATGAAACGCACGATATAATGATATAATTATTTATTGAGAAATAATTATAAACAAAACATTATAAAGAAAGAAAAAATATTTTTTTTAAACATCTAAATTTTGTAGAAAAAAAAAATAAATTTTGTTAATTTAAAAAAAATTACCTAGAGCTTAAATAAATTAGATTAATATTATGTAAAATAAAAACTATAAAATAAAATATTGTAAAAATTTTTGGAAAATCAGAGCTTGTGATCACTTTTCACAGAGATATAATCAATACTTAGAAGGTATGGGTTCGATAAAGCCATCTGCATATAATGTTATCAGGCAACATAGTAAAATGACAGCAAATTTTTTTAGCTGTATTAAGTGAAATATTTGATATTACAAACTACACATACTCGAATAAAATTTCTATGAAGATTCTGCAGCATGTGGCAACACTTTTCAACATGTTTACATATAAAATAAATTCCATAAATTTGCATTCTTGATAAACATTTTCATGTGAAAATAACATGTATTTTTACACCAATACCATGTATTTTTATATTGTGGTACACACTTAACAAAGAAATAAAATAAATTTATACATACATATTTAAGTATGTATTATGTGTAAAAATTTAAAAAATAAGCCGGATTATAATAAAATTTCTAGTAAAATGACACTTAGTGAATGCAATATTATAGAAAAAACCATGATAAATATATACAGTAGTTTTCCGGTTTAACGAACCAGTACTTTGTCAGCCCTGTTCGTTAAACTGAAAAGTTCGTTATACCCAGTACTTATGTAGAATAGCCATTTTATGGATAAATAAATAACTAAAATTGTATTTTTTGTCGCTTATTTTATTTAAAATAAGTTTTGAGATCCGTATAATAAAACAAAAATAAAAAAAAGTTACAATTCATTACACTGGTAGTGAACATAAAGCTTTAAAATTATTTTAATGAAAAATTAGTATGTATAAATTCATTTTCAATTTCCTTGAAAACTTTACTTAAAAAATTTGTCGAGTAGTTTGTTTTTTGGAATAGAAAAATTCTTTTTTATAGCATCTTCTTGCATATTTCTTAAAATCATTAATGCTGAGAAATCAACGTTGTTTTGTTGAGCCCATTGAACACAAATTTCGAAGCTTTTGATAGCATCTGCGTGTTTTATTTTTTGCTCCAAATGTTCTTCATAATCGACTTCTTCAACATCATGGTTATCATCTTCATCTTCGTCTTGTCTTGACGGATAGTTTTCTATCCATTGGTTTAAGTCATTGGCTGATAGTTCTATCTGAAAATTTTTAATTGTTAAATATTATCATAGCTTTGAAAAGATTGTAATCGTCATAAAAATGCAGATAAATTTTTATAACATAAGAAATAAAATGTGGCTTACATTTGGAAAAATGGAATTTAACATACGAACTCCATTTTGAATTGCCACGATATCTTCGTCTTGACGTAACAACATTGCTAAGGGAATATCGTCTTCCTCATCAAAGTGATAATATTCTTCTAAAAGTTTATTCCAACACTTTGCCAAAGATGGTTCGGAAATAGATTTCCACGCTAATGACAATGTGCTAACAGCTTCATACAAATTAAATTGTTTTAGAAACATGGTTACATTTTGATCCGGTGTTGAAAAAAGTCTTGATAAGAGGCTATTCTTATAATGCAACTTAAGCAAACGAATGGCATTCTGATCCATTGGTTGAATCAGGGGTGTAACATTTGGGGTCATATAGAGCACCCATATTTTGCCACTGTGTGTTTTTTACCAATTCTTCTGCCGGAGGATGGGACGGCGCATTGTCCAGAAGTAAAACAGCATTTAACGGTAAGTTATTTTCGTCAAGAAATTCTTCAACCTGAAATAATGGTTTAAACTAAAATTTGTCCAATAAAAAACTAAAAGCGACATCCTGCGGCACAAATTTTTAAAAAAACCAGCTCTTGAATAGTACACAAGTCATCCATGCATTCTTTGAGTGGGTGTAGTCTACAGGCAGTTTTTTATTCCGAAAGGAACGTGGTTTTTGTGACTTTCCGATCAGCAACGGCTTAATTTTTTTGAACCACTAGCATTACAGCACACAAGGGCTGTTATTCTATCTTTGGAAACTTTTCTGCTTGGTGCAGATGTCTCTCCCACATGAACGTACGTTTTTTCAGGCAATGCTTTCCAAAAAATCCCAGGTTCATCGGCATTAAAAATTGCATCCAAAGATAAGTTATGATCTAAGATAACTTGCTGTAGTTTCCTCTTAAATGGTTTAACATCTTCGATATTGGATGAAAGTTTTTCCCCACTTTGCTTTAAAAGCCGTATGCCAAAACGTTTTTTAAATCTGGTCAGCCATCCGTGACTTGCGTTGAAATCTCCACCATAGCTCTTTTTATGAATTTCTTTGGCTTTGAACTGTATGACTGCTCCAGAAACAGGCATGTATGAATCTCGCTGTCGTAGAAACCACGAAAAAAGTGCTTTCTCCATTCTTGGAAATTCACCCTGTTTCATGGCTTTCCTATTTTTGGATCCAAAGTTTGTACTTTCCGCATTTTCTATAAGATTTTCTTTTGATTTTAAAATCGTACACACTGTGGATTTTTTTAAACCATACTTTTTGCACAAGTCTACAATTCGCAAGCCTTTTCGGTGATCATCAACAATTTGTATTTTTTTCTTTTAAAAACAGTATTTTTCTTGTACCCATTTTTTATGTTAACACCATGAAAGAATATGCGGAACAATCAAAACAAAAATACTATACAAACAAAACCTAAAATAGCGGTACTTTTTTTCTATTCCCTTTGTTTTTAGTTATTTGTGTAAGAAATTTCTTAAGATTATTTTTTTAAGCTAAAATTATGAACCTTATTTGTTCGTTAAACTGAGTACAAAAAAATATTTTTTGTTCGTTATATAAGGTACTCAATGGAGCAAATTAACCTGTTCGTTAAAAGCGATGTTCGCAGAATCGAATGTTCGTTAAACCGGAAAACTACTGTAGTATTTTTTCAATATTGAGTATAATGGCAAACTTTTGTTAGAAAATAATTCGTGTACGTGCATTTTGTGGACAACTGCATTCAATTTTTGGTCAACAATGTTTATTTTTAATACAAAATAATTTACTTAACTGCCTCAAAAAACAAAGTCATTATTATGCCAACAATAATAAAATCGCAATTAAAAAATAGACATACTAAGCTTTAGAAGAGCTCTCTTGTTACGTGCAAAAAATTTGATATAAGGGGAAGGATCCAAAATGGCATAAGTGGCGCCCAGAATTTGCTGTCGGCTTAAAAAGTCACCAGCGAGGAAGAGTACAAAAAACTAAAAGGTCGGTATCCAAAAGCGTTGCAAAATTTTTTTTTGAAATTGTTTTCAACTAATCTTAAAGGTGGTGGTACATAGAATCCGTTGCTTTTTTCAACTGATATTAAAATATCGGCGGAGGAGCTTGACACAATGAGTACTTTGTTAACGGACAATTAATCAGCTTCATTTGATTAAAGTACACATTAAAGTACATATTCTGGTTATTTTTTTAATTTTAATTTTTATTTAATTTTGTCGCAACGCAACACAAAAAGCTTAATAAAAACAAAGCAAAGAAAACTGATGTTTGTCAAAAGTACTCAATTTAAAAACACTTAAGTTGATTTGTTGTGGTTAGCTAATCTATAAGCCATCATTTCGGTGGCTAATAATGTCAATTCATCAGTAGATCTCTAAAGACGGTTCCACATTTGTTGTTCTCCAATAGAGGAACTATAGAATGCTAAATAGATGAATCACATTTGAAAAGTTTTCAAAACTCTTATGCTTATAGTTAGACTAAACTTATTTTTGCAATAAAAAACAATTTTTTACATAAGAGCATATTTCGACAGACAAGTGAATTAATTCACTTAGCAGCACTATTTATGAAACTATATGTGAAACTGCAAAACAGAATATTTTGCTTACGTGCACGAATTTTCTTACAAACTTGAATGTGCAGCTAAACGAAAAATGCTGTAATAAATAAGTCACTGGCAATTGGAATATTTCCAGAAAATTGGAAAGACCCGATTGAGAATATTGCCAAAACAAGAAATTGTGACGAATTTAGGCTACTAAACACACTTAAGACATGCGAGAAAATTATCAAAAAAATTTTAAAATAGGAGTATTATTTAGAATCAAAATATTTATTGTCAAAATATCAATCGGGATTTAGGAAAAATTGTTCATGTGAAAAATCAGTAAATCACATAACAAATAGAAAGAAAATAGATAAATTGATGCAATATTATTAGATTTCAAACGAGCATTTGAAACTATATACAGAACTATACCGTTATTTTTTCACTTCTCTTATATAACCTAATGTTTCTCATAAGTGAAGAATAAATTTAAGCTGAAATCATATGCAGTTATAAAAGTACCAAACAAATTGTAAAAGCAAATGGAAAAGCAAGAAAATGGCTAAGAAAGGAGGTGTAAAGAAGATATTTAAGTTAAAAAAGTAGATAAATTTGCAAAAAAAAGTTAAGTTCGGCAAGGAATTTGTAGCTGTGGTCAAATGTCAAAACCATTTGTGCATATTGAAATGTTTGCAGAATAAACTTTTGTCCATGTACAAACAGCGCAAGATTCCTCAGATATTCTGGTCAGATCTGGCTATCACACTTCACTCTAATAAACCAGTGAATTGGTACAAACGCAAGAGTATACCATCTTGTGCCAAAGGACAGCAAATCATTTAACTGACCTTAGTTATGCTCAATAAAAAGTTCTGGGCAATAATGTAACAAATGCGTAAAAACATCCAAATTCTATTTGATTTATATTTTCAAAATATACGGTTGCTTTAAATGTTCTTTTTCAGTGTTAAATTTTTAGAACTGGTTAACCGAAGCGCATTAATTTTACAGGTAGTGTAAGAGGAATTTTTTATTGGTTTTCTAGTGTTTTTATCAAATGATTTTTTGAATACAAAGAATAATATACATACACCATTATTGAAACAAATATTTTTATTTGGGGAATATGGATTATGACGAAAGTTGATAAAACACATACTAAATACATAAATGTTCTTTTTGGCATTTTGTGTGAACAAGTCAGTGTTTGTTGAAATTGTCCATCTGTGGAATGAAATCGCCTTGTGCTTAAACTATTTTCTTGGTTTTTTTCGCTTAACAACGGAAAGGAAATAACTATGCCAAATCACATTGTAGAATTTCTGATAAGCCTTCAAGTATTGGACTTAGGACAGCTTCAGAAAAAAATTTTTGAGTCCGAGGAAAATGACCACATGTTCGTTCTAAGAATCGTTCGGAATTATTCTTACCTAAAGTCTCCTCATATGTATCTGGAGATCTAAGCAGTGAGGATTTGCACTCCAACTCCCCTCTCTTCTATAAACTCTAGACTTTGTAAAGTAAACTTTCCATTTCTACAAGGGGGGTTGGGCTGTAATTTTGTATAATAAAACATAACCCTCCAACTTAAGTTTGATTTATTTTAGCTTAAATTTAAATTCTCCAAGATTATCGGTATCGTCGATACTTTTGTTCGAGTATCGGATTCGGAAGAAAATCTTCGATCGCTTTGAGACACCTCAAAATTTATATATATTATTTAGACTATTCAAATATTTCTAAGGGGTGAGACTGGAAATTGGAACATTCCTATGTATATATAAAGCGCCCCTATAATATACATATACGCAAATAACCAGACCTATTCTTATTGACAAACATTTTTAAAGTAATCAAAATTACTTTGACATAAATGTAATTTTCTATGATATTGGGGAGTCATTTATTTTGCGTTCAAGAAAGCCATTTTTATTTACACGTATTTTTCTACCTTCAACAAGCAATTGTTCATCGTGAATAAGTGTTTGACTCAGTCTTGAATTGGTATCGTCAAAAAAGGCATTGGATGAACTTGAATGATTTAAGTAAGTTAACTCTTCATCATATTCCAACTGGCTCGTTTCGGTACTAAATAGTTCCCAATCTTCCACAATGTTATCTTCGTCTTCCATAGCAATTTAAAAATTTCCTCAGATAGGAATACTTTCAAACCTTTGTTGATATGCTTGCAATAGTAACAAACATTTAGGGATGTTTCCCGTTCTATGATAGCGGATGAATAGTGTATTATGCAATTATCTGTATTTTTTATTTCCTTTCATAAATCCAATTATGTATTTGTATTTTGCACCTTCTTCGGTGTTTTTTCATAAAAGAAACAGTTTTTAATTTGTGTTACACATCAATTTTTAAATGCGTTTCATTTATTTACTTTTAAAAAAAAAATTCGATGACACATCAAAAGCACATTTTTAAAATATTTAATATTTGTTTATTATGATAGAAGAAAATGTACATAGGTATTTGCCAAGTAATATTTTTATGCATGCCCGTTTTAATCGTTACATGATTGGTGAGTCTGCGCACAATATGTTTAAAGTGTAAATACACCCTTTTCTTTGTTTTTTTATTTTATTTTTTACATCAAATAAATTTTTCTATTTAATATTTATTTGCAAAAATAAATTTAATAAATAATTGATAATGTACTAAATGTTATACTTATGTATGTATGTACATATATGTATGTAGGACGCATATGCTAAAGTTCATAATATTATTGTTAGTGCTTTTATATATGTACATACATATGTATGTATATTTTTGGATGGAGAATATCTGCAACAATTTTATAAAGGTTTAGTGCATATCCATGTATGCAAAAGATACAATGTTAGCACCCCTTAATTTATTACCGACCACCTACACTTTTGTATACATATATAAATAAACATGTTTGTACATTTGGATATGTTTATAATTTAATTATTTATTAAAAATTTTATATAAAATAACAACTAAACTGTACATAGATGTTAACACTCACGGTTAGAAGCAAAATATTCGACGGTATAGACAAATTTGTCTACCTCAATCGGAGAAAAAATGTATGTATGGATGTAGATAGAATAGGAATTACCAAAATAACCTTTAAACCTTCTTGAGTTGTTCTATGCACATATGCATACATGTAACACTGTAGCGACCGATGATGGATGCAGCATGATGTATATACACACATACATATGCACTCAATTTCATATTCTTTTCTTATTTAGTTTATGCTTGTCACTTTTTTATATTGTAGATTGCATTTATTAGAAAATAAACGTTTAGTAGATTTATTTATAAGTTCCAGCCAAATACGTATGTGTGCAGATTCAATTTATAAGATTGTTTAACTATCAGTTTTAAATACACATGCCAAAAAATCTAGTTTTGCAAATATTTAATGATTTTAAAATCCACAGCCGTACATACACACATAAACTACAACTATATGTATCGAGATACATTCATTCATCACACAATGTTAACAGCGCAGTTGTGTTTATTAGTAAAAAACGGTGTTGGTAAACGCCATTTAAAATTAACATTTTGCACTTGCAAACAAGCATACAGGATTTAGACGATGACTTTTTAGCCTGGCTATTTTAGAGTTTATTGGAGGTGCAAAAAAAGCGTATTGCCAAGTAAGAAGTTGGCTAGAAATCAAATGCTATTCTACTTAAGAACTTGGTTCTCTTTTTAATCTCAATATTTTTAATGGCCGAAGTTTTTGGATGGGAACTTGGTCATATTTTCATATTTGTTTTTGAGCGGATCTGACCTCTAAATTTACGGATGGTTATGTTACATAATATGATGGCGCCTATATCAGGAGGAAATTCGTTAATTCTTTAATCTCCATTAGTCGTTCACCAAGGCCTATTTGTATACCAAATTTTAAATCTCTAGCCATAGTGGAAGAGCGCCATGTTTTAGAAGGGCTTAAATACAAATAAGGATGAACCCAGGCCCCTATAAAAATGTTTCTCAATACTTATTGAACAAGACCTATCTGATTAACAAATTGCAGCAATACTAGTTGTAAGTTGTATTCTTCATTCTCTTTTCAATATCTTCACACATGAAAATAACCGATTGTTATACCAACTTCTTTAATGCATTGTACTTTTGACCTTATAGAATAAACAAGTGAATTAATAAAGAAAGGATTTTTTGTATATTTTGAAATATTATCAATCGTGTTATTATTAATACACAACAGGAACCTAGGCCCCCGATGAAAATGTTCCACTTTTATAATCATCAGTTGTTCACCACCTATTTGTATATCAAATTTCAGGTAATGTAAATGTACCTATCGGCTTATCAAAATTCAGCTCTCCAGCTATAGTGGAAGTGCCTCATAATATTGAGTTATATGAGTGAGTGAGCCAGTGAGTATATACAGTAGTTTTCCGATTTAACGAGCATTCGATTTAATGAACTTCGCATTTAGCGAACACCCAAATTTTTATTTCTACGATGAATGAAGAGCTTAATGAAAATGAAATTTAATACCCCAAAATAAAACACGAAGATGTCATTAAGGGTTTGGAATTTTGTATTAGCAAAACAATATTAGTAGCACAAATTTAATGTTTTTGAGAGAGCTTCAAGAATATGCCATTAAAAAAAGATATCCATTCCAATAAGCAGTTTTTATCCAACTTTTTATATAAATTATTTTTTTATTACGGTGTTTTTATGAATTTTTCCTTTCTTATACATATTTTTAAAGAAATATTTATTTTAAATTACTATAATTTTAATAAAATATTAAAAAAATACCATACATATTTATAGTTATGAATAAAATAGACGACGCTTTTAATTTGGTACTGGATATAACAAACAATTCGCTTTAACGAACAGGCCTGACAACAATTAGTTTCGTTAAATAGGAAAACTACTGTACCATAATATGCACTTTTTACTACAATAGCAGAGTAAATGGTTTCGTGAACATACACACTGTATGCTTTGGGCTGAACTTGCCCTGGTGCTACCGTGCGCCTAGTTAATGAAATGGTCTAGAAAACGAATGTGGTGGGAAGAAAAACGTTCGTAATAACACACTTTTAAAATGTACCTTCCTATAGATTACATGCCCAATTCAATGTATTATTCAGCAGCAGTTTTTTTATTTTACCAAAGATTTGATTTGCATTTTTGTCTTAAAGGAATAAACCAAAATCAAATGAAGTGTTTTTTTTCTTTAACAAATAAAAATATTGAAATCATAAAGAATTAGGAGCTTTTGTTAAGAAGATTGCGCTTACAATCAGCAACGTTTATGTGGAATGAGTTATACTGCAAATTAACTCAGTGAAAACCCAAATAAGAAACACAATTAACACAATTAATAAATACTGAGCTATCGCCAGAATTTTTCAAGAGAAATTTTTTGATTTTAGAAATTTAGATTTTTTAATAAGCAACTCGAGCAAAAAACTCAACAATTAGAGAAATGGGATAATCGTCACAAACTCCAATTAGATAGAGCTAAAAAGTTTATCGTGAAGACACGCTATCATATTGCGGAGGAAGAAACCTTGTTTAGCTTTAAAGATTTGTAAATAGAAATATGTTAAATATTAAATTTCAATCATATAATCCGTAACAGTATTTATATATATTAAGATACAAATAGTTATCATTATAAATAATATCGCATTCGTTTAAATATTTCTTTCAATACATTTAAGCCACATGATTCCAATATTTTAGCTACCTTTATTTAGTAGCAGAGAGCTCATATGGACTCAATTTTGCACCTTTCATTTGAGAAATTTATATTTATAGTACGAAATCGGATTTCAGAGTATATATTTCTTACATTTATATGTATATCACAATTACATGCGATTGTGATTACATTTCATTTCTGCCAATCACCATTTCATGATAGACAAATATTAATACAAAAATTGTACATGTATGGCATCCAAGAAAAAGAACTAGAATGCTTTAAATCATACTTAAAAACAGAAAACAAATTACGAATGCTATAAAATTGAATGTAATATATGATTTTGGTGTTCCTCAGAGATCCATTTTGGGAGCTTTACTATCTATAATTTACATTAATGATTTGTCACAAGTACTGGAAAAATGTAAAATAGTTCTATACGCGGATGATACAGTAATATACACAGAAGGCAAAAATTAAGATGATTGTCGAAACAATATGATAAAGGATATAAATAATCTTAATACATGGCTAAAAATTAAAGAACTCAAACTTAATGAAAATAAAACAAAACTCCTAGAAGTAAGTATGAATAGCGAAACAAGTATAAAAATTAATGATCAAATCATAGAAAAAGTAAAGAAAATATAAAGTACCTCAGTTTTATAATAGATAAAGAAAAGAAATTTAATAATCATATAAAACACATATGTAAAAAAATTGGATTTTTGAAAAGAATTAGAAATAAAGTAACTATAATAACGGAAATTAATATACACAACATAATGATAAAACCACACTTCGAATTTGGATCAACAATCCGTAATGAAACCCAACTGAAAAGACTACAAAAGTTATAAAACAAAGCAATGCGGGCTATTTTGAAATGCAAGAGATATACATCAACACGATCAATGCTTGACACACTAAAATGGTTAAACCTAAAACAAAGACTGGAGTTAAATACTTTAAACTTTATACACAAAATGAAACCTGTGTGACCAAATAAGATACGTCGGGGAAGTACAACCATATTTATTAAGAAATATTGAAGACTTTAGGCTGAACAAAGTCACCACAACGGCAATGAAAACATTCCTGTTTTATAAGGGTTTAAAAATTATTTAACCAACTTATAAATGAAATAAAATCAGAAAGAAATAATAGTGTATTTAAAATAAAACTCATAATTTTTGTTAAAAACAAAACTTTATTGGAGATCGCTGTACACCTGCTACAATGAGTTAATAGTTTATAACGAACAAATTCTCCAGTCCCAACTATGATTATAACGAACTTCGGTTACATCTAATTTTCGTTTAATGAATATGTTTTTAAAACCCCAAAGTAAAAATTCATGAAGATATGTTTATAATCTTATAAAGAACAAAACAAAATCGTAAATTTTTAGTGGTTGTGTCCGAGAGAACGAAGTTTTTCAGATCGAAACCGTACCCGAACTTCGATAAATTTTTCAGACCGAAGCCGAACGCGAAACACAATCTTTTTTATTATTGAATATAAGCAATTTTAATTATATGTGATTTATTTATTTATAACAAAAAACAATCAACGAGCATAGTAACCTTTTATTTTGACAATATTGCACTTTAATATAATACAGGGTTCATTTGTGCGTATATTTGATGATATACAAACATGTACAAAAAATGTATACAAAGTTCGGTGTTCGACGTAAATTTCACCGAGCTCGTACATCTTCGGAACATCGCTTTTGGCAGAAATCCGTTTTTTTAAGAAATTTAAATATTTTTTGCCATTATTTGACAAATCGATTTGAAAAAAGAAGACATTTTTTAATAGGCAAATCCCGGTATAACGAACGATATTATGTCAGGCCCATTCATAAAATATATAAAATCCGTTCATTTTCTTTTTTCGCCCAGGTATGTCCAGTAGACTGGAGGAATTCATCCTCTACTGAAATTCCAAATTTGAAAATTCATTTCTTCTTGCCCAGGTACGTCCAGTAGACTGGAATTCAAATTCTTCCTTTAAAGAATATTAAAATGTTTGTGTGTCTCAGAAAGTATAGTTTCGATACATATTTGTATTGAATGTTTGTGGTTTTATAAAAACAATAGATATAACAGCTTGTAAATTCTTTTTTTTTGTCCATTTGGTAAAAAAATGTGGCCATAATTCAATTTTGAATTATGGTTATAAATTCCGAACTTTATCTTCAGACACATGTTCCTTTCTTAAGGTACGGTCACATTGGGGAAACATTTAACGAAAAACGAGGAATATTTCTTTGCTGTAGTTTGACCATTAAATATATTACAAACAAAAAAGCTGATTTTTACAAACAAAATTATTTGCTTTCAAAGAAAAGTGTTTCTAATAATGAACAAAGTGTGACCACGCAGTGCCAAATATATTCCTTTTTTTGTCAAATAATTATTAATTTTTGCAAAGATTTTGTAAGAACAAACAGTATGAATAAAGTATATTTATACAAGCACGCTTGATTCTACAACAAAAAAACAACAGGCATTTTGTTTTTGTTATATTTACCCTGAATGTCGAAAGCAACAGACAGAAAAATAAAGAAGTAATAGGTCTGTTCGTTTACTTAAAATTGTCAGGAATTTGTAACAATTCTTAGTACAAAGTGTTTGCTTATTAAAGGCCCTGATTCACTATCCTACACGATCGCACGATTCATTCACAGGAAAATTTAAATAAGTCTGACCGACTTTAAAAAATCGCTTCGAGAAGGCGTTTTCGGTGCCACACTATTCAATAATAATAATATTTTTTATTTTGTATATATACATGAAATCCATTATTATAAAAAAATACTTTGCTTTCGTTGTTTTAAAAATAGAAAAAGTGAACATTTTAACATTTTAAACGAAAGAAAAAGTTTAAATATTATCATCATTCGTGCTGTTTAACAATAAATACTACTCTGATCGCACGAAAACTATAATTTTCTGAAAATTTTCATAAGATTTACCAAATCGCAGGACTTGCCAAAAAAATCTGTCACACAGTAGTCCACACTACCATACTTTTATAGCACACATGCCATATTTGGCAGATCGTACGATTATGTAGGATAGTGAATCACGGCCTCAACACCAAAGTTTTCAAGGAGGAAGCGTCAAAAGAGGGCAAAACAAATTGAGATAAAAATTATTTTGAAAAAATGTAAGTAAATTTAAATTTTTAAAACCGATAAAAAGTATTTTTACGATAGAAAATCAATTTTAGTTTAACTTAGTATCAACAGGACCAAATTAAGGATATAGCACAACAGGGTCAGAGGAAGTTGCAGCAAATATATTTTCTATTTAAAAATAAGTATCTTTTCATAGATCAACTGATAGGTTTAGTATTGTATATATTATGAACAAGTAAATGAACAAAGCTATTTAATAATTTTTAAAAACATACATATGTATGTGTACATATATTAAAAAAATATATATATAAACATATATATGTTCCCAATATTGATTGCATGCGTCCGCATAACCCATAAAGGATCAGGAGTAGTCAAGAAATATCCCAAATAAATGCAAGATAAATGCAAGAAATATGGCTCATTTATCATTGGAATTTCCTTTCCACGTAATGACCACATGGAGCACACACAATCAGTTAGTTTCATTGTTTTTTTATTCTTGCACAAACATGAGTGTGAAGTTAGCTCCGTTTGTACGTGTTGCTGTTAAGTTAACATTGCTTTAACTAAGAGACTAAGAGACAG
Source organism: Gymnocheta viridis (assembly GCA_956483585.1). Lineage (NCBI taxonomy): Eukaryota > Metazoa > Arthropoda > Insecta > Diptera > Tachinidae > Gymnocheta > Gymnocheta viridis. The sequence goes on from OY101444.1 coordinate 37,827,185, forward strand.
AATTAAGTGTAAGTCGAGATTTGTTAGCAAAGGTACTAAAAATTCCGCACATTATTTAAAGAAAAAGAAAAATAATAAAAAAATATATTTTTTTCAAAAATCAAAACCTTTCACGCAATTATTTATTTTTAAGAGGGTTATTTTTTAAGGAGGAAAGTTACGAAAACCCAAAACCTAATTTAACATATATTTCCGATGTTGAAAAATTCGAAATTTGGAATTTTCATATAGACATTTTTTTTTGGAAAAATCGAAAATCGGTAAAAAATCGGCGTTTAGAAAGAACTTGGGCTATTACGGCAAAAAGCCAAGCCATTGCAGATTTCAGAACAGTCAGCGTTTTATTCAGAATCAGTACAGCATTAGAGAAATCGGATGTTAAAAAAGCAATGTTAACTTAACAGCAACAGACACAAACGGAGCGAACACCCATTGCACAAACAAACAAAATTATATAAATTTATTTTTTCTTTGTTTTATTTTTTGTAAATTCTTGAAAATTATTCTGATTTATTTGATCTTTTTATTAAATTTTATTAAATACATTATTAAAGCTTTAGGTCCAGAAAATATATATAAATGATTTATTTTATCCGATATTTCGCTTTCTCAAAAGAAACCAATAAAAACTTATTCTAAATTTGTTTGAAAAAATAATAAAAAATTGTAAAAAAATGATAACTAAATTACACAAAAATACAAAATTACTTAAATCTATTACAAAGACGTAAAATATATTCGATTTCCTGTTTTATTTTTATAAATAATAAATTGATTAGACAATACAAAAGACACGAGGATAAATAGTACGACCACTGGGAATGAACCAAAAATTTATAAGTCTTTGACTTATGTACCGATAATTTCTGAAAGGTTGGAGAATTCTAAAATTTACGATTTTAATAATTATAGGATGGCTCATAACATAGGAAGTTTATTCAGTAAAATGAAGGATAAGACGGAAATATTAGACAGATTTAATGTAGTTTATGAAATACCACGTAAGGGAAATAATAACGGAGGGTGTAATAAAGTATATATAGATACCACTAGAAATAAACTAAAAACTAGATTAAACGGACATAAATCTGATCAGAAATACAAATACAGATCAACTCAACTGCGATGTTTCACCATATACCAGATTTTGAAAACACGACAGTTTTGAACAGAAACAAACTACAAACGTCGTTTCATGCTAGAAATGTTACAGATTATAAATACACCAAAGAATTAACTTCAAAATGGATACAGAAAATGTAGCTGAAAATTACAGACATTTAATTTATAAAAATAATTAACTTCAAAATGGATACAGAAAATGTAGCTGAAAATTACAGACATTTAATTTATAAAAATAAAACAGGAAATTTAATATTTTTATGTCTTTGTAAAAGATTTAAGTAATTTTGTATTTTTGTGTAATTTAATTATCAATTTTTTATTATTTTTTCAAACAAATTTAGAATAAGTTTTTATTGGTTTGTGCAAACAATAATTGTTATTATTAATTTTTAATTAAATATATAGTCCTCAAGAAGCTTTCTATTGAGAAAGCGAAATATCGGATAAAATAAATCATTTATATTTATTTTGAGGACCTAAAGCTTGAATAAGTTATTTAATAAAATTCTTGAAAATTTTAATTTGAAAATAAATTTATGTAAATAAACATCAAAATGTAAACAAAGTTTGACAATCCAGCTGAAAAAAGATTCTAATCGACTGCCGAATTGCGCGTACTTGAATAAATATACTTTGAGTATGAATTAACAGCATTTTAAAACAAAATCAATGAACTGTAAATAGAAACACGTCATATGTATGTATTTATTTCCGCCATAACCACATTGAGAATACAATTTTTATTGTCCAATAATATTTTTATTAAGAGAGTAGATATTGTTATATATTTTTAATGACACAAATGATCCACTAGATGTCGCAGTGCCGGTCTTTGGACCAAATCTCTCCCCTATTGTTAAACAATAAGTTCCAATATATGCATAAATGAAATGTGATTGTTTTATTTAGTATTTTAAATCATACCTACTATATAACCTGAATTAAAAATTATACAATATCTCCTTTTTGATTTTATATATGCTATTACCGGAGATATTCACGCACAAAATTGCGAGAAAAGTCAAAGCCAAAAACCAAAATTTAAAAATTCTAAGCCAAATATCTTTGAAAATGTTAAAGATATTTTTATAAAATGAAATGTATTTTCTTTATCTATTAATAAGCTTTACAAAAAAGCATAAACTTGTAAAAATCAAATCATTTTTGTTTAAGCTATGAAGCAAACAAAGTTTTACATGCCAAAGTTTGACTCCCTGTAGACCACCATATGTTTAAACAGGGTGCTTCAAATTTTAAAATCCTTAAAGCTTGTGTCTTCTTCTATCATCTTTATGTAATCGGATCGCAAGTTTCAAAGATACAGATTTACTACCCTTTCTTCTAATTGGAGCCACTGTGCGGTGGTATAAATAATAAAACTTTTTGAAATATTTTTATTGTTTTGTCATATCCAAAGAGTATAAATTTGAGAGAAGTGTGAGAGAAATTACATAATGATTATTCTTCCTCGTCAAATGTTTTGTCAAATATTTGATGGTTTGTAACGGAAAAAATTAGTTTCAGTGTGACCACAGGGAAAATTTTTTTTCTCATGTTTGCACTTAACGTTATTTGAAAGCTGTTTGACATATAAACAGTGACAAAAAATGTGCGTATTGTGACCAGAAAAAAATTGTGTACTGAGTTAGAAACATTTTGGTTAAACATAATCAAACATCCAAAGTGATTATTATTTTGGCTAAAGTTCGTAACATTTTTAGTCAGAAAGAATAGGACATGAGACAATATTCCAAAGCAACAAGGGAAAATTTTAACACTAATAAATTTCAACTTACACGGCAGAACGGAAACAACGTTGTTTTTCGGGAGCCGCTACACTCCCATCATCAGTGTTCATGTGTTTCCATGTATCCGCCACTGTTTTAGGTGGCTCAGTTGAAAGTGATTTCAAATTTGTATTTATACAAATAATGACTAGAAAAAGGATACGAGAATAACAACGTTGTTTCTGTTCTGCCGTGTAAGTTGAAATTAATTAGTGTTAAAATTGAAATTGAAAAAATCTTGTTCCTTTGGAATATTGTCTCATGTCCAATTCTTTCTGACTAAAAATTTTACGAACTTTAGCCAAAATAATAATCACTTTGGATAAAAAAAACCACTAACAAAATTGTTCGAAAAAAATAATCACATTAAAAAAATAATCAAACATATTTGAATGAAATATTTTCCCAATGTAACAACCGTACCTTTAGATTAACATGCAAACCAAACACACAGACATGCAACCAAATACAACTACTATGTATGACCGACGAACGAAGCAACTTTGCGAGTACATCACAGTCTGTACTCAGCCCCATTCTTCTTTCCCTTCTCACCAGCAAACTCAGCACTTTGTCAAAGTAAACTTTGCGTGTGGAAAAATTGTACTACCGTCTTAATTTTGTATAGTAAAAACTTGTAAGTACCGTCATCGAACTCTACCGTTACTTTACAATGTTGCGCTCTCATTTATTACATTTCGCGTAAACGAAGGCAATCAAACTCAGTCCAATAAAAATTAAATAAGTTTAGGTAAGCGAACGCATCCATAAGCAAAAATTAATATTAGTTGGGTTTAAAATATACCTTCATTGTTTTTAACTAAATTTCGTACAACTTTTAAAGATTTTGCTCCGGTTGCGTTTGTTCCCACATGATACATTAAATTCAAATTATATGAATTATCTTTACACGACGTTTCTGTTAGTAGCGAAGGTTCGGTATCAATAAGACCATCTTTTAAAATACCTCTAGAAACAAAGTTGTGAAGAAACTTCAATAATCTTGTGGATACTTTTTCATTTCCGATTTTTTCTGCATGATTTGTTACTTGACTTGTTTTTAAGTATATCTGAATGCGTTGCATGGCTTCTAATTGAAGTTCTAAGCAAGTAGGCTCTTCCTCTCTAGCATCGAATACACTTGATTTTGAACTTGATGGATATTCAGTATCAGGATTTATTATTTTAAGTAAATCAACAGTTTTTTGAGAATTCGCTTTCACTTGATTTTGCAGTAGCTTAAAAGTGTTATCGAATCCTTTACTAGATATAGATGGTTTATCGGTAACTCTAAGTGTATCTTTGGCACTTGTCTTAAAATCTTCGGATTTGTAGTTGACATGTTCATTTCCATTAGAAATGCCATCTATAAATGAACTTTGACAACAAACTTTGTTGAGGCTTTTCTCAAAATTTAAATATGCATCATTTTCATCATCATCTTCTTCTTCTTCCTCTTTCTCTTTAATTTTATGAAGTTTCCGACGTTTTGAACTAAGATCAGCATCACCATATTTGATTTTATTTATAAAAGGATTGTCATCGAATGGCTTTTGTTCTTTCTCCCTCGTAGCCATTTTTATTACATTTTTTTATTTTTTTTTACTATTTTGTTTTTAACTCATAAGTTTTATTTTATCATTTAATTTTAAACTTTTCCTAACAATTCCAATTGAAAATATTCTTATTAAATTGCTTAACATAAAATAATCTCCGCGTACACGAGTATATTAACATTTAGAAATATGACAAGGATAAAAGCCAAAACTACAAGCCACACACACATACATATGTATAATCGAAAGCCTTAATTTTTTATCATTACAAAAACTTGCATAATAGGAAAGATTATTAACAAAATTATACAAAATCGTATCCTTAAAAATCCGATTAATATAATTTCAATATAAATTTTAATTAATTGAATTATCTCTGTTATACTTTCACCTTTATCTATCATTTTAATATATTTCAGACGATACAATTTAGTTGAAAATATGGTCAGGTATTTTCTAAGCGTATCAGAGTTTGTTTTCAAATTTTAATACTACTCGAATTTGCATAATTGAACATTAAAGTTCATGTTTAACTCAACTTCGTATTTTATTATTGTTGAAATATTGTGTAAAATTATTTTAATTTTTCGACCGTTTTATTATTTTTTTAAAAAACTTCTCCAAGCTTAAGGTCAACAATAACAATAAAAAAACTTTATTTTTCCCAATATTTTATTTTATTTATATCCCTGAAGAATAAAAAGAGAAATATTGGAAGATCTAACAGTTTTTAAATTGTTATTGTTAATCTTCAGCTTTGGAGAAGTTTTTAAATAAAACATTGAAATATTTTTTGTTGTAACATTTATATAAACTTTCGGCATTGGTTTTCTCAAATGGTTTTGAAATCATTTAAAAATACGATGAAAATATTTCTTATTTCCTTTTTAGCTTCTTCATATTCACTTTCACTGCATCTGCAATGTATTGATTATAAAGAGTAAAGATAGAATTCTCTATTATATCAAGAAGCTTTCTTCTTGTAAAATTTGGAGCCCAACCATGCACAAATATACGAGGGCGGATCAATAAGTCCCTCGTAGTTATATGAAATGCAACACTGTTCCCATCAAGTACCACCTGTTAATAGACTAGTCAAATTTTGAGCAAGTGTCGTCATTTACTTAACAGCTGTTCAAAACATACAACCTCGTGTATTTTTCTAAAAATGGAAAAAAGTGAGTTTCGAGTGCTCATTAACATTATTTTTTTGCGAAAAAAAACCCTCGATCAGGAAAAGCTCGATAAATACTATGGGGAATCTGCATGGTTTACTGACTTTCGTTGTGGTCGCAAAAGGACAAATGACGCTGAACGGTTCTGGACGGCCAATTGAGGTCAGTACACCCGACAATGTCGAAAAAATCCACAATATGGCGTTGGCCGATCGAAGAGTAAAAATGCATGAGATTGTTGATGCCATAGGCATTTCATATGGCAGTGCGGTTTCGATTTTAAGTGATCAGCTGGGTTTAAGAAAGTTGTCTGCAAGATGGGTGCCGCGTTTGCTCTCAATTGACCATAAACGTAAACGTGTGACAACTTCAACAACTATGAATTGGGCTACGAATTGGTACCTCATCCGCCATATTCTCCGGATTTAGCCCCTAGTGACTACTTCCTATTTCCAAACCTATAGAAATGGCTCGGTGGAGATTTAGCTCCAACGATGAAATTATTGACCAAACAAATGCCTATTTTAAGGGCCTCGAAAATCCTATTTTTTGGAAGAGATACAAAAACTGGAGAAACGTTGGACGAAGTGTATTGAGTTAAAAGGAGATTATGTTGAAAAATAAATTTTTGTTTTGCAAAAAAAAACTGTGTTTCATTAAAAAAGTCACAGACCTATTGATCGTACTTAATTTTTGTTAAATCTTAAAACTTTTTTAATCTATGTTTAAGGAAACTAAACTAGCACTACCTATGCAAAAAATCATGTCGATCCTTTGCTCTATGAAAAATTAAAACAAATCTATCCCACGGGAATCATACGTTCTACCGGAATAAAAAGTAGCCTATGTGCTATTCCAGACTATAATATATGTATATGTGCGTTAAATGTCATCCAGATCCGTTCAACCGTTCTGGCGTGATTCAAAAACAAACATACATACATCCAAAATTTCACATTTATAATATTAGTTAGATTTCACACACCGTATGCTTTTGTTTTTTTATTTATTTATTTTTATTATCTATTATAATAGAAATTATAACAAAGCTTAAGAAATAAAGCACTAGTAACTAAGACTATCGGCTGAATTTGCTTGAGGAAAATAAAAAACAATTTATTGACAAAATGTAGTTTTTAAGGCGGAAACGTATCATACCATGTGGCCTTGATAGGTCAGCTGACTCAGTGTGTTTTATATTTTTTTCAAAATTTATTTTTTGTGCATTTTTCTGATTTTAAATTCGCCTTGATTTGATATCCGATTTGATATTCCAGGCGAATGCAAACACCTCTTGTGAACCCGACAATTTTTTTTATTTACCAGCTTATTCGACTAATTGAAAGCTCGTACGATATATTAAAAGCAGGTATACTAGATAGTACAACAACAACAACAACATTACAGTCTAGGGATGTCAAAAACAGGAAAACATTTCACTTAAGTAAACATAAAACGAATAAAACAATTTTTTGAAATTTTAAATATTTTTCTTTTTGGAAGCACAATTCATTTAAGTAAACACAAAACGAAAATTATTTTAACAATTTTGTATTAAAAGTAAACAAATTTTGCCAGCTCTGGGAGGTAAACAAATATAACCACCTGATCACTTAAGACTACCTATTTTTAATATATCTTGAGTTCGTATGTCAAAAGTTGTATATGTTTACTAGGATTGTGTAATTTACCCATTCAACACTGAGAATGAAAGATGCATACTATTTCAAGGCGAAATCATACAGGTGAAGTTGATTGCGCAGCTGATAACTTTTTTTTACTTTTACCCAAGGCGAATTAGGGTTGGATGTCAAAATTTATTTATTTCTTTTGTTTACATTCATTATTAAATTAAATTTATTGCACATCATACACAGTTTAAAATTTCATTTTTATTCATAAGATACGTGTACAAAACAAATTTCATTTTTAAAAAATCTTCCATTTACTTTCCATTCTGCTAATAGGGATCAATATCATTCGATTGCCTGGATGTCTCCAATTCAGCACATACAGCACAAGCCATCAAAGCAATAACTAACTCTTTGTTATTCGCCAGCTTTAAAAATATAACCATTCGCTTTATCTATGTATGTATGTGATTTCGCAAACGCGGCATACTTTGAGTATTGCGGGAATCCAACATTTGAAAAGATACTAAGGCTTAATCCTCAACCATCGAACAAATGGCCTCATTTAGTTTTTTATATTTTCCAAAGCTCCCAATAAATACTTCAAGTTTAAAACATCGGGATAAAAATACAAATTAAAATGTAATTTTTCTTCATGTTTCTTTACCAAATCAGCCTTAGACAAAACATTAACATGAGGCAAGCCCATGCAAAAAATTTTGCAGGTTCAATGCAATAATGAGATTCGATGAGATTAATTGTTATCAAATGGTAGCCTAGTTTTCCTAATTTTTCAAATATTTTCGACATTGAAACATGATGTGTATACAGTTCCACTTGTCCGGGGCAATCGAAGAAAAAGTAATTGCATGTGTTAGAATGTTTGCGCACATACCTCGACCTAAAAACAATTTCTCCCGAAAATTATAAAAAAGAAACATAAGTTTACGTAACCTCTCGAAAGCAAAGCCGTGGAAATTTTTTGGGTGGGTGGTAAGGAAATCACCGATTGACAACGACGTTGAACGGCATTACGGATGGCAAGAGCCAATAATTGAGCAGCGGTTCTTTGAAACATTTCCAAACAGATTTCTTCAACAACAACAATATTTCTTAGTTATTATTTCAAAGGATTTGAAAAAACAACCCTCAACAAACAAAACTTTTTTAACACATTCGGCTGAATTGCGGGAATTCCCGTCATTCAGTTCGCTTTAAATAAACTAATGACGGGAATCCCCGCTAAAGTTCAATTCCCGACCTTAAGTAATTCCCGAAATTTTTCCGACACAGTTAAATAATAATTTTTAATATTTTATTTTTTCGCCTCAGTCAAAGGTTTTTGTAATATATGATTTAAAAAAACAAAATGCTTGCAGTTTTTGTAGTGTTTTACTTGCTCTAGTATTAAGTTCACCTGTATGAATTCGCCTTGTACTAAATATTTACATAAAAATGTTTGCTTCTGTGTACGCAAGGTAAATTTATAACAGGTAGACTCGCCTCAATTCGCTTTGAAAAATACCTGCTTTCTTTGTCAAAATCAACGTCAAACACTATATATAAATAAAACATAAACAAATTTTGACAAACAAAACAGATCACAATGCAAAGGAGCAAAAAATAATTAGCTGAGTTACCTGTTATGAATTCGCCTTGTGTACGTATCCACAATGTGAAGCAAAAATAATGTAATATCTGATCTGATATAAAAAGGTCTCTGCATAAAGTTTGTTTGAAATTCTAATATTTATGACATGAATTCGAAAAATATGCATCGCTCAAATGAACACCTCCCGAGTTAATGCACAAATGGGCTCGTTTTACGACATTTTGATCTGCTGCTCGCAATAAATAAGCTATTGAAAATGGTATATAAACTACCCTGGCATTTTTCAACTCGAAGACTCCACAATAGGGGTACAACTTTTTGAATTTTTTGAAAAAAAAAAAAAATTTACATGGCATAACTTTGTGTCTGTTTTGTTTTGCTCTTCTTCTGTTATTCATCGTATTTTTGCATATGACAAAAGTACATAACGGTAAATTTGAGTAAATGCTTTATGAATGATTGAAACTTCGTATAAGCGTCGCGCCAGTTGCACTGAATGAGAGATCGACAGCTAAATAAAAGCAACTGGCGCAACGCTTATATTAATTTGATATTAAATTTATGCTATTAATCATGTACTTAAATACAATCATTATCAGCAGATGCGCACCCGTGACTACTTGGTATCAATATACCTTGGTACATTATCGGTAAATGAAAAGAAAAGGAGAGGATAAATTAAATAAATACGGAATAAAAGGGATCAAATAAAAATGATTCGATAGCTATGTACCTAAGCAACAGAACGCAACGAACAAAATGTGGAGAATGTATGTCGTCTATAAAAAATTTAAATACAGGCGTATCACAAGAAGCACTTTTAGGAACACCACTTTTCTTAATTTACATTAACGATTTAGGAAAAGGGCTAAAATGAGCATCTTGGATGATGCCCTTATTTATATAAGCGGTATAGATGTTGATCAATGTACCTGTATTCTCAATGATGAGCTGCGGTACATGGAAATTTGTAATTCCTAATTTCATGAGAAAATTTGGCATGATGCACGTGTAATTTAACATTTCGTTTGTGGCAACACTACTCTGGAGGCCACATTTCTGTGCAATTATGTGCTTTCAAAATAATTATGTCAGTTTTTTTATTGTACACAAAAATTAACTTGAAAGTTTCAGCCGTCAAACCTTTTTTGAATTTATTTGCCTTAAGCTATAAACACATTCACGACAGCAGGCTACCGACTACAACCTGTCAAAAATAAAATACATGTGTGGATATGAAAATGATTATGTATCTTCACGACTACACGACTACATGACTGTGTAGGTTGTTGCTACTTTTGCCGTGTAGTCAAATTAAACTAATTTCTATTTTTGTTGGCTACGAAACAAAAAAAAGAGTTGACAATATAACAAAATATGTAAAGCGAATTAGTGCTAAGAAATATTTTTTTAATGTAAAATCACATTCCTTAAGTTTTTACCTCCATTTAGGAAGCTTTACGACTTTTTCAAAATCTTTCCAGTTCGCGCGGTTTTTAGCTACGAGTATTTTTGCAATATTAGTGATTATTTGTCATTTTATTGCATCATTGAAATGTACTTTAAAAAAACGTAACTTTAAAAGAGCACAAAATCTAATGTGGCACCTCTGAAATATAAATGAATCGGCTACTATGTTGCTGGCTACAGGGCGACATTTGTAGTAATGTATCCTGCTGTCGTGAATGTGTTTATAGCTTTATTTTAGTTTATAATGTACTTTCCAATGTTTCAATTGGGTTAGTGAACTAGATTTAAGCCCAAATATACATTTGATTGCCGTTATTTTTTTTTGGTATTTCTGTAGTTGTACTTACATATAAAGATAACTTTTATGATTCATCGAACATAGATTGCAATTTAAATAAAGAAAACCCTTTTTTCATTTATTTACAAAAGAATAATTTTAAATTCAATTCGCAAAACGTAATTTTTATCATAATATCACTTTTGAAATATAATAAACATTATGTATGTATGTACCCTACAAGAAATTGCTGATGGAAACTAACACAAATTTATTTTCTAACACACAGCGTTTTTGTATTTTAATGCTGCTGTCGGCGTTGCCATAGTGGGGTTTTTCTTACCAAATTTCGATAAAGATTTTGTTAAATTTTCTGTTTTACTTAATCTTACTTTGGCACAATTTTTGTATACGTGTATGATCATCAAAGTATGTTTTGAAAAAATTTTGTTTTTTGTGCTTTTATTTCATGCAAATATTTTGATTTTATGTATATATAATGGAATTGTGGGGATGTTTTTACACAAAAATTTGTTAATAAAAAATGCTATGCAATGACAACGCTGATTTATACAGGCGAAAAATTAATAAGTATGTGACATTTTTTTAACTCTTGCGGGGTAAGGCCAACATTTATCCGTTTAAATAGAACAATAGAACCTCCCGCAAATGCTGCTAAGTAAATTAAAAATCTGATATATTCAACAAAGTAGGGGGGTTCGTTAAACTACTGAAATCAGCTGTCAATATGAAACAACTAAGGGCCACTTTTTGACTTTGAGATTAGAGATTAAATTAACCTTAATCATTATTTGCGGTTTTTGAGTAGTCGATTATATGGTTTTGCTTGCTAGTTTAAGCGGCCAATCGTGGTGGTTTAATCCTAAACTAGAAATGTTAACATACACATGCTTAACATAAACAGTTGTTTAACCAATGAAAACAAAACAAAAAAAAATACCGAATTTTAAGAAAACCAAATAAAAATGGATTATTCTAGTGGAGAGGAAGATTTTAGTGATTCCGAAATATATAAAAACCTTATTCCACCTCACTAGTTGTGAAATTCGCCGATATTCTTGAATCCACATTCATATCAGTTGTAAAAATAGTTAATTCATTCAACACTCTAAGATTGTAAATATAATCAAATTCGCGCATTTTCTTCTTCTGTAAAAAACCCGTGTTGCTTTGATAACGAATTTGAAGGCTGCAAGAAAATGTTGCCATTTTATGTTATGCAATATGGTAATGCTACAGGGTTTAAGCCACCTCCCAAAAACATTATATACATTTGATACTAGATTAATTTAATTGTCAGATTAGCTAATTAGAGAATAAAATTAGGTTAAGGGCCAATAATTGACTTCGCATTTAAATGCCATTTAGCTAATTGCCCCTTAAATTTAAGTTGCATTTAAACACAGTTTGAGTTTTTCAGTGTGAAATTATTGTTTGTATTTAATTACGATAAAAATATGGCAGCCTCACAAAATTCTCTCCATTTTCTTAGAGAAACAGCTGTTGAACAAAATTATAGAAAAATTTCTTATGTGGATTCTTTTTCAGGATAAAAATAACAACAATGATAAGTTGCTGCAATGTTTTAAAAGTTTAAAACAATTTTAAAAACCATAAAAAAGAATAATATTAATAAAAGAAGTCCAAATTTCACTCCAAAAGATGATGATTTTTTAATGGCCGCAAATTTTTTGTTTATTTCGTTGCGCAAAACACCAACACGCAAGCAAAAACATATGTTTGTGTATGTATGTGGGCAACACTTAAATGGACATTTAAGTTTCATTTAAATATCACATAATTTTGTACTGAAAAAATGAAATTGGTACGTAAGTGGCCTTTAAAGATACATAAATGACACTTAAATGAGTAGTCAATTATTGGACCTTAATCTCAAAGTCAAAAAGTGGCTCTAAAGCCATCAAAGTCGCCATTTGAAAAATAATCGAATAAGTTCGTATGGGCAATGCATATCTATCAATGGAAACAAAGGTAAAAGTCGCAACAAATCCCCCAAAGCATGTGAAAAAAAATCGTATTTATTTATTATCGAGCAGCCTGAAAGATGAGTAAAGTTAAAATAAATAATTGTTTAAGCTAAAACAATATACATCTCGTTCTGAAAGAAATTTAACTATTGCACAGAAATTAAAAATTTTTAAGGACCTTTTTATAAAACTAACAATTTTTCTGACATCTCAACAACGTCGAAAATAAGATATGACAACAGAGAAAATCAGATATAACAACAGAGATACAACCCGTCATAAAAAGTCGAGCCGGAGGTTAAGCAAAAAGACATCGGATTCAACAGCCTAATACCCAGAACATACATTCTACCAGTTTTTTTCAACAAACCAATATATCAAAAAATCTCCAATTACCCCTACACTATAAATTCATTTACAGTACAATCTTATTAAAAATATGAAAATTTAGAAACTCAAGTTTAAAATCAATTTGTAATGTTTAATATCAGTTTTAAACGTTTGACACATTTTGAACTAAAAAAAATATGACAAGAGCGGAATTAGAGGCCATGCATGGAACTTTCCGCTAAGCTCAGCTCTAGAGGTCTATAAATGTTATATCACTCCAATTTTTTGAGACTAAATATAAAGAAGATTTAGATAAAATTTGAGGCATTCGACGCAATTTTTTAAGTTCAACAAAGTGAGTTTTGAAAATTTATTTGACAAAGACTTTTGGAGTTATAAAATAAAACTCTTTTTTCCAAATTAACCATCAACGCCGTTATTTATTGAGATTAATAGCTGATTCGATCAATTTATAGTTTGAAATATATTTTTGAAAATTCTCGAAATCTACTGTATCCGTTCATTACCCAACGAAAGCGGGAACTTAAAAAATTATATTGCCGCTTCGGAGCTCAAAAGTTAATTCCTTTAAAAAACATATATATATATATATATATATATATATATATTCAAAAGGAAGTGATGAAATACATAAAATGTACACTGATGGGTTGTTGCGGCCTCCGAAATCCGTTGTTTGGTTCTGCCGTTTAAGTTCGATTAGGAAGTATTTTTTTTTCAATACTTATGGAAAAGGTTTGAGAGTACACAGATTTGATTTGTTACAACATTTCTGACAGGATATACAAATTAGATTTATATTACAATCAATATAAAGTAGCATTACTTTAACATACAAATTATTAGATTTCTATAAAAAATGCTTCATTAAAAACATTTTGTTTTGATATAAAAACAACCAAATTTAAAAAATTTGCGACATCTTGTTTAATGTTAAAAATATGTCCTTTCTCCCGAACGCATGAAAATTTCTTGAAAAATCCACACAAAACGGAAAAATTCCTTACGTCTGATATCGCTGCCCTTTAAAAATGTTAAAACTCTATTAGAAATTTATTATTTCTTTAAAAGCAGAATTTCTAAAAATGATAATGGAAGACAAAAGCAATATGTATTACGATTGAATGAAACTTGTCACCAGTTATTTGTTCACTTATCAAAAGATTTAAAAAAGATTTATTAATTTACAAAACAAAAAACTATATATATTTTTTAGGTTATTTTATAATTACGATAATTGATATTGATCCTTTGTTTTTAGCTAATATACTGACCATTTATATTCTAAAAAATATTGCCCACATTTTCAATACGACAGTAAACTCATCAAACCTATTTTCATACGGTAGATGTGTTCCAGAGAAACCCCCATTCAAATCACAATTTTCTTTTTATTTCCATTTGTCCCATTATTACTTTGACCTGAAATTTGTATATTGACCACTTGTTTTGTAATTTTCTTCATTTTTATGATAATTAATGAATTTATTATTTATATTTTTAATAAACCTATAATACTAGTATTTAAATTTTCAAATGATTAATTTCTTTTGATTAACCAGTTTAACAAAAAGTTTTATAATTGTTGCATTTATACCACAGTACGGGATATAAATGAGAAAAGGGAAATAAATATGCTGTTAACAAGCGGGCTATCGGATAATAAAATAATTATTATGGCCACAAAATCAAATCTTTATTTATTTTTTAACAAACCTTCACTTAATAATACACATGCATATGTATGTATGTGCAATGTCGGTCAAAACAAATTGGAAGAAAATCGTCTTTATCTTTTTTCCAATAACAAAAAAAGTAGGTATATGGTTTATCAATTGCAAATGCACAATAAAATAAAAGTAAAGTATTATTAACAACGAAATTGAGTTTTAGTAGCGTTATCATTAACAAATTGACAAAAAGTAAGGAGAATATATTCAAACGACTAAATATGTTGGATTTTACACATTTTAATTTTGTTTAATTACTGCAGCACATCTTTTAGACATGAGCTAATAAGATTATCTATAGTTGTCATTGGAATATATAACCATGCACCTTTCATAGCTTAATACAATTAGTTTTGATCTCGATGTGCTAATTCCCTGTTACCTTTCTATTTACAATTTCTCATAATGTACGCTTTATAGATCTTAAAACACTTTCACCTATTTGTGTGCATCTATTTAGAGCCATTATCACGTTGGAATATCTTTGGATGAGGCATTTAATCATGGGCTTGCGTTAGCACCTTCTGCTTCAATATATTTTTGTACATCTGTGCATCCAGAACACTTTTAAATTTGTGTAAAAGACCTAAGCTCTCACCAGAAAAGTTTAATTTTTGGTGATTTTTTGTGACTGTAGCCTAGGGTGAAGGCTCCAGTAGTCGGCAGTTTAACTTTTTCTTTACTTTTCTTTTGGGAGTATAAATATGATGTTGGATTGTCAATGGTTTATTGTTGCCAAGTGATTGGTACAGTTTTAAACTCAATTACCTCTTTTTATGTGAATTTTTATTTAATTTCAGAAAATTTAGTTTTCTCTAAAACATACGATTAGAATCTCTAGTCGGCACTTATTTTCTAAGCTCGGCATTTTATGACCCAGTTGTCGGCATTGGATTTTCGTTAAGAAAAACAGTAATAGCTGCTGTCGACTTCAGGACTCTCGTGCTCCTATAGCGGCGGTTCTTAAAATACTCAAGAAAAACTATGCCGACGACTATTGGCTAAAATAATTTAAAATACCTTTTTTTAATAAAAAGAATAAATTTCTAGAGTTCGAGAGAAAAAAGTTTATTAGCTGAACTCGGCACCACCATGCCGACTAGTGGAAATCAATTGTGTTCCTAATGCCGGCAGTCATTAAAATGATTAAAAATGATATTTTTATCAAAACTTTTTTTAGGATCAATAAATAAGCAAACTTTTACATGTTGAAACCGATGTTAAAAAAAACATATAAATCTGGACACTAACTTGTTAAAGTTCACTTTAGGAGCATTCACCCTATACCCAAAAAATAATGAGGTTTTTTTCTAAAAAAAATGGTGCAACATTTTTTGCACTTTTTAATGAAATGGTGAGTTTTTTTGCAACTATTTTATCATAACTTACGAAGCAAAATTGTTGTCTAAAAAAACTTTGAACAGCAATTTTTCTTATAAAAAATAAAAGAAATATTATTTTTTTTAGAAAAGAAAACGGCATGTTTCTTTGTCTAAAAAAATGATTTTTTTCAGTTATAAATTTCTTTATTGCAGCTTTACAGCGATGTTCCTGGAAATATTATGGTGGAAAAAATCCTTAAGCTCATCCGAAGACCGGCTATGGAAATCTTTAATTTATTCAGTTAAAGTTTCGGTAAAGAAGATCTTTTGGTTTTAATGGGTTAACGTATTTATTGAAAATTTTAGTAACTTCTTAAAGATCTCAAATGATATCAATATTGAACGCATTGGCTAGAAAATATACCGTATAGTCATTATTTTGTACAATAACTTCAAAGATCCATAAATCGGAAAATAAGGCTCGCCACCAATTTTTTTTTCAATTTCATATCAAATTACTTTTTTGAGAGGCATAATGAATTTTTTATATTACAACTTTTAGAAGCCTCTAAAAAAGAAACTATGGCTCGCTGCCAATTTTTTATTTAATTTTTTTTTTAATTTTCTATCTGTTAAGGTACTTTTGTTTTGTAGTGTGGCTAAACTTAATTTAGTCCAAATTATGTATTTTAATTTACATAAAATATTTCTTTAATTAGTCCTTTTATCAAAAATTACGCGTTTTTTCATTTTACACACTGGACTGTTTTGCTATTCACAAAAATTCAAGTCACATGATTTACAAAAATAAATTCTATAAGTAAAAGCTAACTTATTACTAGTATTTTTTTATTTTGTTTTTATTTCCTTTTCTTGTTTTGCATTTACAATACAACATATTCGAAATTCAAAGTTTTGTTTGTTGAGCTGGTCTATATAAGTATATGGACATACATAGACTAGTTCAACCCTCAACAAACAAAGCATTTGTATTGAAATTGTATTGGAGAGAATATCTGGAATATTAAATTTACTTAATATTTTATTTGAACTTTTAAATTTGCGATCAACTAAACACTAACTTTTTTTTTGTAATAATTTGTGGAAATCACGTGATTTGACTTCTTGTGAGTTACAGAGCAGGCATGAATATAAATAACGATGAAGGTTAATACTGGGGGCAAATTACGATATCGAACGAAATTTCCATACAAATTAAAAAATTTTGTATGGGATTTCGTTCGATATCGAAAGCCGTAATTTGCCCCGGCATTAACTCTAAAATCGCGTTTATTGAGATATATTGATTTTGCAAGAAATGAGCAATATGCTTACGTATTACAGAAACGAAACAAACATAAATACAATTAAAAATCTAAGCATGTTAATGCTTTTGTATGCAAAATTTAATATTCTTCTATTTATGAAATGTTTGCTTAAAACTAATGCATAAAGCACACATTTACTCAAAAACGTAATCTCAAATTTGTTTTGAATACGACCTTAGTTTCAAATTTACACACACCTCAATGGAAAAAAAAAAAATATTCGCTACTCGAGGGGAGTGAACAAGATATTTGTATAAATTTTTTACACAATATGAAGAATGATACGAAGAAAAATTCTGTAATTTTAACTCAAAAATCATGTTTTTTTAGTTATGACGTTTTTGAAGTATATGAGCAATTTGTTTTGCTAATTGCAATTATGAGGAAGCTTGGAAAACTAACAAATTATAGCTTTTAGGAAATATGTATGCATGTATTCTTATCCACAAACACATCAACTGTTAAGAGCACTTTTTACATAACATGCCATAAATATATATTTTGTCTGGTTATTTAAACAATTATTTCTTATGCTTGTAATTGGCAGAATATTTTCAATTGGTATTGTTTAAAAAAATGTATTTTTATTAATTTAGTTGGGTTGTTCCCTAAAAATAGAAAATAACAATGGCACACACACTATAGATTTGATTGTCTTTCCATTTGGGTCTTAACGAAGAATGACGACGACACAGTAATGTTCGTTAATACTTTGTTTACGTTTCTTTTTTGCTGTTTTTTTATCTATTTCACATTTATAGTAATTGAACTTGTAATTTTTTCTATATTTTTTAAATTTTTAATACAAAATAAATAGTTTAATATAAGTAGCAACACCACCGGCCAAGATACGTAAGCCATAAATGAAATGAAACTGTTTTGACAGATATTGAAAAAATCTTCATGTGTATATAAATTAGTAGTATGTATTACAGAGTTGTACAAAAAATGTATTATGAAGTGTGGTTTATTAAAAATATGGACAGAAAATCCTATCCAAGTCATGCACCTTATTTTCATTATGCAATTTCCCGATGGATGTCGCTACACAATATATAGAACATTCTTGTCTTAATTATAACAAACCAAAGATTATGCTTTCGAATCGAATTTTCGACCACATGCATACGAAAATTTGTCCCAATTGCGTACGGTCTCCACGTAGCAATTTTCATATCCAAAAAATTCATTAGTAAACAAAGCTAAAAAAAAATTATATTTTATACATGAATAGGTTAGTTAGGTTGCACAGGCTGCCGATTGCAAGCAACCGACCCACTTTGGTCCAGAAAAATAGTTCCCTTTGTGATGAAATACATGAATAAGAATGCTGAAGATTTGGTTTGAATTTTAGACTTTTTAATTTTTTGGGAAACTACACCTTCAATAACTTTTTCAATAACAACTAATTTTTCATAAGCAATGTTATTTTACTCTATGGAATGTTTAGGGCTTAATTGACATCATCTATTTTATGTTTTTGTGCTTTTTCAATTTCTAAAATTTCTGAAATAATGAGATTTGAATGTTTTTAAGCCACCGTTCCTGCATGTGGATTAAAATAAATAAGTTTGGCTCAACAATTTTGTCAAACAAATTCTCCGTCCGATTAGAAAAAGAAATTATAAAAACAAACTGCAAGCACTCTCTTTCTAACAAAAATTAACTGCCTGTTTGTCGATATCGAAAGAAAAATATCTTTCGAATTATTACATTTGAAACAAAAACAACTTTTAAAATTTTGTTTTTGTTTTAAATGTAACTATACGCAAGAAAATTTTCTTTCGATATCGACGAACAGGCAGTAAATTTTGAAAATTATTTTACTAGCGAGTTATACGTGTAAAAAAACACAAAAACTTTTTAAAATTGAGTTCTTTGGTGAAACCTTAAGTACCTGTTAAAAGATACATAAACATACATACATAAATAGAAAATTGCCTAAAATTTAATATAACAGAAAAAGTTACAATTTTCGAAATTGTTTTTTGAAGAAAGTTGCTCTTATAAAGACTGCAATGTAAAAAAATTACCTGTTGCGCTAATGGGGATGTTGCAACAATCGG
Source organism: Gymnocheta viridis (assembly GCA_956483585.1). Taxonomy (NCBI): domain Eukaryota; kingdom Metazoa; phylum Arthropoda; class Insecta; order Diptera; family Tachinidae; genus Gymnocheta; species Gymnocheta viridis. Next base: position 37,846,624 of record OY101444.1, read on the forward strand.
TATGTATATACATACATACATACATATATGTATATACTTATATGCAAGTTTATATGAAAGGGGTCGGATATACATATCATTGTTAGTAATTTATCTATATCCTTTGTAAGTAAAAAGGCATAACACATGATTAACGTTTTTTCCAATATCATTGTTAGGAGTTCTGTTTCATATTCTCTACAGCTGTGGGAGATTACACATCGCGCGCGCAGTTGTATAATGTACACAAATGACTTGTGTAGAATTGATTTGTTAAATTTTTATATGTTCAACTATTTTCTAAAAATTCAACGTGTAAAAAATTTAAATGTAATTAAAAACAAAAACTAAATATAAAAAATTTGGTGATCTTATCTTTAAGTAAAATAAACTCGTTCTTCAGAAAATGAGTTTACATTTTTTAAATTACTCACACCTCAATGGAAAAATTAAAAAAATAGTCTCCCCTCAAGAGTTGAGTAACAAGATATTTGTATGAATTTTTACAGAAGATAAAGAACGATACGACGAAGATTAATTCTGCATTCGTAACTCAAAAATCACGTTTTATGAGATATGACTACATTGCAATATGTACATATATTTGAAATAAAAATATTTTTTTAGATATACACAAAAATATATAAAAACTTTTTTTAATTATTTTTTTGCTACAATCCAGCAAAATTTTTTACTTGGCAACACTATTTAGCATTTTGACATTAACGTGCTGCAAGTGTTAAAAATCTTGTATACCCCCCGTTGCCACATGCAAGTAATTACTGACGTATGTAGATTGTACGTATTTACTTGGGAACACTGTTTATCTTGCTGCAAGTGTCGAAAAACTACTGTCTTCTAAAATCTCTTGAAAGTTGAGCTGCAAGTAACGAAAATGTGAGTGTGTTAGCAAAAAAGTATGAAAGTAATGAGTTTTTCGAACTTGTACTTGTAAATACCAGGTAAATACATCTATCTGCAAATGTGAATTTTCGTGCATATATTTAAAAAATCCCAAAATATTATATATACTTTTTTGTAATGCTTTGATAATTCCGTTTTAACTTCACTAGAGAACATATGTTATTAATAAATAGTAAAATACTTACGAAAATAATTCAGTGTTTCCCGAGTTTGTTCCTTTGTTAAGCCTAAGCCATCTGGTGGTATTTTCAATGCTGGTGCCGGTACAAACCAATCCTGGTTTGAATATCCCGAAAATTCGGTAAGAAAGTCAGATCGAACTTTATATTTCGGTATTTGCTCTTCAATCAGAGAGAAAATCTCTACTTCTGGTAAATTTTCCGTGCTGCATAAATCTAAAATAAGCATAAGCATAAAATAAATATTGTAAAAGTAGTATTGAAGAAGCTGATACATTAATACAGAAAAAATCCTATACATAATTTTTTGAATTTGTATAGAAATTTCGTTCGATATCGAATGCCGTAATTTGCCCCCAGTGATCTTATTAACAATTATAACATATAAAAAATCTCCCAGCCTGGGCCAAGAAAATATTCAAAACTATTCCTATTATCAAACCTACAAATCCGGCTTACTCTCCCTTTTCTTACAGGCCCATTAGTCTTCTATCAGGCTTAAGTAAACTATTGGCAAAAATAATTAAAGAAAAGCTGCATACACACATTTATAGAGAAAAACAATATACTGCCTCCAAAACAATTTGGATTTAGTAAGGAATATAATACATCAAAGCACAAATACAAATACAAATTATTTTCAGTATCGTAAATCAACCCGAATGGCTTTACAAGACATCAAAGCTTCATTTTATTGATTCGGTGTGGCATAACACTGTGTGTAATTTTTTAAGTCATGGAAAAATAACCATATATGGACACCACTACGTGATAAAAGATAAAAAAAAAGACCCGTGTCTCCCAGTTTTGCCCAAAGTCATGCAGTTTTTTTATAGGCCCCCAAAGAATTGGGGTTTCGTAGAGTTGACATTAGCATGTATGAGTTTTCTTTGCTTTAGAAACGCTGCCAAAAATGTGGCAAGTCGCTGCGACAGTCCCAATATGACCACAGTGAAATACATTTCCATTTTTGCTATTAGTTGTGGTTCATCTCTTCCATGTTGGGACACATAATTGCTATCAAATGGATCTTCATAAGTGATACTACTTGCTCTAGTCATTCTTGTAAATTCTGGAGTTGGCGGTCTTGGTGATACAAAATTTTCAGGTGCAAGCAGTGGTAGTGTGGCTGTTATAGTTGCTTTATAAATTTTGTTCTTCTCAGCATGTCGATTTCGACCACAGGTGATTTATGCATGCATAGCAACTGATTGCATCATGATCACCTGGGCGATTAATCCAGTTTACCGGCTTACAATACTTCATACTATCTTTGCCACCACTCAACCATGCCATGTATTAGGTGTGTAATTTTCACCGGTCAAGTCTACTTCGTCGAAAAATAATGTATATGCTCTTTTGAATTCAGTAGTTAAAAGATTCTTTTCCTTTTGAAACCTTGTACAACTTTTTTTCTGATTTGATGTCCGCAAACGTAGCAAAATAAATAAATTTTTTCACACTGCATATGGAAATCGTCAGTTCCCAATATTGTCACCGCTGAGCTCTCGTTGACGTCCCGCTGTGTAATGCCTCGATGTGAGCGTCATGTCGCTTTTATGTTGTGTGCTGCGTCCCTTGATGAGTGTGCTGAGCTTATTGCTTTACCTGTGCTGCTGCGATCGGTACGTGATCGCGTGAGTTGTTTATTGAGATCTTGGGTACATTTTTGTAATAGATAGCATAGTATGTATCTCAGTGTTGAAGTAAAGAAAAAACAAACGAAATTAAAAAATTTTCGAAAAATTTTTCACTTTTGGGTCTACCTGAGCGCTACCTAAACCGTATTAAGAATCATTCTTAGGAAGCCCATATGTTCTAGATCTTTGATATGTTTAAGATCTTTGGTATATTTTTGTAGTTGATTGTTTTCTAGAATTTTTAACGGTATGCTACCTATGGACCTGAACAGTGGAAAAAACGTAAAAGAAAATCGATTTTTTAAAATTTTTTTTTGCGATTTTCATCTTGAAGATGAACATTTTTTTAATTTTATATGTTCACATTTTTGTTCATTATGACAAGATCTACAACTTCGCCTCAGAGAGTAAATCAAAATTTTGAACGACTTGCAAGATTTGAGCTTGAGAAAATTATCAGTATTTTGCAAAAATGACACCGAGGCCCCAAATCTTTGGGGCCCATCAAAAAAAGTGAATGACTTTGGGCAAAACTGGGAGACACGGGTCTTCTTTTTTTTGGTTTTTTATCACGTATTGGTGTCCTTATATGTTTTTTTCGTCTTGCACTGTGTTGTAAATTCATAATAATAATAATTACTTAGTATTGTAAAAAACATATCTAGATTTAAAAATAAATAATCAAGTAGAATTATTTAAGTACTAGAGCGCCCGTCAAGGGACAGTGTGTGTATATAAATTAAACTATATTCACTATCTGTTTATTTATAGTATAAATTCCATAAATAGTTTAATAAATAAATAAACATTAAAAAAAGAACAATTTTGTGTTTTTTTGTCGAAAAATTTTTGTTTTCTTTATTAAGCACTGTCACTCCTATTTTTTATGAACACAACTGTATGTACAATGTACAAATGCATTACTATTTTCTTATTTTTTAATCACGTTTTATTTCATTCTTTCTTTTTATTGATCTAATAAAACAATTGAACGGAATACATATTTTTTTATTAAATACAATTATTTTAAAAATTATATGAATTATTCGAGTTAATCGAGTAGTTTAAATAATCGGGAAAGATTGAAGCACCACATTAATCGCTTAATGAACAAAATCAAAAATCAAATACAGTAGAATCTCGAAAAAGACAACCGAAACGTTCTAAGGGTAACTAACATTTTCGAACTATCAACATTTCTAAACGGTTTTCAAATTTTAAAAAAACAGATTTTTTGTAAATAACGCACTAACGTTCACAATCATTCTTGACCTCTTGATATTAATTTGTGCGGAGTATGGACAGGGTCTGCCAGCTGATTTGCAGCGTTTCATGGGGTTTAAGCTTTTGATGGTTTTAAAAACTGCAAGTTATTTTATCTTATTTACTTTTTAGTTTTATAATATTAAGTTTTTTTATCTAATTTTTCATCGACTGTTGAAGAAAATTAATTTGTAATAATTCCATTTTCAATGTACAAAATATGCAAGTCTCGGAACATCGAAGCAATAGGAGCCGTGTTGCCTACGCATGAAAGTTGTTCAACTTTTTACGCGTTACACACGTTGCAAACTTTTTTTGCTTTATGAAAATACACTATTTCAACTTTTTAAGAAAAGTCTGTAAGGCATTGTCGCGTCAAACTCGTGTTGTGTAATTCCAACTTTATTGTTTTCAACCCATTTTAACTAGATATTGATGCTTTCCACTGCTTTCGAGAAGCTCACTTTTGGTTGTTGAATATCTCGCTCGATAATTGACCAGTCAGTATCAATATCGGACACTTCGAAATCATCGTTACATATCTTCCGTAATTTGATCTTTGTTCCAATTTTCAATGACAATGTTGCATAAAAATTTAGTTCGATAGCCTAACTCCACACAGAATTTAAAATGCAATACAAATGCTGAAATTCAATTAACTTAACCAAGCGATTGATTAACTTTTACGCTAGTCAACTTTTTCGATATTCTATAGTAATTGGATAAGTTAGTATGTATGTACAATTAATTACCTGTAAGACAGGCGGCATCTGCTGTTTGAACAGTTGGTTTTATGTTAACTGGATGCTGCATTAAGCGCTTTGTTGACAACTTAGGTAGATGTTTGTTTAAAGTCGCTTGAGCTGAAGGACTTAAGGGGGCAGATGCCCCCAATGCCGATGATAGCATGTATAACGTTGAATCCTGCAAATATTATAAATTTAGTGACAACTCAACCAACAAAACATTATTTATTATTCACCCTTATTCCAGTTGGCGACATCGACGTCACGTCAACACAATACCAAAAATTGGGTTTTGTCTACCCGTTTTCAAAAACAACTGACTGCTATTGACAAGCTCATGTTATTTTCTGGACCTTAGAGAACAGAAATAGGCTGTCAGTAGCACAAAATTGTTTTCGAGAGCGAGTAAACAAGCTCCAATTTTTTGGTATTGTGTTAACGTGACGTCGATGTCGCCAACTGGAATAAGGGTGATTGTTACATGAATTTTGTCAACAATTTAAGACCAATAAACAATCTAAATTTAAATGTGTCAGCAAAAATCTTATGTAAAAATTACCAATATTTTTTTTCCTATGAACTCTTTATTCTTCTAGCTTTTAGTTCTCAGTGAGTGTAAAAAAGGGAACTAAGTTTTTAAAGCTTAAAAATTAAACAAATTTAAGTTTAATAATAAATAAATACACATTTTTCGTTTTAAATTAAATATTTTAAGTGTAAATGTCTAGGTCTTTGCAATCGCACACAAATTCTTTAGTATTTAGTAATTTTGTACCACAAAACTTGGTACATGTGTACCAAAAACAATTTAAGAATAACGGCTGATCGTGCGCTAAAATAAAATATTTATAAAATTATTAAAACTACATCATGTTTTTATTCAGTTTGTTTGCAAAAGTTAAGTGTGAAAATAGCCACCGAAAAATATTATTTAATCAATTCACAAGCTCGTATTAACGTCGTATGTGTTATGTAATCGTCTAATTATTCAGTATTGTATTTTTTGCTGTTGGTAATTTTCATACAAAAGTGTGTTATAATTATACGTTTGAATTTTATATGTCTTATAAATGGTTGTATTGAGGCCAGGTATGGAAAAATTCTATTTGTTAGATTAATTTGTAAAAATCTTTTAAGTATGTGATAACTAAATCAAGAAAATGCATTCTTCTTAATGATAAATATATACTTCATTCATTTCAATTTAATTTGCAAACCATTTTAATCAAAATTATTTACGCGAAAAAGTTATCAACTATTTCGTGTAAAATTAGAATTCCCATATCTGGTTTAATTTCATGGTATCAATTGAATTGAGTGTCGACTATTATGAAAGAAGAAGATTTTAATGAAAACAAAATTTAAGAAGTAAAAAATTTCCCGTAAATAAATAAAAATTTAATAATACAAATGGAAGCAAATACTTCAGTTGTGGTAAGATTTCAAAGTTTGTACATGTGTATATATTAGAGTGGTCGTAATTTTAGATCTTTCGGCTCAATGCGGAAATTTGTTAGGTTTGATATAAAAATAAAAACTGTGAAATTTGAGCGCGATACATTGATGTTTAGAGGTCGCACATTTGATCTGAAAATTGAAAAATATGTTTTTTTTGAAAATTTTGACTTCCGTCCACCCCAGTGCAAAATTGATTCACCCTAACGTTTTGAGATTTTCTATTTCATAAAGAGGCATTCATAACGAATCTATAACATTTTCAATCACTCAAATCAGATAATAAACACCAAAGATATTGTGAAAAACGTAAAACTTTTATTGAGAAGTTAACACTTATATGATATGCTTTTCTCTTTTACACAATTTAACAGGAAAAAAAATCTTCGTGTAAGTTTGGGTAAAGTCATAAACAATCAGCTGTTCGAAGCGCCTTTAACTTGTCAAAAGTTTTATTGTTTGGTGGAGTTTTCTTGTTCTCGTTTGTAACCGACAAGAAAAAATAATATAATAAAAAGAAATGGCTTTTACGCGTGCTATACCCATTATTATACCCAAATATTAGGTTCAAAGCTTCCTTCTAAAAAGCAAGTGTTATCTATTTTTATTTTTCAATCATCGGACACTTAAATTAACCCTGCGTGATAGCGCTGCTTTAGTTCACGATGAACTAGCCGTGTTTTGGGCAAAAGCACGTATACCCATTCAAAGCAAACACCGATCTATCGAAAAAATCTTAGCTATTCATGGGCAATGGCAAACTTTACTTAAAACTTCTAAACGGAGAACTGATAATCAACAACAAAAGGAGACGGCCTTTATGGACGATTTAAATGATTTGTTTGATATAGCTGCATTTGACGCCTTAGAAAGAATAATGGAAGAAGATAAACAGTTCTTGATTCTACAAAGACAAAAGGGAAGGCCTGGATCAATGGCTGGCATTGATAAGGTAACAGTGGACAGAGAGAAGAGAAGATTACAACGTTTAGAGCAACAAAGTGAAAGAGAAAGGAAAGCCATAGCTGCTAGTACTACTACATCCCGACCTGCAGTCAATCAAATGGAAATCGATTTAAGCGGAAGTGTTTCTGATGATGGTTCACAACCAGACCCGTGCATAGAACAACCAGACCCATCCAGAGGTAAAAGGAATGTGATTAATGAGAGAGTAACAGCCGCTTTAGACAGATGCAAGATATCTGATCGGAACGCAATCCATTTAATAATCGCCATTGTTGATGCTCTTGGACATAATGCCAATGATTTTATAATTAATCGTTCGACATTACGAAATACTCGACGGAGAAATCGCGAAGCTGTCGTTATGAATTTGAAAACAAATTACAACCGTCAGATCCATGCGTAGTGCACTTCCTTGTTACCTGATGTTATGAGTTCAAAAAAAGTCGATCGTCAACCTGTTATCGTTTCTAATAGAAATGGTGATCAACTTCTGGGAATACCTCGCATTAATAATAGTACGGGTGCTGAAATATCATCGGTTGTATATGAAACATTAGCCAATTGGGGTTTACTCGACAACGTAAGGGCAGTTTGCTGCGACACTACTGCCGCAAATATGGGACGACTTAATGGTGCAGTGACCTTACTTGAACAGCAGATTGGGCGACCGCTGATCAAGTTTCCGTGTCGACATCACATATTTGAACTGGTTTTAAGAGCTGCGTTTGAGGACAAACTTGGATCAACCTCAGCACCAGTGGTTCTTATTTTTAAGAGATTCAAAGATAAATTGGGTATGAAAAATATAAAATGAAATTAAAATATTTATAAACATATTCATATAATTGCAGGCGAAATGGACCATAAAGCATATACAACAGCTGTAGATGATGAAAAAATTAATATCGCGGAGGTATCTTCAACAATTGCGCAGTTTTGCAAACAGCAATTGGAAATGAAACACAACAGAGCCGATTATGAAGAGCTGCTGCGTCTAGTTCTCATTTTGTTAGGTGTAAATTTGTCATCCGTATCTACATCAAAAATATCCTTTCGTGCACCAGGTGCCTTCCACCATGCACGGTGGATGGCAAATGCCATATATTGTCTCAAAATTTATTTATTCCGCAACCACTTTCCATTAACAGCAAACGAAATAGGAGGAATTCGTGATATTTGCCAATTCATTGTACATTTATACGTGAAAGCCTGGTTTTCAGCTCCTTTGGCAGCATCAGCTCCAAATCATGATTTAAATTTTTTAATCGCTCTATACAATTATCAATTGACTGATAAAGACATTTCGCGTGTTGCATTAAAAAAAATGAGTTCACACTTGTGGTACTTATCCAAAGAGGCAGTCGGCCTTTCATTCTTTGATGCAAACATATCTATACCCGTCCGACGGGAATTAGTTGAAGCGTTCCGTGGTCTAAGCACAGGCGCTAACTGCCATAATCGCAACATAATTCCAGTAGAAGATGTTGTGACCTTAAAATCCAAAAACGTTTATTTTATATCAAAGAAGACAGCGACATTTTTTAAAAATTTCAATATCTCCACGGAGTTCATGGATTTTGATCCTTCGATTTGGCATGAATGTCCTACATATATCGAAGGTTTGGAAATCGTTAATAAAATAATTGTAGTAAATGAAATTTGGAATGAATTTCCGTCATCCTACGTCAAATTTGGTTGATAAACAGACCGGTTTCGGCTATGTGCCATCTTCAGTGTTCTCTCAGTAACTAATCGTTTTTTGTGTTGTCCCTTGTCTTTTGTATAGTTTCCTTGTGTACCTAACCTCTTTTCCTCTCTTTCTCTCTTGTTCGTGTCTGCATCTCTCTCGTTCGTATATATTCGTGTGTGGCTCTCTCTCGTTCGTATATATTCCTGTGTGCTCTATATCTACCTGCTTCTTGTTCGTTTAATTTTTCTCTTGTTAGTCTCTTGTGTTTACCGTTACAGTTTATTATTTGAGTGATCATTTGCTAGGTGTTTTATCTTTGTGTAGGTAATAGTCTGTGATTGTACGTTTTTGGGTTTCTTTTTGGTTTTGTTCGTTTGTTGTGTTGTCTGGTTTTCTTGGGTTATTGTTTTCTTTTGTGTAAAAATGTTTTAGCGGTTCAAATATTATGTCTGACGCAGTGTTTATTTGTTCGTTTATAATTCTTCCGTCAAACGTTTTTTGTTTGTATATTTCCATGTTTTCTAATACGTTCAGTCGCCGTCCTTTGTGCTGTAAATGCAGTAATTCAACTGTTTGTCTGATGTGTCTTGGTATACATTTGTTGTTGAATATGTGGTTCGCGAAATTTGATTCTGGCGTTGCTCCTGGTTGTTTCAGTTTCTTGTTGTAGTCTCTTATGTGCTCCCGAAATCTTGTTTTTATTTTCCGTCCTGTTTGTCCGATGTAGCTATGTTTGCATGAGCAAGTCAATTTGTAAACTCCTTGCTTATCTAGGGGGTCCGTTTCGTTTGTGCTATTTCGTAGTATTCTACCCAAATTGTTTTTTGTTCGGAATGCTGTGTTAATATTGTGTTTTCTAAAAAATTTTGCTAGTTTGTATGTTGATTTGCCCATATACGTTAAAGTAGCCCAAGTTCCATTCTCTTGCTCCTGTTCTCTGTTCCGTTCTTTATTTGTTTTGATATCATTTCGGATTTTGTCTACAAGTTCTTTTTTGTATCCATTGTTTTCTGCTATGTCATATATTGTTTTTATCTCTTTCTTATAGGCCTCACGTGTTAGTGGTATTCGTTCAAGTCTTGTTACTAATTGTCTAATTGCCGCGTTCTTGTGTTGTTGAGGATGGTTCGATGAATTATGTATTATTGTGTCTGTGGCCGTTGGTTTTCTGTATATTTCGTATTCAACTCTATTTAAACTCTTATTTGCTTTAATTGTCAGGTCTAGGTAATTTATTTTGTCGTCTTCTTCTACTTCCATTGTGAATTTAATACTTTTATGTTGCTTATTCAGGAGCTCCAGAACTTGTTCTTCTCTATTTCCTTCCAGTATACATATAATATCGTCGACATATCTTGCATAGAATGTTACCCCGAAATTGGTTTTTAGATCATCTACGTATTTCTCTTCTAGATTTTGCATAAACACCTCCATGAGGATTGCTGATGTTGGATTTCCCATTCCTAGTCCGTTAGTTTGTCTGTATATGCTATTGTTAAATTTAAAGTAATTCTGTTCTAGTGTGGCTTTCAGTGTGTTTACGAGTTGATTGGAAAATTCTACGTTTTCTGTTTTGTTGAGTAGTGTTTTATGTACAATGTTTATTGTCTCCGTTGTTGGAATTGATGGATATAAATCTTTTACGTCAAATGAGACTAGTTTACTATTTTTCGTTATTTCTACATTATCTAGCTTTGTAACTAATTCCGTGGTGTTGGCTATTGTGTGTTTGTTTTTTAGGCACTTAAGACACTTAAGAAAAACACAACACTGTAGTAAATGATGTATCCGAACGAAAAATAAAAATGATGGAGGAGTTTAATTCGATTCTTACTAACGATGAGGAGCAGAAACAATTTTTATTATTGAGTGTTGAAAAATATCGCCAAAAATACCCGATGTATACCAAATATTCCTTAACTTCTCAATAAAAGTTTTACGTTTTCACAATATCTTTGGTGTTTATTATCTGATTTGAGTGATTGAAAATGTTATAGATTCGTTATGAATGCCTCTTTATGAAATAGAAAATCTCAAAACGTTAGGGTGAATCAATTTTGCACTGGGGTGGACGGAAGTCAAAATTTTCAAAAAAACCATATTTTTCAATTTTCAGACCAAATGTGCGACCTCTTCATTAATGTATCACGCTCAAATTTCACAGTTTTTATTTTTATATCAAACCTAACAAATTTCCGCCTTGAGCCGTAAGATATCATAAAGTTTAAAAAGCCCCCATACAACGAACAACCAGTCTAGTATATATATATATAAAATTATATATGTATATAAAATTACATGTATGTAATTTCATTAAATTTGTTGTTCGATATAAAATATATACGCACAATGAATTTACTGTACTTAATTGACATTAAAAATACATTAAAATGACGATACCACAAATTTGTCTGTTCACAAGCACATAAACCAATATCGTCTTTTTTTTGAATGATAAGTCATACGACTGAGTTTGTTAATTGAACAATTATTATTTATAGAAAAGGATTTTTTTTGTGTCGAGAAATTTAGCGGGAATTATTCACGATCAGGAAAAAGGGACATACTTCGAGGGTAAAATATTCACGATAGAAGTGAATATTAAACCCAACAACTTGTTTTAAATCATTGGATAAAATTATTTAAATATGTAATTGGAGTTACTGGAGTTAGTAACCCTTATTTAACCTTATTTAACTAATCGAGCAAAATTAATATCCCAGAATCGAGTATTCGCTTAACAGAACAAAAAGTCGAATACTCTAATGGCCAGTTTATGACTTCAAATTTAAATACACATTTAGTTAATTTTCATTTAAATTTAAGTTGCATTTAAATACAGTTTCAGTTTTTCAGTGTTAATTTATTGTTTGTATTTAATTATTAATTACGATAACAATATGGCAGCATCACGAAATTCTCTAAATTTTTTTTGAGAAACAGCTGTTGAACAAAATTAAACAAAAATTTCTAATGTGGATTCTTTTTCAGGCTGAAAATAACAACATTAATAGGTTGCTGCAATGTTTTAAAAGTGTAAAACAATTAAGAAAAAAGATATAATAGAATAATATTAATAATAATAGAAGTTCAAATAGCATCCCAAAAGATGTTGATTTTCCAATGGCCGCAAATTTATTGTTTACTTTGTTGCGCGAAACAACAACAAGCTAGCAAAACCATATGTTTGTGTATGTTTGTGTGCACAAATAGAATTTAAATCAGTGAAGCCCAAAATTTTAACTGTGATTGTATTGTTGCTTATTAGTGTTAGTGCAGAAGCCGAGCTTTCCCAGCAAACACCAAGTCAAGAGTTTAAAATATGATGCCGCATTATATTACGTCATATTAATTTTATTTATATTACAATGAAAGTAATCAATATGCTTTTTTAAAACATCTTCCCTCTCATTTTTATATGTTTTATAACATATTTGACATTGCATATTGCCAAAAGCATTTGCTATCATAAAAAATTTTTCGAATTGCACCATTCTAGTATTTTTGAAAATATGAAATGACGGCTGGATAAGTAGTCTTTAAAAATATATTTTAAAAATGTATAAGCATCCGCCGCATGTACACTCGTCGCTGGATCTAAATAAATGCTCTAATCATGGTAGAATAATACAGGTAGTATCGAAGCGTTAACGGACTTTTTTTTTAGGTTCGGGTCTGTCAAAATTTGATTATGTATTACTAACACACACCCACACTACTAAAAAAGCAAACTTTAACATTTGTTTCAAATGCAAATAAGAAAAGGAAAAGAAACAAAATTCTTTATAGAACAGAAAATGCAACCATTTTGCCATTTTTCTTTTGTGCTTTTTGACAGCTTCGAACCTAAAAGCAGTGTTGTTGTAGCTTCGACACCACCTTTATTATTCTACCATGGCTGTAATTATAATGCTCAAATAAAAATATTTAAAACATAAAAGTAATTATATGTTACCAAATGAACTGTTCATAATAAAATATTTTTCGCATATCAATTTAAAATGAAATGCTGAATAACTATTAATAAAAAATATATAAAAAAAATGTATAAGCATCCGCCGCGTGTGCATCGTCGCTTTCTCATCGACGACTAAATGAAGAGCATAAGAATCTGTGTGAAGAATGTGCGTGAGATAACTTCCACAATTGTGGTATGGGCTGCGCTTCAATGATTTAAATCAGCAAGATTGGTCATTTAAATATTATTTAAGTTTGTACTTCAAAACTTAATTTCGTATTTAAATAGAACTTAAATATAAAAAATTTTTAAATACGAAGTCATAAACTAGCCCTAATGCACATCATTTATCGCGCATTTCGTTGTATATGCACATATAATAATATAATTCTATTATACAATTTTACTGTAATATAGGTTCCCCTTTTTTGTTTACTAATTTGATTTATTAAATGAACTAAGTTATAATAAGTGTGGTATTCCGAAAAATTCAAAATTAATTATAGACATTTGTTATACTAAATTATTAGTATCTTATCTGTTATTGATATAGCAAATTTAATATCTGTTACGTAGCTTTGTTATAGTGACATTCGCGTATGTTTCAACTAAAGATGGGCACCGCTCACATGATTAGCGTGAATCATGCGTGATCGTGATCAATTTTTTGTTTCAATCACGTGATCGTGCATGAACGTGAATATAAAAAAATTTAGCATGAGTGAACGTGCATAAGTAGATTTTTTGCGCGATTATTTCGAGATTTTTTCCATTTTTGTAATTTTTTCATATTTTTAATATGAGGCTTTAAATTTTTTAATGAAGTCTTAAAACTACCGGCAATACCACATTAATTGTACTCATATGAATGAACAGAGTCAAAGTAGAAGTATAAGTCCGAGTTTAGACTGGCGAACATTTGGAAGAAAAACATCTGGAATTCTCTTTCGTTTTTTCATTCGCGTTCACACAGATGAACAAGACTTGGAAATTTTAAGTTTTTGGAAAAAAGCTAAAGATCCTTCCACTTCTGCAAAAATTGGCTAAACAAATACTGTGTATACCATCTAGCTCAGCTACAAGCGAAGGAGTTAGGGGGAAGATACTTGAAGAGTTGCAAAACAGACTGCTCGCGAAAAATGTTGAGAAAATTTTATTTCCGCATAAAAATAGTAACTCTAAGGGCCAGTTTATGATTTCGTTTTTAAATGTTATTTATATTTAAGTTCTATTTAAATACGAAATTAAGTTTTGCAGTACAATCTTAAATAATATTTAAATGACCAACCTTGCTGATTTAACTTATATTTATATGTTTTTTCTTGCTTGTTGGTGTTTCGCGCAACAAAGTAAACAAACAATTTGCGGCCATTGAAAAATCAACATCTTTCGGCGTGCAATTTGGACTTCTTTTATTATAATCTTTTATTACATATTTTTTTTAATTGTTTTAAAGTTTTAAAACAGCAATCTATCATTGATGTTATTTTCAGCCTGAAAAAGAATTCACATTAGAAATTCTTTTTAATTTTGTTCAACAGCTGTTTTTCCAAAAAAATTGAGAGAATTTCATGATGCTGCCACATTTTTATCGTAATTAAATAAAAACAATAATTTAACACTGAAAAACTGAAACTGCATTTAAATGCAAATTAAATTTAAACGAAAATTAACTAAATGCGTATTTAAATATGAAGTCATAAACTGGCCATAAAGAAACTAAATTAAACATGTACATACATTTATCTAATGAATGAATGATTTTAATCAAAATATTTTAAATATGTACATGCTACATATGTACATAATTTTAAAATTTACTTCAAAACTTTAAAACATGATCACAATTACAACAATAAAAAACAACAGGCATAAAATCGCAAAAATGTCAAAAATAGTTGGGGAAAATTGTATTTTATATGTTGGATATAGAAAATTAAATTTTTCTTTGGCACAAAAAAATATTTTAAATAGTACTTTTTTGACCTCCACAGAACTAAATTGAAATCTTTTTAATTTTTTCTTTATTAACTAAAAACATATAATGAATTGTATTTGTTCCTGCGTTTATGTTATCTATATTATTAATAGGCAAACACGTTTTCTTAGATCCCTTTTACTGTCGTGATACTAAACCGATTTTGAAAAGATTTATATGCTTTTAAACGGGTTTCGATATTTAGGAAGCTATAAGCGTTTAAAGTTGCTACTAACCCATGCACACTTCTTATTACACATGCATGTATCAGCTTCAACTTGAAAAGTAAACAAAGTGTGCATGTGTGTTTGTCGAATTTGCTTTTGCATAGAAATGAGACAGAGTTTTAAGTTGTTTATTTAGAATGCTTTTTGTTTTTGGATTATTTAACCGTACATATGTATTTATGTAAATATTTAATATTAATTTCTAGAATGCGGTCGATTGATTCGGCCGCTGGACACACTAGTAGGTATTATCGTAATAATCACAATGGTGTTATCTGATACCAAACGTTATTCTTAATCCCTTTTCACACCAAGATAAAGGTTTTAGATTAAAGTTTGAAATCATATTGACGCACAGTACACTCAAAAGAAAATTCAATCCATCCGTACTTAATTCAATCCCAAGAGGTGTTAAAAGTACGGTAATCCCAGCATTACTAAAATCAAGTACAGAAAGATTGATTTAAGTACGGACGGATTCAAATGCTCAATTTAATTTAAGAATCTTTTAGTTGATTCAAGATTTTTCACGTGATTAAAGAATTTTGTACTCATTTTAAGAAACTCCAGGATTGGTTATCCAAAGTAATCCCGTTTTCGGTTTGATTAAAGTACATTTTATTGTTATTTGTAGTCAAAATTATGAGTACGACTGGTACTCAAAGTAAGTAGAAAATACTTGAATTTAGTATAGCGTTTTTCTTTCTGTGTGGAGAGTAAATCTTTGGTGCTGACCTTAATGTTAAACTACATTGATCTTCTTCAAGACTGCTAATATTAAAAAAAATGTAATTTCTTAAATTGTACACACAGAAAAAAACCCAATGTATAATCAACATGAGGAAATGATGATATCAAGTCATTGTTATATAGATATGCGGAAAAAAACTAATTGAATTTATATTAATATTGTTTTAAGTTAAATCAATGGTTAAAATTGTTAATTTAGTATTAAAATATGTTGATTTAGAATTAATCACATTGAAATAACATTGAACATTTTAAATTTTACCTTTTACAGAGTTGAAATAACATCAATCAATGTTTAGCTTTTTAAATTGCGTTTTTGAAGTAATAATTACAGTTTTTCATGTAAAATTTACATTGCATATAGTTGAAACAAGATTAACTATTGTAAAATCAACATTGGTATAAACATTAAAAACGTTTGTCAATTTTAAATATTAAAAAAGTTGGCTTAGGTTAAATCAAATTAATGAAAAAGTTAAATCAATATTTAAAAAAAAATGAAACATTTTGAAACAACGTGAAACATGTTGAAACGAAATTAATTCATGATGAAAGAGAAAAAATGCAAAAAGTACCACAACTTTACAGCATTAAAGAAACAGCAAGTTTCATTCTATCGCAGCTTTACTACGTATCAGAAATGCACTGTTATAAATTTTAAGTGAATTAAATTCTTTATTATGTCTGCAGCTAACAATGATAATATAAATTTAAAAAAGTTTGTGGAAAATTTAGCAACCGGAGGAGAAAATATTAATCTTGTTAGTGAAATTTCCATACAAATTCAAAAAATGTTGTATGGGACTTTACTCGATATCGAATGCCGTGATTTGCCTCCAGTTGTTCAAAATACGACACAAGATTCCCAAGCCCGCCTTTAAATGTTTTTCCAATTAATAATCGTAAAATATATTTAAGAAACAAATATTTGTAAACTTAATTGTATTTGCTATAAGTATGTGTTTATAAATGAATAAAGATAAAAAAATAATAAACATCTTTTTACTAACTGCCTGTCCCATTGTTAAACAATGTTATTTCAATATAGGAACCATGTTAAATTAAAATGGAATTTCTTGTAATTTGAACATCTTTTCATGTTATTTCAATATTTCTGTAACATTAATTCTTGGCTTAATGTTGATTCGACATTAAATTTATTTTGATTCAACATGAAATCTATGTTGTTATAAATTTTCCTAATATTGTTCAATAAGGATCTTAATGTTATTTTGACATGACAATCTCTTTGAGTCAATTGGCGTACAATGTCAATTCAACATGATTTCTAGTTGTTTTAAAGTGGATAGCTATAACATTTATTTTACTTTAATATCATGTTAAATTAACAAGAAACGCTTATGAAGCAAAATTGTTAACAAAACTAGTTGAATCAACCTTATTTTAGTTGATTTTACAATGATTTTTTTCTGTGTGAAATGATGTGAACAGTTTTTATGTTTGATTAAATTAGAAGCAAATTATCTATCATTGAATGATGTTTACTGCGGAACTGATGTAGAACCAATGAAATTGAAAATGATGTGATTGATAATTCAGTTTAAAACAGTTGCCCAAAATTTTTATTTTAAATTTTCCAAAGTTTTAAGAACAAAATCCGACTTTGAAAATGAAACATTAAAATGGTTCGGTAAATTTAGTCCAGAAAATCAGTGGAAAACTAATAGTATAACCACTATTAGTAAAAATGTTCCCAAACGAATATTAAAATTTTGCTGATGTTGAAATATTAAAATCTTACAAAGATTCGAATATTAGCGATTTCTGGGCAACAGTTTCTAAAATAAAAAATGGGGCAAATGAATACATGTTCCCAGTAATTACCAAAATTGTAAGAGGAATACTATCAGTTTCGCATTCATTTATATATGCATGTGAAAAAAAATATTTTCTTACCAAAATATAAATAAAACCAATGAGAAAACCAGACTACAAACTGCAATTCTTTGCGGCTTAATCAAAACAAAGATTTTACTGAATTCACAAAATTGCAATTGTTTTATGATATAAATATAACAAGTTAGTTATTATTAAAATTGTAATTGCGATTTCGAAATCGATTTAAAAGTACCTTGATTTTCTTTATACGTAAATAGCTTATAGATTTTCTATACTGAACTGTTTTGTTATATTATAGTACAAATGAAATTTATTGTGCCTTCTTCACTATATTCTTAATAAATCTAAATAAAAATAATATAAATTGAAGAAAATGTTTTTAAGTACATTAAAGTTCCAAAAAGTAAAATTTTTCAAGCTATTTGGTACAATTTTAAAATTCCTGATGCCATCCCTGCATGGCATACTAAATGGTTTACGTCTTGTATAAATAATATGAGAGTTTGCCCAGCTTCTTGCAGTTTTCTCCCCATAGTTTTGGAGTGTACGTCCTTTCCAAAATCTTATTTTATTTCTGGTTCTATTCTCTCAGTTAATTTACGCGGACGACCACTACGAGTTGCACTTTGAAAGTTTATTTTATCTTTGAAACGATTTACGATTGTGCAAATGACAAAACGCCTTCGGTTCATTAATTCGCCAATATCTGCAAAAGATTTACCCTGGTTATGCAAGTGAAGAATTATTTTACACAGTGATTTTGTTGTTTCACTTTGTGTTGGACTCATTTTTGAGACATTTTTTTAAACATATAGCGGCACTTAATAGCATATGGCAAAAATTGTGCATATACTTTTTTCCCTCTCATAAATTAATCTGAAGCAGATAATAGTAGAAAAATAACAATTTTGCAAAAAAACAAAAATAAAAATATTTATGATGCTTTTAGTTCTGTCGTAAAGTGGTAAATATTCGTTGTGTCTATACTTTTATCCATCACTGTATGCATAATTACGGGAAAAATTTGCTACGTTAATATAATAGTACAATTATTTACTAAAAGATAATTCATAAAAAGATGCAAACCATAATAAAAAGCTTGTATTAATTGGATGCAAATATTTTTGATCTTTCATTAATTTTTCGTCAACTTGGAATACGTGATTCATGGCATGCAATTTGTATTTGCTAAGTGATAATTTATAATAATTTTCAAACACATTGATAACATCTTCTGTTTAACTTCCACACCATGTTTTCATACACACAAATAAGCGTGACCGTTGTGTGATTACAGTAACTGCCAGGCTCACGATGTCACACGTATTCGTTTTTTTGTACAATTACATTTAAAACAAAAACAAATTCTAAAATTTTGTTTTTATTTTGAATGTAAGAAAATTCCAAATGATATCGAGATATTTTAATTTTAAATTAAAAAATTTAAAAAAAAATTAGAAATATTTGCTGGAAATGAATATACATATGTACATATATATTTTTTAAATAAATAAAAAAAATATACACCACCCCTGGACTATAGGAGATACATATTAAGTATAAAAATTTTGCCAAATCAGTGTGGCTGTTCTCAAACCATGGCGTTTTTTTATTTTCACTGCAATTATTTTTTTTTTTAGTTTTGGACAAGTAGGCTTTTTAAATACGTCACAGGAAAGCAGCAAGCAATTTAAAATAAATTGTTCATTTGAACGGACAATATGCAGTTTAAAGATAATTGTGTAATATGTTTAATAAGCATGACGCGTGGTGAAATAAAATGACTCATTCCGTGCCGTCACTTATTTCACGAAAAATGCATTACTCGGGATATATCGAATTGTCCCATATGTAGAAGTGAAATAGAAGGTAATCGTAAGTGTGAGGTGTAATACAATGGTTAATTTCTACATACTAGTATTCGTAGAGTCGAAACGCATTATGCGAAAAAAGTACAAAACATATTCCAATACGGATCGCAATCGGTGCATCATCGATGGGCTGCACAAAGAAATGTAATACCTATCCAAAGAGGTGGTAAAAAGACGATGGAGAAGTGAATAGTATTCTAACTTGGATAGAAGAAAGGCCGGAACTAACTAACCCTTCGTGAAATATCCGAAAAAAAATTCGGTGTTTAATAAACAAGTTTCGATCACAACTGTGGGAAATACTCTGCACGGAAAGATGTACTACATTAAAGGAGTAGTTATTCATCAGAGATGGGATTTCGTACTACCGAAATTGATTTAACATGTAAAAATGAATAAGTTTGTACTTTTCGTATTCTAATTGGTTAAATAATACGGTTAAATAGTTGATATTCCTGATCACTAGTATCCACCGTCAAAAGTGGTAAAATTGAACAAAAAACGCTGATGAGATGGTGTAGCGATCTCGAAATCAGTACTTATCCGTTCTGCTAGTCTGACGAATAATAAAAATTGTTCTATATAAAGTGCTCTCTTAATAAAAAAATAATGAATTTATCCAAAAAAATATTCTAATAAAAATGAAATAAAAAAAAATTAGAATTAATAATAAAAATGTGTAAACTCGGGTGTGAACTTGAGCCAAATTAATCGTTTCAATATAAATATACATAATTTAACTAATTTTAGCCACAAAAAATTACAGGTTTTCTTGAAATATGAAGAAATCTGTTACAATCTCATGGCGAAAATGAGAATAATTTTTCCCCATTTTTAAAGTATGTAAGAAAGATGTACTCAAAATTGAAAAGAAATAAATTATAAAAAAGACTCTCCAAAATTGTTTTCACAGCAGCACTTAATTGTTATATATATTTATTGCTTCTCGTTAATACGGGATTTACAGATTGACTTTTTCCCTTGCATTTTTCTTGAATTCTCTTTTATATGCAGGTAGTTTTATAACTTTTTTTATAATGCGTAAATAAAAGTGCAGTTGTATAATTCAGTTAATTGAGGCCTCGATTTCTGTTTCACAAATCAGGCAGTTTGAACCCTTTTTATTTCTGGGTATAAATTAAACCGCAATTGTGTAATGCAGCCAGTTAAGTTTTTACTTTGTAAAAGTAGTGATCAGTACCAGAATTTATAAAATTTTACTTTAAAGTGCGATAATGTAATTTCGAAATTCGGAATTGTTCGAGTTATTCAGAAACTCACATAATGAAAATATATTTAAATTGACTATTGTGGAAAAATTACACGATCTACCAGGATACCACGAAAAGGATGTTAAAATTAAAATTCACTTCGTTTACTTGGAAATTAATAAAAAAATGGATTGCCTCAAACCGTACGACAAAAACCTTTATGGAAAAGAACTCTGACTGGCTAAATGGAGTAACAACTTTTGAAAACATCGAAGAACCGCATACATCTTCTGAGCACAAGAGGAAGAAAAGATCTAACATTACAAAAGCTGTGGTGCTTGCAAGCCCAGATCGACTGCAGAGGATTAAAGAGAGTATTCCAACTCTTCCAAATGCTTTACCCACAAAGTATAGCATAGAAAAAGCCTTAGCGTTATATATGGACTTGGGATTGTCAAAGGAAAAATATTATATTTTACGAAGCTCTTTAAAGAATCATAATGTGAACATTCTTCCTGGATACAAAAAGGACTTAATGGATCATACAGCCAAACGCCTTATTCAAAGTTTGCCTGAAAAGGAAGCAGTATTACTTCTAGATAGGCTTACATTGATAAATAAGTGGGGATGTGATGGATCATCCGGTCAAAGTGCTTACAAACACACAATATCGACAAATGACACAACTATTACAGATGCAAATATGTTTATGGCTTCTGTAGTTCCTTTACGACGGAGAAGTGAAATCTCTGAGCATTGGGAAAATAGCCCAAAGGAGTCTTCAGAAGTAATCAAATCTACAGTAAATGATATAAAAAAGCAAATTTCTGTATGGAGTTTATTTTAAAACTAGCGTATATAATTCCGCAAGAAGTTGAATTTTTTGATAAGAACGCAACACCAAAAGAAAAACTATCTGCTCGAAAAAAAATTATACAAAATGCATTTTTTAAGAAGCTTGGACTGACAATAGACTGCCCAAAGCAATGGTATGGAAATACTAACGATGGTAATATGTCAAGATCATTTTATGAACATTATGAGGTAACGTCCTAAATTACTGGGTTCGACAATCATATTATAAAAAGGTTGGCAGTTATCCTAAATGTTACGAACTCTAGAGAAATGGTAAATGGCTTAAAGTTTCATGATTATGCATCAAAAACTGCCCAACTTTTGGCTCAAATATACCCTGAGAAGAAACTTACTCCTAAGGTCCATAAGATTTCGGCTCATGGGAAAAATTTAATTGAATATCAATGCTTACCAATTAGAGAGTTATCAGAAGAAGCCCAGGAATGCAAAAACAAAAACTACAAACACTTCAGATACACGAATACTTGCAAAATTTCACGGATTGGACAGAATGAGGAACTTTTCAATATGTTGGCGGCCTCTTCAGACCCACTAATTTCATCACGGAGACATGTAAGATCTCGAAAGGATTTGGAAGAACATAATTATAGCTTCGACATGTTATGTCTATTAGATATCGCTCCCAATATTAATGACTATTTTATAGAAAAAAATTATACTAGTTTGAAGAAAATATACTAAATAATTTAATATATATAATGATATAGCATTAATATTAAAAATATTTTACAAATGTGTATCTGTAGTGTAAATAAAAAATATAATATTTTAGTCTAACATCTTATATTATAGTAGTATTTTTTTATAGACTTCCTTATGAGAATATTATTTGAAGCACAAGAAGTTAAATTTTAAATTTTCTTAAATTTTAAAAATATCATTATTTCAAAAGTTATGATTTTTGCGACAAAAAGGGCCAGAAGGAGTCACCGTTATTAATGTATTAATATCAATTGGGGTGATATATTGTGAAGATTTACCAATTTAAATTTATTTAAATATAATTAAATTTTTAATTTTATTTATAATTAATTTGATTTATTTATTGATTAATTAATTATATTAATAATTAAAAAATTTTTATCATAATGCGGGAGCACTTATTTCAAAGCTAAAGGATTTAAAATTCAAGTGATTTTTAACCACTGGAAATATCTTAGTAACTTCAAAAATTATGATTTTTGCAACGAAAAAACGACTGTGCATAGTGCCTCTCAAGGCCTATGGTCATGCAAGTTAATTATTTTTAAGCGGAAGGGGTTACCTTTTAAATGCTTTTTAAAATTTTTAAATATCTTTATTAATTTAAAACTTATGACTTATATAATGAAACTGAATTATTACATAAAATTAGAAAACAAAACCCGATAATGGAAGAAGATGAATTTAGCATCACAAAAATGTTTGAATATAAAAAGAATAATAGAACAATTTATAACGCGAAAATTAAAGTTGATAATGAAACTTACCATAAAATAATGAACCAGCAAAGAATAAACATTGGATGGGAGAAATGTAGAATTTTCGACGGGACAGAATTAATACAATGTTTCAAATGTAAAGGATTTAATCACAAAGCATTTGAGTGCAAAAATAAAGAGATATGTTTTAAATGTCATGGACCACATAAAAGTAAAGAGTGCGATAATGAAATGTTAAAGAAATGTATTAATTGTGTTCGTAGTAACCAAAAATTGAATATTGGATTGGATGAAAACCACTACACAAGTAGTAAACAATGTCCGGTTTACCAGAACAAACTGAACTTTAAAAAGAAACAGTTAGGTTTAACGTTCTAACAATTACAGTACATTCATGGCATATATTTAAATGTACAAGGTCTATTAAACAATTTCGCTCAAATCGAAGATATTACAGCAAGTGAAAATCCTGAATTTATAATACTATCAGAAACGCATATTACGCAAAATATAAATCCAACAGAAACATTATTAAGAGGATATGAACAAATAACAACTTTATCAAATTCAAAGAGAACAGGTGGTGTCAGTGTATATTTTAAACATCACTGGAAGATTGAAAAAATATTAGAAAAAGTATATGACTTTAAATATTGGATAAACGCAAGTAGTGTTAAATATAAAAATTTTAAATTTATAATCATGGCAGTGTACAGATCACCTAACAGTAGTGAAGGAGAATTCTGTGAAATATTTGAAGAAATTAATGAGAATAATTGTAACATCATAATTGCAGGAGATTTTAACATAGATTGGTCGAAAGAAGGAGCGTACAAAAACAGAATTGAACATATACTAAATGATAACTGTCTTAGGCAAATCGTTCAAAATTATACCAGAATTACACAGAGATACGCTACAAGGAAGGATGCACCCAAAAATGGCCAAAAACCGCCAATGATCACCTAAAAATTCACTAAATTCGATTTTAAAATTCTTGTAAAAAAATTCACAAATACAATTGAGAAATGTGACATAGATATTTAAATAGTGTGGGCCCTTGGCTAAAGACTCCATATAGTGGTTATACGCTACAAGGAAGGATGCACCCAAAAATGGCCAAAAACCGCCAATGATCACCTAAAAATTCACTAAATTCGATTTTGAAATTCTTGTAAAAAAATTCACAAATACAATTGAGAAATGTGACATAGATATTTAAATAGTGTGGGCCCTTGGCTAAAGACCACATATAGTGGTTATACGCTACAAGGAAGGATGCACCCAAAAATGGCCAAAAACCGCCAATGATCACCTAAAAATTCACTAAATTTGATTTTAAAAATCTTGTAAAAAAATTCACAAATACAATTCAGAAATGTGACATAGATATTTGAATAGTGTGGGCCCTTGGCTAAAGACTCCATATAGTGGTTATACGCTACAAGGAAGGATGCACCCAAAAATGGCCAAAAACCGCCAATGATCACCTAAAAATTCACTAAATTTGATTTTAAAATTCTTGTAAAAAAATTCAAAAATACAAATACGAAATTCATTCATTCATTTTTAATTTTTATTTTAAATTATTAAAAAAATTTTTTAAATTTACTTGTAGTTTTAATTATTCCTAAATATGACAAAATTAAATATGTCAGTGTTGGTACTTCAAAACATATTTAACTATAAAGTTAAATATGTTTTACGTAACCTCTTACGTGAAACATATTTAACTCGGCATATTTATCTTCACACACATAAAAAAGAACAACCTGCGATAAAATCTGTGATATTTAATCAAATTGAGTACAATAATAATTACCGAATAGCAAATCAGTTTAATAATTATTTTGTAGATAGTATTAAAAACATAAAGAGATAATATAGAAAATGTGCAATATATAAATATAATTCCTGTGATAAATAAAACAAATATACAAGAACTAAAGAATATTTGTAAAAATTTAAAGAATAAACCTGATTTTAATAAACTATCAATTAATATTATACTGGACAATTGGGATATTATCGGCAAAATAATACTATATGTAATTAACAAATCGTTTGAAACTGGTATTCTTCCGGACAGTTGGAAAGAAACTATGATTACGCCTATTGAAAAAATATTTAAAACAAATAAGTGCGAGGAATTTAGACCAATCAACACATTAAAAACCTGTGAAAATATATTTGAAAGAGTTGTGAAAGAACAATTGGAAGAATATATGGAAAAAAATAAATTATTCAATAAATATCAATCCGGTTTTCGGAAAACATACTCGTGTGAAACTGCTGTAAACTACGTCATAAGCAGATGGAAAAAATAAAGAAAAATAATAAAATATTAGCAATCTTTCTGGATTTTAAACGCGCATTTGAAACTATAGACAGAGAAATATTATTGACTAAACTACAAAAATATGGCATAAAAGGCAAGGAAATAAAATGGTTTGAGTCATATCTAAACGCAAGAGTACAGACAACGAAAGTTAACAATATAAAATCATTGAGTATTGGTAACGAATATGGTGTTCCACAGGGATCGATTTTGGGTGCATTACTATTCATCATACACATAAACGAACTACCAGAAATTTTAGAAAATAGTGAAGCTGTGCTATATGCCGATGACACGTTAATATTTACGGAAGCTGCAACTGATCAAATGTCACATCAACTTACAAAACGATTTAAAAAACGTTAACAAATGGTTAAAAATGAACAAATTAAAACTAAATGAAAGTAACACAAAAGTTATGGAAATAAATATGAACAGTAATATACAAGTTAAAATAAATGATGAACAAATTGAAAAAGTGAAAAGTATTAAATACCTCGGTTTCATACTAGACCAAAACTTAAAATTTAAAGAACACATCGAATATATTTGTAAAAAGATTGGAAAGAAAATAGGTTTTTTTAAAAGACTGAGAAACAAAGTATCAGCAATAACTGCAATAAATATATATATTACAATAATTAAACCACACTTTGAATTTGGATCAACAATAATTTATACCTGCTGCACGGATCAACAAATAATTAGACTTCAAAAACTTCAAAACAAAGCAATGCGATGTATGTATATTAAAATGTAACCGTTATACACCAATAGACCATATGCTATATAGTCTTAAGTGGCTTAAAATCCGGCAAAGGCTCGAATTAAACACTCTGGTATTTATCCATAAAATGAAGATGGGATATGCCCCGCAATATCTATGTGAAGAACTGATGTATGTGGGGGAGGTTCAACCGTATAATCTAAGAAACTGCCAAGATTTCAGACTTCAACGCGTAACAAACAATTCTATGCAAAGATCACTTTTTTATAAAGGTATAAATATATATAATCAATTACCTATGCATAAAAAAAATGAAAGAAATATTAATGTATTTAGAAGACAAATTGTACAATTTATAAATAACACTTAAAGATCAATGTTCAAAATATGAAATGTATCTGTATTTATAAAGTATGTTACATACTACTAAATAAACCAATACATCAATCAATCAAAAAAAAAATTTTGCAACGAAAAAACTCAAAAGGCCCCACTGTGCGTCGGAAACATGATTGGTCTCATGTTGGACTCCGCACAGTACAGTCAATACCCACATCCGGTGGCCCAAACATACACTTGATTGGTGCAATTGGTACATCAGGCATTATACAAAGGGACTGCCGTAGGGATTCCTTCGGAGCTTACAACGTAAATGAATAGGTCAAAAGGGTTCTTGATAGGTGAGAAGAAGTGGGAACGAATTACCAGAACTTGGTATGTGACAATGTTCCGTGCCACATTCGCTTACAAAGTATTTTTGACAACTCCCCAGCTACACTGCTACGATTGAGCCCCTATTCACCGATGTTGAACCCAATTGAAATTATTTGGTCAAAAATAAAAAGTAAGGTGAAAACAAAGATGAATGTACCGAACGTAAGTCCCCCACATGTAGGAGAGCAGAGACTTGAATTTTTTTTTTTTTTAGAAGAGTTAATTAATGTTTCTCAAAGACATGTATAAGTACAATTTCAAATTGAAATTCTCAATTTCAAATTGAAATTCTCAATTTCAAATTGAAATTCTCAATTTTGAGTACCTAGACAATTTGCAAGTCTAGCTTTTCTGTTTTTGGGTGATGTGAAAGGCTGTTTTGCTGGACGTCGACTGAATAATGCGGCTTCTTCAGCTCTTTTGCAGATCGTGCTATCGATAATGCACAACGCTAAGCTGTTTTGCAATTGACTAAAGGACGTTCTAGGATCTTCATGACGTGATGATTTGCGAGGACGTTCTCCGCAATGTACTGGTGATAAGCGACCTATCCGCAAAAACTTTTAAATCAGCCGGTAAATCACTGATCGATTGATTGAATATTTTTTGCTATCTCATGCCTTGATAGTCCAGAATTCTAATCCTCAATAATTATATTTTAAAATTGATTTGAGTACTTGTTTCTTGCCATTCAAATTATTTAAAAATTAATTGTAAAATTTTATTCTCATGCACCATTCTTGTTTATCTGTTTTTCTGATACATAAAATGCGTTTGTGATGGGATCGTTTAATTGCATTCCAAATATACAGCTGCGTAGTAAAAATATTAAAATTTCTAAGAGTGTGCCAGTGTTTTGACCGACTTGTTTTGTGGTTGTCTACTTTTTTAAGCTTTAAAAACATTTTTAGGGAACAATTATTTATTTATGTAATGGTAATTTCAAAATAACGATAGGTATTAATTACAAAAACTATTTATAATACTTTAAAAACATATTGTTTTAATAAAAAACGCTGATTTCCAGAATGTGTATTTTGGGGTGTTTCAGTTACGGCCAATACTGTACTGTACATACATATCGCTCAATATTTTTCCAAATTTTTTCCAGAAAAAATTTTGCGGAATAGAAATTTAAAGGAGTGTTGAAGAACGTAGGCAAGTCATAGTCAGATAGTAAAGTATTCTACCTGATCTGACCATATGAGACATTGAGAAAACACCAAGTCAAAATAACTATGAAACGTAGAAACGATAAAAATGATGCTTGGGGCATGGCAAAAAAACACAGGTATGTACATGCATACCCTGCAGCTAAATTTGTAACTAGTATAGTTTTTGTACAGTTATAATACTAGTTGCAATGAGACTATTCAGTTTATGAAAATGAAAACACAAATAGAAAATATAAAAATATTAAAAATATAAATATTAAATTTATTATTTATTTTTCAAAATAAAATATTTTTTTAAATTGATTTCCAAATTATTTTTCATTGACGTCTGATGAAATGCTCAGAGATTTGAAGAAATAATCAGCGCTGACAACCACGATATACATACATATGTACACGTAAGTAAAAAATCTGTTTACTATTTCTTACACATATATTTTTATTATTATAATGTTACATGAATTTAGGTCTCTACAATGAGCAGACTATGGAGGAACTGCAATGGAACATTGTTATGCCGTATAACATTGACGGAACGATTGAGTTTAAAAAACTATACAAGGCACTGCTTGGTAAATTGTTTATATATTAACTGTAAAATTGAATTGTTAACAAATTTCTTTGAAATTTTTTCAGACTACATTGTAAGATTAATTGGTGTGAAACAGAATGGTTAAAAAACAATGTTACGCTGGGCAATGCAGCTATGAAGACCGAGAATTTTGAAAGCAAGTCGAAAATAAAAAACTAGAGGACGAAACGGAAGCTAACAAGCTTTCAGACAAACACACATGCGCAAATTGTTTATTTTTCCAGTTGAAGCTGATACATGTATGTGTGTGCATGGGTTAGTAGCAACTTTAAACGATTTAAATTCCCTAAAAATCGAACCGATTTGCATAAAAAGAAGATTGTGCACATTTATGTATGTAAAACCCGTTTAAAAATATAAATCTTTCCAAATTCGGTTCAGTATTACAGCCGTAAAAGGGATCTAAGAAAACGTGTTTGCCAATTAATAATATACTATGTATATAGAAGATACATAGATACTCGAATGTATGTACATGCATACATACATACATATATAGTTATAGTAAATTTTACAATAAAATATTGGCTGGTTTTAATGTTAAACAATTATTTGTAACATAAGAACATACAGTTATACGAAAAAAGTAGATCAGCTGTGCTTTCTGACCTGTATTAATAGACCTTGATGAAAATGTAAAAAAAAAATTTTACAAACGACGCATTCTTTCATTATTTACATATTTTAAATTTTTCAACTACGAAATTAGAACTACAGTTGCTTTTATATCAGTTTCATTCACTTTGATTTAATATTGTAATGCAAAATAAATATGTAAATAAAAATCCTAATAATCTACATATAATTTATTTAGAACTCGAAGTGTGCTAAATTGAGAAACACGCACATACATATTTGTTAAGGAATAAGTATGTAATTTTTCCAGAAATAAAAAAGTTAGATTTTGTTCATTAACGATCAATATAAAATAAATTATGGTAAACAAAAATAATACCAAAATCGATCGATGCTCATGGTGACTAAGTCTTTAAGTTTCAGTCACGGAGGATGATAACAAAATTTTAGTTATAGTTAGTAGCAATCGATGTTGTAAATAGACACACATATTTATGTTTCTTATATAATATTAGCCATGGTCAATGTTATTGTCCAATTTTGTTAATTTAATCGAATGTTTATTTAAAACTCAAAATGAATGTTCACAAAAATAACTTTTGAGAAAAAATATATTGAGGAAAACACATAAATTTAGATAGTGTGTGTGGATTCTGATATTTAGACGGTGTTGATGTTTTTGTCACTATAAATGTTGAGAGTACTTATATTCTTGGACATCAACGGGGTTCAAGGGAGGTATATTATCACCACAGCACAGAAAAAAATGATTACAAAATCACTTTGCAGATTAGTTTCGCTACTTTTTGTATTTACCATTAACAGGATATTATTTAGTTAGAAAAGCAGGAACAATTTATGATTATTAACAATTTATTTGCAGCATTAAAGAAGCTACCATAATTGATGCCCTTTAAAATTTTAGCAAATTGAATATTTTTCATTGATCATTCACTTTTATCTATTCTTTATTTTTTTAGTTTAACACGCTGGCCATTTATTTGTTACACGATTTATTTTGGAATATTAACTTCAAAACTACGGTGGCATTTACTTTCAGTAAATAATTTTCACTAAAAATTCCCGAAACTTTTGCTGCTAAAAAAAATCTGCATATAGGAAGAAACGAAAAGATGTACTAAAAAAGTTAAATTGCAGCAGATGTGTTCATTATCCGTTATTGTGTTCAATAAACATTTTAAACATATGATGCAATGCCTTCGCACAGTTGTATTTGTTTCATGCTGCCAACATAAAGCTAATAATTTTAATTGGAATATGGGCAAGGCTCCGTATAAAAAGAACCTCCAACAAAAAAATTAACCAGGTGACATGATTAAGGCAGCTGACTATTTGTTGCCAATGTCAAGACATCAATATACTTTTGTCTGTTTACTACTTCTTTTCTGTATCTGTTTTCTTTGTTTTTTGAGTTATGTTTTTGACATACGCAATGAAACTAAGCAAACAAAAATTCCTGTTGTTCTTGTATTGTTGTAATTGTTTTCCTAATGCTGTCACCTAGTTAAATACACCTTGCCACCAACAATTTTTACATTATGTTGTTGTATTAGCAGGTTCATCGAATTATGCTTGTCAAGCATCCTTGGGTTCGCAGCTGTCGAAATTTGAATATGTACAAAACCAGCGCACTTTAATATTTGTTTCAAATGCAAATAAAAAAAGGAAAAGAAAAAAATTTTTTTAAAGAACAGAAAATGCAACCATACACACATGTAAATATATATATTTTTGCCATTTTTTCTTTGTGCTTTTTGACAGCTTCGAATCTAAAAGCAGTGTTATTGTAGCTTCGACACTACCTATATTATTCTACCATGTCAAGCATACACTTTTCACCACAGCCTTTTACAAACATAAATTTATGTATTTTTTAACAAGCCGTGCTAAGTATATTTATTTGGCTATAAAAGCTATTCATTAATTCTTAACGTATGCCCATGGTATAATTATTACCAGTTACTTAATATAATTATTAGCCATGAACTTGGTACGAACATCATGTCGAACATCGCATATGGCTCATGTAGACCGCTCATGTCCATGTTTCATCCATGCTCTGACATCGATGTCCGAGCATATGGCTGAGCAACTATGTTCGCCACGAAATGTAATTTTTAATAGAGTAAAAGAGACAGCGGAAAAATTAAATTTTATCTGTATGCACAACCTGAATATTATATTGTTTTTCAGAACTTGAACATCTACAAAACATGGACATTTTAATACCGTTGTCATGTCGTGGACGTAATAAAACATATTAATTGTTTGCTGGGAGTTTACTCAAAGGTTCAATTAGTCGTGCCATAACCATATAAAACAGCTGTTCGAACCAACCTAATGGACAACACCATGAATCAGTAAACAAAGACGCAAAAAAGTTTTCCATTTCTTTTCTACTGCGCATGACGTCACAAGGGACCGAAATTATTTGCTTATATCAAAAAATGTTTGCGATTTGTTGTGAAACACTTGAATAATTTGAAAAAGAATTAAATAAAATTTATTTTATTCTGTTTTGATTTATGAAGTGTTAATATTTATTGCGGCATATGAAAATTTGCCTAGTGGACAGTGTTAAGGCAAGAGCAGAACAAACGTTGGTCACATATTACAGTATAAAAATGCGAGAGCGGATTAACCCCGAGGATTAGAATATTTACAATTTATTGACTTGGATCAAAATCAAACTATGTATCACATTTTAGCGATATTGATTATGTAATACAAGCCGCCGACGGTTTAAGCCTCTTTCATATTATGTTCAATGAATAATGACTCTGGCATTCTTTGTGGCAAATACACATCCAGCAACAGGTTGGATACCTATTAATCTCAAGAGATTATTGCATTGAGCGCTTTCTGGCTATCTGACATCTAGTAGATACAGATACCCTTACATGTTCTCAGAAAGAAAGAATTGGATATGAGACAATATTCCAAAGGAACAAGGAAAAATTTGATGTTAAAAATTTCCCCTTGCTCCTTTGGAATATTTTTTCATGTCAAATTATTTCTGACTAAAAATGTTACGAACTTTAGTCAAAATAAATCAATATTAAGATGTAAAGGCAGAATTGGTTTGTACGTTCTGTTCTGTTACGAATCAGCTGTTTTATTTCTGTTCTATTTAAAAACTGTATATGTGGTTTGTTGGTACTTTTTCGTTCTGTTCTGTTGCGGACTATTCTGTACAAAATAGAATATAACGTTAACTGACAGCCAAGAGTTTGTATGTATTAGTTTTTTGTGGAATTAAATATTACAAATTTTGTTTTCAGTCAGAATATTTTATTTTAATTCAAATTAAAGATTTAAACATTTTTTTCAAATAAGACATTTTGCGCAAACATTTGAAAGATGCATTCCTATAATTTCATCGTCCACATCCACAACTTCAGACACAGAACAAGTAAGAAATATTTTCTACAGAAAAGAACGGCACAGAACGGCAACGAAAAGTAAAAACTAATGAGGCCTTAACGTTTATACACCAATCGGATTTATGCTTAATACATTAAAATCGCTAAACATAAAGCAAAGAATCGAAATAAATGCCCTATACTTATTTCAGAATACCTAATAGATCAACTAAACTATGTTAGAGAAGTACCACCATACCACCTAAGGAACGTTAACAACATCAGTCTTCCAAGAATAACAAGAACTCTTATGCAGCGGTCTCTTTTTCCATAAAGAACTCTGAATCTTTGCAACATGCTTCCTATCATATAAAAAACGAAATAAATATTATTGTTTTTAAAAGAAAAATTGTAAATTTTATAAGAAATAACATAAATTAGAGCTGGAGTTTCAAAAAGTTGAAATAAGAATTTTATGCAAATTTATTTTTTATTATTTGAAATATTACATACATACATATATTTTTAGAATATATCGAAAAAATATTATAAAACAATAAATCATGTCTTTCATGTTGATAAGATTAAGAATTCTTAACTTATAAAAAAAGCAGGAATGGGAACATATTTTACGAATGCCCAGTACCAAATGATAAATAATATAAGGGTGACCTATTGTGAAGTACATTATAATTTCATTTATTCATTTGCTTTTCTATTAGAAGTTAAAACATTAACAGCAGTAATTGCATCTGGAAACATGGAGTGATAATTTAGCAATGGAACGTAAGCTGCAGCAATTACACGCCCTGCAAACCACCTTCCGTGCAATGCATTTACAGCTAAAACAGCAGTTGTTATGCTAGGACATTTGACATAAACATTGCCAGTCGGAGAAATTTTATCAACAAATATATGCAATAGACCACCATGTTTAGAGCATTCGTCTATAACATCATCACGTATCTCAGTGTCCCACGTAGGATTGGTTTCTGTACGTGGGTCAAACATGTTTGACAACATGAAACATTGTGTAGCAATGGGTGGATTTTGTGTCTGGGTTTGTACTGGTGCAGGCTGTGGAGCAGTTGCAAGTAAAGCATTAGCAGCAGCCTGTGGCACGGCCAAGCCTGCTCCTTCTGCTAATTTAAACATTAACTGAAGGCGTCCAGTGGCACCTAAATCAATGCCACTCCGATCCATTTCATCAGTGTCAAGTGACGTGGTGTTCATATCTAATCTTTCTGTAACGTTGCCTACTTTCATTGCACGACCTGCTAATTCAAATCCATTAAGTTGTTCTAACGCTTTTTTCGCATCCTCAGCATTGTGGTACTATAACAATAAAAAAACAAATATTTTCATTATTTGAAATTGTTAGAAATTTGACTGTCAGTTACCGTTATAAATCCATAACCTTTCGAACGAGCCGTCTCAGTATCCAATATCAGTTGAATAGAGTCAATTTTTCCAAATGGTTCAAATATTCCGCGAAGCATATCTTCAGTTATATTAAAGTGCAAAGATCCAACATAAAGTCTCATCGGACCGGTGTGATTTTTTGGTGTAAACGTCGGTATTGGATTTCCAATTCTATTTTTCTCAGCTTGAGTATGTTGCACGACAATCGGTATTCCAAGTAGCCTCTGTCCAGATAGCCCCAAGGCAAGGGCCACTGATTCAGGATCTTTGAACTCTATATATGCAATGCCCTTAAAACGCTTAGTTTTATTACAAGTAATCAAGCGAACGTCTCGTACTTTTCCAACGCTAGAAAAAAACTCTTCTAAGTCACGAGCGCGAACACGTTGAGAAAGTTGCATACAAAAAACAGTACGTGCATCACGTTCCTCTGGACTAAGTTCAGTTTGAGGTGAACGATCAAGACCCAGTCCATTTGGTGGAGTTCGGCCACGCCTGAAAGGTCGTGGGGATTTGCTAGTGGGTCTATTACTGTAAAATAAAATTAAATAAAAAAATTAAATTTTATCAAAAAATCATAAAGCTCTAAATAATTTGGTTACATGGATAAAAACAATCAACTAATATTTAGTCAAGTCAAAGCAAGGACGTATATTGAACTTTGAAAAGCTCACAACACATATTTATTATATCACGGAAAAGCTTTTGCATCACAATATTGCTAAACTCAGTCCCTCGAATAACGTCGTGATTGGTTCCGAAAAAGGGAGACGTAAATTGAAATAACTTAAATCGAATTTAAAGTTTGCTATACTTTCTAAAAATGCTTAGAGGCAATGTAATATTTCAATCGATGCATCTATAGGGTGATTTTTTAGCTACTTTCTTTTTCGCAGCACTTTTTTTGGTAGTTCAGCTGTTTTCGTGTAACATGTTACTGTTAAATATGTTTAGTTTGGTCTATAATTTAACCATGAATCGACTTACAAATTAACAACGTAGATTATTGAATTTTGTTATCAAAATTCATGCTTCGTTAAGAAAGTGTATCGTGCACTTCATCCATTTTATGGCAGTTTGGGCTTCCTTCTGAGACGGCTATTCAGAATCTTCTGACTAAATTTCGCACCAATGTCAACCATTAATAGTTAAACCAAAAGATGAAATGTCTTGGTGTTGTGATAGATGATAAATTGTCTATTGAACCGCACATTGATAGCATATGCTCTAGGGTTTGTCTTACACTTAGGAGATTATACCACTTGAATCTATTTCTTCCCTTGCGGGTTAGGAGTGCTATTGCTCATGCACTATTAATGTCTCAGGTTAGCTATTGCATTGAGGATTACTCAGGATGTAATATTGGTGAAGGAACAGAATTAGGGGTGCGATACATAGAATTCTCAGATTTGTATATAGGCTGAGACCTTGGGAACATGTTTCGCATCGTGTAGTTTTTTTTGCATTTTTCTTCTGAGGACTATCTTAAATTTCGCCTATTAATATACATATTTAGAATTATTAAATATCAAAATCCTATATGTATTGTGCAAATGATATAGTTTACAAGAACCGTAAGAAATCCTGAAATGGTAATCTCACGGATTAATAATTCCACATATGAACAATCTTTGGTAGTTCAAGGTGCTACATTATGGAATATTTTGCCAAGAGAGTTACGCGTATTTTCTTTGGCTGTTTCAACTTTTAAAAGGAAACTTGAGAGTTTTTACAACACGTGCATCAGATAGTTACTAATAGACTGGTATCAAATTGACGTTTCATTTTATTTTATCGTGTATATTATTTTTTTAACATCCCGAGTCATCGGGATGTTAGGAAGTATATTGTTTAGTATTAAGTACTCATAGAATAATAATCAAGTGTAATACGAATTAAATTGGCCTAAGGCTATATTTATTACGAATGAATGGATAAATAAATAAATAAAGAAATAAGGAGTGGATAAAACTAAAGAATTAAATAAAAAAGGAGGATCCGGTAAATTTAAAAATAACAAATGTGGAAAATCGAATAAACGGCGCAGTGGTAATCCAATCCGAAAATGTTGAAGAACGTGAAAAAATAAAAAGTGCAATAGAAAATGAACAAGATAAAAGATATGAAATTGTGGTTCTCAAACCAGTACAGAATAAAAATAACTGGTATGACTTTCAACTACACGGAAACTGAAATAATTGAAAAATAACGAAAGCAAAATCTGATGATTAAGAATGGTGAATTAAAAATAATAGAAAAATATTAATATAAAAGAAACAATAAAACAATATATCTATACTGTCAAATTGTCATTGGACGATAACAGAGCAGAGTTAATATAGGTTTGAAACTTTTCAAAAATATGGTTTAAGGTCTACTGATGATTTTGCATTAGCACCAATGAAATGCATGAATATAGACTGGCAAAAAAACCCTCAACAAACAAATGTTTTTGAAAATCTTTGAAAAAAGATATCGAAGCAATCTCGATTAATAAATTTAAAAAATAATAAAACAACTTAACAAAAAGGCAGATTATATAAAAATATCAAATAAAATAATTGTCGACAATTGGAACACAACAGGAAATATTTTGTTGAATATTATTAATAAATCACTAAAAAATGGAGAATTCCCAGAAAGCTGGAAAGAAACAATGGTAACACCTATTGAAAAAGCGACAAACACAAACAAATGTGAAGAATTACACTTAAATGATGATGAAACAGAACAAATCTGCTACTTCAGGAACAAACGCTGGTGGCCCATAATAAAATTGACGGCAATAACTTAAAATTCTCTCTTATTATTGTTTGTTGCAGTTTGTTCTGTTTCATACTAGAAAAGGTTGTGAAAGATCAATTGGAAAATTACATAGAATAATAATATATATTATCAATATATGTATGTACATATCAATCTGGTTAGAGAAAAAAGTTTTCATGTGAAACTGCAGTGAATTAACTGCCAGTTCGCCGATATCGACAGAAATGTAATAATTCGAAAGAAATTTTTCTTTCGATATCGGCGAACGGGCAGTAGTCATAAATCGCTGGAAAATGATAGAAATAGAAAAATGATGGCAATTTTTTAGACTTTAAAACAGCGTTTGAAACAATTGATAGAAAAAATTCATATGTACGGAATGCAGTATATAGAAGTTAAATGGAAGTTAAATTTTACATAACAAATAGAAAACAAATAACAACAGTTAATGGTGTACAATCTGATTCAATAGGAAACGAGTTCGATGTTCCACAAGAATCAATCTTAGGTGCACTATTATTTAGTATTTACATGAATGGTATGCCGAATATTTTGACAAAAGCTGAAATAATTTTATATGCGGATGATACTCTAATATTTACGGAAGGAGATAATTAAGAACAGTGTCAAAATAATATGATGCCATACATAAGCAATATAAGGCTGACTTCCAAAACGTCAATTGCTTTGTCTTCGAACAAAGTATAGTGCTTCATAACGCCGTAGTACAAAACATTGACAATGTATACCCTATCAAAACGCCGTCGACAAGTATTAGTAACGCATTAAAAAAGCTTTGATTTTTTATGCCGTATAACTTAAAATAAAACGAAAATAAAATGGTTGACTCACAAGCGTAAGTTAATTTATTTATGGTGAAGTATTAAAATATAACAGCCAAAACATGTTTTAATATATTTTCCAGCGTAAAAATTTCCATTTTTACTTTCGTAAACAATAAATATAATTCATTGCATTTCTATGTATGTATATTAAAGACGTGCATTTGTGTAACAACAGTTCTAACATGTTACATGCAACATACTATAAGTATAAATGAGTGATACTGTTATTGTAATACTTCGCTCTCACTAACTCACTCTACTCAACAAACCAAAAAATGTTACTTGTTTTCTTGCGTCCAAGACAACATTCCATTCCACTGCTTGTATTTGATAAAATACTATTTGCACAACAAGTATAAGTGAGGAACTTATGTTACAATAAGTAAAGTTATAAAGTTGATGTGGGAAAGTGCATAAATTTTAAAACCATTTGTCGAACCGATAAATGGCTTTGTATTATAAACCTTTATTTATTTTTTATCCATTAAATATTTTTATTATTAATAATAACAATGGAATGCATGTATATAGACTAGTTAAAAAACACTCAACTAACAAAAGTTTTTGAAAATCTTTGAAAGATGATATCGAGGCAATCTCGATTAATAAATTTAAAAATACTTAATTAGGATTTTATTTTCCGTTTTGCTTTATTAAATACTTTTATTGTCACCCAAAGGGCGTCTAATTATATAAAGGTTGTAAAGAAAATAAAATAGATTCATATCGAATAATATAATTTGTTTGTTGGGATTTTTTGAATAAGTTTCAAAGCCTACTATGCTTATTTATACTTTTGCAATTTTTGAAATTCTCATTGGTTTTTTAAAAGTTTGTGTATAAGATAAGAGGTTTGAAACATTTCAAAAATATGGTTTAAGGTCTACTGATGATTTGGCAATAGCACCAATGCATGTATGTATATAGACTAGCTAAAAAACCCTCAACAAACAAAAGTTTTTGAAAATCTTTGAAAGAAGACATCGAGGCAATCTCGATTAATAAATTTAAAAAATAAATAAGAATTTCTTGGTTTATTCGACCTTAGTTGTAAATATGGTTTTTTATTAATCAGGCTCTAGGTCATGACCTATATAAAAATAAATAATAATAACCTCTAACTAAAGGCAAGTTGTAATATTGGCCCTTAATCTAATAAATACAAACAATAACATAAAAATTTTGGGCGGTTATCTTGAATGTGAAGGTACAGAGGCACGTAAAAAAGAAATTTATGTGGGATTTTGAAGAGTGACTGAAATGATTAATTTTGTGCAGATAAGTCAAAAGTGCTCTTAAGCAAAAGGCAGCTAAATCAAAGCTACTCTATAACGTCTTTTATTGAAAAACCCTTGCATTTTCATGTGTATGTATGTATGTATATGTGCTTATTTCTACTTTTGCTTATTTAAAAGAATGCGCACAAACATACATACACACTTTCCATATGAAAGCATGTATGAACTGCGAATTCAACAAACAGCATACAATGAGTTACTTATTGTATAGTGTCCATATCTATTGTGTTTTCTTTGCTGAAAATGTACAACACAAATGTGTTACTCTCTTTTTCTCTTTACTTCAACGCACTCAATCCATATAAGAAGAAACAAATAACTAATACAACAAGCCCTAATTTACGTACAAGTACACACAAGAAGCAATGATTTTAAAAACTTGTATCATTTGGATGGAACAATGCACGTCTTTAATGTATATTTTATAACGTCAACACAAACTAACTTAGCGTTTACACATTTACACTGCCAGTTCGAAAGTTTCATCTTGTTGAATGAATAATTTTGTAGTTTTCATGAAAACAGCGCATGTCTAAAAATCAAATTTTACAGGTGATCCAAAATTAGTTATTTTTGAAGCTACGATCTTAGTATTGAAAATTATTTTTTATACAATAATGTATATTTAGGTAATGACAATATTCCAATTAAAATTTACTATATATTTTTTTATGGATCAGATCCCACAGCAATTTGAAAAGAACAAACCATTTTAAACATCGAAATTGTGTTCTAAAAAATTAAGTTATGTCGATATAAATGATTGTCGCTGAACGAAAATAATATCAGTTATGACCAGACAAAAGAATAAACAAACACCAAAGCGATTGTAATTTGTTATTAACTAAACAAATATCGACATATACTTAATTTTCAAATGTGTTCAGATAATATGATGTATGTTGCGCTGTTTTAAATAAGTAAGACATTTTTCAAAAAGCCGATGTTTGTCGACATACTACTACAAAGAAGACCAGAAGTGACACGAGCTGGTATGCTATTGTTGTTGTTTTGCTGACTCTGTCACACGAAAAAATCTAAACAAATATTTTTCTTGCTTTGTTTTGATCCATTTTCTGCCGCAAGAAATTTTTAAATCTAATTTCTTAAAAACTTTGTTTTATCAACAGGTAAATTATTATTTTATATACAGGAATATTAAAATTGTTCATGTCACATATTTTTTTTAGCTTCTGCATTTTTCAACAGCAACTTTCAATAAGCACGTTCGTTGAACAAACGCGTACTTGTAAAAACACACCCACACACACTATTAATAAAATATTTCATTTAGGTTTTTAATATTTATTACACTAAGCAACTACTAGCACTTGCTCGACACATTTCTCACTGCACAAATTTCAATAAGAGAACACGTTAATAATTCTTCTGTTTAATATTAAATAAAAGTTTTATAATTTGTTATGTTTTCCCCTTTGTGATTTAGTTCTTTGCAAAAAGCTTTAATATTATTTTGTTTATTTTCCCTTATTCTTACATGATATTGCTATCTCTTTTCCGTGAAAAAATCGTGTGAAAAAAAGCTGATTTGCTCCAAAACATAACCTCAAAGTTTTATCTCTAGTCTACCCTGTGATACTACGTTAGTGTTGAATATAGATTTGAAAATATGTAGAATTTGTGTTCTTGTGTTTGGAAAAAAGTGATATAGCTCCATATTTTTCATAATTTTATTTTACCTTTTTTGGTATCACTAATTTGAAACGAGAAAAATGGAACATAGGCTGTTATTCATGAAAACCACAGAATTAAGACTATTTCTTCAAATGCACATACAAAACGCCAGTCTGTTAATTATAGAGCATTAACATCATTAAAATAATAATAATAAATGTAACGGTTTCCCTAAAAATGTTCCTATAACACTAAGGCCCAATAATTGACTAATCATTTAAGTGTCATTTATCTTTAAATGCCACTTAAGTACCAATTTCAATTTTTCAGTACAAAATTACGTGACATTTAAATGAAACTTAAATGACCATTCTTCTGCATTTAAAGTCCATTTAAGTTTAGCACACATACATACACAAACATATGTTTTTGCTTGCGTGTTGGTGTTTCGCGCAACCAAGTAAACAAAAAATTTGCTCCCATTGAAAAATCAACATCTTTTGGCGTGAAATTTTGACTTCTTTCATTGATATTATTTTTTTTTTGTTTTAAACTTTTAAAACATTGCAGCAACCTATCATTGTTCTTATTTTCAGCCTGAAAAAGAATCCACATTAGAAATTTTTCTATAATTTTGTACAACAGCTGTTTCTCTAAGATAATTGAGAGAATTTCATGAGGCTGCCATATTTGTAGTTTCAAAACAATATCAATAATAAATGCGGTGCGCACTAGTTGCAACAACTCATCCGCACTATTCAACATCACTTGTTGGTGCCAGTATGCTGGAGTAGTGTATGGTTTGCTTTAGGTAGCTTCAATATCAATCCGCCCTCGTACATACTTATGTATGTACAGTTGCAAACATGGAAATAGCAGTACCACTACATTTTCGATTATGTTTTAAGTTATGCATGATAACAAAGTTTTTATTTTTAATTCATATTATAAGAGGTAATATATATTATAACAGAAAAAAAAATGTATGAAAATTCAATGCCGGTTGGAAAAAACAAAACTTAACAGTAAAAAACGGTATTCATACTTAACATAAAAATAGCAGCGGCTACAGGTATTTCGAATTCTCTCCAAAATACATGGCAGGAAATAACTTTTTTAATTTAGATTTAATATTAATTGCCTAGTACTTTGTCGCAAATCCCTTATTTTTTATAACGGCAACACAGCGACGTGGCATTGAGTTTACTAAGTCTGACATCGACTTACTGGGATTTCCTTCCAGGCTTTTTGAACAACTTCCCAAAGCCGCTCGCTACTAGATGGTTTAAAGTCGTGTATAGCTTTTTTAATATCTCCCCAAAGATGCTCAATTGGGTTGAGGTCGGGGGACTGCGCTGGCCACTGCATAACATCAATGATGTTGACACGAAACCAATCTTTAGCTTTTCTACTAGTATGCTTTGGGTCGTTGTCCTGCTGGAAGACCCATTTCAGCGGCATTTCTTCACCACTGTATAGTAACATTACATTTTGCAGAATTTCAACATAAGCGTGCTGATCCATAATGCCAGTAATTTTATGTATGGGGCCCACACCATAATACGAAAAACAACCCCATATCATAATTTTTGATCCACCGTGCTTAACAGTTTTCACCGTATACTGTGGTTGACATGCTGAAGATGGTGGACGGCGAACATATTGCCTACACCCAGGATTTCCATACAGAACAATTTTGGACTCGTCAGTCCACAAAATATTTCGCCACTTGCTCGCAGGCCAATCGACCAGATATCCAAACGGATATCTCTATGTGTTTTTTTAAGAAGTGGCTTTTTTCTAGGACTTCTCGCAAACAAATTTGCATCTAGAAGTCGTCTTCTGACCGTCATATCGCTAACTTCTAAATTTAATTCGCTTTTTATTTGCCTGGCTGATTTAAAGGGATTACTTTTGGCAGCCCTTACGATATTTCGATCGTCCTGGGGTGAAGTTTTTCTTTTACCGCCTCTACTTGCTGCTTTGTCTTTATATTTTATTGCGTTTGAAATCATTTTTGCAGAGCATGATAGAACCCTTTGAATATCTAAGTAAGATTTTCCGTCTTTCCTCAGTTGTAAAATTAATTTTCGTTGCTTAATAGTGCAATGTTTAGCGCGACCCACTAAAGCCAAAAATTATCGGGAAAAAGTGTATTTAACATTAAATGTAATGTAAACTAATATTATTTAACTTACTTTCACTTTATTCTCCAGAAATATATATTTTTTTATATAAAAATTAAAAGAAAAATGACTCGGTCGTTTAGCACTGCTATTTCAATGTTACCAAAAAAGACGCTTTACAAATATAATTTACCGTTATTTTCAGACTTACCAAACTTATACCAAAAATAATTTATTGAAAACAATAAACAGACTTGCCAGATTACTAAAATGTATGAAATTTTACTTAAACATTTTTTAAGTACAAACAAAGAGTATGAAAACATATAGAGTGTGCATGTCATACAAACAAAAATTTCTTATGGCGGGTGCCTTCATTAAAACCGTCAATGCTGGAAGCTGCGCTGCCAATTTTTTTCGTTTTCTTTATTCAAGCGCGAATACTCACAAAAATTTACTTTAAATCAGTCGAAGTTTGACTGTGATGAAAGTAAGACTACGTTCATTATTTACTGTTCCTTGCGTACATACATATTTTATTCTAGCTCTCGCATTGCTTGATTGCTCTCCCATTTTTTGTTTTGCTTTTGTTTTTTATTTTTTTTCTACGTACTTGTTTTTTTTTTTAGCTGCTTATTAAAACTGCTTGTTTCTTGGAAGAAAATATCTATTTGATTTAAAATATTGATAGTAAGGTTGCAATGAGTTCAAGTGGCAAGATTATAAAAAAAAAGAATTTATTGAAATCAGGCATAAAATGTTCTGTAACAATTTGCAGAGCTTCTAAAAGAAGTTGTCCAAACTTGAAATTTTTTAAATTTCCTGCAGCGGATATGATCCTTGGTCAAATTTGGCGAGAAAAATGTCAAATTAACTCAGAATCATATGAAAAACGTCTTTTTATTTGTGAGAGGCACTTTTCAAGCGCCTATATAGGTAAAAAGCGTTTGAAACGGGAAGCAATTCCGACTCTTAATTTAAAAAGCAATGAGGATGCTGAAGAAGACTTTATTATCCCTCCCTCTCCCAAAAAGCCATGTTTGCTCGAATTCACGTGTTCTAATTGCGAAAAGCAAGTTAATGCATGTAATTTCTATAAAAAAAAAATATAATAATTTGCAAAAAAAATATAATCGCCTTAGAAATTTATTTAAAACAGAAAAACGCACTAAAAATCGCGTTTTTTCGAGTCGTCCCAATGAAAAATCTATCAAAAATTCTATAGACGCTCTGCCTCATGTAGAGCCAAGCACAAAATTATTTTGTAAGCTACTTTTGAGCCATAGACCAAAGCAGTACCCAGAAGAGATAAAAAATCTGGCTCTTAATATATATTTCATATCGCCCAGCACGTATTCTTTTCTAAGAAATAAATTGAAAATAAATTTACCACATCAAACAACACTAAATAGGTGGGCTCCTATAAAAAATTTGCAACCCGGAATTAAAAATAGCGCACTAGAAGTTCTAAAAAAAAAGGTTTCCGAATTACAAGCTGAAGATGCTAATAACATGGTGTTGTTGATGGACGAAATGACAATTCGAAAGGATTTAAAATACAATTCGCAATTAGATGTTATAGATGGGTTTCAAGATGATGGTTGGGAAAGAGCTAATAATATTGGGGGTCAAGTTTGTGTATTTTTATTAAAAGGTTTGTTTTCAAACTGGTCAATGGTATTAAATTATTTTGTATCCAAAAATGGTTCATGTGCTGAAAAATTATTAAAAATTATAAAAGAAAATTTAAAAAATTTGGCTACTTCCGGAATAAGGGTACGTGCTGTAGTATGCGATCAGGGTTCGTCGAATCGGAAATGTTTTTCTTTGCTCGGAGTGTCAATTGAGAATCCATATTTTACATTTGACAACTATAAAGTATATTGTATGTACGACTTCCCTCATTTAGTCAAGTCATTAAGAAATGGTTGGCTGCAGTCAGACTTGGAAACTCCTGACGGTAAAGCAAGTTTCAAAATTGTAAAAGAGTTGTGGGAAAAGGAACAGAGTGCTAGAACGAAAATGTGCTTGAAACTCACTAGACAACATATTTTCCCTAACTCTTT
Organism: Gymnocheta viridis; assembly: GCA_956483585.1. Taxonomy (NCBI): domain Eukaryota; kingdom Metazoa; phylum Arthropoda; class Insecta; order Diptera; family Tachinidae; genus Gymnocheta; species Gymnocheta viridis. The sequence continues at coordinate 37,891,281 of OY101444.1, forward strand.
TGAAAAAATGAGAGTTAAGTTTGCTGTTCAGGTGTTCAGTCGGACAGTGCAAGCTGCCATTAAAACTGTAAATGACACCGTTGGATTCGAAACATGTCCTAAAAACGTTGCGATATCTACAGCCAATTTTATAGATAAAGTAGATAAAATATTCGATTCTATGAATAGTGGATCCTTGTATTCGGCAAACAAATATCGTTGTGCTATTCGACAAGGGAACGATTCACACGAATTCATCAAATATTTTTTGAATTATTTAAATAATGTCAAGTTTAGCGACGCAGGCAAAAAAGTGTATTTTTTGGACGGCATGAAGCTCTCTTTGGAATCCGTACTTTTGTTGGTCAATGATGTTTTAAGTAACAGTTCAGAAAAATTTTACATTATGACAAAAAGTTTAAATCAGGATAAACTAGAAAATACATTTGCTGTTCTGCGACAGAAAGGTGGCAACAATAATAACCCGTCTGTAGCGGAGGTAAACAATTTGTTAGCCAGAATAATGACTACAAAAATTATCCAGGCAAGTTCCTCCAGTAACTGCGACGAAGATACAGAAATAGAAGAACTTATTTTCGAACAAAAAGAAACACCAATAACGGAGGAATCATCGGTCAGCACTGTTCCTATTGATTTTGAGGAGGAAATTTATTCAGACTTATTTTTGGAAGATGTCTTCGAAAACAGTTCAAAAATTAATCTGGAATTAGTTTCAATGCGATACTTTGCTGGTTATGTTGTTTTTAAAACCATCCCAAAGTTAAATTGCGAAAAATGTATGCAGGAATTGAGAAAGGAAGATGAAGTTTTGACCTGTCCAAGTGAAGTCTTTATCTTCCATAAAAACTACAAAACAATATCTGATTTCGGAAACCTTCTTGCTCCATCTGATGCTTTCCTGGAGGTCAGCAAGAAGCACATAATAATTTTTCACAACATTTTCCAAACAAAACCCCACATAAGCGGTATAAAAGCCTACATTTTGACATGCTGCAAAGAAGCAACACCTGAGTGGTTTACCGACGATTGTCAACAGCATCGGGAACAAATTTTAAATTTTATGACAACAGTTTTGCTGCGAAAACACTGCTCTTGGGCTATTTGAAAGGGTGGATCTGGCAAGAGAAAGTTGAAAATACTTAAATAATAATATTTATCAATTTAATTTGTATTACTTTATAAAACGTGAACATATTTTAATTTTTTTTTATTATTATACTTTTTCTGAAATAAATACAATCATAATATAAACTTATTAACATGTTATTTTGGTTTTTGTTATTCCCTCTTTTTTTGCAGGCTGTCATTGTTGGAATTTAGTTTTTTTCTTTTTTGAGTTCTTGCTTATTTAGTTTTTGTTTTGTTCTCGTCGCTCATTTCCTCTCATATGCAACGTTGCCGAAAACAACAACAAAAAAATTACTAAAAAACAACAAACACAATAAAACAGTCATAAGCACAAACACGAAAAAAATTTACAAGCAGAGCACAAAATCGTTCGTATTTTAGCTGTGCGTGTCCCCTTCACATGCTTCCTCCCCGCATCAATAAACACGAAAAGAAAAATTAAATATTTTAGCCTATCATGCACACTCTATATGTTTTCATACTCTTTGGTACAAAGTACACCGTTTATGTTTGCAATTGTACATATTTCTTTTCTTATTTGTGTCCATCATTTACACGCAAACTAAAAGCTACGGTTCAACAAACGCATAGTTGTATATTTTGGTATTTGAAAAAAAGTTTCCTATATCCGGTTTTTTCTTATATACGATTTTCTTTTGTAGTATGTAGTATGGAAAGTATAGAAAAAGACATGGAGTTTTTGGTCCACTTTCTTATAAGCGGTTTTTTATATGCGATGCGCTAATATCCGGTATCTACTGTATAAATAGGCAAAGAAAAATTTTTAAATCCCTTCTTCTTCTTTGTTTGCCAACCGATTTTCTTCATTCTTTAACCAAATGGTAAACATTGCTGAGCTTTAGTGACCCGACTATATATTATTGAAATCGGTTCAGTATTAAAGGAATAAAAAGATCCTAAAGTTGACACCACTACAAGTATTGTCGTTTCAAGTAAAAACATAACCAAAGCAATGAAAGTGTTTAAGAGTACTTACATACTCGTGTTAATATGAGTAATAAGATTTTTGTCCTCAAATTCATTCATTTGTTGAAAAAGAAAAAAGAGATCAAAATTGAAAAAATGAGAATTAAATGTGTTCATTACGTATGGATGTGTTAGCTTCAAGCAAAAAGTTAACATAAATGTGCGTTTTTATGCAATATTATTTTGTTGTTTTTTCCATGGGGAAGGGAATGGGAAAGTAGGTAAATTTTTCTCTTTAAATGAATACAACTAAAATATGTATACGTTTATACGGCGGTCGTATTCCGACCACTAGCCGAACTCTAGTTGAAATAATACCTTTTGGTTAAAAAAATTATTTAAAAAACGAAGCAACTCCAATATTTTTTCGCAAACCTTTAAAAAGCGTAAAATTAAATAACGTAAATCGTTGTTTGTCTCTAATGAAAATATTGAAATTTTTTGTTAATACAGAATTGTTAAACAAACACGATGTGTAATTAAAAAAATCATAACAGTTACGGTAAACGATTCAAAAAAGCTGGGACTTGATAAAAAAAAAATAAATTACTCACCTTTTCTCTCGTGAACGGGATTGCCTATGTGATCGGCTAATATCTCGCTCTTTTATAGGACTAAGAACTTCTCTAGTGCTGCGTTCTTTAGAACGACTACGTCTGTAATCACGTGAACGACTGGTTCTGCGCAACGATCTTGAACTACTTCTTTTCCTATCTTTTGATCTACTCCGACGATCTTCACGTGAGCGACTTCTGATACGATGGTCTCTAGAACGATGGTCGCGGTCGCGATCGCGATCGCGCACACGATCTCTTTCACGTGAAGATCTCTTGCGATCCCTTTCGCGATCACGGCCATAATCTTTTGACCGATGACTATCTTTCACCCTGCCGCCTCTGTCTCGTTCCGAATTTGACAACTTTGAAGTTTTCCTTTCATCATCACCTGGTGATCCGGATCTGCTTCTAAATAAGTGAGTTTATTTTACATATTCCCACAATAGAAATAAAAAATTACCTGGATCTATATCGTCGCCCATTAGCTTCTGATACGTTTCGTTTTTCTGATTTTCCATATTTATCGTTACCTTGTATATGCCCACCGCTACTGGTGCCGCTGCTGCCAATTGTAGAATTCTAATAGGAGTTCGTAAGAAGATACAACAACAAGGTATTCACGTACAAATGATAACGTCGTCAGACATCACGACGTCACACATTGTATATGTTCATTAAAATTTGAAATGATTTATCGTATTGGGTTGATGGTTGTGGTAGTAAAAAAGTTGGTTAAACAAGAGAAAGTAAATCAAAGTAATTAGTTATTTCTTTGAAAGTATGCAATTTATTAATCAATCATCAAATCTTAATTACAACAATGGTAGTGCGTGATAGCCCAAGGTTAATCAAGTCAGACATCACAACACCATCATCATTTTGGCGATCTGTTTAATTTTTAGTTTGTTTTGTTGCTTTACACTACTTTACTTTTACACGTGAATTTTCTCAACACACTCTGTTAAATATTTAATATAAATATGTAATTAAAATCTTCGCCTCCTCTCGTTCGAGTTGTGGCGATTTTTTTTAATAAGTTTTATATTTAATTTTTTTTTTTGCATTTGACTTATTCTTTGTTATTTTAACTGTAGACAGTTGATGGGTAGGCGATTGGTAATTTCGTTTATGGTAAGGTAGTAGTAGAAGTAGTAGTAGATTTTGTGAATTGTTTTTGCCTTTTTATATCCTGCATTAGACATTAGTGCTGCCCAGACGCATATTTGTGCATTTATCTGAAATTTAGTTCAGGTTCAGTTTGAATGTATTTAAATGTTTTTTTTTAACGAATCAAATATCAGATAAAGAAAAATTCAATATATTTACTTATATAGAAATGCTTTAATACAAAGTATTTATATATAGTTTTAGGCGTTTTTCTGGCACATTCAAAACTTACCAAAAGGTCTCCAGCTCTACATATTTTAGAATGACCAAAAAGAATCAATCTCTAGCAACAAATTGGGATTAAAGATTTTCTGCAAAGACATTTCACCCTTGAAAATTATTCTATATTTTATAACGTAATTGAAAATTTTATGTTTCTTAACAAAAAAAAAAAAGAAGAAAACAAGCTGATGTATAGATAAAATTGGCCACGGAATTTAAAAAAGTGCACTCTATTCTCCTTAAAATTATTTTCAAATTACTCTTTCTAAAAATTAAAAGTTCCATATAAATATTGACATTGTTGACGTTTTCTTTCAGCTTGTTGAATAGGTGATTATTTATAATAGGAGATAGGAGATGATTGTATTTAAAATTATGATACATTTTAAATTCGTGATCGTAATTTCTTTTACTCTACCCACCAAAAATTAATTAGTGTACTTTTAGAATATTAAAAGGCGAGTGCACTTATTTATATTGTAAGTCTTTTCAATAATCACAACTTCGTAGCAGCAAAATAAGCAAATTAATAAATCACTACCGGTTTTCACGCTTCATAGTAAACTAGCATTGTACCTCTAGTAGATCTTGTGAATACGATAAATACAGCACTGTTTACAAGTCAGCAACAACAAAATGCATAAAACTTGAATTTGACACATGATTGTTAAAGTACTATAACAAAAACTGTAGTAAAATATGTACAATTATCTACAAGTGTGCCGTCACTTTCTTTTGTTTTTTTTATTTTATTTTATGCCAGTGATTTTTATTCTGTGATAAAAATTTAATAAATAGAAAATAGATACAAATAAAAAGCAAAATTTGGAAACAAAAAACAAAAATAAATAAATAAAGTCAAAATAAAAGTAGAAATGTTGTTGGTCAATAATATTTTAGTTTTTTTCTAATAAAAAAAATCATAGCATCACATTCTATTATCTCCGTAGCTTCAATTTGATAAATTGCAATTTGCACAAAAAAATTTATCATTTTATCTTCCGCCGTTATTTTAGACATGCAATGCAAGCGTAAATGCAATGCGAAAAAACCCCTTTTGACTTGCAAATTGGCGGAAAAACGCTAAAACACAATACCCCCAAAATGCCCAGACTTTTTAGTTAAAAGCTCTAAAAGATGTATCAATATACACCCCATCCTGTTTTTACACGGTACATACATATGTACGTTCCAGCGACCACCGTGTATAAAAAAGTCGTGCAAAAAAGTTATATTTTATTATTTCAAACTTGAAGGTGGTCGAAAAGATTAATATTTCTATTAAACACTTTTTGAAAATTGTACTCCTTTTTTTCATACAGTGTTGCTTTAATTTAATTTTATGATTTCTAATACATAAAAACAAAGAAATAATTGACAAGTTATCTTAAAATATATTTTTTTTTTCAAATAAAAAATCACATTTTTAATTTAAATAATATTTTGAAAAACTGAAAATAAAAAACAAAAAATTCAATATATAATTTTTCGACCTTTTTTTTGAATATTTGTATTATTCTTTAAATTATTTTATCATTATTTTTATATACATATATGTATATAAAAATCATCCAAAATTATTTTATCTTATTTTGTTATTTAAATTTGTTTATTGATGTTTTCCTCCTGAAGAAGTTACCCTTAAACCAAATATCGAGATAAAATAAATTTGGATAACTTTTATAAAAAAGTGAACTCTAGCTTAATTTAAAGAATAATATAAATACAAAAAATATTCATATATGTATAAGAAAATTGAAAATGTTTTATTCGGTGTTAGTATCTGATAGTATCTAAGCACAGTATTTTCCGTCGCGCTGGTTCAATATCAGCTTCGTCCGAAGATATGCTTACTTCGTCTGCATTTTCAGATTCAGGTGGTTTAATTATTTTAACAGCGAAATCAGCTGTGGAACGTATCCATCCTACTTTGGAGATCTCTTTGTGTTATTTTGATTGTTAAACGATTTTTCATCATTAAAAAACTATCAAAGGAGTAGGTTAAGTTAACAGCTTGCCAGTGAAGAAATAAGAAAAAGAAAGAGTACCAGCCCACTTGGGCCCAAAGTAATTATGATCCCTTTGTGTAACGAAATATCAATATTAAATTTAGAAGTTTTTTTTATATAAAAGTGGTTATTTACTTAGAAAATCAAAATCGAAAAATTTGTTATTAATAACAAACAGAATTATGTTACCACATAATAAGTTTTTTAAAGTATGTTTAATCAAGTTGTGAAAGTTATCAAAAGTATATGACAGCTCTTGTTTGCATATGTGTGTCCTACCTAAACTGAAAATTCCCCAAAAATATTAAAAAAAGACGTGTAAAAACAGGAAAACAATATTTTTGTTAACCGTGTTATTTCAAAATCGTGTAAAAACAGGATTGGGTGTACTAGCAAACGTGAATCACGCTACTAATTTTTTCACATAAGATCAGCAAGGAAGTAGAATATTTAAATAAAACTCAACCAGCAAAAATTACCGGGACTTCATATACACACATACAGTGTAACCTTGGTGAACGCAACCAATAGAAATTTTGTGCTGTTGCGATAACTGAGTTGTTGCGCAAACCAAGTCACAAATTTCTAGTCACATTTTTCTATTTAAAAGCTTATTTTTTAACCAATCAAGAATTTTATAAAAAAAAGCTAAGGCTAGCTCTTAATAATCGTATTTATTTGATTGAAATAAAGAATAAAAACAGAAAAAGTAAATATACATCTAATGAAAAATTAATAAAATACACATTCAAATGTATGTTAATTTGTACTGATGGTTGTTATCGAGTTAAAGATTCATGTTTTAAAGGGAAAAAGTCCGAAATTTTCGACTGAGTTTATGTGCTTGTCATATTTTTTTGAACTGCAATTTCACGAATCTTTTGCAATGCCATTATATCCTCTCCTCTGCCTATTGTAGACAAACGTTGAAGCTTTTTATTGCATTCCGACATCTTATTTTTGAAGGTATTGGACATAACACATTTTCATCCTCGTCTTCAGTTTCACTTTGTTCTAATATAATTTCTTCTTCAGTTTGAATAATGGTAAATCAAAAAGACTATTGCACTTAAGCATAAGATTTTACATACACACGTTTTAGTTTTGAATTTATTTATCAAAAACCAAACTATAAAAAAGCCTTACTTGTTTTGCAAAGTTGCGTTAATTGAGGCTTTGTTTTTTGAAAAGTTGCGTTTACAGAGTCACCAATGTTAAGAAATTTGGTGTTGCGTTAAGCGAGGGGTTGCGCATATCGAGGGTTGCGTTCAACGAGGCTACACTGTATATGTATTTAATTTTTTAATAGTAGCTCCGCCAGTTAAATAGTATAAAATTATTCAACACTTACAAATCAGAAACTTTTTTTGGTATTTAAAAAATATTGAAATGTTTAAAAGCTTATGAGATTTTAAAAAGATACTCATTTATTTCATTAATCCGATATTTACACATTCTAGTAATTAATTGCAAGTAGAGTATACGTATTAACATCAAAATGTCGAGGAAATAGTCGACGTCATACAAGTTGCATCAACGTTTACACTCAAGTAGAGTTTTCCCGCAATTTTTCATTTCGCGTGATAACGAAAAATTTTTTAAATTACCCGGAATCGCGGGATCCCGCTCCATGAAATAATAAAAATTAAATTTGCTAAGCATTAACAAAAATTGTATTAGAAAGTTTGAAACATTTAAGCTCGTGATATACTATCATACACAGTCGTACGATTCCTTCACTGGAAAATCTGACAGAATTCTGTCCCACTTCTAAAAATCGCATTGAATTTGCCACACTTTCCCCAAAAAAATTTTTTTTTTTCATAACTAAGCAAGTCGGACAGACTTGTCAAAAAATCTGCCTCACAAGTTCATTTTATGCCCACACTATTATACTTTTTGAACACACACGACTTTTTTTGACAGATCGCACGGCCAAGTAGGATAGTGTATCACGAAAGTCATCCAGTTTGTTTTCTTCTGCATTTGATCAGTAACAAAAGCAAAATCAAAGAAATTTTTAACTTCAGAGTTTTTCAGTGGGTGCTGACAGACTGATAGAAACCCACAGCTTTTATTCCCAGCTAGAAATCGCGTTATATGTACAGACCCTTTCATGTAAGAGTTGCCAAGTGTTGGAATTCTTTACCACGCTCATTAAGAGTATTTAACTTTAATCGTAATTCATTCAAGATCAAGCTTGTTGAATATTTTTCCTTGCAGTTAAACTGATCTAATGCGCAAAATAGAAACTTTGTATATTTGTATTATTATTTTTTGCTTTTTTACCTTTTACTATTGTTAATTAGCTATTATATTATGGTTAGTAGTTTATATGTTACAGTCCACCAGCTATAGCTATAGGCCCTAAGGGCTCGACTGGTTACTTTAATAAATAAATAAAAAAAATATGTGTTCTCTTTTCACATACTCTTTCGATACACAACAATATTTTACATCATATTGAAAATTTTTAAGACTTGATGTTGCGATTTGTAGTTCAGAAACACTGCCAAAGTCAGGAAAGTGAAGAAAATTACATGCGTTTTTAGTGTTTTTTTTGGTTTCAAGATGTCTATATGATATTTTTTGTGGCTTAACAAATAAAGGTATTATTTTACAACTTTAAATGTTAATTACGGCACTTTTAACGCTTCTCAATGTGATTACCTGCCTATATACACATGAATTTGCAAAATGCTTTATTATCGGTAATAGTTACTTACATATAAGGGAATGTCAAACACCCCAATAAAATAGTAAATAAATACCTTCCTTTAACATTATTTGTTAGAAAATTATTTGAATTATAGAATTATTTGTATATACAGTGGCGAGCAAAGGTGTTTGAATGTTGATAAAAAGATAATAAGAATCGACATACAAAAATTATATTTTTTATTAAGGATCCTACTTTTTAAAAAAAATTCGATTCGAACAGTTTTGTACGCGTGCGTTTATTTTAATTAAAATTTTTTTTGTTCACTTCTTTGACTGCTATTTTCTTATGGCCTTAAGCTTGGTACTCTGTTCGAAGTTGTGAAAATTTTTCAGCAACATTGATTATTTCGCTTGAAAAATTTTGACACGTAACAAGTGATGCCCATATTACTTTTTCAGAAAAAAATTTTCGTTTTTATTGGTTAGAAGTATGCAACATTGATCGACTTTTGTAAACAAAAACAAATGTTTAATTTTGCATGTTTGTGCCATTATTAAAATTATAAACACTGATATAATTCCTTCTAAAGTGTGTAAAAGAAAAAAATTATATTAAAGAAATTTTTGGCACAGAAAATTAAAAAAGATATAGAAAAAATTGTATCAGCTGTCAATATTTCGCGCGAAATAAATGCCAGTCACATTATTTCAAAGATGGCAGAGTACCAAGCTTTATTCCCAAACGTTTAATAAAGTTAATGAGTTCATTAAACCGGTTTCCCATATAAAAATCCAACGGTGTAGTGAATTTCGATGACAAATTTAAATAAATTTTAATGAAAAATTATACTTTTAATAAAATTAAGAAAATAAGTTTTTTTAAAGAGAAGTTAACACTCAGGCAATTAGTATGCCTACCAGCCCGTAGGTGGGAAAGGGATAGTGAGAGAGGGCAGATGGTGAAAGTAAGAAAGCTTAATTTTTACAACTCTGATATTGCGCGTTGTGCTAGTTTAGATCAGTGTTGCAGCGCCTCTGGTTTCAAGTAGGCGCATTAAATGTGTTTTAAGCTGTTGTAGCTATTTTATTAATTATTTTACTTCGTCGGCGATTTTGCTACAATACTGACGAAGGAGGGCGCTGTGATGTCCGCTAGCATACACCAGTATCAATTGCTGTCGGTAGTCTTCACTGACCAGTGCTATGCAATCATAACATAGTTAATCTGATAGAAAATGGACAGTCGTGCAGAAAAACAGCAAATTCATTAAATGTTGCACCTAGTACTGTGGTAAGCGTTCGAAAGCGACGGGTTTTGAAGTCTAGTTTTGACGCAAATGGGCGCCCAAGATTATTTACACATGCTGATGCACACCATATTGAACGATTGATAAGGAAAAATGATACCAAAACATGCTGCAAAAGCAATCAGCGAGAGTGTGAGTGAATGGCCTGTACGTAGGGTACTGCGAAAAATTGGTATTGTTTCAGCCATCAAGCAAAACAAGCCGGCTTTGTCCAATAAAAGTGTCGTCACGTTTGCAGTTTTGCAAGGATTACTGAAAATGAACTGTCAAGCATTGATTTGTTCTAATGAGACGAAAATAAATAGATTCAAGTCAAATGGTAAAGAATACTATTGGCATCGACCACATGAAAAACTTCAGCGACACCAGGTTAAGAAAATTGTAAAACATGGTGTCGGAAGCTTAATGGTATGAGGATGTTTTTCGTGGTAGAACGTTGGACCATTAGTAAAAATAGAAGGCATTATGAAAAAGGAGGATTACCTTAGTATTCTTCACACCAATTTTCCGAAGTTTGTGGAAAAAATGCCTACCCCGAAGAAGATTTAGTGTTCCAATAAGATGACGACCCGAAGCCTATGTCAATCATTTCATTTGATTAAGTAGACAGCACAAAGAACGGATCTTAATCCGTAATAGAAAATTTGTGGGCGCTTTTAAAAAGAAGATTGGCAGTACATGAAACAGCCCCAAAGAATATGGATGACCTTAAAGCTCAGAGTATAGCAAGAATGGAGCAATATTCCGGACGAAACTATTCATAATTTGGTTGAGAGTATGCCAAACCGTATGAATATTGTAAAAAATAAAGTGTTGTGGACAAAATATTAAAGATAATTCTTTGTTTTTAATATTTTTAGTACGTGCAAGTGTCTGAATGGACTTGTTTTTAATTTTTGTAAAATATTATATTGTTTTTGTTTTCTTTGCATAAAAATATTTAAAAATAAATAAAAAATAAACCATGAAAGTTTCACATAATTTTCCATTTTGTTTCAATTTGTTATAAAGCTTTAAAAAATGTATCGATTAGCATTAAAACACTTTTGCTCGACAGAGTATGCACCTAACTAAAGAAAATTTTAAAACCTCTTCTAATCACAAAAATTAGATTTAAAAAAGTAAATATAAGTACATAAAAAACACATGGGTCACCCAGATCAAATACTAATTAGTAACCATGAAGGAAGCATGGGATCAAGTGTGTCCATGTCAATATTTATGTCAACAATTATGGTGTCTTTTTGATGACACTGTCAACAATTTGTTTATTTTTTTGTCTTTTATTTTTGATAGGTAGAGAAAATGTTTGACGGTTAAAAACATATCATGAATTTAAAACGAAACGAAGTTCATTTTATGTTATTTAACAAGAAGAAAATTATACCTCAAATTTTATCCATTATTTTACTTTTAATTATTATTTTAAATAATTGTACCTGTTTGAAGCAAATTAAAATAAAATATTATTGGTGAAATCGTCAGTATAATTTTAATATCGACATTTCCTGCAGGTGGTGACAGCGTCTATAGTGAATCAGCACAGTTTTACTACGGATTTTTCCCACAGTGTGGTGATATCATCAATAGTAAATCAGTACAATCTTACTATTCACATTTTCTCCATATGGTCCCACAAGAACTACCTAGTCAGTATTGACGCAATCTACTGGTAGATTTCGTAGGACAATCCCGTGTTAAATGTCAATAGCAGATAGCATTAGTTGGGGTACAATTAGTCAGTAGTACTGGTGACAGTATAATTTCACTATTGACATTTCCTGCAGGGAAGGTACACTAATTAGCACATGAAAACTTACGTATAAAAATACATATCCATGTATGGCTTATTGCATACAATTTTTCTTAGAACCGTTAAGTAACTTCGAGCGATAACATAGAAAAAGTTTACACAAGATTACAATTATTTCAAATAGTAAAGGAATCTGATGACGAGAAATTGCAGTTTTTTGTTAGAAAATTATGCGAAATTTAAAGGAGATGGGGACATATGACAATTATTTCGACGTTTTTAATTAATATTACTTTTTCGTGTGTTAAGTATTTAATAATATAAGATAAATATTATAAATATGTTTACATGTGACCTTCTCCGACAAAAGGGACCTAGTGTATGATAATGAAGTTTTGAGAAAAACGCATATAAAGTTTCATAACGCATTATCACTTTGAACGCACCTTCAGTTGGGAGATGCGATTTGGTATGGTTAGTTATGATTGGCTGCTGACTTTGGTGACGTCATGCCTATGTGGTGACGTATTTTTTCGCTTTTATTGTGACAATACCTTTACTATTGTTGCTGCTCTGTACACATTGTAAAAATAACTATAATAAAGGAAAAGAATAAAGTGACGCTTCAGTCTTGTGTCATCTGTATAACGAGTGTTATCAATATCTCAAAAGTTGTTTCGCAATTTTGGTTCTTTTGTAATTTTGTTACTAAGCTGATGTTAATTTGAAGTAATTTTTATAAAAATGGATATTTCTGACAGTTTTGATGACGATTTAAAAAGACTAGACTCGGTTTATGGCGATGATGAGATCGATATGACATTATCTAAAAGTGTCGGTGCTAATACTTCGGGACTAACTAAAAATCAAAGTTTTTTGCATGATGTTTCCGAATCCAATATTATCTCCGAATTGGAGGAATCCGTTGAAGATATACAAGAGTCGATGAACATCGATTTGATGTACGGAGAAAAACCCGAAGCATGTTGTTCGAAAGAATGTAATAAGATAATTTCAGAAAATCTTGCTATACAAAGCAGGCAATTTTTTCAAGAATTAAGTAAACCAGAACAAGATTTAGTTCATTTGAGCCAGTTGGAATTTCATCGACAACATTTATCGTTCGAAAACGTTTATAATACTGAAGGTCGGAAGAAGTATGGCGAAAGGGTAAAAAATAAATCCAGAGTTGATACAATGTACTTATTTCGTGGCATTCATATTTGTAGAAAGATGTTTTGTTTTATTTACGATGCACTGTGGCTGAAAATCGTTTTTCATTGGCCAAAACTCAAATTTTTTTTGTCACCGATTTTTAAAATTTTTACGCCCTTTTGCAGCTAATATATCCAGATTAAGGTAGCCAAAAAATTAGGTTAAACTATTGATAATTGTGAGCGTGGCATGCTGTCAAACTCAACGGTTTTTTTAATTTCAGAAAAATGTGTTTTTCTTTTGTTTTTTATAAAAAATAAATGGTTACTACTCGCAAGTTATCATCGATAATGGCCTGCGGTCTTTTTTATAATGTTGGTAGGATTATAGTCTTTAGTTTTTGTAAGTGGTCAGAGCTCTAGCGTTTAATATTAAGGGCGTTACGGAATATTTATGAAACTACTATATTTTTCTCAAATTTAAACTTTAGTAGAATAGAACTTCTAGGGAACAAAAGGGAACAAGAAATGTATACCACCCGGAGAAAGGTGAAAGTGTCCTCTTTACCGCTATATATACTTTTGCACCCGCCACGAGCCGCCTGTAGAACACTTTTTTCATTTTAATGAAATTACTCCAAAGTACTCGTATACAATGGTGTATATAATTTTCACTTTTTTGCCTAAAAGTTTATGTTTTTTACTTTAGACTACGTAAAACTAAAAAAATTAAATATAATACCTGCGAAAGGGTTTAATGGCTTTGTTTTGATCAGCCAAAAATTGGTAATAAAATTATCACAAATTATCACAAAATTCTACAGTAAACATATGATCTGTTACTAAATTTACCTGTTATCAAATGTTAGGGTCAACCAAAGTCATAAGCAATTTTATAACAATAATCGCGACATTAAAGCACTAAAGAAAAAAAAATAACCCAACAACAACAACAAATATTGGCGAGATACTAATCAGTTTTACCTGATATTAAGGTCTGGACAACATGTGCAGTTTTGTGCAATTTAAGCACTACCTGCTATGAAATTAAAGATCAATGTGTGAATAACATGTATCTAAAAATGTATAAAACTACGGATTCGATAAGGGATTACTCAGTTAATCCTCTAAGTGTACGGATAAAACATAACAGACGCAAATAAAAATATTCAGAAAAATATGGAGAGCTTCAGTTATAAAGAACTGGCCGAAGAGTATTTTAGAAACAAAAACCAGGAAGATGTTCTTAGCTACGTTAAAATAAAATTAAACTTAAATTCGTGGAACACATACTAAAAATCAATTATGATTTGGATTTCGGGTCTTCAGGATCAATAAGAAACAACGAAACCAACAAAGAGTTAAGAAGTTCAAAAAAGAAACATGTTCAAGATGAATATCGCAAATTAGGATTGATTATAGATCAGCCAAAACAAGGGTCAGGCAATACAAATGATGGCAATACCGCAAGAAGATTCTTTTCAGATCCAGAAACAGCATCTGAAATAACAGGAGTGGATTTAAACCTCATTTTCAGATTTAAAATAATCCTAGAAGTACTTGCGTGCAATGAAGAAATTGACTCTAGAAAATTTGGAGATTATGCTAAGGAAACTGCAAAAATATATACAACCAACTACCCATGGAGAAATATGTCTGCAACAGTTCACAAAATCCTTTATCATGGAGAAGATGTCATTAAATATCATTTGGTGCCACTTGGAGATCTATCAGAGGAGGCTCAGGAAAAAAGGAACAAGGATTACAGATTTTATAGAGAGCACAATACTAGAAAAATTTCACGAAATTCAACAAATGAAGATCTATTTAATATATTATTGGCAACGTCAGATCCGTTTATCTCCAGTATTCGAAATCAATGGAAAGTGGAACATCGGGATTTAGATGAAGAAGCCAAAAAACTACTAAAGAACAGAGATAGCACAGAACAAAATATGGAATATTTGCAATCAATATTTGAGTCAAATGAATAATAATTATAATTGCCTTTCATTGTTATTTAAGTACGAAAAACATAGTATTAGTAAAAAATAATAACAAACGAACCTACCATTGTTACAAATGCTATTAAAATTTATTGCAGTTTTTATTTTAAAATGTTTTTAAAATTATCAAATTTGACAGCAAAAAATAATAAATTTTTCTGTAGTAATAGCAATATTTTTAGATAATATTATTAACGTTTTTTTTAAGTGTAACTATTCTTTGAGTGTAAACAAATTTGCAAATTTGTCAGCAAAAAATTTTAAATTTTTCAGTAATAGCAAAATCTCCAGTTGATTTTACTATTTTTTTCAGTGTACAATTTTTTTAAGTGTAACATAAAAAAAATTCCATTATTACAAAAATTATTTATAATTATTATTAATTTCCAAATATTCAAATTTTTTAATAAATAAAAAAATAATAATTCCATATTTCACTCTAAAAGTTAAAAAAAATTCAAAAGTTCAACTTTGACCTAGAATTCCTTAAAAAGTCCTCAATCAATTTTAATAAAATTTAAACTGAGTCAAGCTGAACTAAATATCTATCCAATAAAAAAAAAATTACTTCAATATTTTGATCGGTTCAAAAGTTACAGAGTTTTGGCCAATGAAAAACGATTTTCAGCCACTGTGCGATGTTGGTTTAAAACGTTATAAAAATTTGATTCGACATAGTGATAATGTTAGCTTTTTCTGAACGAAAACATGAACTAAGTGGCAAGGCAATAGATCTAGCAGTAATAAATTTAACAACGCTTTGAATGGAAGTGAAGTAGAGTGGCGAACATGGGATACTCGTTTCGAAGGATTTTACAACAGATTACAATTTAAACTATTGCGATTTTGTGATTTTAATTTTTCACATTAATTTCAATTAATTTTGTAAACGTTTGCATTTTAGGTATTACCAAGTACCACTTTGAATTTAAAAAAACGAAATTGTATATAAAGAACTTGAGGACTCGGAAGGCGAAAGATTTAATCTGCGATTAACTGCCGAGCTACCAAACGAATTACATCAGCTCATTACACCAAGCAGTTTATCGTTAGATCGCAAATGATATTTGTATGAGCATGTCGGGGTCTTATGTACTGAATCACAGAAACGGGATTTTGTAGCTCCTAGACCGAGTGAACCCAAAGCAAAAAATAAATCTGAACCTGCCAGCAAGAAAAAAATCGAAGCACCGGATCACGAGAAAAAGATAGCTGAAGTCAAAGAGCCGAAAAAAGAAAAAACTGAAATTGTCAAATCGAAGTACCAGATCACAAAACACCGAAAAAAAGTCCAAACTCCAAAAAGATTCGAAGACTGACAAAAAAATTTATAGAAATGAGAAATTTTTTAAATTTACAAAAAAAATTTCTGTGGTGGGTTGGGGGTGTTGGTAAGTGGTGGAGAGGGAGGTTGTTGTAAAAACAGCCAAAAATCTGTCACTAGATTTTTTATATCAAATTACAACTAAAACTATCAAAAAACTTAATATTTCAATTAAAAAAAACAATTTTAAAAATGTTGGCCAGTTTTTTTGGCTCAAATACTCCACTGTGTGCACTAAAAATTGTTAGCGTACCCTAAAAAGTTCACTAAAACCCAATTTGTTCGTTTTATACTGATGATTTTAGCGTTCTTTCTACACAAGCACTAAGAAATATTCGGGGTTGTCACAGAAACCAATATAGTCGGAATTGATTTTAAAGACAACAAAAATACTTTTCTAAGAAGAATTTCAATGTTATCGGTTTTATGTTCAAAACAGATTGTAATTTTAGATTGAACATAGAAATTCATCATACAAAAGTATTTTTGTCGTCTTTTTAAATCCAATTCCGACTACATTGGTTTCTGTGACAACCCTGAGTGTTTGTGAACTTTGATCAGTACGTTTTGTTAGAGTTTGCGTTCATCTGTTTAAAGACGTTGTGTACATAATGTGTAGGCGTACGAGTGTAAAAACATTTAAATGAAACTTAAAAGTACTCGATCAGTGAAGTACACAACGGTTTATGTAGTTTTTTTTGAACACTAGAATTATGTTTTAAAATCACATTAATATCACGAAAAAAATTGCGCATGAAATTTCTCACTTTTTTCCTTTTGGTTATTTCCAATAAATATTTCTTAAGAATTTTTCGTTGTTCTCCCTCTTATTTCCACTGCGAATTTACAATTGGAGGAACAGATGCATATGAATGTATATATACATAAAATAATAAAAAAACTGTAATTAATATTTTACTGCAGTACATTGTTTGTATAAAAGGCCGACTTCCTAAACGCAAGTTGCGATGCATTATTTAAAAAAAAGCTTATGCAATGCTAAACATATCTTAAGTGCAACCTTGCGTTGCAGATACATTTTTTGCATTTTATCGGCATTTAGGAAGAAGAAAATACTTACTCAGCCATTGCAGTTCAAATGTTTGCATACAAAATAAAAATGATGCGCGATTTTGACAGCTGATACTCATTAAAATGAGTTGCCAAACGATTAGGAACATTGGACGTTGCCAGAAATTTTACATATGCGTTTACGAAGTGTATGCATTGTAAATATGCATCGCAACTTGCGTTTAGGAAGTCGGCCAAACTTTTTACTTGGAAGCACTGCATACTTATCGTTGACATTAACTTGCAGCAAGTTTAAAAAAATCACTGCGTTCTAAAATCTCTGGCAAGTCGAGCGGCAATTTCGCTGAAAGGATAATATGAGTGTGTTAGTAAAACAGCCCGAGAGTATTCAATTTGTGAACTTGCATGTGTATATGCTACGTAAAATTATTTTACAACATAGTTTACTAACTTATTATTTGTAGATTATTATTTACGTTATTTTGCACAGGAAATAGGAGAATGTAGTTTATATTTAATAGAAAATATTCATGTACGCTATTTATTTAAAATCCTGCACATTAAAAAATAAAGTGTACTAATTATTGACTGGATTCACCCATAAAATTTTGGTTCGGACAAATTTTTTTCATATGTAGTTTACTGTTGCCATATTTTTTCAAAAATCTTAGAGTCGAACAAAAAAATCTTTCTTTTGCATTAAAAATCTTTTTTAAACTTAAACAATAAAACTTTTTTGTGGACATAAAATATAATAGCATAAAATATTTTTGCATATGCATATAAGGTATATATGTATATCTATATATCGTCATATAATTTCATTAAAGCCCTAAGTTACAAAAAATTCAAAAACTACTTCTTGGTAGATTTCGATCCACCATATCAAAATGCATGTCCCTGGAAAATTTTATTTATTAAAATTATACTAATTCGTCAATAAGAAATAAGCTTAAACTAAAAAATGTTGCTTAAATTTTCATATTAGAGTTTTTTGCTTGTCCTCTAAAATTTTTTAAATGTAACTTAGGGCTTTTATGAATTCATATGACGATATGTAGGTTTTTAACTTCAAGTTCACCCTTTTCAAATCAAATTCAGTAGTAGTATTTTTTAAACCAAATTCGGCATTTAAAGATCTGAGGGCAAATTACGGCATTCGATATCGAACGAAATCCCATACAAGTTTTTAAATTTGTATGGAAATTTCATTCGATATCGAATGCCGTAATTTGGCCCCAGGCTTTTCCAAATGAATTTTATTTGAATGTGCTGATTGTGGTTTTTAAAATGCCGAACTGGATTTGAAAAATGCTCGGTCTGATTTGTAAAATACGGAATTTGTTTCGGAAGTTTCAAAACTGCTTTTTCAATAACCTGAATTTGATTTGGAAAAGGCTAAATTTTAAGTTAAAAGGCAATAAGTAGAGTAATAGCGTATTAAATTCATAAATTTTTTATGGTTACATTATACATACATTTTTTATTAAACTTTCTATTCAATTCTTTTGTTTGTTCAAAATATGTACAATTACGATCAGATTTTTTGAAAAAGTCGTTGGTCCTCAAAATAGCACACAATGTTCGTATATCTAATTTATTTCTTAGTTTGTTCTTATTGATATTGATTTGTGAAAAAATCCTTTCGCCGTTAGCTGTTGCTACTGGTATTGACAAAACTGTGTAAACAATTTCTTTTCAAAAAAGGAAAAGCTTCAGAGCCATCGCAAAAATTTGCAT
Organism: Gymnocheta viridis; assembly: GCA_956483585.1. NCBI lineage: Eukaryota > Metazoa > Arthropoda > Insecta > Diptera > Tachinidae > Gymnocheta > Gymnocheta viridis. Next base: position 37,910,328 of record OY101444.1, read on the forward strand.
TCAAAATGATTTTCCAAAATGATTCAGTTCTCGCCATTCGTCATCAATTTGTTGAATATTATTCGAATCGATAATATTTGGAAATAATTTCGATAATTGGGAAATACTTTTTTTTATTGCTTTTCATAATCTTAGTAGATGCCAGGAGCTCGACACATTTTGAAAATTCGCTGTCAAAATCAAATTCTTTAATAAACTGTTACATAACTCAATTAAAACTTTAGGCAATTATTTTGAAATGGCATTTCTTCTTCATCTGATAATTTATAAGTAGAGCTAAGTGCTATCGTTATTTGGGCTCCCAAGTATATATTCTTAATATCTTTAAGATAATATTTAACATTAACGGTCAGTGAAAGGGAGGCGCTAAGCTGATGACGCGCAGTGTATGTGTAATTATTAAAATCAATTTTGTTGAACTTTTCAATACAGATATATTCATCTTTACCAATGTATTCAAATATTTTTAAATACAGACGACGAATTTATTTATAAAGTAAATGAATTTGTTTATAAAAATAAAACGTCATTGCAATTTAATGGATGGAAGTAAACAGTGTTGCAGCGGTTAACTTCTTTTCACACTTTTAATGAAGTAAAGAAGAAAATATGTAGTTTAGTTAACAGGAATCTAAGATTGCAAAATATCATATATTAAAAAATCTTTTTTTTTTGCTAAAAAATCTTTTAATCTTTTCGGCACCTCAAAAAACTTCAAAAATAAGATAAATCTTCACCTATGGTAACACTGATGAAGTTTGAAGTCTGTCTTCTTGAGAGAGAGAGAGAGATAGAAATGAGTTTGTTCGGACAACTCTCAAACAGGGGTGCCAAACGTGACGATTTTTTATAGCGAATTTCACAAAATGACGTTTGACGATTTTTGTTATTATCCTTTTTTATACTTTTACGATCTTTTGACTTCGCTACTTTTTGCTCAACATAACCTCTACGCATGGGAAAATGTCAAGCTCTAAACATATATAAAAATTTGAATGACATTGACGAGCTTTACTTTTCTTTTTTAAAATATGTGCTTAATTTGATAAATAATTTAAACAAAATTTAAGGAATTCAAATTCACAACATGCACTATGAAATGACAAATCTTTTTTAAAATGTTTTAATAATTTTTTAGATGATTGTATAAAAAATAAGCTACCTAGCGCTAGATGACAGCACAAACACAAAAACTTTTTTAAATTGCGCTCTGTCAAACGTCAGCTGTTCACCCAAATTCATTGATTAGTTTATTCGTTGTAGTCGTTTGAAGTAAGCAATTTTGGTGTTTCTTGAAAAATGGAAAAAAGTGAATTTTGTGCAGTGATTAAATAATTGTCGTGAAATATTTTTTTTAATTTTCCTTAGTTAAGTATTTAGTATATTTATTATTCGAGATATGCCTCGATATCTCAAAAAGTTTTTTTTTGTTGTGGGTTGAGCTTGCTGCTTATGCCAAATCATAAGTAGACCTTTAAACTAGACCTTACTCTATAAGGTAAGAGGTTTGAAACTTTTCAAGAATATGGTTTTAAGGTGCATGTGCATGGTGTAGACAAACTCAAGCCACAATGGAAAAACTTTTTGTTAATTGTTAATTTTTATTAAAACAATTGATGCTTTTGTTTTTGTACACGTATTTTTAGATTTAAAATCGATTAAAATATGAATATATGGCTGAAATTGGCTTTTTTTGGAAATCATGGAAGATAACCCTCATTTTTGCACTGATGTTTTGCATCTCTTAACACGGTTTTGGTTAACAACGTATTTTCGTGGAATGTACTCCCCGTGTAAAGCGAGGTCTACCTGTACAAGTTATGAATATAATAACGGTTAAAATGAAAGCTAGTTGAACTTATTAGTTGAACACAAATTATAAAACAATTATTTCTATACGATTTCGTTTTTTGTATAAATTTTTGCAGAAGTTGACGTAGAGTTTAGGTGTAAAGTGAAATTAGAGGTCGAAACATTGACTATTGATTAGACTAATGGGATTCCTAGCAACGTAGATTTATTGTTAAATAAATTAATTTCAATTGTTGAAGATACCCGCTGGGAGAAAAAGACCGTGGCGGAGAGATATCTCAAATACATCTAAGATGATTATTGCTCAAAGAAATAAATACAAATGTGAATTTCAGAGATGTAGAGATCCAATTTACAGAACTCAATTAAATGTCAGTTAAGAAGTCTAATTGAAGTTCACCTTAACAAGAATAGAAATGAATCCTGGTCAAGATTTATTTCAAAGCTACCCTCGTAATCCAAAAAAAATTCTGAAAACCAACAAAATATTTAAAGGGAAAGAATTAGGTTTTCGAGATCTTAATAGAAATGATGAAGTTTTGAAAACTGGCGCAATTGCCGATGCATTTGGTAACTCGCACACTATAACTATCAATAATTAATTCAACGCCTTTGGATACATGGGTATCGGATTTTGTGAATTGGCTCGATGATGATAATATGGAACGTACAGATGCCACTGAGGTTAAGGGATTGACTATGCTATTGAAAAATAAGAAAGCCCTGGACCTGGATGGCATAGTCTTATTCTAAAAAATATGTCAGAGCCTGACCGCAAGCTAAAAATATTTTAAGTTGAAAATAAAAATAAATGATAACAAAACAGATGTCTTTATATTTCAATATAATAAATCACTAAAACGCATTCCTAGAAAAGTATTGTACTGTCGAAGAAACGTGATCCCCATCGAAGATGATATTAAGAATCACCGTAAACAAAAATTTAAAAATAATTCATAATGTTTCCCCAAGTTTCCCCATGGACTTAAGCAAAATAGATTTAAATAAAAAAAGATAAAACGCGTTTGCCAATGATTTAAAGCTTTAATTTAATGAAAAATGCAGGGGCCTAATCGTCGCTTTCGATATCGAGCTGATTCGAAAGAAGTTTCTTAGTTTGAGATTATGGCAATCGCTATCGAAGAATATAAACACATTATTCGATATCGAATGTCATAATCTCAAACTAAGATAGGTCGATATCGAAAGCGACGATGCGACGATTAAACCCCAGATTGTCTAATTTTGAAACAATCACCCTTATTCCAGTTGACAAAATCGACGTCACGTCAACACTATACCAAGAAATTGGAGCTTGTCTATTCGCTCTCGAGAACAATTTTGTGCTAATGAAAGTGTACTTTTCTTCTATAAGGTCTAGAAAATAACATGAGCCTGTTAATAGTAGTCAGTTGTTTTCGACAACTGGTAGACAAGCACCAATTTTTTGGTATTGTGTTGACGTGACGTCGATGTCGCCAACTGGAATAAGGGTGAAAATTAAAATGAAAATCAGGGAACGACAAAATCAGATTGCATAAAATATAATAAAAGCAAGTCTTTGTGTTCAAACAACCAAACTTGTACAAACACATACATACATACATATCGCTCCTAGTGAATGGTAAGTCGATTTCGATTGTAGTCGAAAATCGATTTTCAATGCCATAAAACGATTTTTTGTAGTCGATTTTTTATTACCGAAATCGACTTTTGGCACCGATTAATCGAGTTAATAAATCGAGAAATAAAGCTGTGTTTTGCTCCATATACAAAAACTAATGTAAATAATTTATTTGATAGATAAAATTAATAGTGGCACCGCTCTACAAAGATTACAAAAACACATTTATTTTATTTTTTTAGGGGTTTAATTTTTTTTATTTTAAAGAAGAAAACGCAAAGCAGACACACCCAGGGTCTAGGCAGGAATCGAACCTGTGATCCCCAGACTAATAGTCTAGTACGCAATTACTAGTCTACGGGGGCTCACCTGGCTGAATGCTAGCTGTAGTTGCACTAATAAGGCCAATTCGCTGTGGGTAACACCAACAAAATAAAACCACTGAAAGAAATCTTAATTGATAGTCGTCTAATATAAACTTGAATTGTTCAAATTCTTGTGAAAAAAAATAAGTAAAATAATGAAATTGTAAGTCGGTGTATCATAAATAAAAAGTGAAGTCTCGTAAAAAAGATAACACTTAAGTATATATAACATTTTTGTAAAAATGCTACCTAGCCATGTTTGGCACTACTTTAAAAAACTTAAAATGAAAAAAGAGCATGTGCTCTAATTGCACTGAAGAGTTCTGTTTTTGTGGAAGCACATCCGCTTTGTCCAATCATCTACAAAAATGCCATAAAATTTCTTTTTCTAAAAAAGGAGAAACAACAAACATTGATATTGAAGAAATATCGGATGAGGAGTGGGAACAAAACAAAACAAAACAATTGATTACGTTTTAAAAGTGGATGAAAGCTCCACTTTAATTTTATGTTAACTTATATCGCTCCTTATATTGAAAACAAAAAAAATTATTTTTGTTTTCAATATTAATTACGAAAGAAACTTTCTTAAGAATTTACTGGGACACGCAGTTAATACGAGTAAATACAATTTTAAGTTTTACTTAAGGTACGGTCACACTTGGCAAACATTTGTCAAAAAAAAACGTAACCAACAGCCAGCTAAATTTGCATATTCTTTAATTCCAATATTTTTTTAAATATGGGATCGCATTTATTAAAAATAATATAAAAATAGCATTTTGCTGCACAACTGACTTCATTTTGTGATATAAAAACCAAGTTAAATCACACTAACCCTAATCAAAAGTAGTGGTTACGTTTTTTTGGGCAAATGTTTGCCAAGTGTGACCGTACCTTTAGAATTCGAAATAAACAACAAACAAGAAATTTTATTTAAAGGAAAGAAAAAATACAAATCGACTATGAAATAATCGATTTTTGCCTACGATTAATCGGTTAATTAATCGGAACAGAAAATGGTCGATCGGTCAATTTTCGTTTTTTTACCATTCACTAATTGCAACGTCGTCATATCTCAAAAAAAAACTCGTTCGTCAGAAAACTCGTTTTAAGTTTTTAATTTACACACATTTCAATGGGAATATAAAAAATATTCTCCCCTCAAGAGGTGAGTAAACAAGATATTTGTATAGATTTTTTACACAAAATGAAGAGCAATACGACGAATATTTCTGTATTCTTAACTTAAAAATTAGGTTTTTTGAGATAAAGGAGCGATATATACGATGCTGCTATTTAATCATTACAATCATTCGGTTTATTTTATGAAGAATAAAATAGAAAAGGCAAATGTGATCGCGTATGCAGGCGTATGCATATTACATTTTTATTATTATGTATTTAGCAATATTATGTAGGTACATATGTATTAATTTTCATGTTTCATATTAGGGATGAAAAATGGGGTGAGATTTTGTACTTATTATAAAAAGAAATGTTTAAAAATTAGCAAAAAATACTTAATACATTTATGATTTTTTTTAAGAACAAACATGATTAGAAATGTGAGCAAACATTTTAATGTATGATGAATGGTGTGAGTAAAACATGGTTGATCACTCGACAGACTTTTACTTAAATGATGCTGATTTTACTCAACGTTGATTTGTTTTGTGTGATAAAAAGTGAATAACAAATTTAATGTATGATTTAATCAGGAAAAAGTGATTATTGCCTTTCTTCGATGAGAATCATTTGTTAAAAAGTATTTTCCTTGTGATTGCTTTACCCAATTTCGTTTATAAAGTTTGTAAGGTTTTTGTGACAAATTTTCATCAAGACAGTGTTAGTAATAGCTTCGTTATTCAATTATTACATTTAATTGTTGTAGTACGCTTAAGTAAAATCTCATAAAATTAAAATTTACTCCAAAATAAATCAAATAACCAAAAACTCAACACTTGACATCGTATTTCGAATTTTTGCGCCTCTAAAGCTTTTTATAAACAATTGTTTAAATAAAATACAACAGTTTAATATGCAAAGATAATTTTTTTTGGATAAATTGTCCTCCTTCGTTTGCCGACCGATCTTCATCATTCTTTTACCAAAAATTCGACATTGTTGAGCTTTAATGACCCGACTATATATTACTTAAATCGGTTTAGTATTAAAGGAACTGAAGGATCCAAAGGTAGACACCACTTATATAAGTATTGGTGCAAGTAAAAACATAACCAAAACAATGAGTGTTTAAAGAGTACCTAAATATGTATATGGATAATAAGATTTTTTCTCTTCAAATGAGTGAAGTTGAAAAAGAAATCAGTATTGAAAGAGATGAGAACTAAATATGGATGTACCTAGATGTTCATTACGTATGGTTCTGTTAGCTGCAAGCAAAAACTTAACAAAATGAATGTGCATGTTTGTATGAAATTTTATATGGTTTATAGTTTTTCCCATGGGTTAGGAAATGAGTAATTTAGTTTTTTTCTCTTTAAATTAATGCAACTAAAGTAGGTATACGTTTAAACTGACGGCCTAATTGCGAGCACTAGCCGAACTCTATTATTATTAAGTGCATAATTTTATAATCTTGTTTAAAATTTCGAATAGGAGTTTACTGTAAAAAATTACGACGACCATGTTCCAAATTTAAAGTCTCTAGTTCGTAGGTAAGTACTACATAAATCGTTGATTTTGCTATTTCGACAACAGATGAATCCACACACAATAACGAAAGTTTATAAAAATGGAGCCTCCCATAACGGATCCATTCCTTAAGCGGACACCTCATTTATACGGACACTGACCGCAAGTTCTGGCAACGTTCCATTAGAAAAACATTGCGACCGCTATCCCTTAAGCAGACTCTCTCATCAACGGACGCGGACACTTGCTTGACAAAAAGACTATTGTTGTCCGGATATTTTGTGTATTTTTCACCATTTTATTTCTGCATGGCATAAATTACAAATAAGTTCATTAATTCGTTTTTAAATCGACAAAAAAAGTCTTGAAATTCACAAACCAAGAGATTAAAAAAAATTAAATTTACTGGTGACCTTGAAATCAAACACCAAATAGTAGATGACATCTGAAATTATGAGGAAATGTTTAGAAAGTTTCGATAGAAAAATGGGAGAACAAAAACAAGCAAATTTAACTTTTTCTGGATAATCCGAGATCACATCCAAAAACCACAAACACAAATTTTGAGAATCCTAATTGTGCTTCAATCTTCCAAGCACTTGATCAGAGTGATATTGCAAAAAAAAATTTCAAGCACAGCCAAATATTTAGTAAAACGTACAACTTCTTTGATGCCATAAAACTTTTAAGTGCCTGAAGCTCTCCTCGGTTTAGAGTTAGAGGCGCTTTTAATATAATCATCTCAGAAAAAAGGGATTCCGCAGCGTGGTCGCTTTTGGATCAATTTTTACCGTTTAAAATTTATTGTTTTTTTTTTAATTATAAATTATTCCTCAGAGGTAAGCAAGTAAAAAATTTGGTCTTAAAGTCATACCGCTACTTCTTAATTCTTTTAAAACTAATAATTCTCGAAAGCTGAAATGTTCGTTTACTGACCTAAGCCCAATTGATAACCTTTGAAGCACTATAGATTGACTAATCAAAAGGGACAGATAAGCTACCAGGCACAACATATTTGATCGCGCAAAGGACGTAGGGAACATTTCAAAAGATCAAATAAAGCGCATAATATATTTTATGTATCACAGATGTGTTGCTTTTATAAAATAACAATGGATATGCTCTGAATTATAAGATTTAAAATTAATTTCAAAAAGATGTATCAAGAAGTTGCAATTGTTTTGTCCAATTAAAATTCAGTATAATTTAAATTTTTTCAAGTTTTGTTTTTCATTTCTTGAAAAACTAACTAAAGCAAACATTTAAGAAAATTTTTGTAATTATTTTTAAAAACGCTTTAAAACCACAATAAGTTAGTCTTCATTCTTTATTCAATAAGGAGTAAATTTAAGTTTAATAATGTAGGGTTAAACAAGTAAAAAAACATAGATTTTTGTTTACGGAAATAACGTAATCACACATAAATAAAAAACAATGCAGTCATCGCAGTGTTGGCAAAAACCCGGGTTTATTAATTTAAAAAAACCCACCCAGTGGGTTTTTGTAGGGCTTTATTGGGTTTAAATTAAACAAAGTGTACCTTCTCTATACATTTATTACATTTTTTTATTGAGAAAAACTCTTGCACAAGTTTGAATTTTGTAATTACGCCAATACTATACCAAAAAATTATGGGTTTGTCTACCCGTTGTCGAAAGCAACTGACTACTATTGATAAGCTCGTTATTTTCTAGACCTTAGAGAACCGAAATAGACTGTCAGTAGCACAAGTCAATTTTTTGTCAATTTTGAAGTGACGTCAATGTTGACAACTGGAATAAGGGTGAATATATGATAATATTTAAAATTGTTTCAATTTTGAAGGATTTCCGTCGGATGAAAATTGTATACAGAAAGAAAATCAATAATTTCTTTAAATTACAACAATCAATGCTCAACATCAGAAATTCGTTGATCGAACAATCGTACAAACCATTTCTGTAACGAATGTAAGAACTTTTCCGTACATTTACATATTTAGCACAGTTGATAATTTTTTATTTAAACAGCTGAATGAATAACTAATTCAAATACAAAATACATATTATTCCGCTGTTATCAAACTTCAAAGTGTGTATTTGTCTTTAATGTTTTTCTTGTTAATGAAAATTATAAATTGTACTATCTTGTCCTAGAAAATTTTAATATTTTTTTTAAATCCCAACTAGGTGGGTTTTTTCAAATAAAATACCCAATAAAACCCAGTGGGTGTTTTGGGTTACCCAGTGGATAGCCAACTCCGAGTAATCAAATAAAGATATTCACCCTGATTATGTACAAGTCAAATTTTCTACAGTGGTGATTTGTACTAGATTAAAGAAAATGTGTGCTTGTTTTCTTCAATCTGGGACAAATTGTCACAATCGCAAAAAACTGCTTGAGTATCTAGATTCGCTTGTGGGTATTATAAAATAAAATAACTGAAAACACCATTAGAGAGTTCTCCGATTGAGAACTTTTTGTATATTTTCATACCATTAAGAAAGTTCACGGGTTGAAACAAAAGGAAAAAAGTACCACAATATTGAACGAAAAGACTTGTTGAATCGATGACATTACGTTCCACTGCATTTATAAAAAAAATATTCAGCGTTGTTTTAAAATTAATTTAATTTAAAAAAAATACTTTGATTTCTAGTGATGATTTAGTGTAGAGGTGGATTCCACCATTTGTTTCGGACAAAATTCGTTTTCGTACGTAAGTAGTTTGACGTCACTCTTCTTGAGAGAGAAACAATTTTGTTTGCACAACATTCAATTTATACTGGTTTACTGCTTAGCCCACTATATCGCAAGAATTCTTTGTTTCGTATTCGAAATAAATTTGTACGAAAGATCCGATTCTTGCGACATAGGAATGGCAGTTAATTTTAATTTTAGTCCGGACAAAGTTGAAATCACATTATAGTAATATAGATATTCTTTTTATTTGTTTTTTCTTCGCAAATAATTTCATTTTATTTCGTTCATAAGCTATTAACAGAATATTTTTTCTACACAATTTGTCAAAATTTTCTTTTTTATTTACATATCTCATATGGTAACTTTGGGCGAATCGTGTTGCAAAAAACTCTCTAAACCAAACTTTGTGCGGACAAAAATGTTTTCCGAAACAAACCCATGAAACGCAGGCTATATATTAACTTTTTTAACTCATCTATATATCGCATTAAAAACATATAATTTAGATTTTTTTTATCACGTCATTTTTTCTTTTTTTGTAAAATTTGAGGGTGCACGTATATGAACTTTGCACACTGTACATAAAATTAAATTTTAAAAATAATTTTTTAACATATAAAAATTTTTCAGACCTTGTATTTTTTATTTACTTTTTCTGTTTTAGGTCAATTATTGAGCTATATAAAACTACATTAGTATTTACTTTTCTTTGAATTCCAAATCTGAAGGGTGTATTTAGTCATGGCTGTATATATATGTATGTATGTACGTACAGCAAAATGCTTGTTACACTTTTAAAAGAATTGTTATTTGTTTTTAACTATTATCCAACACAGAATTTTTTTATAAACATATTAAATAATTTTAAGTCAACTACATACATAAGTTTAATTTAGTAATAAATTAAGTTATGCATATGTATGAATATAAACATACCCATATATATAATATGAACATACATATAGATATATGAACATATTTATAAAGGTGGTAAACACATATGACATACATCCAAATACAGAATGTCTGTATATATGTACATAGTTTTCATTGTCTAATACTTACACTTTTAATATATGGTGCTTCCAGCATGGCTTCCACATCAAAGTCCTCAGCCATTTTTTATATTTCTATAAAAGATATATACATATTTCAATGAAAATTTTAAAAATTATTAAAATATATATTTACTTTTGTGGCAACGACAAAACGTACTTTTTTCCAAACAATTTAAGCGTGATTTCCTAATTTTCGATAGAAAATTAATAATTCTTGTGACCAAAATACGAAGTAGATAATTTCGACCTGGAGATTAGCCGCCACCAAAAGTATATAAGTTGCTACCGCCGGCAAAATATTAAGCTTGTGTCAGCAAAATATTTTTGCCGCCTTTACTCGAGGTCTCCACGTGCAATAAACATGAAAATAAATCTATGCACATGGACCTATTCATAAATTATTAATAAAGTTAATAAATCCAACATTAAAACACCTATAACTTTATAAATAGTTTTTGATTAAGGCCAACAATATTCAAATTGTAATGTCAACACCATATGTTCACTTGTGGACCACAATAACATATATTTCCATACACACAAATTGCTAAATACATATATAATTGTACTTATGTTCAAAAATAATAATTTTGAACATAAACCGTCAAATTTTATTGCAATTCAATTGAAATTTATTGTATTAGCGAATTAAAAAAAGGCTTGTGAAAATATTTAGCAATCTTGAGATTAACGCTGCAGTCACACCATCAAATATTTTTCAATTCTCATTCAGTATTTTTACACATACTGCTTGTACAACTCAAAAAAATTTAAAGCTGTGACGGAAATTTAAAGAAATTTTTTTTAGCAAGATGCCAATTTAAAATTTGAATGAAAAAACTACAACAGCTGTTTTCTTGTCTATAATTTGAAACACTGAAAATATGTAAGCAAATTCTCGTCAAACTTTAAAAGTAAGAGTGTATTGGTAAAAAGTGAGAGAATTTAACATATGAAAGCAAATTTGATCGTGTGACTACCAAGTAAAAGAAAAACTTTGTTAATCACCATGTCACAACAATTACCGGTGCAACGGGGTGAGCACAGCTGCTTTTTCTTCGTTCGTTGCTTGGTTGCATTCATGGTAGAATAATACAGGTAGTGTCGAAACGTCAACGGTCTTTTTTTGGGTTCGCATCTGTCAAAACTTACTAACACACACCTACCTTACAAGAACAGTGACGGTCATTTGACTAGTAATATGACTGACATTGCTGATTGAAATACCGGTCATCACATAGAACAAAGTTTCTATCATTTTTTAAAGACCAATATGAAAAAAATTACCGAAACTTGTGTGTACGTGTGATCTTGCATCCCTTTCTAACTATCAAATTTTATCGTACACAGAACATATGCAGAACTGCTCACTCTTTATGTTTTTTAATTGTCAGCGCTGATAAAAATATTAGTCACATTTGACTAATCAACCTTGATGTACATATCTGTCACCGCTGACTTATCAAACTTGACCGACATATTGGTCACCGCTGACTTGTCAAACTATGTATATGAATTCATTCGCCACCGTTGATGGACATTTCTGTTGAAATGTTGTTACATTATAATTTTATTTATAAGAAAATAATACATTTAGTAGTGTAAATAATATGTACAATAATAGCGTTTGTAAAAATTCAATTTTAAATGTGAAAATAAATAAAATGACATGAGGAAAATCCCCATAACTTGAGCACCAGCATGCCATTTATATTTCAGTGGGTTTTGTTAAAAGGACCAAAATTTTGTCACCAACTTGTTTGCTTTGCTTAAAAAACTTATTTGCGTAGTTTGATGTAACAGTTGCACTAAGTAGCGATAGCACATATTGAAGATGCACTCTAATTTTCTTACCATAATATCATCTGAATCAGCATTGATATTTATGTCCTTGCGATCAGAGCTATCTTCACCTTCGTCCGGCAGATCCAGCATGTGGCCATCTTCAACTAAAAATTAATAATAACTATTATATAAAGTGCTGCGGTGTGAAAAAACACATTTTAATTAAATATGTACTTATCTTATTACCGGAAATAAATATATTACAACCCTTTTTTTTACAAAAATTATGAGTATTTTAAACTTTTACTGTCATAATCCCAAAATATGTGAAAAATGCAACATAACTAGTCAACGTTGACGGATTTATCTGTCACCAATGACAGCCATATGTTTATTCTAATGTTAAATTCCTATAAATGTATTAGTATGAAAATTGTGTACGTATTAGTTTCGGCCATCCATTTCTTGTAGGGGAAGCTACTAAAAAAGCACACTTGAACATTTGTGCAAATGCAAATAAGAAAAGGAAAAGAAACGAAATTCTTTATAGAGCAGAAAATGCAACCAAAAACACGTGTGAACATATTTTGCCATTTTTCTTTTGTGCTTTTTGAAATCTTCGACCCCAAAATAAAAACAACAAAAAGTAGTGTTGCTGTAGCTTCGACACTACCATGGTTGTATGTGTGTGCTTGGGTTACATGCTCATACAGTAAAAGTACACGAAATTTGTCAAAGTAAACTTTGCGTGTGGAGAAGTAAAAGAAAGCTTGACTGATTTTTATTGTTGTTTAGTAGCGAAAAAAAAGTATTTTAGCTATATCTTATTAATTATTGAACTGACCTTTTTATTTTCAAACCGAACAGTTTCAGAAAAAATTCCTAGAGAGTGGTCCAAAATTTAGGTCTCTATGTTGTGTGAGGCCTTGGTTTCACTTACACCATAATATAGCAGACGGAGATCGCTCATTCTTCTTCTCTATCTATAACATAGAGTCTATACTTGATATAATATCAAATATATTTCTATCAGCAAACGTCAAATTTCATAGCAGAGAGAATTATATTACGTGTGCACTTCAATATTAGTATTATTGCAATATTATATCAGATATTATAATATTGTTTTCATAATATATATTTAGAAAACAATATCATGATATCAATTGTCAAAAAACGTACACATACATACATACATATGTAGATAAAAGAAAAGAGTTTTGTGTATTGAAAAGATTATTGTGTATTAAAATAAACGCCAAAAGTGATTTTTAGGGCCAATAATTGACTTCGCATTTAAATGCCATTTAGCTAATTGCCACTTAAAGTTAAGTTGCATTTAAATACAGTTTGAGTTTTTCAGTGTGAAATTATTGTTTGTATTTAATTACTTTAAAAATATGGCAGCCTCACGAAATTCTCTCAATTTTCTTAGAGAAACAGCTGTTAAACAAAATTAAAGAAACATTTCTAATGTGGATTCTTTTTCAGGCTAAAAATAACAACAATGATAGGTTGCTGCAATGTTTTAAAAGTTTAAAACAATTTTGAAAGCCATAAAAAAGAATAATATTATTAAAAGAAGTCCAAATTTCACTCCAAAAGATGTTGATTTTTCAATGGCCGCAAATTTTTTGTTTTCTTTGTTGCGAGAAACACCAACACGCAAGCAAAAACATATGTTTGTGTATGTATGTGTGCAAAACTTAAATGGACTTTAAATGCAGAAGAATGGTCATTTAAGTTTCATTTAAATGTCACATAATTTTGTACTCAAAAAATGAAATTGGTACTTAAGTGGCATTTAAAGATAAATGACACTTAAATGAGTAGTCAATTATTGGGCCTTAAACAATCGTATATAAATGTGCAATGCACATAAAACAGAAATGTCAAAATGTTTGTAAAACACATAGTACTATTAAAATATATAAATATGTTCACTGCACGGCTGCCTGTTAATTATGAAATATTATGTTACTTACAAAATTACGTATTCCCCTAGGTAGATATTAAAATTAATATCTTTTTCTTCTGATTCTGCCGACGTTCTCTCTCATATTATATCAGAGTTAATATCAGTTGTAGACGCTATGTAAGTATCCAGAATATATATGTATACTTTATGGGGTCTTAAATGAATAATGAAGAAATTATATATGTAATGACAAACCTATATATCCCCTTTCCAAATTTTTTTGGTGAAGAGTATAAAAATATAAGTATATTTATTTGGCATTACTATTAGTCTTGAATTCTTTTGTATGTAGAATTTGTTTAGGCACGAATATGCATCTAATTTTTATACATTAGCTATGCAATAAATCAGGGGGCTAATTCTCGCAGTCGATACCGTGCGAAATTTAATCGAAGTTGCGATTTTTTTGTAATTTTGGGATTCTTGCACTCGTTATCGAGTAAGTTGTATCGAAATTTCTTATGATGGCACTCGATAGCGAGTGTACGATCGAATGTAACCGTGCGAGTTTTATTCGATACCAAATTTGGTGTCGAAATTTTATTTTTAAATAGTTCGTTGGATAACAAGTGTTTATTTAAGATTTTAATTGTTATATTAATTAATTATTCGTATAGATTTTCGTACTTTTTTGTATTACTCCCTTTTTTTGCACCTTTGTAAAGGAGTTTTTACACAAACTCTAACGAGTAACTTAACGGTTTATAGTTTTTGTTAAAAAGTAAAAAATAATTATTCTTGTTTGAACGCTTTACAAGTGCCACAACAGTTTTTAAAATTATCGAATTTTATTTATTTCGGTACACGCAAACAACAAGAAAATGTAAGTTAAATCTTTAATAAGTTTTATGCAAATTAAGTAATTAATATTAATTATTAGGTCGAATATAACAAAAATAAATTTCAGACAAAAACAAATTCTTGCTGAGTTTACTATCGGTACTATCGGTACTGAAATTTATAAATTTTGGACACAGTTTCATTTCCATTTCATCTAGAACTCTTGAAACTATTTTCGAAAGTGCGCTTTGACTTATACCAATAATAAAATCGTTGCCGACAGTATTTTGAAAGCCTCCGGAAGCCAAAAGCAATAAAGTGGTGGCAGTTGTCAAAAGTCCAGCAAATTCTAACTCCTCAAGAATATAGTTAAAAGCTTTCCTGGAAACTCTAAAACGTTTCTTAAACCTATAAAAATAAATTTTTACACGTAATTTTTACAAATCAAGGGGATGTATACTTACTCATTGTTTGGCAAGCCCAATGGATCACTTGTTACTCGGATTTTCCTTCTAATTGCATTTATATCACACTCACTCTCAGACTTTGATGACGAAGAATAAAAAAATAAATTTACGTCCATGACCGCGATTAAAAAAGGAAAAACTTTCAAAATTATAAAACAAATTCGCAATTCTTTTGATAAATTATTTAATTTTCTTTGTAGGCATATGCTTTTTGTTTACATAGTATTTGTAGTGTTGGTTAAGGCTTTTTTTATCTTTTACAACACTTTATTAAAAAATCGATTCGCAAGGTAACGAGTGCCATCATCAGAAAAACTCGCACGATCGAAATTAATTTCGATACGAATTTATTTCGATCACGAGTACCGGAATTAGCCCCCTGGTCACTGAACAGTACTGGCAGCAGTTGATACTGATGTATGCTAGCGGACATCACAGCGCCCTCCTTCGTCGGTATTGTAGCAAAATCGCCGACGAAGTAAAATAATTAATAAAATAGCTACAACAGCTTTAAACACATTTAATGCGCCTACTTGAAATCAGAGGCGCTGCAACACTGATCTAAAAACTAGCACAACGCGCAATATCAGAGTTGTAAAAATTAAGCTTTCTCACTTTCAAAATCTGTCCTCTCTCACTATCCATTTCCCAAAGAAGGTAAAACACCTACTGGTTGGTAGGCATACTAATTGCCTGAGTGTTACTTCGCTTTAGAAAAAATATGAGCTCAGATGGTCATTATCACGTTAGCAGACAAGCCGGCATATGTCGTCGACAAATTTAGCAAATATAGGGACATGGCTTGAAATGCCGTCACACTGTGGCGCCTTTTCCCAAAACCCGTGGCAAAAATACAAAAACGTTTTATTTTTAATTGCATTAAAATTATGGCTGGTGGACACTGTTGCCAGAAGTGCAGATTTATCTGCATTTTGCAGATTTTATGCACCTAAAATGTCAAAACGCAGATTTGAAGATTTTTAACCGAAAAATGCAGGTTTCTTAAAATTAAATATATGGCATCTCCTTCACTATGAAAATTATTTTCGTACTCCTTAAATCACCAGTTAGAACGAAAAATTGCAACCTATGTTCAAAGAAAGCAAAAAAAAAACAGCAACAACTTTAAACGTTATTGTTAAGTGTTGAGATTTTCTGTACTAAATGTATTTTTCCCCTGTTAAGTACTGAGAAAATCAACCAAAGCATCTTGGAAACAAATATAAAATAACGGTTGTTGACAACACGGGAATTGTGAAAAAATATATTAAAGTCTACATACTCTATTAAAATAATTTTAGAAATCGAAGATAAATAAAAGTAGTGCACTATGCTAAAATATTTTCAAAGAAACAGTAAGTGAATAAGTGAATTAATTGGAGAAAAGTTACTAATATAAATTTTGTTCTCTTTTGCAGATAAAAATGGATCATGCGATAATGGGGATTCTGCCGCTTCGGTACATAAGCTAAATATAATTCTATACACAATTTTTGATACCTATTACACTCTTCTATATTTTAGGTTGATGAAAGGAAGAAACGTAAAATCAGAAACGATTGGTTGGAAGATCCTGATATAAAGTCTTGGGCGGAAAAAGGAAACCAAGCAGTTTATTCTAAAGTTTGCAAAAAGGAACTTACGCCAACTGCTGGAAAAAATGATTTGGTTTCGCAATCACAAACAAGAAAACATGTGGATGCTTCGAATGCAATTTTACATTGAGTTGTTGGATCAAGTTTTGAAAAGATTCGATTTTGAAGATCAAATGAAATCTCTCAATATTATTAGTCCGAATTTAATTATAAGCGGTCACTCTAATTCAATTTTCAATATTGCAAAATATTTAAAGAAAATGAAAAACAAGATCTTGACTCTGAGTTTAGAGAACTGAAACTCTTCAACTTTAGCAATATTTTAAACAAGGAAGAAATAACTTTATGTTTTTGGAAAAAAATATCTGAAATCAAACGTGCCGGTTCCGATTATGCTTTTCCTACTCTAACTAAATTTGTTCAGAATATAATGATTTTACCACATTCATCGGCAAACGTCGAGAGAATATTTAGTAAGGTGAATTTAAATAAAACAAAAGTCCGAAATCGGTTGGAAAATGAATCCTTGGTCGGAATATTGCTCACAAAAGATTATTTAAAACTTAAAAAGTCACACTGTTTTGACACCTCCATATCTCCAGATTTGCTTAAATCGATTTCAAATGATATATATGCATAAAAATAGATATGCACATATTTATGTTTGTACATCAACATGTTTTTTATGCCCGATCACCTGAAGTTACTTAAGTCTTTTTTAACAATTTAAATATACATATGTAATTACTTATTTAAAAATAAATTATATAACATCTTTTATATTCTGTTAAATTTAGGGAAATATGATCAATCAAATTTTTAGTTTAATGAAATCAAACAAAAGTTAATGAATTTAAGTGTCTTGAAAATGTTTTCGTTTTGTTTTTATGAGAAATATCTATGTATAAATTTTTGTTGGAACTAATTGTTATTTATGTCTTAACTATTATTAATAAAAAACAAGAAAAAAAATTAAAAAGTGTTTTGAAGAGTTTTTGAAGATTTTTTAAAATGGAATGCAGATTTTGAAGATTTTTCTTTAAAAAATCAACCAATTTTGCTGATTTTGACTCTAAAAGTTCTGGCAACACTGCTGGTGGAGCTTCTTAAAGTCGACTTTTTTTTAGAAAGCCAAATAAATTTGATAATAAAAAAAACTTTAGAAACGAAATGTCAGAAACATTACCGTTTGATCATTACTTTTTTGGTATTATTTTAAAGGTATGTTTAATTTTTATAAAAAATTAACAAATTGTTCATTAGATGCCCTACTTTTTCGGCAGTTGCCGTTTTCCAGGCACCCTATATTTAGGTAATTTTCACAAATAAAATAGAGATTATCTAAAAATGGTCAAAAATGGTTTCGCCCATATTTTCTAGGCATGTTTGCTACATAATACTTTAAATAATTTAACAAATTTTATCCACAAAAAATGACGGGTTTTCTTGAAATATGAAGAAAGCTGTTACAATCTCATGCATTTTTATTGAATTCTCTTTTATATGCAGGTAGTTTTAAAACTTTTCTTATAATGCGTAAATAAAACTGCAGTTGCATAATTCAGTTAATTGAAGCTGTAGGGTATGGTCAGTTAAATATTTTAATTTGTTGTCAGACAACTTCACGCACAACAAGTAGCGCGAAACGAAGAACGAATGAGTACATAAGAATGAGGTAATAAGATTAATAAAACAAAAACAGAATTACAAAACACATAATAAAGAAATTAGAGGTGTGATCACCTACTAGTTTGCTGTTGACCTGTTACAACGTCCATTTATGGAACAATTTTTAAACCTGGTGGTTTATATTTCAGCATCAAGGCCGAAATGGCGAATGTCACTGACTTCATAAAGAAGATAATAGACATCTTTTTTGAAACTGGGTTACGAGGGAAAGTTCAAGGCCGTGATGGCGAAGTTCATTGGCTTAATTCTAGATTCAAGTAATAGTTATGTGTATGTATAGGTATGTGTATATATGTATGTACATAAATGAATGGTTTTAGAGGTTGACTGAAAGGAAAAAAACGAAATTATGAAAAGGTAATAATCGCAAGAGGAAGAAGAAGACAGCAAGATACTTTCTATACACGAATACATAGACATTTTTTTGTAGAGATAAAGATCGCAGGTGAATGCGAACATTTGGGTTAGCGAAGAAATTGTCGAATCTAGAAAAAGTAGTACACAGGAAACACCAAGGCAGAACGGACAGATTATAATTGAAACTGTGATCAGACAAGGGAACAATTATTGAAGAAAAACAATTTTAGCAACAAAAAAAAATTCATAAGGTAAATAAGTTACACTTGAACTTATGGAGAGAATTATGGGGTTGTTAAATATTTAGGTATTAATATCGTCGAAAATTATTGGAAGAGTCAAAAATCCGGATTACAGTCCACCAAAGCTGAAGTACCAGTAAGGGGATTCTTAGGGCTGTAATCCACAACAATTTATGGTCCTATATATAAAAAAAAAAACAAAAAAAAAAGGAAGAAAAAATCCATTCTGTGGTGAAATCCAAGGGTTAGCTAAGGCGCCAGGGTAAATTTTGGTGAGTCCAATCCAAGCTTCATAAGGTCAGCTAAATAAAAAAATATATACGTATATAGAAAAGGTGTTTTAAAGAAAAGTGTACCTATAAAAAAAAGCTGTTAAAATATTCCTAAAAATACAAAAACAAAATTAATCCAAATATATTGATCGAAAGTTTAATTGCAATATTACTATATATAAAAAAAATAAATTGTTTTTAAACGGCAAAGAAAGAATGCCTAATATATAGTTAGAAATTTTTTTTTTAATAATTAGATTTAAAAATTTAAGTGTTTAGTGTTAGTGGAATCAGTGATAAGTTATAAATATTTATTGTTAACCCAAAACTATCAGATCGTGGTGTAGTGTTAAGGCGAAAGAAAAGGAACTTCGTTGTTGGTAAAGCCGTTTTAGAGAGCTCTTTAAAATAGGAAAGTTGTTTTTTTTGTTAATTTCGTTTGCGTTGACCTGTCGAATTATATTGGTAAATCAAGGTATTTTTGGGGTGATAGGGAAAATTAAGGTTACGTTGTAAAATGAAAAAAAAATAGTTAATTTATCATTAATACTTACTGATTAAATTTGGTGATTTACCGTGTTTTTTTTTATAACTGAAATTAATTAAGTTCACAATTTTAATTTAAATAAATAGTTTATTTTTATAACGTAATTTTTTTAATTTTCATATGTTATCATTTGGAGAAACATGCAAATAATGTCTGGCTAAACTTTGTCGTGTTAGTGTGTAATGTAAGTATGTGTTGAAGTGACCAGGTTTTGTCGATTAAAATGGGGTAACATGATAATAGTTGTATATGTAAAACGACAAGATAAATAATTTTTTTTTATAATTTTCATTTACCTTTTGTATTTTTTGTAGACGAGAGTTATTTTAGTATATACTTATTGCAACTGATATAAATTCAATGGCATGGAGGAAAAAGAGTTAAGACATATGGCCATATGATGATTACATATTTGCTTAATGTGTTTTTATGTTGTGTTATTTGTTCGTTTAACTAGTGACCTGAAGTATTGTCTTAGCAATAGCTTCTGCTGCACTACAATGGACGACTCAATAACAAAATAAAACAAATAACCCATAGTAAAGTGGAATTAAGGCATATGGCTAATAATTAGATCATAGTTGCTTAATTGGACCTACGTTTTTTTTCTCATCCAGTGACCTGCTGTAAATTATATTAAACATCAGTAGCACAAAAAGTTTTGGGAATGGTTGCAATGTAGTGAATATTAAAATAAGTTATTACAATAATGAGACTGTGATATAGGTAGGAAATTAGCAATAAAACAGTTTTTATATATGTTTCTGAAATAAAATCGGTCACTATAAATACTTACATACACACCTAAATGGTTAATATTACTATTTTAAAAAAAATTTTACCAGTACTAGAATTTTAAGTGTTCTTAATAATAGATATTATGAATACCATTACAAATACTAAAGTTTCAAATTTCCATAGTATATATTTTTTTCATCATGACATGACACAGCATGACAGATCCAAATACTAGGGTTAGACGTTCATTAGAATTCGATCAGAATAGGGCAATGTATGTAGGCCGAGTAGAGCATTCCACGCGCCAATCTGCAATTTTTCAAGATCCTCAATTTAGAGACTTATCAGATACTATTAGAAGAGATAACCAAAACCAATTAGAAATGAATAGAACCAATGAGAACTTGATAGACTTACCGGCGGAAGCCAGGGCTTGTGCGGTTGAAGAAGGCCTTAATGAATTAAGTGTCCAGAGAACAGCTGCTTTAACAAGCACAGAGGGAAGAAAGTTGAGGGAAACATTACGGGCAGAAATGTCTGAAATGATTCAAATTGCGTTACAAGAGGGTTTGAAGGGTATTATGCAGGAAGTAAATAAGGCCATTAAACCACTTTCAGGCTCAGTGAATGACTTGGGAGATCCATTAAATTCGGGGTCACATAGAAAGAGTCTAGAGGGTCAAGTTCCGGTTCAGAATATGATTAAAAACCTTAGGAGCGTAGAAAATATGGCAAATTTACAATCCAATGCGTATCAGCAAGATAATCAGCCGATAAATAATAAACCCGAAGTGGCACAGGTAGAAAATAATAGAACACGTTCAGAAAAACAGTATGGCCATAATAAAGGTTTTGGAAACAGTCGACAAGGCTACCGATTTTCTAACATTTTATCTAATGCCCCTAATTTTTATACATACGAAAGATCTTTAAACATTCGCCCAGTAGAAGGACAGATTAGAATTGACAAGTGGGACATAGTTTTTGAAGGCGGTGGTAGCGGTGTATCAATAGACGATTTTCTGTTTCGGATAGAATTGTTACAGGCTAATTACTCGATACCCTGGGAAGAAGTCCTTAGGGATTTTCACCGGCTTTTGAAGGGACAAGCGAAAGAGTGGTACTGGCTACACCTAAAAACCCAAAACGGAATAGCGGACTGGCCCACATTGCGCTACAGTCTTTTGAACCAATTTCAGGCAAATCGAAGTGACTTTGAGATTATGCAAGAAATTGTTGAAAGGCGTCAGCAACATAATGAGTCATTAGAAGACTATTTTCATGCGATGCTAAAACTTAGGTCTAAACTTCGCTCTCCTATTCCTGAATATGAGATGATAAAGGTTTTAAAGCGTAATGTAAAGGAGCAAATTGCCAAATTAGTTTACCCAATGTCGATATACAATATTGAGCAGCTAAGAGAGGAATGCAAAGAGATTGAGAAAAGATTCCCTGCACGCGAAATAAGATCCAATACCCCACGGATTAATTCAATGCGTTACATGCCACATCATAAAATAAATGAATTAATAGAAGAAGATGAGCAAAGTAGATTATATGATGAGTATCACAACTTCATAGAGATTGAAGAGGTGGTTCAGAAAAAAAACTGATCTGTTGGAATTGTAAACGTAGCGGTCATACGTACATGGATTGCGATTCGGAGGTACGGAATATATTCTGTTGTAGATGCGGGTACGAACGCACCATAACACCAAAGTGTCCTAACTGCACCAAACAGGGAAACTGCTGGACGAGCTTGACCATAGCGGACGAATCACGCTCCATCCGCTGGAGCATCAAAAGTAAATTACAAATCAAAACTTAATGAAAAACAAAGAATTGAAAACAGATCTTATCAAAATAATTCTAAAGATTTAACCGTTAGTAGTCCTCTGTATAAAAAGCCATACACCGAAAGATTGCAAAATTATATAGCCGTACGAAATCGTATTCTCCACAATGATAATGAGTCAACATCTTTTCTTTCTACCAAAGTGATTAAAGCCAGAAAACGATACAACGATCGAAAATTGACTAGAACTGAAATTGGGTCCTCAGTAGAAGCTATCTCAAACGGAGACCCGAGAGTTTTCGCTGACGTTTACGTAGGGGATCAGTTGCTGAGAGGTTTACTAGATACGGGTGCATCAGTCAGTGTACTAGGCAAAGAATGTGATAAATTTTTAGATAAATTAGGAGTGAAAGTATCGAGGTATAATTCGAACGTGAGGACAGCTTCTGGACAAGCTCACAAAATACGTGGCAAAGTTCTTCTTCCGGTCACCTACAAAGATGAAGTACAGGTCATCAAATTTTATTTATGTCCCTCTCTAGAACAGACTCTGTACCTTGGAATTGATTTTTGGCGGATAAAGAACGACACTACCCCGTATCCCCAAAGGTTCAAGAGTTATTATACGAAGAAATCGATAAAATGCTACATCTAGGTGTAATTGAGGAGAGTAAAAGTCCTTATAACAATCGTATAACACTGGTGCGTAAGCCTGACAAAAATCGGCTTTGCCTTGATGCGAGAAAATTAAACAGCTTGACAATTAAGGATGCTTACCCGATTCAAAATATCGAGGGGATTTTAAGTAGGATAGACGAAACAATATTTATTAGCAGCGTCGACCTTAAGTATGCATTTTGGCAAATTAGTTTAGAACCGAAATGTCGGTAATATACAGCCTTTACTATTCCAGGCAGGCCCCATTACCAATACAGAGTAATGCCATTCGGCCTCTGTAATGCGGCCCAACGCCTGTGTCGTCTTATGGATAAGGTCATCCCGCAAAAGTTAAAAAACAACGTATTTATATACTTAGACGATTTGCTAATAATTTCAAAAGATTTTGAAACTCACATTAAATTGTTAAGATAGGTAGCGAAATGTCTGTCAAATGCCAACTTAACTATAGGAATGTCTAAGAGTGTATTCAGGTATTTAGGTTTTATCATCGGGGGCGGTAAACTGAAAACAGATCAAGACAAAGTAAAGGCGATTGAACAAATTCCAATACCAAAGACACCTAGACAAGTGAGGAGCTTTTTAGGAACTGCCGGATGGTATCGGAGGTTTATTAAAGATTTCGCCATTATAGCAGCACCACTAAGTGATACATTAAGAAAAGGTTCTAAATTTTCAATGTCTGATGACGCAAGTAAGGCGTTCTATCAATTGAAAAATGCCCTGACATCCCCGAGCTAGTTGGGTGAGGATGAGCGATTTATCGGCACGTAAGATAAGGGTTATGTGACAAAGCCTCGATTTCTGTTTCACAAATCAGGCAGTTTGAACCTTTTTTTATTTCTGGGTATAAATTAAACCGCAATTGTGTAATGCAGCCAGTTAAGTTTTTACTTTGTAAAAGTAGTGATCAGTAACAGAATTTATAAAATTTTACTTTAAAGTGCGATATTGTCATTTCGAAATTCGGAATTGCTCGAGTTATTCAGAAACTCACATAATGAAAATATATTTAAATTGACTATTGTAAAAAAATTACACGATCTACCAGGATACCACGAAAAGGATGTTAAAATTAAAATTCTTTTCGTTTACTTGGAAATTAATAAAAAAAATGGATTGCCTCAAACCGTACGACAAAAACCTTTATGGAAAAGAACTCAGACTGGCTAAATGGAGTAACAACTTTTGAAAACATCGAAGAACCGCATACATCTTCTGACAGCACAAGAGGAAGACCTGCAAAAACTATAAACGAGTGTTCGGAGAACACAAAAAACGTAAACTTCAAAATGCCACAAAAGATATATCTAAATCGCATCTTTCAGAAGCATTATGTCTTAAGTATGTAAAAGATAAAGATAAATCAAGGTATGACATTACAAAAGCTGTGGCGCTTGCAAGCCCAGATCGACTACAGAGGATTAAAGAGAGTATTCCAACTCCTCCAAATGCTTTACCCACAAAGTATAGCATAGAAAAAGCCTTAGCGTTATATATGGACTTGGGATTGTCAAAGGAAAAATATTATATTTTACGAAGCTCTTTAAAGAATCATAATGTGAACATTCTTCCTGGATACAAAAAGGACTTAATGGATCATACAGCCAAACGCCTTATTCAAAGTTTGCCTGAAAAGGAAGCAGTATTACTTCTAGATAGGCTTACATTGATAAATAAGTGGGGATGTGATGGATCATCCGGTCAAAGTGCTTACAAACACACAATATCGACAAATGACACAACTATTACAGATGCAAATATGTTTATGGCTTCTGTAGTTCCTTTACGACGGAGAAGTGAAATCTCTGAGCATTGGGAAAATAGCCCAAAGGAGTCTTCAGAAGTAATCAAATCTACAGTAAATGATATAAAAAAGCAAATTTCTGTATGGAGTTTATTTTAAAACTAGCGTATATAATTCCGCAAGAAGTTGAATTTTTTGATAAGAACGCAACACCAAAAGAAAAACTATCTGCTCGAAAAAAAATTATACAAAATGCATTTTTTAAGAAGCTTGGACTGACAATAGACTGCCCAAAGCAATGGTATGGAAATACTAACGATGGTAATATGTCAAGATCATTTTATGAAAATTATGAGGTAACATCCTAAATTACTGGGTTCGACAATCATATTATAAAAAGGTTGGCAGTTATCCTAAATGTTATAAACTCTAGAGAAATGGTAAATGGCTTAAAGTTTCATGATTATGCATCAAAAACTGCCCAACTTTTGGCTCAAATATACCCTGAGAAGAAACTTACTCCTACGGTCCATAAGATTTTGACTCATGGAAAAATTTAATTGAATATCAATGCTTACCAATTGGAGAGTTATCAGAAGAAGCCCAGGAATGCAAAAACAAAAACTACAAACACTTCAGATACACGAATACTTGCAAAATTTCACGGATTAGACAGAATGAGGAACTTTTCAATATGTTGGCGGCCTCTTCAGACCCACTAATTTCATCACGGAGACATGTAAGATCTCGAAAGGATTTGGAATGAATTTCCGTCATCCCACGTCAAATTTGGTTGATAAACAGACCGGTTTCGGCTATGTGCCATCTTCAGTGTTCTCTCAGTAACTAATCGTTTTTTGTGTTGTCCCTTGTCTTTTGTATAGTTTCCTTGTGTACCTAACCTCTTTTCCTCTCTTTCTCTCTTGTTCGTGTCTGCATCTCTCTCGTTCGTATATATTCGTGTGTGGCTCTCTCTCGTTCGTATATATTCCTGTGTGCTCTATATCTACCTGCTTCTTGTTCGTTTAATTTTTCTCTTGTTAGTCTCTTGTGTTTACCGTTACAGTTTATTATTTGAGTGATCATTTGCTAGGTGTTTTATCTTTGTGTAGGTAGTAGTCTGTGATTGTACGTTTTTGGGTTTCTTTTTGGTTTTGTTCGTTTGCTGTGTTGTCTGGTTTTCTTGGGTTATTGTTTTCTTTTGTGTAAAAATGTTTTATTATGTCTGACGCAGTGTTTATTTGTTCGTTTATAATTCTTCCGTCAAACGTTTTTTGTTTGTATATTTCCATGTTTTCTAATACGTTCAGTCGCCGTCCTTTGTGCTGTAAATGCAGTAATTCAACTGTTTGTCTGATGTGTCTTGGTGTACATTTGTTGTTGAATATGTGGTTCGCGAAATTTGATTCTGGCGTTGCTCCTGGTTGTTTCAGTTTCTTGTTGTAGTCTCTTATGTGCTCCCGAAATCTTGTTTTTATTTTCCGTCCTGTTTGTCCGATGTAGCTATGTTTGCATGAGCAAGTCAATTTGTAAACTCCTTGCTTATCTAGGGGGTCCGTTTCGTTTGTGCTATTTCGTAGTATTCTACCCAAATTGTTTTTTGTTCGGAATGCTGTGTTAATATTGTGTTTTCTAAAAAATTTGGAAGAACATAATTATAACTCCGACATGTTATGTCTATTAGATATCGCTCCCAATATTAATGACTATTTTATAGAAAACTAACGAACAAAAACAGAATTGGACAGAAAGAATTGGACATAAGACACTATTCCAAAGGAACAAGGAAAAATTTTAACACTAATTAATTTCAACTTACACGTTACGAACATTAGCCAAAAAATAATAATCACTTTGGATTAAAAAGTACTAACAACCAATTTGTTCGAAAAATAATCACTTTAAATAAAAAATGTAATATCATTTATATATTATATAGCATTAATATTAAAATTATTTCACAAATATGTATCTGTAGTGTTAATAAACATATTAAATTATAGTAGTATTTTTTATAGACTTCCTTATGAGAATATCATTTGAAGCACAAGAAGTTGTGTTTTAAATGCTTCTTAAATTTTAAAAATATCATTATTTCAAAAGATATGATTTTTGCTACAAAACTCCAAAGAAATAACAACGAAAATGGCTGTAAATGGTTTCTACCAATGCGAGTTTAAGCAGGTGGCAGCATTAAAGCAACTATTTTTTGTTTTTCCTGTTTTATGTTGCGAATGTCAAAATACACACAAATACTTTTGCCTTTTTTAACTTTTTTCTGTATCTGTTTTCTTTGTTTTATGGGTTATGCTTTTGACACACGCAGTGAAACTACGCAAACAAAAATGCCTGTTGTTTTTGTATTGTTGTAGTTGTTTTACTAATACCACCTAGTTAAATACACCTTGGTTACTACAAAAATTTTTAAGCTATTGTATAGCTTTTATCGCGGGCTTTGAACGCGGCGACCCACAGTGGCTGAAAATCGTTTTTCATTGGCCAAAAGTCTAATTTTTTTTTGTCACCGATTTTTAAAATTTTTACGCCTTTTTGTAGCTAATATATCCAGATTAAGGCAGCCAAAAAATTAGGTTAAACTATTGATAATTGCGGACGTGGCATGCTGTCAAACTCAACTGTTTTTTTTTTTATTTCAGAAAAAGGTGTTTTTCTTTTGTTTTTTATAAAAAAAAAATGGTTACTACTCGCAAGCTATCTTCGATAATGGCCTGCGGTCTTTTTTATAATGTTGGTAGCATTATAGTCTTTAGTTGTTGTAAGTGGCCACAGCTCTAGCGTTTAATATTAGGGACGTTACGGAATATTTATGAAACTACTATATTTTTCTCAAATGTAAACTTTAGTGGAATAGAACTTCTAGGGAACAAAGGGGAACAAGAAACGTATATCATCCGGAGAAAGGTGAAAGTGTCCTCTTTAACGCTATATATACTTTTGCAGCCGTGACGAGCCGTGGGTAGAACACTTTTTTCATTTTAATGAAATTACTCCAAAGTACTCGTATACAATGGTGTATATAATTTTCACTTTTTTGCCTAAAAGTTTATGTTTTTTTACTTTAGACTACGTAAAACTAAAAAAATTAAATATAATACCTGCGAAAGGGTTTAATAGCTTTGTTTTGATCAGCAAAAAATAAGTCATAAAATTATCACAATAGGTTCTACAGTAAACATATGATCTCTTTCTAAATTTACCTGTTATCAAATGTTAGGGTCAACCAAAGTCATAAACAATTTTATAATAATAATCGGGACATTAAACCACTAAAGAAAAAAACAACCCAGCAACAACAACAAATATTGGCGAGATACTAATCAGTTTTACCTGATATTAAGGTCTGGACAACATGTGCAGTTTTGTTCAATTTAAGCACTGCCTGCTATGAAATTTAAGATCAATGTGTGAATAAAATGTATCTAAAAGTGTATAAAACTACGGATTCGATAAGGGATTACTCAGTAATAAGTTAATCCTCTAAGTGTACGGGTAAAACATAACAGACGCAAATAAAAATATTCAGAAAAATATGGAGAGCTTCAGTTATAAAGAACTGGCCAAAGAGTATTTTAGAAACAAAAACCAGGAAGATGTTCTTAGTTGCGTTAAAATAAAATTAAACTTAAATTCGTGTAGCACCGAAATGCAAGAGCAATTATATAATTTCGTCAAAGCACTAAAAAAAAACGCTACAAAGAAGTTCGCTACAGTAAACAAAACTTTTATATAAAAAGTGCAAACTGGTTAGAGGGCCAACTTACTGTCGCTGCAGAAACAGCAAAGCAAGATAAGGTTGGAAGACCACGCAAATCATTGGACAACTGCAGCGATAGATCTAAGAGGCGGAAACTTAAAGATATCAACGATGCAATTGGTTGTACAAATATAAAATAATCTTTCCTACATCAATTACGATCACAGAACCAATTAACAAAAGTGGATATCATTGAAAAAGTTGTTAAAGCTAGTCCAGTGAGAACAAAACGGATTCTTAAAAATATACCAACTCCGAGTGATGCAATACAGTACACAAATGAGGAGGCATTAGCATTATTTCTGGATTTGAAATTAACAAAACAGCAATATATTAAGCTCAGACTGCGTGCGATTGAAAAAGGCTCAAATATGTATCCAGCATATCATTACATAACCGCTGCTAAAATGGACTGATTGCCATCAAAGGACACTATTACAATTACACCAATTTCGGCAGAGGTACAACTACAATCTCTACTTGATCACACAGCCGAACGCTTGCTACAATCAATAACAGGAAATGAGTTAAAGAAATACGGAAATACAAAGTTAATTCTTTTTTGTAAATGGGGATGTGATGGTTCTTCGGGACAAAAACAATACAAACAAGTTGTATGTGAAAATATTTCGGACTCAGATATGTTCATGGTATCATTTGTACCATTGCGATTGAAAAAGATTTTAGAAGATTCAGAGCCTTCGACACGTACAACGCAAACAATGGATATTTGGAAAAATGAGACACCATCTTCTACGAAATACTGCAGGCCAATCAAATTTGAATTCAAAAAAGAAACTCATGATGCCATTAACAAAGAAGTTATTCATATCAAGACCCAAATTGCAACACTACAGCCATTACAAATACAGTTAGATGGGCAGCAAATTGAAGTAAGCTACCAATTAGTGCTGGCAATGATAGATGGAAAAGTATGTCAGGCTTTGACTAACACGAAGACTGCATCCAGTTGCATTATATGCCAAGCAACATCAACCCAATTAAACCAAATCTCGACAAAATCATCAGATAATACCGATGCATATGAATTTGGATTATCACCACTACATGCAAGAATACGACTTATGGAACACATACTAAAAATCAGTTGAGATTTGGATTTCGGGTCTTCATGATCAATAAGAAACAACGAAACCAACAAAGAGTTAAGAAGTTCAAAAAAGAAACATGTTCAAGATGATTTGGATTGATTATAGATGAGCCAAAACAAGGGTCAGGCAATACAAATGATGGCAATACCGCAAGAAGATTCTTTTCAGATCCAGAAACAGCATCTGAAATAACAGGAGTGGATTTCAACCTTATTTTAAGATTTAAAATAATCTTAGAAGTACTTGCGTGCAATGAAGAAATTGACTCTAGAAAATTTGGAGAGTATGCTAAGGAAACTGCAAAAATATATACAACCAACTACCCATGGAGAAATATGTCTGCAACAGTTCACAAAATCCTTTATCATGGAGAAGATGTCATTAAATATCATTTGGTGCCACTTGGAGATCTATCAGAGGAGGCTCAGGAAAAAAGGAACAAGGATTACAGATTTTATAGAGACCACAATACTAGAAAAATTTCACGAAATTCAACAAATGAAGATCTATTTAATATATTATTGGCAACGTCAGATCCGTTCATCTCCAGTATTCGAAATTAATGGAAAGTGGAACATCGGGATTTAGATGAAAAAGCTTTTAGACTAAAAGAACAGAAATAGCACAGAACAAAATGTGGAATATTTGCAATCAATATTTGAGTGAAATGAATAATAATTATAATTGCCTTTCATTGTTATTTAAGTACGAAAAACATAGTATTAGTAAAAAATAATAATAAACAGAACCTACCATTGTTGCAAATGCTATTAAAATTTATTGCAGTTTTTATTTTTAAAATGTTTTTTAAAATTATCAAATTTGACAGCAAAAAATAATGAATTTTTCTGTAGTAATAGCAATATTTTTAGATAATATTATTAACGTTTTTTTTAAGTGTCACTATTCTTTGAGTGTAAACAAATTTGCAAATTTGACAGCAACAAATTTTTAATTTTTCTGTAATAATAGCAAAATCTCCAGTTGATTTTGCTATTTTTTTAGTGTAAATATTTTTTTAAGTGTAACATTAAAAAAATTCCATTATTACAAAAAATATTTATAATTATTATTAATTTCCAAATATTCAATTTTTTAATAAATAAAAAAATAATAAACCCATATTTCACTCTAAAAGTTAAAAAAATTAAAAGTTCAACTTTGACCTAGAATTCCTTAAAAAGTCCTCAATCAATTTTAATGTAATTAAAACTGAGTCAGGCTGAACTGAATATCTATCCATTAAAATAAAAATTACTTCAATATTTTGATCGGTTTAAAAGTTACAGAATTTTGGCCAATGAAAAACGATTTTCAGCCACTGTGCGACCGAATCAAGAAATTCAAAAATTTGGTTTAAGGTCTACTGATGATTTGGCATTAGCATCAATAAAATGCAACAAAGGGCAACAGTGTTTGAGTCTTTGTCGTTTTATTTTCTGAAAACGTAAAAAATTCCTTTCCTGAAAATATCTTTAAAAGCTGTGTTAAGGCCGGGGCATAAAAAATCCGCCGTACGTTATACGTTGCTTTTTTCAACTGACAACCAAGTTGAAATACAGGTTTTCTTATGAGCTTTGTCACATTCGGTACGTCTCCGTTAACACAAAATACTAAAGTTAGGCAACTTTTAACGTACGTTGAGTACTTCGAAAAATAAAAATTTTTTGCTTCGTTTTTATTATGCTTTTTGTGTTGTGTGTTGACAAAAATAAATCGAATAAAAATAAATAAAAAAAGAATATTCTCTAATTCTATTAAAAATGTGAACTTTAATCAAATGAAGCTGATTTAATGTTCGTCAACAAAGTACTCATTGTGTCAACCTCGTACGACGGATTTTATGTGGCTCGGCCTTTAGTGATAAAGTGTGAATGTATTGCGTCTTTCATGCAATTACTTTCATGTGTAAATGCTATGTTATTAATTTTTATAATTTGGTTTTTTTATATACTTTTTTTCGCAAATTGCATATTTTTTATTTATTTATTGGTACACATATTCTACAAAGTAAATTTGCAGAATATTGTTGCACAGAAATGGCGCCGGTAACTAGACCATATGTCCATGATGTTATTAACAGTATTTTAAAAATGTTTTTATGACTGACCCAGGTACATAAACGTGTAAGTAAATTTAATGCATTTTGAAGAGAGAAGTTTATGTATAAATGTCTAATTTTTCTTAATTCTTTAAGTGGATACGTTTTATGTGTTGTCTTTTTCGTTTTCTTATAAGCTTTTGTGAGGTTTATTTTAGTTTTTGTCTGAACGTGTGCGAAAAAGGTGATCATGTTTCTCTGCGCGAAAATGTTCATGAGGCAATGGTCCCCCTTCTGCCAATAAAATATTTTGAGCAATATTTCACTGCTCAGCATTTTGAGGAAGCAGCCCAGTACACGAATATGTACCACCTAAAAATCTTTGGCACTGGGTTGAAATCTAATGCATTCGAAATTAGAAAATTGTACGGCGTCACCTTTATTTCGATCGCATTAAACTCACTCGTCTGAGGATGCACTGGGAGCAGAAGTTCGGTAAAAATATTGTATCCTCAAACATGGCTGAAAATCGCTTGTTTCTTTTGCGAAAATGTCTTCATTTTGTTGGCACTGCTGAAACGCCAGAAGAACCAAGTTCATTCGCAGAAATTTCGCCAACTATTCCATAGATGAGCAAATGATACCGTTCCTTGGAAGATTGCCAGATGGACTTCGTCAATATGTTCGCAATAAGCCGCGACCAGTTGGTCTAAAAAATTTTGTTTTGACTTCGCCATGTGGTACTATTAATAATGAATTATTGATACATTGAATATATTGTTTTATTTTGCAGGTATAGTTTTAGATTTTGAAGTCTACCAGAGATTCAAAACACCATTAGGCGAGAGAAAACTGGGATTAGGAGCAAGCGTTATTCTGCGTTTGGTGAGGACTTTGCCAAATAATTCCTCTGTCTTCTTCGACCGATATTTTACCAGCTTACCGCTTTTGGAACGATTGTCGGAAATGAATGTGCATGGAACTGGCATGGGTGGCGTTGGCTCAGGTAGTAAGCACGTTGACTACAAACCGAAGGACCTGGGTTCAAACCCAGTGTCAGACAGAGTCATGAAATAAAAACACCACGCATTTCTCTGATGTGCATTGGTGTGCCTTTGTGTCAGTTGTTGGCGGAAGGTTTCAGTGGCGAAGGCATGGTCACTGGTCACTGAACAGTACCAACTTCAGCTGATACTAATTCCAATGTAACATCAGAGCGCCCTCCTTCGTTGGTACTGAGTAGCACAATCAACGGCGAAGTAAAATAAAAATTAATAAAAAGAAGTGGCTACTAAACTAAACACAGCTTCAAAACTCGTAATGTCCTCCTCGCCACCAGAGGCGCTGCAACACTGCTCTACGAATAAACGTGCAGAAAAAAACAGAGTTGTAAAAAACGAATGAAGCTTCACCTCCTTTCATATCTATCACTATCCCTTTCCACTAGTTCCACCACAATGCATTGCATGTGTAGGGGTCATCATCCCCTGAGTGCTGGTCCAAGATTTAAAAAAAAAATACAAACAAATCGTTTGCGCAAGCTTCATCTAAAGGATGACGAATGTTTAAAGTGGGGAGAGTCTGATCAGATTATTAGATCAGATGAAAAAATGGTTGTTGTCAAATGGATGGACAACAAATCGGTAACACTTGATTCCACAGCTTACGGTCAGAATACAGTAGGTACTGTGAAAAGGTGGAATAAGGAGCAGAGGTCCCGAATCGAAGTTACTTGCCCTGCTATCGTGATGGAGTACAATAAAAATATGGTAGGAGTGGACATTTGTTATCAAATGTTAGAGTGCTACCGAACATAGGTGAAATCAAAGAAGTGGACTTTGTAAGTGGCACTCCATTACCTCGATTTGTCCGTGGTAAATGCTTGGATGGAGTATAGGCTCGACTTTCGATAGAAAAATATGCCAAGAAAATTCATCAAGGATCTTCTGCCTTTCCGACTGGAAGTTGCAGATGCTTTGCTTTGTACGCCAAAAAGAAAATGTAATGAGTTGGATGAAGAACAACAACCACTTAGAAAAAAAAATAAATGCTATCCTTTGCCAGGAAGCAGCAAACGGGTGGATGGAGGGGTTTAGTGGTCGACAAATTAAAAACAGCACGAGCGTGCCGTTTTCAAAAATGCAGCAGTCGCGAGCGAACTCGTTACGAAAAATGTGATGTATATTTGTGCCTTACATCAGAAAAAGACTGTTTTAAAATGTTTCACACTATGATTTAGTTTTTAATACTTTTTTATGAAACCAATGAATTATTTTTGTTTTTTTCTTTTTTTATTAATAAGAATTTGTTTAAAAAAACCAGTGATTTATTTTGTTTTTACGCCTTTTGTTATATTTTTAGAGAAAACCAATGAGTTGTTTTTTTTTATTTTTTTTTTAATTATTATTTATATATATTTATTATTTATATATATTTATTATTAATTTTTTTTATTTATTTTTTAAATATGAAATGAAAAGTTTTCTGTTTTTCCTATTAAAAAAAATTTTATATTTTGTTCAAGTGAAATCCCAAGGAACACATATGTGTATTTCCTGTTTCTAAGGACATGAGCTTTATATGGGCATTAAAAATACATTTTTACGTTATTTTAAGATCAATTATCATATACCGAAAATTTTATTGAAATCCGATAAGTTTGAAATTGCTTGGGACTGAAAGGGATAAATTGCTTAAAAAAATATTTTCCGCTTCCTAGTTTTGTAGTTTATGGTACAAAAATATCTGATACTTTTTGGTACACACTATCACTCAAAAACCAATACGGCCGCTGAATGTCACTCAACCGCAAAAATTTCTGTGGTTGACTGTTGACTGACGAAATTTGTGTTCACACTGTCGATCAAGTCGAAATTTAAGCAAAACTGTCACTCATGTTCGATGGTGTGTTCCCCATTTTAATGTAATCATTGTAGAATAATATAGATAGTGTCGACGCTACAACAAACCAACAACAGCAAAAACAACACTGCTTTTTATTGTTGTTTAGGTTGGAAGCTGTCAAAAAGCACAAGAGAAAAATGGCAAAAAACTTTATATTCTCATGTGTATTTGGTTATATTTTCTGCTCTATAAAGAATTTTGTTTCTTTTCCTTTTCTTATTATCAGTTGTAAACAAATGTTCATGTGTGTTTTTTAGTATTGTGGGTGTGTGTTGGTAAAACATAAACAAATTTTGACAGGTGCGAACCCAAAAAAAGTTCGTTAGCGCCTCGCTACTACCTGTATTATTCTACCATGAATGTTATGCTAATAGCATAAAGCATACACAGGTGACAGAAAGGGAGAACTATATATGCGCTATTCGCGACTCACTCTATACGCACAAACAACGAAAGAGAAATTAAAAAAAATATTTGCATTCTTTTGGTTTTATTTTTCGCGTACGTTTGTGAAAAGACCAACACATAACCGCACTATTCATTTATCATTGTCTTCTAAGTTCAGTAAATAGTAAAAAGACTCAACTTACATGAATATATAAGCATTTTTCGTGTACAATTTTTTATTTTTGTTTTATTTACATCCGCTTTATTCGTAGCATTTTGTACTTTATAGTTGTCTCTTTCTTCAAAGGGCAGAGATTTAGCTGATTTGGACCATTTGCAAATGCCATTTTTTACATGTCTGTTAGTAGTTTGCGATAATAGCACAGCTGACTTAATAAATTTGAGAATGTGTGCGTCACATAGACATCAGATTCTGAAATAAACGTTGTATGTTCCCTGTCGGAAAATGTGTCGCTGACTACAAAAAAGGCAACTTTTGTGGACTAATTTTAAGTTGTCTAGTAAGCAATGCAAGATTTGTTTGAAGTGTTTTTTAAATAAATTTCAAAGCTTATACTTTTGTAATTCTCATTCGTTTTTTTATTTTTGTATAAGATAAGATGTTTGAAACTTTTCAAGAATATGGTTTAAGGTCTAATGATGATTTGACATAAGCTAAAACCCTTAACAACAAAACATATATTAACATCGCAATGTTAATATATTTTGTTGTTCCCATCGAAAAGTAATCGAAGTCTCAGTCCGCACTAATTGCTAAATAGTTAGCTCAAAGTTAATTTAAAGTTAACTAGTTTCCGACAGGGTTTCTACCAACAATAGGCGTGTGTTAGTAAATTTGAGAGATTATGAATGTGTGCGAGACACAATAGATTTTGACATAAAAGTGGTACGTTTCTACTAGAGATGGGATCGAGAGAGACTTCACTCACGCTCACGATAAAAAATTTCGCTCATGCTCGATTTTATATTTTCGGCTCACGTTCACGTGAGTGGAAAAAAAGTTAGTCACAATCACGAAAACTCAAGCTCACGAAAAAATCACAACCTATAAGTATTTATACATTAAAATTTCTGAATGAAAATAGAAAAAATCTATTATACAATTAGGAAATTCTGCAATAAAAGAGAAAAATTATGTTTAACCGAGAAATATACTTTTCTGAAACAATTTGTTAATTTTGAAATACAATTTTTCAATTTTGATAAGGTAATAGCCTATTTCTGATTTAAAAAGTAAACTTAAGCGAATGAAAGGCACTCGCTCGAATTCGAACCAATTTGGATTTCTCATTGGCACTCACTTTCATTCTCATTAGCTTACGTACATATGTATGTACGAGTACATATGTCAAGAAAATAATAAATAAAATAATGAAAAAAAAAAATTATAAATTTTTTTTTAAATGTTTTCTTCCTTATTATGGATTTAACTAATATGTACATTTATATCTCCTCGTGTTTTTTCAAAGACGTCAGCCATCCTCTTTGCTGCTGATTCAATTTCCAGCTCAGCAGCATCAGCCATTTTTTTGAGATAAAGCTTTTTCTGCAATTGAAAAGCATTCATTGTAACATACAATGTAGTTTATTTTGGTGCTGGGAGGTTTCCGTGTTTGTATTTGGTGTAACCACTGCAACAGCTTTAATGCAACTAGCTGGTGGAGTCACCAGTTAGGGGCTTTACACCAAATACTACTCCTGGGTGCTACAGCTGACGATAGAAATAGCGTATTGTATAAGCCCGTTTCTCTAAGGCTCTTTTCGTTTTCCCTATTTTTTAGTCCGTGACTTTAAATCAGCTCATGTCTAGAGTTAGTTCGGGTAATGTGGTATAACTATTTTTTATTTGACTACATACAATGTTTTGAAGCTAATTCTAATTCGGTTAGAAAAGATCTCAGCTGGTATTCTGCTACATATGTAGTATCTTAGGTTTAGTTTTCGAGTAAACTTACTATATCACATTACCCGCTTATACCACAAGCTGAACTTACTCTATAGATAAAATGTTAAATAGGTTTCTTCTATAGCCTACAAACAAACATACTAATATTTTTCCATTCATAAATAGTACGAGTGGGAGGCCCAAGCGAATTTAACTTGTCGGACTGCTTTTTCCATCTAATTTTTAAGTTACATACACATATTTATTTTTATTAACTCTCAGCCACGGTTTTGCATATGTAA
This sequence comes from Gymnocheta viridis, assembly GCA_956483585.1. NCBI lineage: Eukaryota > Metazoa > Arthropoda > Insecta > Diptera > Tachinidae > Gymnocheta > Gymnocheta viridis. Next base: position 37,947,624 of record OY101444.1, read on the forward strand.
CTTTTTAAACAAAACAATTGCATTTTTATTTTAATCAACATGTTTTTATTATAAAAAAATAGAAAAAAACAAATTAGCATTTCAGGTTTTTGTGGAATAGGGTGGTTAGTTATCTAACCACCGTGGCACTTGACATAAAATGTATTCAAACAAAGGTTAGTATCTGCAGCCAAATTTCGGAACAAAAAATTAGTTTTGATGAAAGTCGGAGAAACAAGTCTTATTTGTGCGTATACAAAGAAGGGACTTTGCAGGTTCTGCATTGCCATATTGTACGCGCTGGGTTGTTTTTAGTGCTGCATCTTGCACATCTTCGGGATGTGGATCGCTGTGGCTGATGCATACTGTTTTCCAGGCGTAATTCTTTTGGTACTGGTGGTTTGTGTTGCTTTATTTGTACGGATAATGGAGAAGATGGTGCAGAAATGTCACAAAACCCTTTGTAGCGCAACCGGTAACCACCATTCAATTCCCAAACTAGCTCAGGGATGTCAGGGGAGGTAAGACCCGCGACTTCCGGTGCAGGGACTGACAATAAAATTTGTTTGAAGAATCAAAAATAATAAAACTAAAAGAGAATATTACTTACAATCGGACCTACAATACCTACAATAAACTGAACTGTTATTTGCTGGGGACAAGAGATGTAATTTGCCCCGTCTAGCTGCCCACCCTACCTTGGTAACATTCTAACCGAATCACTATGTTACCCCACACATAAAAACTTGGTCACTTTTCACATACTTACATTACACACTCGATGAACAACCTTAGCCAGACATTTTCTTCATTTTCAACCAAATGAAAACATGAAAATTTAATTTGTTTTCAAAAAACGTTATAAAAAAAATTAGAACTTTATTTAAATAAAAATGGAATTACGCTATTTTGGAAATTATACGAACAAAAGATAACAAATACGTATAAACTAGACTGGCTAAAATGTTATTGTAAAAAAAAAATAAAACTTATATTAATAACAAAATCCTGACATAAATCCCAAAATTATCCTAAACTTTCTGGACACTTTTGTCAAACAGAATACACGAACTGGTTAACTAAAATTTTCCCTATTTTAAAGAGCTCTCTAAAACACCGGTTCTGTATCTACGTACTTTACTTGGCTCTATATTTTAAATTTGCGAAACAGATATTTTTGGGTTAACACGTATTGCATGTAACAACAAAAAAAGACTAATTGTACACTAGGAATGTTTAAGTATTTCAAAATTTCTTCATAATAAAATAATACATTTATAAATCTATATATGGCAAAATGTACTCAAAATTTTATTGAAAATCCTTAATTTTAATTGAAATTATCCTTTTTTTTATTTTGGAACGTTTCCTTATATATTTCAATCTTTTCTTACTTTCATAACTTTTTTTAACTTTCTTTAAACTTATTTTTACTTGGAGCGAAAATTGCTTATATATTTTTTTTATCAATGTTATAATTAGCCACATATAGTTTTTTTTTTTTTTTAATTTTTATATCGCACAACTTGTTTAATATACTTAACTTTGACCAGATTTCTAAGTAAATAACATGGACTGGACTCACCAAACTAAAAGTTTAATATGACTTCGGTGGCACTGGTTGATCCCAGAAGCAAAATTTTATGTCCTCACAGGTTATGATGGTTTTATTCTTTTTCCAGCTCCAATTTAGGCAACGAAAGATGTTTCATTCGGCTATAGATCCCACCAAGCACTCAAATATGAATTCGCTCCAACAAACAAAGGAAATATGGATTGCAGTCCAAGGATCCTTTTCAATCCTTTTCTATCTCTTGCTTATGGACTGCAATCCCACTATGATTTGATCCTTCTAAAGGACACTTTTATTTACGGGCACACTGATTTAATCGTTCCTCAATACCGGTACACAACACTAACTAGCTATCGGATCAGCCACGGTCTATCTTCTTTAACGAGTTCTGATTAATTAATGTTAGCTTGAATTTTCTATCTTTACCTTCCTCAAAATCCTTTCCAGTTCTAATTTATGAATCTATTTGTCTCTTTCTAATTCTGTCCTCTTTACGCAACCAGCGATCCTAAACTTCAAACCCCTTTTACCCCCTTGCCAGTATTACCATCATAGTTATGACCGCACTAACCGGACTATCGCTAACGGCTTCAACTCCGAAGTCAATGCCCTTGTAACTATGGCCTTTAACCTTGCCAGAAATTTCCAAAGCCAATTTGGAAACATATTTTAAAGTATTTTTTTGATAATTCATTGACCTTTGTTATTTATGTGTAAATAATAAAATTAAATTTATTTCTATTTATTTAAACTCTTCCATAATATGGCTTGATTCGGTCGCTGGTATCAGGTTATCATGAAAGCAATAGGTCGTCATGCCCAACTTTTCTTATTGTTTATTTTCTCATTATATTGTGTTTTATTTTGTTTATTTTCCTTCTTTTTATTGTTGCTTTTAACTCCACCCACTTTACCAATTTTAAAAGATCAGATCACTCTGTACGTGAAGTTGTCCTACCAAACAAACACTACAAACGTCAACAATAATAACACCATACAACAGCCAATCTGGGGGGTGAGAAATTCCAAGTCAGGGGGATGGTACTAGGTCAGTATAGTAAAACCCTCAAAGGGTTTGGCGTTCGTATGTGTCAGTTTTTTTATGACCTTTTAAATTTTTTCCTTATCTTGATGTTTTTTCGCGTAGTTGTAACATTTTGGCAAAAACGTAGTTTAACATAACTCGAGAACTACTTGTCCGATTTTGATGAAACAAATTTAGAAAAATTAAGAATTACAATTTCTCTAATCTGTTTCTATACCGTTTTCCTATATGTGCAACACTTTCGAAGTTAAAAATGAATGTATGAAGGGAAAAAAGTATTTTTTGCCTAAAAATTTAAATATTTTTTTTTTAAATTCATAAAAAATCCAAAATGGAAAAAAGTGCCAAAACTAATTACTTTCGCGTAAAGTCACATAACTCATGAGCAAAAAAAGGCATAGATCATGAAAATCGATGCATGCGTTTCTCATTTATTCACAATTAGGTAAATGTATGAATTTGAAAAATTTGCTCCAGGTATGCACAACATTATTTGGAGAAAACATTGACACTCACAAGCCGAACTTTTTTTATTAAAATTTATTTTTAGTATATCTAGCATAGGTCTAATCTTGTATAATTTGTCATAATTAGTATCAGTTTTTTTTAGGTATTAGCACATTGTTATTCAAGTGCAAATTATTAAGATGCCATCCAAAGCGGTTGAGTGTCATAAAAGAAGATATGTATGTATATGTCCTTCATATCAGGGGCTGAAGACCAGTAATCCTTATAGCTAGGCAATTTTTTTATACCCATTACTAAGTTCAACGCAAGAAATACTTCTACTTCTTCAGGTGTAGTAGGTGTAAAAGGTGTTCCTTTCTGTGTAGCATATAAATTTGTTTGAAAACTAATTGCTTCAACTAAATTCTCTGATCAAAGTAAGCGAAATAACTTTGTTGGTGTGATACCTTCTAGTCTTAGTATATCATTAGAGACACCTCCACCTCCTGTGTATTCGCCCGGCTCTTCCATTCTGAAATGTCTTTTCCATTTTGGTTGCACCACTGCAGTTTGGGTAGATAATACCAAAGAGCTCGTAATAGGTAACAAATTCGATAAAGGTATATCATCATCCGAGTCAAAATCACCATCAACTACATCACCGAGTACCATCATATCGGTTTCATGGTCAAAATTGTTTTCTTCGTCTGATTCAAGACTGCACACACTTTCACAATCAGAAGGTATATCTTCCAACAAAATATTGTTAATTTCATAGTCGTCGAGTACTCGCGGCATTCTTATAATATAATATAAAATTATATAGAAAAACTATTATTTTAGAATATACCACAGTCACAGTGGTCACCCAATTACTTACATTATTTATTGGAGAATATAATATAATATATATTTATGTTATCAAAAAACAACAGAACAAGTACTAAAGAAGTAAGAACAACTAAATTAGTTAAAAAATAAACACTGTAAGCTTTTTTATTTTAATCAGGAAAGTTCCGTTAAAAAACAATGGATTGCTACCTATAAAAAATAATATACAAGTTCAACCAAAAATTTGCAATTAACGATCAACGATGACTGTAAAAAATATAATTAGTTTAATTTTCTCAATATATAGCACGAAAACATGTTTTAACCACACAAAAATAGGTGGTTAGATAACTGACCACCAAACCTGAAAGAGTTAAACCCTAAAATTTTGCTACGAAAGCAAAACCATAAGTGACTGATTTTAACATTTCATTCTCATTGTTAACGATACATTCGTAGCAGAGAAATCGGATTTTATATGAAAACATTTACGTTTTCATTCGAGTCACTTTTCGTTTAGAAATAATGTAGAGAAATCGAAATCAATGTTCTTTCTCATAGAATGCGAATGAAGGTGTTCTTTATTAAATCAGAAATAGGCTATAAGTTGATGGGTAAGTCCCAGGAACAGTCCACCAAACAAAATTTTTTGATAGTGGTCCACCTTATTTTTTATTTATGGAATATTAGACTAGATATATAATTGTACAAATAAAATAAATGTATTTCGATGATCATTAATGCACAAATTATTACCAAATCCTACTCTACCTCAGATCTTCTAATATCATACCAGAAATTAAAAATTTGTATGTATTCATATCATTACCACAAAGTAATACCAGAGGTGACACGAACAGCATGCTATTGCTGTATCTGTCGCACAGTAACTCGTAAACAAAGAATTTTTCATGTTTTGTTGTGGTTTTGTATTCTTATTAATTTCTGACTCACTAAAAAGAGTTGCAGAAAAATATTAATTTAAGCAATATAAATGCAAAAAGTTATATAACATTAAAAATAATATAAAATAAGAATTATTCGTGATATATAGAAGAAGTAAATTGCAATACAATTCATCATTTCTTACTTCCAAAATGCTTAATTTTGTTTTGTTTATTTTCCCTCATCCTTACATTATATTGCTATCTCTTTTTAACAGTAACTAGTTGAACAAAAAAGCTGATTTGCCCCAAAACATAACCTCAAAGTTACATCTCTGATTACCCTGTGTCATTACCTTAGTGTTAATGAATATGACCTGAAACGATCATTGAATTCACTTAAATTTTATTCAAAATATTTTGGAAACATTGAATTTAATTTCAGAGTAGAAATATAATAGAAAAAATTTTACTTGAGTCACGTAGGGTGCGTCACAAAGGGTTCAAGTCTTCTGACAGAAAACGACAAAATTTTTGCCTGCAAATAAGTTATTTTAGAATTCTCTTATATTCATCTTTCTTTTAGGAACTACATATATGTTCTACACTTTATTATGAAAAATTATCTAAAAATTACGAAAACACACTTTAACTTTCAAAGTTACTTCCGTTTTTTGTAGCGTGCGTAACCAAATTTTGTGATCAATTATTTCGCAACAAATACCTGCTAAAAAATTATTTTTATGCCATTCGAAAGTACGCTTATATCACTATTAACTCCATACATAAGTTGAAGGTACCTCTTTTGAAAGACTAAAAAATTTTTATACATTAATATGAAAACGCATACGAATGTAGGGTTGGTTGGTTGGTTGGTTGGTTTACGTGGCTGCCCACTACACGTAGGCATTCAAGTAGAATCTATAAGATTCCTTTTTGAAAGGACCACTGCACTCGTCGGTGTCAACCTATGTGTAGCCGTATCTAAGTACTCGGATACAGTGATTGATACTAGATCCAACCCGTCGCATTGAGATATCTAATAAGATCGCTCAGTCCTATCTCTGATAAATCTGAAAGGTCCTCTAGTACATGATTGCCTAAAAACTTGTGTCTCGAGATATGCAAAGCCGGACATTCGCAAAGAAAGTGGAAGATTGTCTCCTCTTTGCTTTCTTCTCGACAACTTCGGCAGAACTCGTTGTAGTACAGACCTATCCTACTGGCATGTCTGCCAACCGTCCAGTGTCCCGTCATAACTGCAACGACCCTCGAGATGTCCTTGCGGTTTCTGCGTGTTAGTTGCATTGAGCGCTTATAATTATAGCAAGGCCACAATTTCTTTGCAACCTTGCACGTGCTTATATTGCGCCATCTGCATTCAGCCTTATGGAAATAATGTTTGAAGATGCAGTTTCTAATAGTGCCAAACGGCGTGGCTACCGTTTCGGCGCTGGAGGCATTCAGAGCAGAGCCAGCCCTAGCCAGCTCGTCCGCCTGTTCGTTGCCTAAGAAATTGCTGTGTGCTGGAATCCAGATAAGGGTGAGATCAGCCTGATCACCCAGTCTAGATAGCATCCTCTTGCACTGCCCTACTAGGATAGAGGAGGTGGTATGTGATCTTAGGGATAGAAGCGCTGCTTGGCTGTCGACAAAGATGCCGACTTTACCTTGTACCTTCCTGTCGACCAGCATTCTGGCCGCTTCCCTTATAGCCAGAATTTCAGCCTGAAAAACTGTGGCTTCGTTAGGGAGACGGAAGGAACGTTCTATACCTAGATCATCTGAAAAGACTCCAGAGCCGACACCGCAGACCATTCTTGATCCATCAGTATATACTCTGACGTCATATTGTCTAACTATTGTACCTCCCTTCCACTCCCGCCTGGATGGAAATAGAACTTTGAACACCTTATCAAAGTTCAGTTGAGGTATCATGTAATCAGTGGATTTCCTCAGCGTAGGGGGTAGTTGATCCAGGATTCTGGCGTGACCATACGGCCTTGATCTCCACCACCCAGATGCCGCTAATCTTGCCGCGCTGCTAGAGGATACCGCCAATACATGAAGGTCAATCGGAATAAGGTTAAGTAAAGCGTTCAGAGCCTCCGAAGGACTGGTACGTAAACATCCTGTTATCCCGACACAGGAGGATCTCTGTATTCTATAAAGCTGATCTACCACGTATTTCTTACTTGTGGCCGGCCACCAAACTACAGAGCCGTAACTCAGTATTGGACGCACGATTGCTGTATACATCCATTTTAGCATGTTGGGGTTTAAGCCCCATTTTGAGCCAAACATCCTACGGCAGGAATAGTAGGCAACCGTTGCCTTTATAACCCTGTGTTGAACGTTCAGTTTCCATGAAAGTTTTTGATCTAGTATAACTCCTAGATATTTTGCGTTGTCCGATAGGGACAGTTGATGATTCTTCAGCCGAGGAAGTCTGAAGTCCTGTACCTTGGTCTTTGTGGTAAATAGCATCAGTTCCGTTTTGTTTGGGTTCACTCCTAGCCCACAGTCTGTAGCCCAGTTACTGAGTGTGCCCAAAGCGTTGGACATGATATCGCTAATCACGTCCGTGAACATCCCTGAGACCATTATTACCACATCATCCGCGTACGCCACAACTTTAACCCCCGCGGCATCTAATCTGAGAAGTATTGTGTTAACAACAAGAAGCCAGAGCAAGGGTGAGATCACCCCTCCTTGCGGTGTGCCTCTGCATGCCCATTTAGACCTCTCGCTGTTACCTAATTTCGCGGTGACATTTCTTGCCCCCAGCATGTTTATTATCCAGTGTATGATGTAATCCTCTACATCATTGTCCCGGAGAGCATTTTGGATGGCTGTCACCGATACATTGTTGAAGGCACCTTCTATATCTAGGAAGGCCGCCAAGGTGTATTGTTTGTGTTCCAGAGATCTCTCTATGAAACCTACTACTTCGTGTAGAGCTGTTTCTGTGGAGCGTCCCTTAAGATAGGCATGCTGGCTATTTGAGAGTGCGTATGACCGACCAGTCATCCATCGGAATGCTAGGGTTCTGAAGCTTCAGACACTCTAGCATTCTTCCACCGTCTTTGCCCATTTTCGGTAACCAAACCCTTGCCCGCGGTCTCAATGGGATCTCCCCAGCAGGGATAAGTTTAAGACTTAACCCATCCCAAGCTTCACTAATCTTAGCGATGCTATTACTGAGGAACTCCCTTGAGAACACGTCCAAGCATCTGATTACCCTGTACCCCCGGTGTATCTCACCGGAGTCGAAACAAGGTGCCGGCTTGTCCTTATTGGCGATTACGTAATCCATTACGAGCTCCGCCAATTTGGATTCGATAGCCCCCCATTCCGTTATTACAGGAGCAATTTTGTCTTCCTTTTTGTTCACCAGTGCCACTAGCAGTTGGTCTTTAACTACCTCGTTAAAGGGCCTTCTTGTGGCTGATGACGTAAGTTGGGTATGAGTGGCCGTCTTCGCTGCGACCTTTCTCCTCTTCGGCGATTTTTCGCTCTCTGCCTGGGAGCGGTTACGTTTGGTGTTAGTGGCTCTGGATGTGCTGGGTATCGAATCCCTAACCTTTAGGTATTCATCTACCACAGCCTGGTATTTCACCTTATCCGCGGCGTCACGCTCATGAGTAACTCCATTCGCAGCATTCTTAGCAATCTTGTCAAGAATGAAGACGGCTTTGGAGTACTGGGATTTGAGGATGTCTTTCTGGCTCCTCTTCTTCCTCGGCTTACCCTTCACCTGGCTCTCGGACTCGAGTGCCTGTGTATGGGTTTTTTTTGTTGGTGCTTGTAAGGCACGTTGTGCAGATAGTGGGGTACTGTGTCTTTTACCCTCTCTATCCGAGAGGCCGACTACTGTCTCCTGGCTGGAGGCAAGGAGGTCGTCCTCTGAAGAGACTTCTTCCCTTCTGTGTTTTTGTTTGTTTTTGTTTATTTTTTCATTAATGTTGTTCATATTTTGGTCCCACGAGTATGCCAGTAAGGGGTGTGACCATCCACACAGTGACGGCGTGCGTGGACTAGACAAGAAAAATTACAACCGGCCCGTGTCTTGGCACCGGAGGGGGAGCTGCTAACGACTAGTCTTCTTTATCCACTAACTAGCCATTCAGATCCTCGGCACAGCCCCCTCCACCTTGATCTTACAAGTGGGGGAGAGACAGGATGGGAGGAGATTGGGAAAGGATGAGGGGTGTGTGGTTAACCTTTAGTTGTGAAGGCCTTAACGAATCCTTACCCCAAGCCAGGCAATGTATATACAGCACCTGGATTGGGATGGGAGACTCAGCCAGCACTTAAGCCACCACATCGCGACAAGATTGTTAACCCGGTGGTGGACGAATGTAGGGTTCGTCACGCAGATTTACACATATGTACATACTTATGTGTGTATGTAAGTATGTACATATCAGAGAACGACAAGCGATAGAATAATAAATAAATTACTCTAGCATATATTTGATATTTTCAATACAAAATATTTCTCGTATCTGTTCGATTTCATAATTGTATGTATCGGTGCGCGTTTTGTTTTATACCTGTATGTATTCATGCTCATATTTGTTAATATCCATGCGTAGCTATATGTATCGATAGGCACCCCAATGACTATGAGCACATTTATTTTCCAATTTTTGTTTAATAAGTATTGCCAGAAATTTTGTCTAAAGTTGTATTATGGATTTCGTTTCGTAATTATTAGAAACCATTTTTAAACAAAATGCTATAAAGTGGTATTAAAAAATTCGCGTTAACTTGAAAAGTATACAATTTTACTTTGAAGCAAATTTTTGCAAACATTTTTGAAAATAGGAAAAGCTTAAAAATGGAAGGAAACGAAAAAAGGTAAGCTGATTGCAAAAAGGTGCATAATTTGCAAACTTTTCACATTCCTTGCATTTTTAATTCTTTTTAGAAGATTTCTTTTCTTTTACTTTTTCTACTTTTTATTGTTTCATCGACTTTTAAATGATATTCAACATTTTAATTTTCCCAGTGATTGGAAGTTATTGCGAATTTTCGTATTTTTTTGCGGGTTTTTCACATTCCTTCCATTTGTAGCCCGTTTTAGAAGATTTTACGGCTTTTAAAAATTTTCGAACTTTCGCGATATGATTTATTGCTTCATAAAAAGTTAATACCAAATAAAGAAATGCGATTTTTTCCTAAAACAAATATAAGTTGAAAATAAATTGTTTATTTTTGTTATAGTTTTGCAAACAATTTTTTTCAAACGCTACAACATTGTCTCTTATAGTCATATTTATGAATACCCATCGATACGTATATCTGTACGTATTCCTAGCAATACAAAAAGCATTTTCTATTTATTTATGCTACACCTATCGATATGCGCATTTATTTGTAGTCGTTACTTTCTGTGAACGTATTTGTTTGTACCCCTACATTTTAATATCCTACACTTTTGAATATCGATATGTGCTATGTATTGAAAATTGTATACCTTTGTCGTTCACTGGTACATATGTATCATACGATTTCAAACTTTGTAGTCAAAATTAAATTTGACAATTGAAAATTAAATTTTTTTTAATTTTAAAGTTTTGAAGTTAAATTTTATATTATGTACATATTTAAAATATTTTGATTAAAATCATTCATTTTCTAGCTCTTTAGCAATCTGTGTAAAATATTAAGATTAAGTGGGATCTTGTACTTTAGCGTTAATAGATAAATAGATATATGCAGAAAAAAATTTTGTCAACATTTTTCCCAAAGTCTGTTTCACATCTCTTCAAGTATTCTTCCTGACGTTTGTAGCTGAGCTGGATGGTACACACAGTATTTGTTTAGCCAATTTTTACTGAATTGAAAGATCTTTAGCTTTTTTCCAAAAACTTAAAATTTCAAGGTCTTGTTCGTGTGTGAACGCGAATGAAAAAAGGAAAAATTGCAGATGTTTTTCTTCCAAATGTTCGTCAGTCGAAACTCGGCCTTATACTGCTACTTTGACTCGTTCATTCACATCAGCACATTGATACATAACGGCACGTTTTACGTCATGACAAAATTGATAACCACGTACCTATTAAATATGAGAAAAATGGCAAAATCGAAAAAATCACGCAAAAAATCTACTCATGTACGCTCACTCACGTTGTTTTTTTGTACTCACCCTCACGTGATTGAATCAAAAGAACTGCTCACGATCATGCATGATTCGCGCTAATTACGTGAGCGATGCCCATTTCTAGTTTCTACCAAGAAAATGCGTGTTTTTGGTGTGATTTGTTGTAGAATCGCTAATTAATTTATTCTAAATACCCTTGAAAACAAATGGACTTGGAAAATTATGCGCTTAATAGAGATGACCGCCTACGGGAGATGTTCCTTTGCAGTTTTCACTCACTGTACTCGTATTCGAACATATGTACATGCATGTCTATCGTCACCTAAAATCCAAAACAGTGTAAGCGATATCAAATTTAAAATAAACGTTTTGATTATGATGTAATTAAACAACAAAACACATAAACCTGAAAATTTTATTCGTACATGTCCAAAAATACCGATTTTGTCTACGAAAGTCAAAAAGCAACTTCAATAATTTTTTTATTTTTGCCTGAAATGTATTTAGTTTTTCCGAGTATTTAAGCCAATTTTTGTCTGATTTTAGCAGTTTTTTTGGCCCCTGCCTCTTTTGCCTTAAATTTATCTTTTCGCAAGATTAAGGCTTTTCTACGGTTTTACAAATTTTTAGTTATCTACTTTTTTTGTTTTCGACACTTCGCTTCTTTACAAACCTTTTCGGGTTCAGAAAAAAAACGTCTACAAAGTGTTTTTCAAGATTGCTTCTAAAATTGACTACTAAGAATTAAATTGTCTTAAATTTAAGTATTTCGCTTCTCCTGCAAAAATTAGTGTATACTTACGACCCTTTTGTTTTTAGATGTACATACATACATACATTTTTCTTGTATTTGAAACATTCAAAATTTTATTCAATCAAAAAAGCAAATATAAATAAAAAATTCTTTACTCCAGAACTTAAAAATAATAAAGGACTTTTAGAAATTATGTGTATACTTTATTTTGCATATAATCTTGGATTAGGGATATGAAGTTGTACATGCATGTCTATCGTCACCTAAAATCCAAAACAGTGTAAGTGATATCAAATTTAAAATAAACGTTTTGATTATGATGTAATTAAACAACAAAACACATAAACCTGAAAAATTTTATTCGTACATGTCCAAAAATACCGATTTTGTCTACGAAAGTCAAAAAGCAACTTCAATAATTTTTTTATTTTTGCCTGAAATGTATTTAGTTTTTCCGAGTATTTAAGCCAATTTTTGTCTGATTTTAGCAGTTTTTTTGGCCCCTGCCTCTTTTGCCTTAAATTTATCTTTTCGCAAGATTAAGGCTTTTCTACGGTTTTACAAATTTTTAGTTATCTACTTTTTTTGTTTTCGACACTTCGCTTCTTTACAAACCTTTTCGGGTTCAGAAAAAAAACGTCTACAAAGTGTTTTTCAAGATTGCTTCTAAAATTGACTACTAAGAATTAAATTGTCTTAAATTTAAGTATTTCGCTTCTCCTGCAAAAATTAGTGTATACTTACGACCCTTTTGTTTTTAGATGTACATACATACATACATTTTTCTTGTATTTGAAACATTCAAAATTTTATTCAATCAAAAAAGCAAATATAAATAAAAAATTCTTTACTCCAGAACTTAAAAATAATAAAGGACTTTTAGAAATTATGTGTATACTTTATTTTGCATATAATCTTGGATTAGGGATATGAAGTTGTACAAAATGATTAAAATATGTAAATGTTAAAAATGTATTTTAATATATATTATAATTATGAGTGGGATTATTCGCATGTTACGGAAAGGTCCTGTGTTATTTCTGCCACGGTGACATTATCCTTAATATCCTTAGCAGTAGCAAAGTCCTGTTAAAATAGAAAAGAAAAACATACATTTGTAAGGCAGAATTCAAAATCACATAAAATAGTAAAAGATGAAAGCCATAAATAGATATAATAGAACTAAGCAAAATTAAGAAGGAGTAAGTAGATGCAAAAAACTAAATCCATTTACATTTTAATGGAATCATAAGGCGACGATTTCATAACAAGGATAACAGAAACATTATATATTTTAAATGATTAGTATGAAGGACATAAACAAGAGTATGTATCTAAATATTTATATGTGTATACATAGTACATACATATATACATATGTATGTGTATATATGTATATACATATATATTTTTTTACTTTTGAATTATGCACTTTTCAAATTTGTATTAATTAATAGTCAGTCAACACTTCTGCGGTTAAAATTTTAACCCTTTGTGTGCAATATTCAAAATAAAAAAATTACACACAATAGTTATCAGATATGTATATACGTGGGTTTTGCTTTTGAGCAAGATTGCTTTAATGGTTAAACCATTTTGCCAGATGTTATATCTAGACTGGTTGTAGGCCAAATTTTGGTAATTTTTTTTTGAAGAGAAGTACCGCAAGTAACATTTAAGTAAAAAGTTAGTTTATTATTTTTGTTTTCATGCAGATGAAGAAAGGAACATTGCCGTCATTGACAAACGTTTGCTATTATTTGTTATTGATTTTAGTGTGAGGAGGAAAACCAACGAAGAATGTTTCAATCGATTTTTAGTTCGATTAAAACGAATAGAAGGTAGTTTAGGTTAACAACGAGTGAGTTTATTCACCTTAGTTGGATCTAAATGGTTATCGCTCTTTATTATGGAATTCATCTCATCTTGGTCTTGTTGTATTGAATCGGATGTAGTGAAATCTAAGGAACACTCATTAGTAATATTTTTGGTTTGTTCAAGGACGAGTAGAGATTCGTTTGAACTATTAGAAACCTCGCACACATATTCTTGGTCGTCACCAAGGTCTTTATCGTTCTGCACTTTATTATCGTTGCATTCTACAACAACAATATTTTCGTTATCTTCGTCTTCTTCTTTTCTTTCTTCATTACTTTGAGAAGAGAATTTATCCGTTATTTGTTCTTCATTGCATTTCAATTGTTGATTAACTATTTCCGCAGCTATTTCTGTAATTTCATCAATGACTGCAGCTGCAACAGCAACTGAAGTCTCCTCTTCGATTTGTGATTTTTCAAAATGACCAGCAGAAAGCACCTCATCGTCTTTATTTATATCTTTACATATACTTGTCTCTTTTTCTACTTCATCTTCTTGACGTATAATTTCTAAATTGTTATTAGCTTCTTGGTCAACATGAGTTTGTAAAGCCTGTTCATAAGTTTTTCTTTCATCGATTATTTCACTAGGCATCGTCTCAGTTTCCTGACTATTAACAATTTCTGTTACAGGAGGTAGACTTAATGGTATGTATTTTTCCGCCTCCATTTTTATGTTATTAAATGTTGGTTCGAATTTTTCAGTTTTAGTGGAATCTTCTACAGATTCTTCACTATTTGTAAATGCAAATACTGAAACTTGTGAAGGAGGCGGAGATATTGGAAGTGGAGGAGGAGCTGTATCAACAACAAGGTTTTCCTTCTCATTATCGGTCGCCTCAGATGTTAAATCGGCCGATACTTCAATTTGTAAATTACTCTTAACATCTACCATACTGCCGACGTTTTCACTAAGTGAAGATTGGTCGTCCACACTACTACTGTTTAACTCAGTAACGGTGGATTTTTGAATAACAGATTCAGATTCATCGATATTGATTTGAATTCTTTCATCGGGCTTTTCGCTAGATGCATTCAAATCGTGGTCATGGATTTGGACATTAGAAGGATTTATGGAGGTAGAGGAAATAGAATCTAGGGTAGCAGCAGAAACTTTGTTATCAGTGTTGATGTTTACCTCAATTTGTGCCTTGGATTTTTCAATATATTCTTGCTCGGATCCACCATGGTTGCCGTTTTGATGAATTTCATCAACCACTTCACCATTAGTTGTTACTGAAGACTCATTTGTCACAGCACTGGCCAAAGTGCTTGTCTTATCTAAAGGAGCTTCAACGGATGTATTTGTTACATCTATTTTTTGTGATTCTTGGTCTGTCGCATTAATTTTTTCATCTATTCCATTACCATTTTTTGACGCATCATCAACGGTGGCATTTTCAGATATTTTAGTTTCATTAATAACAGCTGTACTTTCAGTCTTTTCAGATAATTCGGATGTTACAGCGGCAGTTTCTTTTTGTACTGGTTCACATGTTTCAGTGGTGGTAGTATTGTTAGTCGTATTGGCAGTAATATCATTAGATTTTTCATCAGATGGCTTATCTTCATTTTGTTCACCTCCATTCAATTCTTGCGGAGTAGAATTTCCATTTTCGTGGTTCTCCTTAGTCTTTTCTTCGGTCTCATTTGCAGATTTGTCCTTTTCAGGATCCTATAAACAGAAGGAACATTAAATATCATATATAATAAATATATTTGAACTAAAAATTATTTTAATTTTATTACGTTTGTTTTTTCATCACCATCGGCCCCGTTTGTAGCTGCAATACCATCCTCTGCAGCGTCTTCGCTTTTAGCAGGTTTTTGTTTATCCTTTTTACCGAAAGAAATACTGCGAAATGACCATTTCTTTTTAACTTTCTCCTTTTTAGATTTTTTAATACTTTCGTCGGCAAGTGGAGATATTTCTTCAGCTGTAGCCGAGCCCCCTTCATCTTTTGATGTCTCAGCAACATTTTGGGACTCCACGGCATCCCCACTCGCCTGTACATCAACATCTTTCTCAGTTGTCATGTCTTTATCATTTTCCACTTCTTCAGTATCTTTCTTCTAAAAAAAAAATTTACATTAAAGTTTTTTAGTATCCTGTTCCATATTTGTTTATAAGACTGAGCAACAAAAATATACGGGTGGGTATCGGTTTGTTAGGCAAAAACTACGAGGAACATCTTGAATATTCAGGTTTGGTGTCTTTAAGACAAACATTTTTGTGAACCATTTTAGTTAATCTGTCAAATTATTTCAAATTATTGATTTGTTGATCACACGAAATATCTTGGTATTTTAGAAAAAAATAATCTTACATTTTCAAAATTGGCGGAATAATTACAGGTGAACTCTACAAGGGTATATTGGAGAATTCTTTAGGTGATTGTGGGGATTCTTTATCCCAAACTTAGACATTCCAGCACGATATTGACTCCAAGCTTTGCTTGAACTTTGTGAAGAACTGGCCAACACAAAATCTCGATTTAAACTCTAAAGAAAATCTCTATCGGACACAAAAAAGGGCAGTAGCTGCCCGAAAACCTACAAACAAGGACGTTTTATGGCAAATAATCCAGGAGGTATAGCAGAAAATAAGGCCCTCACAAAGTAAAGCGTTGCTTCAAATCATGCCAAAACAATGTGTTGAAGTGCTAAAAAATAGAGGTTTTCCAACTAAATACCAGCGCCATATAAAGTAAAATTAATTAAAGATTCAATGTTCTGAGGATAACTATCTTTTTGATCAGATTACTTTATTATATGAGCACAACATTTGAAGTAAATAATATAAAAACCAATAATTTTTTATTTATCTAAAACTACATAGTATATAAAAAAAAGATGTGAGTTTGAAGTGAACTAAAAAAGTACCTTTAATTTTGTTACAACAATGTTTGTTACTGTTAAGCAAATTTTAATTTTCAACAAACTTTAGTACTTAATTATATGAGCACGACTACTTATATGTCGTAAAATCACTAGCGCAAAAAAATCATTATAAACCAATCAAGCATGCGACAGTTTTTCAGTCTCAATCACGAACCAAAGTATTCAGTAACACGAATAGACTATTTTACACAATACTAAAAGTATTACGTAACTTAACAAAAATCGAATCCTATTTTGAGTAGTTATAGTTTTTCCAAAATTATAAAATAACGTTTAAATGGGGATGGTTGTTTTGCTAATTTACGTAATACAATACAGTAGTTTTCCGATTTAACGAACCCAATTGTATGTTATCGGGATTATTCGCTAAAATGAATTGTTCGTTATATAAAGTACTAAATAAAAAATTAAAAGAATCGTCTAATTTATTTTTTTATTTATTTATTAAAGTAAACAGCCGAGCCCTTAGGGCCTTATATAGCTGGTGGACTACAATATTAAATTCATATATAGGCAACAACTTATAAACTACTAACCATAATACATAGCAAATTAAAAATAGTAAAAAGTAAAAAAAAAGCAAAAAATAATAATACAAATATACAGTTTCTATTTGCGCGTACATTAAACCTGTTTGATCTTGCATTAGATCAGTTCAACTGCAAGGAAAAATATTCAACAAGCTTGATCTTGAATGAATTACGATTAAAGTTAAATACTCTTAATGAGCGTGGTAAAGAATTCCAACACTTAGCAACTCGTACATGAAAGGGTCTGTACATATAACGCGATTTCTAGCTGGGAATAAAAGCTGTGGGTTTCTATCAGTCTGCAAAAATACAAAAGTTTCCGAACATACTTAGGGCAATCAGAGACCATAACTTTATAAAAGAATAGAAGTGATATTATAAACAAAACGAATTATTCTGTTAAAAATAAGATACACCTATTTAAGTCCTCTATACAATACAATAAATTAAACATCAATAAGGAGTGAGCTACAATCTTTCTGATATGAAGGGGTAAATATAAATTCAATGCATATAGTTTCCTTAGGGTGAAATTGATTTTAGAAATTAATCCACTAATATGGTGCTCAAAACTGAGAATATTGTCTAATAACACACCAAGACATTTCATACGATCTACAAAGGCAATAAATAGCCTGGCCATCGATGGTTATAGATAGATCAAGCGTAGTGGTTGGCGGTTTCAAAAATTAATGCCTTAGTCTTAGAAGAGTTAATACGAAAATTACAATTTCTTATCCAACGTGACACATTATACAATAAAGTATTTATATCATATTCGAATACATCCAGGAGCTCACGATGACCCTTAAATAGTAATTGTATATCGTCTGGTAATTTAAAGTACATATTTTATTAAAAATATGCGAAAAAAAGGAAAAATTCATAAGAAACACTATAAAAAAACAATTTATTTAAAAAATTTGTTAAACAAAGCACAGTCTGTTTTTTTCGAATGGATACCTTATTAAAGCTCTATCAAAAGCATTAAATTTGTGCATATATTCAAATCATCATATGATATACAGTAGTTTTCCGATTTAGCGAACATTCGATTTAATAAACATCGCATTTAACGAACACCCAAATTTTTGTTCTACTAAGTAAGCACCATCGACCTAACTTTTTAACTTTATCGTATGTCATGGTAACGCTAAGGACCAACTCGGTCTATGCGAGGTCTTTATAACCGGCCATCTTAACCTAACCTGTTTTAAGTAAGCATTTTATATTACGAATAAAAAATTTGCCTTTTTGCATTTAAGGTAACGATATACATTTACTGTCAAAATAATACCACCACTAAAAGTATTTAATTTCATTATGGAATTCTGTTGCAATGCTTGTATATTTTTCTCCATAAGTTACAGCCCGGTTACAACTATTGGCATACGTATCATTCAAAATAATTTTTATTTATTTATTTATTTATTTCAATCCGATACATAGGAAGCCTATAAGGCCAATTATACATGTATCTATAGAATACTTTAATAGTCACTTAGGCTACAAAATTTAAATTAATTATAGGTGAAAAGAATAAGTGTCAGTGGCTCTCCAGTCACACAATAATAGGAAGAAGGAAACAAAAATAATTAATAATAACAAAAAAATGATCCAAAATTGCCATCGATATGTGTTTGTTTTTTTATCATAATATTATATTCTCAAGCAAAACCAGTCCAGAAGCATTTTTTATAGCTAGAAATTGAATACGAGAATAGTCTCAAAGGTAAAGGTAAACTATTCCAAACCCGGCATACTCTTATTTTTAAGAATTTTATCGCTCTAGTGTTCGCAATGGGTCGTGCTAAACACTGTACAAGTGAAAAACGTAAATTAACTCAAAAACTAATTTCGGAGGGGAAAAAACGTACTCCGAAGTTCGAAATATTTAGGTTGCTCAAATAAAATGATAAGAAATGCAATTAGTTTTCAATTTAAAACCGAAACACGTGGACGAAAAACTGTAACACCACACGCAATGGTCAGCCGCATAGTACGGCAAATAAAAAAATCTGTTTATGCCAGCTGCAGAAGTGAAATAAAGAATTAGAACTGCCAATAAGCACTGAGACAATATCTAGGAGACTTACGAGAATATAATCTAAAACTGACAGTCCAAGAAAAGTCCCTCTTTTACCAAATAACCATGTGTCCAATTGAGAAGTGGCGTAATATTCTGTGGACAGATGAATCCAAAATAGTTTTATTTGTTGAAAAGGGTTCACGATATTATGTTCGAAGGCCACTAAATTCGGAATATAACCCAAAATTTACGGCAAAGACTGTCAAACACGGAGGTTCCAGTATCATGGTATGGGTTTGTTTTTCGTACTACGGTGTTGGGCCTATTCACCGTATAACTACCATCATGAATGCAGCAGAATACGTCAAAATACTCGAGGAAGTAATGCTGCCGTATGCTTCTGAATATATGCCACTGATTTGGGTCATGCAACAAGACAATGACCCAAAACATACTAACATAAAAGCTAAAAAGATGTTTCAGGATAATAAAGTCCTTTTAATGGAATGGCCTGCGCAGTCTCCTGATTTAAGCCCCATCGAAAATTTGTGGGCTGATGTTAAGAAGGTATCTGAAGTAAAACCGACTAAACAGTGCAACAGGTCTGGTACTCCATTTCATTAGAGGTGCCAGAACTTGGTCAATTCTATGGGAAGATGCTGCAAAGCAGTTATTTCTAACGAGGGTAACACAACTAAATATTAAAAACATTACGTAAGCATAGCTAAGGGATATACACTCACACTACAACCACAGCAAACCATAAATATTATTATTGTATTATTTTTTCTTTCAGGTCAAGATGAGCAGTGTTATTATTTTGACATGATTTTTTCAGATTTTTCTTTTCTGTTTTTATATTAATTTGAATTCAAATGAAATTATTTTTCTTTTTATCGTTCTTTGTACATAGTTTTAACATTTTGAAAAAAACTACAAAAACTTTTTTCGAATAAGATTTTGTTGCCAGTTTAAAATCAGGTGTGCTAGTGGTGCTATTATTTTGACAGCAGCTGTATACAAATTTGATTGCTTTTTCTGTCTTTTCGCACGTGAATTAAAAATTGTGCAACAAAACTTGAAGTGTGTGAGCCGGATCGAAGCATTTCGCTGTTCGAAGCCTTTTGAAGAAAAATATTAGAAGAACGATGTGAACAGCATGCATGTTCTTTTCAAACTTGTAACAGAGAGAAAAGTATGTACATATTGTAAATATTGACATAAACAATTAAGGGAAATATATTTTAGAATTAAAATTATTTAAATACAAAATGAGAAATTAGTAAAATATATGCAATATAATTAGGGAGCATCGATACGCGTTTTTGCCGATACGATACCGACGACCCCGATACTTAAAAAAATTAATAAAATTGACGATGCTGATACGCGTGTTGAATTTGAATTCAATGTAAAATTAACAAAACACAAGTGGATTATTTTTTCATTATTATACAAAATTACAGTGTATGAGATTATTTACTAGTATCTTAAATTGATATTAAGAACAATAAAAAAAAAACAAAGCAGTCCCAAATTTGCTGCAATTTCCACTTTGTCGGCGAGAGGATTTGGAAGTACAAATATGCATATACTCTTGAAATTCGTTTTGTTTCCTCGTTCGTACAAATACAAATGTACACATCTATGAAAAATGTCTGCAATGAAAATTTCATATTGTAAACTGGCACTTTGTTTGGACGAGACTTGTAGTGGAAAATAGTCTCAAATGCTACAGACCCAAACAAGCGGATCTGCGTCTCTAGATATATTAGGTGATATTAGTCGATTCTTCTTTAGCATGACCACTGCTTGGGATGGACAGAGGTTCATCTATTCAGATTCTTCAATAATAGCAAATACTGACTCACAAAGTTAAATAATATCAAAAGCAAAAGAGCAATCCTTTTTTAAACTATTGAAAGAACTGCAAAATTCTGTGGGGCATTATTTCATTATCCTCTTTGGATTTTATTCCCTGCCTTTTCATTTGTAATTTTCTTTTATTTCTTGTTAAGCAGCGAAATCAGTATTGAAAAATAGATAAAGAATTTGAAGAACTGAACTACTGTCAATGTTTATTCACTAATAAAAAAACTTACATTTTGGATGGAACTTTCAACGAAGAAATAATTACTGGCCAAATTTCTGAGGGACATTCTAAAGTTAACATCTGTTTAATATCACCTTATAAGCTCTATCTATTATTTTGAGCAGATGTGTTTTATGGTGATCGACTTAGCTTTTCAACCGGGTTTTTTACAATACGGTTGTCGGTTTTTTCAAAAGGTTGATTTCGGTTTTTTTATAATTGAAAAACCGACTCAGTCGAATACTTTTCGATTTGTATATTTTTAAAATAATATTAGTTTTTACTATATTAAAACTTAGACGAACGTTTTCTGTTGATTTTCGAAGTTTTTTTTTTCAGTGTAAAAGTTTTAACTGTTTTTGGGGTATGGCGAAATAATTTTATGAGGTGGTAGCAAGGGCGAATTAAATAAATTGGCCTTGCGGTGTGCAATGGATGCCAAACTCCATATTTACAGTGTTTTTTAGTTTATTTTTTACATACATTTCATATAGAGTTAGACATCAATCGCAGATCAAAAAACGAATAAACGAACGTAGCTTACAAACTTTGAATACTTTAGTACTTTATCTCCGTACTGGAAACTTCCCCAAAAGCGGAAACTTTATTAAATACTCTTCCATTAATAAAACAAAGAAATTCGCCCTCTCAATTATATGGTGGCCTGTTCGATAACGAGGATGAATTAACAAATACAATTAAAAATATGCAAAATTAAAAAAACAACATAATATGTCATGAAAGCATAATAAATGTTTTCATATATTTAGACAAATATCGAAAAAGAACTGAAAAAATTTAAAGATTATAAAAAGATTTGCTAATGCCCAACAAGCACATTGAGCATTTTCAATTTGTAATTTCATAAAAACCAAATGAAGAATATAGAAAATATAACACAAACATGGTGGTTGTTCTCTTATTATTTGGCGTTGTATGACAGCAACAGGTGTGGGGAAGTTGATGTTTCTCGATGGAACAATGAATAAAATTGCATACATGTCATTTTGAAAAAATGGGTTAACTAAGAATGGGTATTATTGTCAACATGACAGCGACCCACAACATACAGCCCTGTTCGTTGAACTCTGGCTTTTATATAATACCAAACACCTGCCGACACCACCCCAAAAGCCCCGATGACATGAATACCATTGAAAATCTCCGGGCTTATTTGGATGGATAATTCCTAGAATATAGTATTCCGTCCAAAGCCACCTAAAATAAGTATCGTTAGTCTTGGGAAGTTCATGAACGAACTAGTTCAATTGAACGATTCAATCAATTGAACTAATCAGACTAGATGAAATTTTTACTTTAAATATTATGATGCCCCGTACACAACTTGTATAAATCGGCTTGACATCGCTGACCCATTCTCCTTTTTTGAATGTGAATCAAAGGCAACGAATGCAAGTACATATATTTATTATAACAATAATTGTTTACATGTTCATGAGATTTGCCAAAACTCAGCTTAAAAAATTCTTAAGGCCTCATTAGTTTTTACTTTTCTACGTTCTGTGCCGTTCGTTTCTGTAAAAAATATTTTTTACTTGTTCTGTGTCTGAACTTTCGAATTTGGACGATATAATTATAGGATTGAATTTTGTAAATGTTTGCAAAATGCGTTTTACTTGACAAAAATATATAAAAAATCTTTAATAATTTGAATTAAAATAAAATATTCTGACTTAAAACGAAATTTGTAATATTTCATTCCACAAAAAACTAATACATACAAACTCTTGGCTGTCACTTAACGTTGTATTATATTTTCTACAGAATAGTGCGCAACAGAACAGAACGAAAAAGTAACAACAAACCGCACAAAGTTTTTAAATTGAACAGAAACAAAACAGTTTATTCGTAACAGAACAGAACGTACAAACTAATTCTGCCTTTATACTATCCAAAGTCAAATGACTTTTACTTTGAATTTCTTGCCAAACTGAAAACAGCTGGTGAGTATTTTATCTAACGCGCGCACCTGTATAAATATACAGCGAATATTCTGTGATTTGAATTTGAAACAGTTTTTTTGCGTAAATTTCAAAGTCCACTCAAAACGTATTTTAACACGTTCGCCACTCAGCGTCACATATATGTGACGTGGGATGTTTCAAAAAAAACTCGATGTCACATACATACACATATTTGTCGTAAATTTACTAAAATGTACTAAGCTGTTATTTCATGAAAGTTTGTAGGAAGTAATTTTCCTGCACGTTTTAGTCTCTGGCAAAGTGTCAGATATATACGAATGCTGCGGTTTGTATGTGCGCTAAGCCGTTATTTTAAAATTTCGTTTTTTCGAGGTGTATTCCCCGAAGTTTTGCAGTGTGCTAATTTATGTGAAAATAAGTTTGAAATACGCTTTTATCAGTTCATTCGTGTCACAATAGCCATAGAAGAAAGTTCTTATAAGTAAGTGTGAATATTAATATTAAAAATTTTAAGGTAAGGATAGATCGGATCAAATGGTGTCGTATTAAGCGTGTCCCAGACGATCAATTCGTTGATATATGAGGGTGTTTTTTCACCTGATACATATGTATATCGCATCAGAGTGCCTGTTGGATTTATAATAAAATAAATGTCGAAAATCCATTGACACTCCTGTCGTTTAGAGAAAAAATTATAAAAGCATATTTGGGTGAACCTCCCAGACAAAGATTATGGCCGACTTCCTAAACGCAAGTTGCAATGCATTATTTAAAAAAAAGCTTATGCAATGCTAAACATATCTTAAGTGCAACCTTGCGTTGCAGATACATTTTTTGCATTTTATCGGCATTTAGGAACGTCGATATGCAACTCATACATAAAACAAATGTCAAAAACACTTTCCACTTTTTGTCTCTGCAATATAAAGTGTTTAATTATTTAAATAAAATCTATCAATTATAAATAATTTTTTAAAAATAAAGAAAAAAATACTTACTCTGCCATTGCAGTTCAAATGTTTGCATACAAAATAAAAATGATGCGCGATTTTGACAGCTGATACTCATTAAAATGAGTTGCCAAACGATTAGGAACATTGGACGTTGCCAGAAATTTTACATATGCGTTTACGAAGTGTATGCATTGTAAATATGCATCGCAACTTGCGTTTAGGAAGTCGGCCTATCTGTTGATGTAACACCCAGTACATCCCCTGCTGCTCATTTTCCAGACATGACCAAAGAGGGTGATATACTTGGACTATGCCCATATCTATGCTTAAAAGACTGGCACATCCAATAAAGTATATATAGAAAATAATAACAATGTTTAATTTATAATAAAAAAATCAGTTTATGTTTTATTGATAAAAATCAAACTATTTAGTGACTCCCATATGTGACACAAGTACTTCCCAAAACTCATGACACTTATATGTGACTTTTATGTAGTCACAAATACGTGACACACAGTATATCTTAAGGAAATTGCTTAGAAAACTCGTGTCACATTTATGTGACATATTATTATTGTTCGTGTTTTTTTGAAAACGCGAAAAATCAATGAGTGACGAACGTGTTAATATACATATAAAAATATTTTTATAATAATACTAATAACTAAACAAAAATATAAAACCAAAACAAATTTATATATGCCTGGAAAAAAATATGGCTTCATTTTACCAAGGATGGTACTGACTGTTGCAAATTTATGACACTTTTAGGTTCTTTTTAAAAATAAAATTTTCTAGAAATTTGTATACAAAAACATCTAAATCTTACTAAAATCACAAGAAATTTAATAAATTTTTATAGTGCAAATTCATTAGTCTTTAAAATTGAAAATATGAATTTTACTAATCCAAATTAAACAAAAAATTTGATTCGTAAAGATATTTCGTTTTCGACGAATTTAGACAAACGAATTAAAACATGTAATTTACATGGAAATCATAGCCCCAGTAATTGTTGAAGTTGTATTTATGTTAGATATTAAAGTGTCAACACAGTCAATATCTTTTATTACTTTAAAATGCAACTAAGTTAAATAACCCGCCAATTTCCTTTTGTATTACATTTTTGTCTCACTCACTTATATTTCTTATTACAATAAAGATCATTTTATTAACAGTAATTACTATAGAATAAAATTTCTAATAATACTTACTAAAGTTCTCGTTACAAGAAGATTTTTGTTTCATGTATTTAAAATCAAATAGGTAGATTCATCTTTCTGCGATTATCCGAAATATGCTGAACTATGATTTGATTAAAGAATTGAAAAATTTAATTTTTAAGCTACAATATAAATGTTTGGTTTTGCGTGGTGTCATACCATAAGCACTTTAATGTGAACCAAATTAGATAACGATGTTGCCATTATTAAAGATTCAGTTAAAATCATGTACAAACTTAAGGGAAAATTTGAAGTACTTTTTATAACTTCATGCTCTTTTACATTATTAAGGTCAGTGAAATTGCTAATAAGTAGTATTTCCTTTCCGTTCTACGAACAATCATTCCTAAAACTCACTGGATTTTACCGCCATCATCACGTTTATTTAACTCAATAGTAGGCAAATCGACAGATAGCTTAAAAGATTAAACTAGTATTCAATCACTCATCTACCCAAGGCTAGCTTACACCCCACCCTTGGCCGTAGCGCAGCAGTGGAACTAACTTTTAGAATATAATCCAACTTCATTATCCTTTACCATTTCGTATAAAGTGCGCTTTCGTAGCTAAGAAATCAAGGCTTGTTAATTATAATTAATCTACACAAACACTATTTGTTTTTTTCTAACCAAAATACGAAACAAGTCACATTCATTTATTTTTATTGAATTCATACATTAATTAGTTATAAACAATGAAATGTAAACAAACTTTGCCATACCATCAAAAATTACCGTAGCATTTAAGGTTATCAAGTTTTCATATGGCTCGACAAAGATTATGCAATCAGTTCAACGTTGAAAAGAGCTTTTGAACTAACTGAACGACATAGTTCAAATTTAAGGATTGAACTAAAATTATCGACCACTAAAAGGAACTAAGATGGCACAAGTCTAAATGTCTTAGTTTAGTGAAATCTGAAGCATAATACATACTGCATATTAGAATTTAGTTACTTTGATCTTGTTCGAAATAACGGATACCCACATTCTTTCCATGGAGTTGAGCAAACTCGAGCTCCTCTCCAGAGAAATTGCTAACAATTAATTTTTAACTGGTCTCGGCATATCATTGTTGTTGGTCGATCTGATTTAGGTATTTAAATATATTATTATTATTAGATTTATTATTCAATTCCTATCACAAGATTTATATCTTATAATTTACAGTGATAGTAAGTTACATGGCACATTAAACACAAACTTGTATCATTAAATTAAGCTCTAGTTATACATTTAGATTGATAAAAATAAATTAATTAATGTAAATGAATATTAAAGATTTTTGAAATAAAGTAATAATTCCTTTTTAAAGGACGATGTGTTGCTAAGTGTTTGAAAATGTGACGGTAATCTGTTCCAAAGACTAATTGTAAAGTTAAAGAATTGTCTCGAAGAGATAAGATATTTATATTTGTGAGAAATAAAATTTTTACCGCGTAAAGATTTTGCAAATATAACTCGGCGCTCTTATATAAATATTATTTTGTGGATCATAAAGAGGCTTTTGTATTTGAGTAGAGTATTAAAACTCATACCATATAGCTGAAAGGAGCACAATGAAATGCTATCAGTTCTACTTCGGTTTAATACCCCAAAATAAAACTGAAGGGAGGTTAACCACGAAAAACACCAAAAAGGGACGATGATAGTATTCAAGCGTTGTTAACGCGAAATAATTTTATGTCTGCAGTACAGCTGAAAAATTAATTAAAGTATCTAATTCCGGAATGGACTATTGGATCCGCGCAGAAGGTTCCCATGTTGAGCAAAAGAAGACAAACAAAATAAATAACAAATTTTTGCTAAAGTGCTCTGAATGGGCTGGTAAGTAAGATGTAAAATATCGAAATATGACGAACGACAACAATGCGTATCATCCAAAATTTACTTCAAAAACCATAAAGCACTTTGGGGGAAACATTATGATTTGGGGATGATAACCTAATAACCACACCTCTAAAGTCGTAAAGGAGTGGTTCATAAGCAAAAATATTAACTTCAAGGAGTGGCCTTCACAATCACCGGATTTAAATTTAAATTCAGCTTAGACCCGCTGGAGAGTCGTTAAGGGCACAATCGCACCTCCCAATGCTATAAATAAGGAAAGTTTGTCGACAATCGTACAAGAAGTTCGGTATTCGATTCCTTTAGGAACTTGTCAGGCTCAAGCCGAACAAACAACCAGTTTTCAACAAAATACTAATAAATACTTCCACAAATTTCTTTCAAATTAACATATTTTTTTATCGGAAGATATCAATTGGTACATAAACTTTTTTACAGTGATAAGAACATATAAAACATGTAGTTATTATAAAAATTATAATTATGTAATCTAGATTTTGTGAATTGTTTAAAATTAAAATTTCTTTGAAAAACGAAAATTTATTAATTTAATTTTTTCCACCAGTACATATTCGATTTATTGGACGTTATGCTGCAATGGATTAAATGCCTTAATATATATTTCTTTTTCTTCATTATTTGCCAATTCTTGTTATATATTATCGAAGTTTAGAATATTCCCTTGCATTAAACGTTACTGATTTATTTATAACCGTTGCTTTGAATATTCTAGAAATGAATTTATAAATTATTAGTAAGTGAGCCTACATATTTATCTGCTCATAGCTGTATATACTTCTGAAGAAATTGAAAAAAAAGAGTTCGCAACATGAAGCGGCATTGCGTAAAAATATACGATTGTAATGAATGCCCCTCTGTTATGATTCACAAAAAAATTTATAAGTTGATTTGTAGTTTTCAAATTCTTATTATGGAGCAAATATCAATCAGCTGTTCACTTAGTTGTATTCGTTAAGTTGCTGTGCGTGTTGTGATTTACAAAGAAGGCAACTATTATAAGTTGTGAATCATAATACCAAAAAATTTTTGAGGTTTAACATTGAAAACTCAACTTAGTTGAGTTGTGAATCATAACAGGGGCATAAAATTTCACGCATATACTCATAGTTAAAAATTTAAAAAATAAGCGACAATCTGTGTATATAAAACATGAAAGAAAGTTTTGTTTGTTCATAGTTGAGCTTCTCTATAGACATGCAAACACCCCCCAAAAATATTCTTATTTTAAATCAAATTGGGAATATATTTCGAATATGTAATAAATGTACTACTACTGTATATCGTCACCTAAAATGCAAAATAACGTATTTCAAAAAATTAAAATTTGTATTTTAATGATTACGATTTACTACATCATATTACATAGTATGTGTGCAAAATTTCACGGTTCTGTTAACAAAAACAAAAAAGTTATGACCAAATTCAAAATAACGTATCATCAAGTGAATGATTTTATTAAACAAAACAAAAAATGTATCATCATCAGTGTTGTCAACTATTTACATGAAAAATACGCTGTCCGTTTGCTAAAAATTCGCTAAAAAGCGCTAAAGACCGTGAAAATATTATTTCAATATCTCAAACAGTTTCCATATTATACAGTTTTTTTTCTCATGAAAACTTATGAAAAGTGGTGTTACGTTATTTTGCATTTTATATGACGATATACAAACATGTATAAAAATAATAATAAAAACAATCTTCTGCAAAATTAAAAGGTTTTGGACCTTACGAACATTTTGCGAAAAGGTGTCGTTTTTTTTTGTAATAAAATAAATGGATTTACGAAATAAATGTATCATCAAAAAACATATTATTAAAATTTAAAATTATAACATCTAAATCTCCTGTTTCCCGTACTCATGAACTGCAATGTGGCGTCTGATATGCCAAAACCTTTTGTTTACTTTTTTTATTTGCAACTAGTCAAACATACGAAGCCATTTTTGGTGCAGGGTTTTAAGTGCAAATGAAGTAGTGAATAAAATTCGTATATTTTGTTGTTGTGTTGTTGAAAATTGATGCACTTTTGCACACATTTGCACTGCCCAATGTGAGCAACCTCCCTTTATCATTTTGTATATAAACCTATGCACTATACTACCCTAAATATTGACATACTTTTTTTAAATGTTCTTCTCCAATTCCCTAAAAACCCAAAATATTGGGTTACAAGAAGAGTTTGTTGCTTGAATGTACATATGTATGTCTTTGGTAATTTATATTTGTATTGAAAGTACCTCTGGGTCTCTTTTTTCTGATAAAGTGGCATCTCCATTTACAACTTCTTTCTTATCCAAATCTTCGATTTTCTCCATTTTTTCGGTAATCTCATCTTCAGTCCCTTTTTTGGTTTCGGTTGTGATGTCAACTGATCTTTTGCTTTGAGCTTTACCCATTTTTTTTCTAAAATAAAGAAAGATATTGCAATTATCATTTAATTGAATTTTGATCGAATACTAAAATTTAGAACATTTCTGTTATAACGATAATAATAAAAATATATTTTTTTTAATTGTAATTAAAATGTTTTATTCACGAATCTTATAAGCTAAATAAGGTATATGAGATTTTACTTAAGCGTAGTAAATCTAATAATTGAACAAGGAAACTATTAATAATACCGTCTTTGTCACAAAAACCTCTTACAAACTTTGAAAATGTAATAATGAAATTTGGTAAAACAAACGTTAGTAAGATTCTTTTTAGCAAAAGATAGCGACTGTTTAGTAAATTTCTTATTGTTTCATAATTCGACAATCTGCATTTTTCATTAAATGACAGCGTCAGATCATTGGCGAAAGCGTTTATCTTTTTGTATTTAAATCTATTGTGCAGTAAGTCCTTTCGGAATCTAGGGGGAAGATTATGAATTATTTTTAAATTTTCATTTTGAATAACCTGAAGTGTTTTTGTATGTGTCTTAGCAGTTTTGTGATTAATAAAAATAAATGTTTATTGTAATTACATTAGAAACTGATGTGATGTGTGTGAAGTTACGTTACAACATATTTTAGTGTGAAGATATACATAAATTTGTATTTATGTATATGTTATGACTAGGATTCTTAAATTTCAGCAAACTACACGATTTGAATAATTTGGGCAATTGTTATTAAAATCTCCGTATGTTGGCAGAAATATTTATGGATGATTACCAACCTTCAACAGATGGAGAGATGTTACTTAATCATAATCATTAATGAAGGGATTAGAATTATGTGACACGAAATAAAGATAAAGGGGGAATTTTATTGATTAGATAACTTTTCTTAGATTAACTAGAGGTTAATCAGGGTTAGGTGTTCTCTCCTTTAGACGGTCGTTTCCTTATTAAATAAGTAGGCACGAGTACGTATTTAATTATTTCTTCAATCCAAGGTAAGTATTTATTTATTTTCTTTTTCTTACGCGTCTTAGGTAGTATTATGCACGCGAGTATTTATTTTCTTCTTTAACAGTTTTTATTTTTATTATTAGATTTTAAAACAACTTACAAATAATTAAAAGCAGTGGTAAACTAAACCATTCAATTGGTTGAGGATAAGTGAAGTCTTAAATGATTTTTACCGAATTACTGCAACGTTATATGTAAATATATTGTGCCGTTATTCATCATAAAGTTTTTTATATTAAGTGCAATTTAAGTATACAGTTTAAGTTTTAAGTCAAATACAAATAGTACATGATTTTATAAAAAACGCATACAAACTGACAAAAATGTTTCCTAATAAAAAATTGTTAAAAATTAAAGCTTTGTTGCTATATTTTGCAATTAAAAAATTTTTCATTTAATGTTAAGTTTTATACCACGTTAAACCAATGTAGTTAAAAAAAATTAATCGGACTGTATATCTCGGGAATTCCCGAAATTTTTCAATCCCAAAATCACGGGAAATTAGTCCGGGAAATTCACGAACAATTGATTGTTTTTTTTTAAACAAAAATCCTTATATTTCTTTCTGAAAATTAAAATTCGATTGTGTGAGCTAGTCAACGACTATAGTCACCAGATATCCAATGTTACCAATAATTCTTACATATCTAAAAGTAAAAT
This sequence comes from Gymnocheta viridis, assembly GCA_956483585.1. NCBI lineage: Eukaryota > Metazoa > Arthropoda > Insecta > Diptera > Tachinidae > Gymnocheta > Gymnocheta viridis. The sequence goes on from OY101444.1 coordinate 37,978,725, forward strand.
TTTTGTTTTTGGTTAAAATTTATATTTTTATTTATTTGTTCGCAGCAGGAATTTCCGCTATCCCGCGAATTTTAAATGAAAAATGAAAAAGTCCGGGAATAGAAAATCTCTACATCACAGTCTCCAGTCTTTAGAAAAATTCCATCAGATCTATACATCATTTAGGATTAGAAGTTATCTACTTTACGGGGTAAAATATTATTGTTGTAGAAATTACAAACGGTATACCGCTTTGCATATATTATTACTTCGAAACCTATAAAACCCCATAGATCACGTATTGTATAATTAAAGGTATTCCGTCTGATATTTTACACCTACTACTTTTACAAAATTGCGGAGTTGTATTTCTCAGTCTTGATCAACCTTTTCTGTATGCATACACCGTTTTTTTCAAATGCTTAAATAAACAAAATAAACTCCTTCACTAATGCCGTTTTCTTTTCTAAAAAAAATGTAACTTTTCTTTTGCTTTTTATAAAAAAAATTGCTATTCAAAGTTTTCTTAAGTACACAATTTTGCCTCGTAAATAATGATGATACAATAATTTATAATAAATTCAATATTTAAAAAAAAAATCATAATATTGCAAATTTTCAATAAAAAGGGCGAAATATGTTGCACTTTTTTTAAGAAAAGACAACGCCATAAGTTCTTTAATTAATTTAAATGTTAAAACTAACATATGAGACGAAAATAATTTAAAAATAAAAAAGTTACTTTAAAAAATCCTTTACGGGGGCTTGGCATTTGCAAAGTTCGAAAACTCGATCTCAAAGGAAACGCGTGTTTCATGCAGTACACTACACTGAATTTAAGTATTCTTAGAATATCATAAGGGAATGATTGGTAATAATCCATGAAGATTACCCTTTTAATAATCTATCTAGTTTTGGAATTTGCAACCATTTATGAAATATTCTATAAGCTATTAAAAATCGGGTTAACGTCAATAAGACACATTAAAAAAAAAGAGGATTTAAAGGAGCGAGAAAACTAATTTCCATGTTGCCAAAATAGACGAATGATCACCGTAAATTACTACGAAATTATGCATTTTCTTATTTGGTGACGTGAATATCTCTAGCGGAGTTCACTGTTTCAGCAAATGGTATGACAAAAGTGCAAATGCAAAATTTTGTTGTGGAATTTCATAAAGTTTCGATATTTTGCGTTTGCAATTTTGCAAGACCATTTGCATCAGACTGCGCTCGGCTTCTATAATTTTGAAATAATTGCAACTTTTTTTTTATAATACCAGCATTTTCGAAGTTAATTTTTATTTAACAATTTCGGATTATTTTCGTCTTGAGATTTTTTTTTACAAAAAAGATATCTTTACATCGAAAAATATTTGAAATCAGTTATGTGCTGTCTACCTCTCATCATCGATATGAATATTTTTTTGCGTGAAGTACCATCATACGTAAGACGTTCTTTAAAAAAAAAAAACAATAATCCTAATTTCCCATTTTTTATAAAAGTTTTTGTTCTTGTACAAATTAAAATCTCGTTTTTGTAACAGTTGCCTTATAATGGATTCTTCTAAAGCAGTTCTCCCAGAAAATATCTTTTCCGTTGACTAGTTTGAAATACACTGAAATTAAACTTTTAATTCCCGATGAAAATATACCGGGATCCACTAGTCTCGAAAATGCACTGGAAATATTTCCTGTTTGAGGACTATTTATAGCGTAACGATACACGCATAATTATACATGGAAAATAATTCTGGAAACTTACAGATCTTTATAAAAATAACGAAGTTTTGAAAACTGGCATAGAAAAATTGTATACAACTGCCAATGCAAGAAGCCGAATTTGTAATTTATTGTAAAATTATTTAATTTGCAAGTTCCAAATGTTTTTTTTAAATATGTATTATTTTAATTATGTATGTGTTTTTACATATTAATGTTTTAATTATCTTTAACTATATAGCCCTTATATTTTTGAATAAAAATATCTTGTCTTTATTTCACATTTAGAATTGTTGATTATGGTCTTATTTTACTCGTACTTCTTCCATAGAATACGCCACAGTACATTTGTACATTGTACAAATACCACTTTTATATTTCTGTACCACTTCGAAAAAAAATTTTTTTGTTGCATTGCTCGGCTGCTGCGTGCTGCCTATAAAGATATTTTATTAACTTTCTTCATTGTACCTTTGCTTTATTCCTTGGATGATGTCCTCTTTATACTTGTATTATGTACAATGCCCAAGCAGCGAAATTGAAACCAGTTTCAGAGAATCAAAAAACCTTTTTGTTAATTTATTAGGGTCCGACCACAAAAATTTTCGCCGAACACCAAACTTTGGATAAATTTTTATACGTTTGTATATACGAGTATCATCCAAAATACGTAAAAATTTAACTCTGTAAAATATTAAAATACAAAAAGTAGTACGTTGTCAAAATAAACTTGAAGGTTTTTCTAGTCAATGAAAAATTATACCGAAGTTCGGTTTCGGCCTGAGAAAGTGCGTTCGGTCGGGAACACAACTTATAACGGTTACAGAAGACAAAAGAAAACTTTCTTTTATATTGGTTATAAAAGACAAATTAAATATATAAAAATTTTTTACAATGGTTATAGAAGACTAAATTATTCTTTAACAATTAGTTATATTATTTTAAGACTTTTTCTAATATTAGTTATAACAGTCATGACCCAGATAAAAATTTTAGTTTTATTATCAAAATTGGTTGATATCTACATTGAAAAAAAATACTGCTATAACTTTTATTCTGATCACTTTTGAGCAGCCAAATTAATTTTAAAAATAGTTTACATATAAAATGTGACATTTAAATGTAAACTTCTGTATTCTATTTACTATAGAAGTGTGTACGTAAATCAATTGACTATATTTCAGCAATTTTTTTTTTGTTCATGTTGAAAATAAATTTTGTAAGTTTTCAAGATTCACTAGATAACAAAAATAATACGTGCCACGATAAAAATAGTTTATGTTTATATCAATCCTTTATCGTGTACAATTTTTCTTAAATATTTAATTTCTGTATTGTTTACATCCCTTTGTCTGTCGCATTTTGTATATTATTATAAAGTGTTTTCAGTCGTAATTTTGCAAATTTGCAGTGTATATTTTGATAGATAGTGGGTGTACTTTTTGAATATGTTGCATTTCAACGTTAAAAAGATAATTTACTCAAATAATCTGTCAAAAAGTTATTACAACGTTTATACTCACGACTTATTCACAAATAAAAAATACAAACACAAATATTTCCGGCGAGTTACTTATATTGTTTTGCGAATATCTAAATCACGAAAACATTTTCTGATTACAAATAAAGTATAGGACTTTACCAAATCTTTAAGCAGTTATAACGATTTTCATGATCGTACAGAGCTATTTGCATCTGCTTGTTAATAAAAAAAATTAAAAATTCGTAAATATTGTGCAAAAAACATGAAAATGAAATAAACACACCCCTTTTTAAATGTGTCAGACTAATTTTTGTTGGGTAACACCACTGTTGCCATATTTTTTTAAAAAAATTTCGAGTCGAACAAAAAAAATCTTTTTTTTTGCATTAAAAATCTTTTTAAGGTGATTTTATAGAAATCAAATTCAGTTCAAATTTATTTTAATTAAACTAACAGAATAAAAATTTTTTGTGGACATAAAATTAAATAGCATAAAATATACAAATAGGGCATATAGGTTTTTAACTTCAAGTTCTTCCTTTTAAAATCAAATTCAGGTATTTTAAAACAAATTCTGAATTGTCCATATTAAAACACATTCATTATTTTTTAAACCAAATTCGGCATTTAAAGATCAAGCTTTTTCAAATGAATTTTATCTAAAACGAGCTGGGTTTGATTTGTAAAATACGGAATTTGTTGCGGAAAATTCAAAACTTCTTTTTTAAGAACCTGGGGCAAATTACGGAATTTGTTGCGGAAAATTCAAAACTTCTTTTTTAAGAACCTGGGGCAAATTACGGCATTCGATATCGAATGAAATTTCCATAAAAATTCAAAAAATTGTGTATGAGATTTCGTTAGATATCGAATGTCGTAATTTGCCCCCTGAATTTGATTTGGAAAAGCCAAATTTGAAGTTAATTAGAGTAATAACGTATTTACATTAAATTCATAATTTTTTATGCTTACATACATACATACATTTTTTATTAAACTTGCTATTCATTTCTCTTGTTCGTTCAAAATTTGAACAATTACGATCAAATTTTTGGAAAAAATCGTTGGTGCTTAAAATACTACACAATGTTGGTGTATCTAATTTATTTCTTAGTTTGTTCTTATTGATATTGATTTGAAAAAAAAAATACTTTCGACGTTAGGTGTTGCTACTGGTATTGAAAAAGACTGTGTAAACTATTCTTTCAAACAAGGAAAAGCTTCAGAGCCATCGCAACAATTTGCATTCAAAATGATTTCCCAAAAATGTTTCAATATTCTTTTCGTCCAATAAATTATATTTTTTAAAATTGAAATGGAGCAATTCTCGCCATTCGTCATCAATTTGTTGAATATTATTCGAATCGATAATATTTGGAAAGAATTTCGTTCATTGGGAAAATACTTTTCATAATATTAGTAGGTGCCAGGAACTAAACACATTTAAAAAAATCGCTATCAAAATCAAATTTTTTTAATAAACTGTTTCATAACTCAACATAAAATTTTATGCAATTATTTCGAAATGGCGTTTCACCTTCATCTGATAAGTTATGAACAAAACTAAGTGCTATAGTTATTTGGGCTCCCTTAATATCTTTATGATAATGTTTAACATTAACGCAGTGTTATTTATGTACAATTATTAACATCAATTTTGTCAAACTTTTCGAAACAGATATATTCATCTTTTACAATTTATTCAAATAGTCTTTAATACAGACGACGAATTGCAGTATAAAGTAAAAGAATTTGTATATAAAAAGAAAACATCGTTGCAGTTTAATGGATGAAAGTAAACAGTGTTGTAGCGGTTAACTTCTTTTCACACTTTTAATAAAGTAAAGAAGAAAAAATTTGTAGTTTAGTTAACAGGAATCCCAAGTAATAGACTAAAATTGCAAAATACCATACATTAAAAAATATTTTTTTAGCTAAAAAATCTTTTAATCTTTTCGGCACCTCAAAAAACTTCAAAAATAAAATAAATATTCACATATGGTAACACTGAGTAGCACATAATTAAATACCTTGGAATTCATTTTAGTAATCTTTTATATGGGAAAGCATATAAAATAATGGGAATTTTTACAATTTTTAAAAATAAAAGTTTACCAATGAAAACAAAACTTCTTTTGTATAAAACAAGTATTAGACCAGTCTTTTTATATGCTTTTTCCAATTTGGTTTAGCATTTCTCCTACTATATTAAAGGAGTTTGAGATTTTTGAGAGAAAAGTTTTGAGGTGTTGTATCGGGAAATACTACCAATCACGAAATAAGAGATATTCAAATGTCTTTCTTTATTCAAAATCCAAAGTCATTCCATGGTCATGTTTGTGACATGATAAAAAGGTTTGTGCTTAGGATTTTGGACGACTCTCAGTCTTTTCAATTGGTCAAACATAAATTACTTATCGGCTATATGTTATATTAATGAACATCCCCCATCTTTTAATATACATAAATACATCACTTGGTTGTGACTTTTATGACATATACTTTTATGATTTATACTCCTGCTACTCATAGCGGATAAGGATGTACAGTTGCAAAAATGGAAATAGCAGTACCACTACATTTTCGATTATGTTTTAAGTTATGCATGATAAAAAAGTTTTTATTTTTTATTCAAATTATAAGAGGTAATATATATTATAACAGAAAATAAAATGTATGAAAATTCAATTCCGGTTGGTAAAAACAAAACTTAACAGTAAAAAACGGTATTCATACTTAACATAAAAATAGCAGTGGCTACAGGTATTTCGAATTCTTTCCAAAATACACGGAAGAAAATAACTTTTTTAATTTAGATTTAATATTAATTGCCTAGTACTTTGTCGCAAATCCCTTATTTTTTATAATGGCAACACAGCGACGTGGCATTGAGTTTACTAAGTCTTGACATCGACTTACTGGGATTTCCGTCCAGGCTTTTTGAACAACTTCCCAAAGCCGCTCGCTACTAGATGGTTTCAAGTCGTGTACAGCTTTTTTAATATCTCCCCAAAGATGCTCAATTGGGTTGAGGTCGGGGGACTGTGCTGGCCACTGCATAACATCAATGTTGTTGACACGCAACCAATCTTTAGCTTTTCTACTAGTATGCTTTGGGTCGTTGTCCTGCTGGAAGACCCATTTTAGCGGCATTTCTTCACCACTGTATGGTAACATTACATTTTGCAGAACTTCAACATAAGCGTGTTGATCCATAATGCTAGTAATTTTATGTATGGGGCCCACACCATAATACGAAAAACAACCCCATATCATAATTTTTGTTCCACCGTGCTTAACAGTTTTCACCGTATACTGTGGTTGACATGCTGAAGATGGTGGACGGCGAACATATTGCCTACACCCAGAATTTCCATACAGAACAATTTTGGACTCGTCAGTCCACAAAATATTTCGCCACTTGCTCGCAGGCCAATCGACGTGATTTCTGGCGAAATCCAAACGGATATCTCTATGTGTTTTTTTAAGCAGTGACTTTTTTCTAGGACTTCTCGCAAAAAAATTTGCATCTAGAAGTCGTCTTCTGACCGTCATATCGATAACTTCTAAATTTAATTCGCTTTTTATTTGCCTGGCTGATTTAAAGGGATTACATTTGGCAGTCTTACGATATTTCGATCGTCCTGGGGTGAAGTTTTTCTTTTACCGCTTCAACTTTCTGCTTTGTCTTTATATTTTATTGCGTTTGAAATCATTTTTGCATATCTAAGTAAGATTTTCCGTCTTTCCTCAGTTGTAAAATTAATTTTCGTTGCTCAATAGTGCAATGTTTAGCGCGACCCACTCAAGCCAAAAATTATCGGGAAAAAGTGTATTTAACATTAAATGTACTGTACACTAATATCATTTAACTTACTTTCACTTTATTCTCCACAAATATATATTTTTTATATAAAAATTAAAAGAAAAATGACTCGGTCGTTTAGCACTGCTATTTCAATTTTACCAAAAAAGACGTTTTACAAATATAATTTACCGTTATTTTCAGACTTACCAAACTTATATCAAAAATAATTTATTGAAAACAATAAACAGAATTGCCAGATTACTAAAATGTATGAAATTTGATTTAAACATTTTTTAAGTACAAAGTACACCGTTTAAAAAAAATATACTAGTGGTACTGCTATTTTCATGTTAGCAACGTATATATGTATTTATATTTTGTTTTTTTTTACAATATTAGATTTAAGTTTAGTTTTAAGTTATTTTAAAGAAAATTTTGGAGTGATATTTAGAACTTCATCAAAATATGAAAGCTTGGGGAGCAAGAGCGTGCATACTTTTTATAACTTTTATAATTTAATTAAATATTTTCTGTCAAGCTTGTTGCTGAATACTTTTTTGTAAATTAAGATATTTCATTATAGTCTTAAGTATTTTTCCCTTCTAATATTGTAATAATTTTAAGTTTGTTTTCATAAAAGAATTATAAAAAAAGGCTCAATAAATATTAAACTTAAAACTTAAACTTGGGTAACACATTTGTTTAAAACAAACAAAAACTGCTTGTCTTCTTTGGCATGTCAGCAGAAACACCCATTTTCTTGGCAAAATCAATCCTGCGACACCCAGACAAAATGTAGCACACTATTCTCTACCATATGCTGTTGATTCTGTTATTCCAGAGGTTCTCTGTGGTGTTAATATCTGGAATCTGTGTGGGCAATGTCAACATCTCTTCCGAGCGATATTCCAAAAAATATTTTACCATTCTTTATGTGTGTTTCGAGTGGTTTTCGTGCATGAAAATCAACTGAACAACGAAGAGTCCTTCATACGATCATCAGATAGAAAAAAATGACATTTCCGTTTTGTTGAAAACGACATACATATGTATGTAAGCCCTTTTCCACAGCAAGATAGTACAAGAGATCACTGTTAAATGCTTTTATTTAGCTGAACTTTTTTTTGCCTAAGTATTAACTTTTTAAAGTACCTATTTAAGTTATTCACAGTTGCTTACTTTCAGCACGCAGTCTGCACTTAGTTATGGGTGAAGCTGTAACTAAATGATAACTTACTAATACATTCAAACAGCTGATTGATTTATTTACTTTATTTATTGGTACATATTCTACAAATTAAATTTGCAGAATATGGTTGCACAAAAATGGCGCCATATGTCTTCACATAGGAAGTAGCAACGTGGTTGTCAACGAAATTCCACAAAAGAACCGCAATACTATACAGTTATCCGTGGCAAATCAGTCAACCAGTGCGAGCGAGACGAAAAACTCTCGAAGGCCGAACAACACACGCAAGTCTGATCGCACTTAAGAAATAATTACGATGACGCGAGAGCTGTTCTTCAGCCCAGAGCTGCTTAACGACTGCTGATTGATTTATATTGCGTCCAAAAAACATCCGTACAAAAAATACACTAGAGATGTGTTTTTGGTCAAAAAAAAGTTCTATTGAATACCTTTACTTTTACAGCTCCTTATATTAATTGATTTATATACAATCTATGAAAAAAAAATACTTTTTTAGGATTTGTATGAATGTTTTAAACAATAAAAATTTGTTTTTTTAATAGCTTCATAAGCTTTTTAATTAATTACAGTAAGTATCGTTGAAAATATTATCGAAATTTCATTATCTTTACATGCCAATATGCAGGGTTGCATTTCTTACATCAGCTGAAAGCAGCAGCTGCACTAGTTATGAATTGTGAATAAGATCTGTAAATATCTGTGAACTATTTTTTAGTTTCTGTTTTATTAGTTTCGACTTTGATTATGATTTATAAATAAATATGTATGTACCAATAACTTTTCTAATAACAATTTCGTGTTATCATAGGAATTTATTCTATGAAAAAAGTTGTATAATAATCGGCCAAGTAGTTGAAAAACATCTCACATATTTGTAAGGGCGTGGTAATGACCACTTTTCTAATCATAATTTTGTATTATCACAGGAAGTTTCATAAGAATCGGTTTAGTATAAATAATTGAAAAATAATCACAATTATTGTGATTATCGTTTTTATGGCGAAAGACGGACGTTTTTAAATATGGTGCCGTGGTTGGCAAAAACGCCAACGTTTGCACTAATATAAATATCTCACCATGAACTAAAGTTGAGTGCAAAAGATGTTACACTTTTACGGTTATTTTACACAACATACTATGATTTTGAAACGAATATTCCATCTAATTGAAATTTAAACGTCGATAGACCTGAGTCTGGAAGGACACATACGTATAACATTTTTTTTTAAATATGGCCACGAAGAGGGAGGGAGGGGGTAGCTTCCACTGAATTTCACGTTAACAAAGTCACGGGTAAAAGCTAGTTGTATTATAATTATTACCTAAGAAAATTATTCGTATAAATAAATCAATTTTTTTCATTACTTATTTTTGTTTTAACTGATGATAGCATAATGAAAATTTATCACGTATAGACTGATTTTCATCTTGATATCAAATGTCATTTTGTATTGACGTTTTTTTATCTTAAGTTTTTTTTATTAACAACGAAAAGGCAAAATATTTGCTTTACAAGTATAAAATAAATTCATTTCATTACAACTTTTTAATATACTGATTTTGGAGTTTTTACATTAAGGAGTGGTGCATTCATAACATAAAATCATCAATGTCTTCCCCCAATACGTTGATATTTGCAGTCAGCGTGTACACTATGTTAATATTTTGTAAATTACCGCTTAAGTAAATTCACCTTTATTTCTCTTCATGTAACGAACATTAATCACTTATCAATTTATTTATTCTATTATTGATAAATGTTTAGAACACACAATGACAAAAATTATTTGCACATAGTCAAAGAAAATAAAACTTCTTTAAGTTCATAAATTATAACGGCATTGCTTCCGGTTCACAAATAACTAATAAGTACTTACACGTTTAAAAATAAAAGAAATTGTTTACAGAAATCAATCACATAAACATTTTGTGTAGAAATAAATGTTGGGTTTTAAATATCAATCTAATTAATAATAAAATAAATAAATTTTGTTTAAAACGTTGAAAATAAACATCCGCTAAATACGAACGCGCAGAAGCAACTGTGACAACCCGAGTGCGTTTAATACCTAATACGGGTAGAATATTGGATAAGAGAAACTTATCATACAAGTTGTTGGTTTAGTTTGGTTCACGCACATAAAATAGTAAGCATTTACATAAAATGGTGTATAAATGCGGGTTGGTTTAAGTTATTAACAATTGTATTGTATTTATAATTGTACTATTTTGATTACACATATTTTCTTTATTTTTATCACATTGAAAGAAATAATTTACTTTAATATCTTTATAAATAATCAAATTATCAGAATAATCAGAAATATTGACCCTACATATATACAGCTGTGTGTTCATCAAAATAGGAATAAATTCAAGGCTGGGCAGTATTTGAAATACAAATACGTATTTTGTTTTTTAAATACATATCCTGCAAGTATTTTTAATTTTAAATACATACATACAAGATGGGTAAGTAAAGAATCCAAAATCTTGCAATTTATACTCTGGAGGAAAATTATAAAAAACCAAAAATTACACCCGGAAATATCAGAAGTACGAGTAGAAGCACCAGTAAAGAAGACAATGATTTTGTTGTTTTCGTAGATTTGGAGTTGGAATTTGTCAGTTTCCTCAGTGACAAGAGCAAAGACATTATCACTCTTGACAGCTATCCAAATATAGAGTATTCATAGAATTTAATACAAGTTTGTGCTCATAAGGACCTGTAGAAAGATTATTTTCTTCAGCAGGTTTTATTTATTATCCGACAAGAAACAGTTTGTCTGATGCTACATTAAAAAATCTGATATTTATGAAAGGAAACAATTGTTTTGTTAATTAGTTTTATCTAACGTATTTTTTTTGTTTGAATAAAAATTGGTGTATTTTGTATTTTAAATACATACATGACGTGAAAGTATTTTGTATTTGAAGTACGTACAATAATTGGAAGTATTTTGTATTTTAAATACATACATGATGTGCAAGTATTTTGTATTTTAAATACATGACCACCAAGTATTTTGTTATTTTGTATTTTAAATACAGCAAACCATGTATTTCGCCCAACTATGAACGTACTTAAACAAGATATTTAAACTCCGTAGACAAAAAAAATTGTTTCACTTATTTTCTGTAAGAGTAATTTTATTGATTAATTTCCTACTTCAAGTTTTTGGAAATTCTATGAAAAAAGATATCAAGATCTGTCTCGAATAATAAATTTAACAATATATTTTTAATAAAATCGTCTTTAAATAAGCTGTTCAGAAATATATGAGTGAGTAACCCTGATTGTTATGAACTAAAACTACAAAGAATGAACTAACTTCTTTGGGAATAATTCAGTCAGTATTTGGTTAAATAGATTTCATTTTTGATGGAGGCATCATGACATCGTTGTAGCGGAATTCGTTGCAATGCATCTCGCAATACATTCATTCGCATTCGAAGGTCTTTTGACTGAAACATTTTTATACACGTTTCCCCTCAGATGTTCAGTGAAGTTTAGGCCATGAAACTGGGGAGTCCACGATATATCCTAGTCCTCATTGATTCGAAACCAATCCTTCGCAAGTTTACCCGTGTTTGGGCTGGAAGCTTCACAGTCATAAGTTTTATTCCAAAAAATAATTTTTATTGATTAGTTTTCAAGTTTGTTTTTTGGTCGAAAAATACCATTTAGTTTTATAGTTAAATTTTTTGTTTGGAAAATAATTGTGACGTTCCTAGTTTTAGTTTTTGTTTGAAAAATAATATGTAGTTATTTTTTAAGTTATATTTTTGCTTGTAAAACAATTAAGTTTGTTTGTTTAGAAAATAAGCTTTATTTTTTGCTTAGAAAATAAAAATTATTTAACAAATAAGGGTTTATATACTTTATTGGCGATAAATTTCAATCAACAGATATTAGTTTTAGGGCAGAAAATATTGACAAATATGTTTCATCTGGCAAAAACTAAATAAAAAACAAAGCCAAAGTCCTTTTATTTGCCAACCAAAAAAAATTAAACTTCTAAAATATCCAATATTGCCATACGAAACTATATAACGGTATTGCTATTGTATTTTTTTCTATTTCGGTGTGAGCATTTGAATCGAAACTCGAAATCGATGCATACGGTATAATTTGGGTGTGCTTTTTTGTTAATAACACTCCATAAGAACTAAAAACACCCCTTTAAATTTAAAGAACATTAAATAGACGTTAACTTTATGAATGAAACCCTAATTATTTGAAATAAAAATTATCTGGTTTCAAGCTTAAATTTTTTAAAACATATTATTTTGATTCTTTAGCATAGCTGTTCATTTAATCTGGTTCTAATAGATATTGAGCTCGTTGTTTTGTAACAACGTAAACAAAAATTTTTATGTATGTAATTTGTTACATGCCCAGCAAGGCACTCTTTAACCCATTTTTTACGTTTCAAAAGCAATGGCACATTACTTTTTAGCCATTTATTCCAAACTTGTATTGACTTAGTTAGTAATCGTTTTTTTAAACAAATTTCAATTAACTTTAGGCCTGTAAAAATATCGATATCTTAAAATCATCATAATAATAAATATTAAAGTTAAGCTATAAACACATTCACGACAGCTGGCTACACGGTTACATGACTACAAATGTCGCCTTGTTTCCAGCTACTTAATTATTTTGAAAACGACAGCTACATAGTAAGAATCTGATTCATTTACGGCCTTTTCTACATATTGAAAAATTTCGCGCTTTATCGCGATATTATTGACTCAGTGGCCTTTTTATTGCTTCATTGAAATTTTAAGATTTTATAAAAAGATGAACACAGAATATAGATCTAATATGCAGGAACTTCATTACCTTTATTTTTATGCAAAAATTATTTTTACACCAAAGCGTAACACCAAAAAAATTGCAATTTTTGCATTTAATTTTATTTTACATTAAAAAACATTTCTTAGCAATAATTTCCTTTACATATTTTGTTATATTGTGAACTGTATTTTGTTTCGTAGCCAACAAAAATAGAATTAAGTTTAATTTGACTACACGACAAAAATAGCATGTAGTCGTGAAAATAATCATTTTCATTTAATTACATGTATTCTGTTTTTGACAGGTTGTAGTCGGTAGCCTGTTGTTGTGAATGTGTTTATAGCTTTAGTTTTTACTTTTCGTTGCCGTTCTGTGTCTTTTTTTCTGTAGAAAATATTCTGTAGAAAATGGTCTGTGTCTGAACTTTCAGATGTGGACGATGTAATTAATGTAAATGTTTGCAAAATGTTTTTTATTTCAGAAAAATATATAAAAAATCTTTTAAAAATTTTAATTAATATAAAATTTTCTTACTTTAAATCCAAAATTTGTAATATTTCACGCCATAAAAAACTAATACATAGAAACTCTTGGCTGTCACTTGACGTTGTATATTTTCTACAGAATAGTACGAAAGTAACAACAAACCACACAGTTTTTCAATTGAACAGAAACAAAATAGCTGATATGTAACAGAACATACAAACTAATTCTGCCTTAAAGCATTAAACACATTGACCACAGAACGATAATTTTGACAACCAGTACAGGCGGCAGCAGTCAAATTAAACTAATTTCCAGCGTTGTCGACTTTAAAATTTTAAAACGCACAAAAAAAAACGCACCAAGTTTAGAACAATCTCTTATTTAAAATGTTTATTGAAATCATTTTGTATAAAAATTATATTTTTGTATTAAAAATATAACAATACACCAGTCTTCTACAGTTGAGTTCAAAAAAAAAAAAAAAAACAACAAAAATAGATAATTTTTTATTTTTATATTCTATACTAAACTTTTTAAAAAGAGTAAGGATTCAAAATGAATAACAATAATAATAATCAAAAGTTTGATATTTTCATAATAAAAATTTATAATATACACAGTATGGTTGGCTGATTTGTAAAGAAAAAATGCTTGCGATATTGTGCCATTGATTTTTCGATAGCTTTTGGCATGAGGAAAAAAAGTTCCACGACATATCGAAAAAATAATATTCGAGGCGACCAAATTTCAATTCAAATTTAGAATTTTCATTAATAAATTTCAATTTCATCAAAAATAATTCAATAATTTAAAAATAAATAATCAAGCTCATTCCCGTTGACGATACTGATGTCACGTCAACACAATACCCGTTGCCGAAAACAACTGACTACTATTGACAGGCTCGTGTTATTTTCTAGACCTTATAGAACAGAAGTACACTTTCATGAGCACAAAATTGTTCTCGACAGAGAGTTGAGAAGATAAAATTTTTTGGTATTGTGTTGACGTGAAGTCGATGTTGCTCACACTGAAACAAAATTTGTGTTGAATTTGCTTTGGTGTCACCAAAAACTAAAAAAAGGCACCGAAAATGATGCGAAACGCGCCCAGTTGACAACGCTGCTAATTTCTATTTTTGTTAGCTAAAAATAACAAGTGTTGACAATATAACAAAATATGTAAAGCAAATTAGTGCTTAGAAATATTTTTATTGTAAAATTTAAATATTACAATATACATACGAGCATGTATATGCCTCGAGTTTTTAAATAAATTTGTTGTATTGTTATATATGTACATACATGTATTCAAAATAAGTAATTGTATTTTTATAATATTGAGTGAAGTTTATGCATGTGTGGAGTAATGTATGTTTTTTAAGTCCCGATCATACACAAAGTATCAGCATGGAAAAATACTTCAATTCTGATAACAAAATTGATAGTATTGTTTGTCGGTCTCTCCTACAGTTGAGCGAGCGTAGCGTAAAAATTTAAAACTGTTCACTCTAGCTATTATACCTCAAATGAGATCTTATTTTCTTTGCTTTTAGAATACATACACAAAGTAGGTAGTAAATAGCTTAGGTTGCACAGGCAGCCGATTGCAAGCAACCGGCCCACTTGGATTAAGAAAAATAGGTTCCTTTGTGATGCCCGGTATGGACAGTGAAATAAAAGAATTGATTATCCTATCCTATATTGTAGTCAGTGTTGAACCAACCAGTTTTTCGAATAAACTTGTTTATTCCCTTCAGATTGCATTTCGTAACGTCTGCGAGTTCGGGTAAAGTCGAGTTACCTAGATACATGGTCCTGTGATGAGACAGAGCTGGAAATTGACAGAGGAGGTACTTGACAGTTTCTTCCTCCTCCTCCTCATTATGACAACTTCTACAGAAGTCGCTGAAAGGGAGATTTAGTCTGTTTGCGTGGGCACCTATGAAACAGTGCCCTCTTTAGGACTGCCACAAGTATACGCAGTTGATGTCGATGGATCCCCAGTATGATGGCTGATTTTGATCGGTCATATTGGGGCCAGGTTGATCTGGACACTGCACATAAGGATTCGTTGAATCATCTAGACTGAGCTATCCCTTTGAGTTTCTGCTGAATGAGGATTTTGCAGCCTTTTAGTGGGACTCCCACTAGCCGGTCGTTGTCCCGTTCTTGCAAACGAGAGCCCTCCCTGGCTAGCTTGTCCGCAATTATGTTGCCAGGCACGTCTGCGTGTCCTGGTACTCAGATTAGCTCAAGGTTGGAATGTGACACCATCTCTTTTAGGGATATCCGGCATTCCTTTACCAGTTGAGATGTTAGGAGTAGGTAATTATGTATGTATGTACATGATTTTTCTGGATATTTCGAATAAATTCGAAGAGTTTTATGCATCCAATATAATAAGAAATGTGAAATAAATGACAGTTTAAATTAATTTATTTATTTAAGAGAAAAACATCACAATTTTTCTTTTCAAATCATTAACAATGAAAAAGTTTTAAACAAATGAATTATTGGTTTTTACGAGGGCGGATTGATATTGAAACTACCTAGCGCTAGATGGCAGAACAAACACAAAAACCTTTTTTTATAGAAATTGCGATCTGTCAAATGTCAGCTGTTAACATTTTTTTGTAGTCGTTTGAAGTAAGCAACTTTTGTGTTTCTTGAAAAATGGAAAAAAGTGAATTTCGTGGAGTGATTAAACACTATTGCTTGAAGGGGTAAACGGCGAAAAGAGACAAAAGAAAAGCTCGATAAACATTACGGTGAATCTGCTCCATCAGATTACATGGTAAAATATTGGATTGCTGAATTTAAACGCGGCCGAACAAGCACTGCAACAATGCCATCAACAGGAAAGCCAAAAGAGGTGGTTACTGCAGAAAGTATCAAGAAAATCCTCGATATCGTTATGAATGATCGCCGAGTCAAGTTACGTGAGATTGTTGAAGTGGTAAACATATAATATGAACGTGTGTTCAACATTTTGCATGAACATTTGCATATGATAAAGCTATCGGCAAGATGGGTGCCGCGTTTGCTCTCAATTGACCATAAACGTGTGACGTGTGCAGTCTCAATGGCAAAGCTCTATGAATTGGGTTACGAATTGGTACCTCATCCGCCATATTCTCCGGATTAAGCACCTAGTGACTACTTCCTATTTTCAAACTTAAAAAAATGGCTCGGTAGAGAGATTTAGCTCCAACGATGAAATTATTGACCAAACAAATGCCTATTTTAAGGACCTCGAAAAATTAGGTAGCTTTAATATCAATCCGCCCTCGAACGTTTTACTTGACACAGGTATATATTGAAATAAGTAATTTAATTTAAAAAAAAAAATAATTATTTCAAAGTGACAACACTTGAATATGTATTTGTAGAACGAACAGATCTTGTAGCGATGTACATAGCTGTCGTTTTCAAAATAATTAAGTAACTGACGCATGTGTTTAAAGCATTAGTTGTTGAAATTTTAAAATTAAAATTGACATTTTTAAAACTTTTAAACCAAAAGTTTCGAACATTAAATATTAATTTTATATGATGAAACCTAGTTAAAAAGAAAAATTAACCGAAAAAATATTTTTTTCAAACTATTTTATGGTCGCTGGACACGAATATACAATTTTATAATTAATAAGGAAGAGCATTATCGATATATTCGGGAAAAAAATTTTCATACGAGACACAGTGAAGATAGTACGCTTAGTCAAATGCAATATTTTTAATTTATGTAAATTTAATTTTAATTGATTTTGAGGTTGCGGTACGAACATGGACTGACAAATTTATACCATGATTAGGAGCCAACGTACTTACTTCCTAAAATTAATATATTCGTTGTTTGATTCAAGCCAAAACAATACATCGTCGTTAGTATTACAAAACTCAGGTCGTTGTTGCTCAGATTACCATTAACGAATATTTCCTTTCAATCGAATCGATAAAAATGCTACATTTTTGGTAAAAATTTAACTTATTTTGACAAAATGTTTTTGAAATTTTCTATTTCTTTATAGTTGTCCGCTGATAACACAGTGACAAAAAAAACCTGGGATGTGATATTATTTTTCTATTTGGGTTTAAAAATAGATAAGTTATTGACTGAGTTATTTAACTTTTCATGAAAATAAAATTTTAAACATTTTATACAAATTTTATTAATCCATTAACACAGTGTGACAAAAAAAGAAACCTGGGAGGTGATATTATTTTTCTAGTAGCTGCTGTCGAGTAGATCAAGATTCTGTATTTGAAATTTCCGGGACACCCCCAAAATCCGGATTTACGGTTAAAAAACCGGTTTTTGTACCTTTGCGCACTTATAAGCCTGTAATTTTGTTGATAATGATCTAATTTTGAATTTCTTACTAGATTTGGAAAGAAGAAACTGAGATCTTTCGAATGACATATAATTTATCTAAGAAAATTTGAGAAATTTGGGTGTTACTGTCGAGCAAACACAAATTTTGTAGATTTTTCAAAAATTTTTCAACTTTGGAGACGTTTTTATACATTATTTTACTAAGAAACTATAATACTGTTGAATTTATTCAAAAAGTACGTTTATTTACGATTACAACGCATATTTGGGTTTAAATATAGATAAGTTATTGACTGAGTTATTTAACTTTTCATGAAAATAAACTTTTAAACATTTTATTCAAATTTTATTAATCCATTAACACAGTGTGACAAAAAAAAACGTGGGATGTGATATTATTTTTCTAGTAGCTGCTGTCGAGTAGATCAAGATTCTGTATTTGAAATTTCCGGGACACCCCCAAAATCTGGAGTTTCGGGTAAAAAACCGGGTTTTCGTACCTCTATGCACTTATAGGTCAGTACCTTAGTTGAATATTAACCGATTTACTACTACTACTACTAGAAAAATAATATCACATCCAGGCACCAGAAGCTAAATCTGTATGTTATCATTGCCAATATTCGTAGTCGGCTGATTGAAAACAAATTATTTGCCATGCAAAAAGAAAGAAGTACATGCTTAAGCTTTAGACAGGAACATATAAACTTAGTAGAAAGGAGATTGTAGGACCGTATTGTGGACTGATGAGTGAAAAATAATTTTGTTTGGAAATAGACGGTATGTTCTTCATTCAAAATGTAAAGAAAAATACAAGCAGAACGGTAAATTGGCGTCACAAAGCCATGATTTACATACAGTGTGCGACAAAACATATGCACGAACTTGTCTTTAATATCAGATAGCTTTCTAACACAGAATATCTAAGATGTATATAAATTCTTTTTATTTATTTAGTACAATGGTGGACCCCTTTTACTAACACAAGACACAAAGGAAAAATAAAACATTCAAAACAGAATATTTTTTAAATAAAATTTTGCAACATCGATTTTTGTCCGCGACAAAACATAAGCACAGAGTAATAATTTTTAAATTTTTCATTGATTATAAAAAGACTACCATCAACAAGTGCCGTTAAGTAATAAAAAACTCTTTTTTGAACATTATAAGAATAAATGTTGAAAATTTGCGCGAATTTCTAGACGTTATAAATCTTTCAGTCATCGGTCATAATTTGCAATTTTTTTTAGCGAACAATGGGTAATAATAAATATTCTGCGCATATAAAAGAAAAAATAATAAATGATAGTAATAGTGGTGAATCAGTGACATCTATTGCAAACAAATTTGGAATAAATCACAGTGTCATTTCGCGTATTATTAGCCGTTTTCGTTCTACAGGCTCGTTGACTACAATACACAAAGGCGGTCGGCCACGGAAAACGAGTAAGTGCGACGACCAGGCAATACTTTGATTAATAAAAAAAGATCGTTTTATATCAGCACGATCTATTTCAAACCAATTGCAAGTAAATGTATCAATAAGATCAATAATACAAAGGCGAGCTGTAGAAGGTGAATTAAAGTCATATCAAAGTCCAAAAAAAAACCTTTTATTTCTGTAAAAAAATAGATTAGCTAGAATTGAATTTTCAAAGGAGGACTTAAACTGGAATACAACCCAATGGAATACTGTGCTCTTCTCTGATGAATCGAAGTTTAACCTGAAAAATTCAGATGGATTTAGGCTGGTACGTAGACCTAAAGGAGATCGCCTTAATCCTCGTTATACTAAAGGCACGGTAAAACACGGAGGAATGAATGTTTTGGTCTGGTGATGCTTTTCTGTCCACGGGATTGGACCAGTTCACAAAATAAATGTTATAATGGACCGTTTCATGTATAAGGGTATCCTACAAAACGTAATGCTACCACATTCAGACGAAGAAATGCCACTTAAGTGGACGTATCAACATGCCAACGATCCAAAACACAAATCTAAATATGTAACAGAGTGGCTCGCGAACAACAGGATCAACATTATGAAGTGTCCGGCACAGTCGCCTGATCTTAATCCTATACAAAATCTATGGGACATTGTAGATCGTAAAATAAATCGCGATAATTGCGAAAATTCGAATGACCTTTTCCGACAAGTGGAAATAGCATGGAATGGAATTTCTGGTGAAATTTTATCGAAGCTAATCGAGTCCATGCCACGTAGATGTGAAGAAGTTTAAAAAATAAAGGCTACGACACAAAATATGAGTGATATTACAACTTTTTTTGAACAAACTGAAAATGTGCTTATGTTTTGTCGCTTGTAAAAAACTATGTTATTAATTAAATATGATTTTTTTTTTTGTTTTTGATAGAAATTCTTTTTGTTTTCTCTTAGCAAATCTAGTCGTTATATTATACTTATTATGTATGAATAAAATAATTTCAAATTTAAATGCGTTTGGCTTTATTATTAAGACATATAGTATGCGTAACAAGTTCGTGCATATGTTTTGTCGCACACTGTATCTGTTCTGATAACGGCGTTAGTCCATAATCGACAATGGATCAGGCAATTGGTGAGAAAATTATGAATGATGTTATTATGGTGGCATGCATTAAGCGGAATATGTCCTTAAAATTATTCTTCCAACAAAGCACACAAGGAAACCAAAAAAGATGTGTCTTAAAATCGATTAGAATGAGAATTTGCCGTGGGCTTATCCAGTTACCTGACCTGAATCCTATTGAACACCGTACGGAAGTGAAAAAAAGAAAAGTTGAGTGCAAACAAGTTGTGCTATACATACATATATTAGGAAATGCATCGCAGAGAATTCCGCCACAACATTGCCATGATCTTATTGACTCCATTTGCTATAGTCGCCAAAAACCAAATCAGTTCCACTTAACCGATATTTTGTAATGAACAGCATGGCTTTTTTCCCGGGACATTCTCCTGCTACTAATTGTGCAGTTTTTAACAATTTTTTGCATCTTGGTTTTTGGGATACATAATCAGGTAGATGCAGTATTCCTGCACTTGTGTGAAGCGTTTGATAAGGTATCACATGATATTCTTTGCTTTAAACTTCAAGCTTGAGCTGGCTTTCATGGTGTTTCTTAATTGATTGAAGTCGTATATGTCTAATAGAAAATATACAGTTGTTCTGGAAAATTTTGTGTTTGCATTATACTGCTACTTCTGGGACAACTCAGATCAGTATATTACCCCCATTTTTGTTAATGATATAAGGAATTTTCTATATATGACTCTAATTTAAGTTATATGCCGATGATGTAAAAATTTTCAATGAAATTCGATCAGATAATGATGCTCTTATTTTGCAACAATGTATCGATGATGTGTCTAATTGGTGCTTTCTTAATAATTTATCATTATATATAAATAAATGTTGCCAAATGACTTTTTTTGTAGGTCTGATTGGCGTATTCATAGGGTTTTGCAATACATACATATATGTAAATTGTGTGGTGAAAATTTGGAAGTTGTCACTAAAATTTTAGATATTGGCATACTGCTTGATTGTGAATTAAGTAATATTAAAAGCGTATTCTGCGTGTGCATTTTTTGTCCTTTTGTATCTAACCCACTCTATACTGTCCATGTAAATACAATTGAGGGAAGTCAGAAAAAAATTTTTAATTTTTAAATCTCTCAGGTCTCATATGTTGTTTCTACCTACTACTTATAGCACTAATTACGCAATGAATGAGCCAATGTCATGAGCTAAGTATTTTAAATAATATTATTAAATTAGACTTTTCTGTATCTCATTTTGACTTCAAATCGTGTTTAGAGAATAAGGACTTATTAAATGTATTATTAGACTAAGATTATACACTGCTGACCTGTAAGGATATTGTAATCTACTTGAATTATATATTGAATAAATAAATAAACCAAATAATTTTAAATTTATATACCATTTATAAAGACGATTTTGTTATACAGCTTTTTTTTTTTATCTTGGACCAGCACTCAGGGGATGACCCCTACACATGCAATGCATTGTGCTGGAACTAGTGGAAAGGGATAGTGATAGATATGAAAGGAGGTGAAGCTTCATTCGTTCTTTACAACTCTGCTTTTTTTTGCACGTTTATTCGTAGAGTAGTGTTGCAGCGCCTCTGGTGGCGAGGAGGACATTACGAGGTTTGAAGCTGTGTTTAGTTTAGTAGCCACTTATTTTATTAATTTTATTTTACTTCGCCGTTGATTGTGCTACTCAGTACCAACGAAGGAGGGCGCTCTGATGTTACATTGGGATTAGTATCAGCTGAAGTTGGTACTGTTCAGTGACCAGTGTGACCATGCCTTCGCCACTGAAATCTTCCGCCAACAACTGACATAAAGGCACACCAATGCACATCAGAGAAATGCGTCGTGTTTTTATTTCATGACTCTGTCTGACACTGGGTTTGAACCCAGGTCCTTCGGTTTGTAGTCAACGTGCTTACTACCTGAGCCAACGCCACTTATAAATTTATTTGGAAATTAAGTATTAATTAATTTTAATGTTCAAGTTTTTTTTAACCATTGACACTTCTATTTTCAAGCACACAACTGTATTTCCTCGGCGGATATCAATAACAGAGCTGTAAATGAATCATTCAGTTTTGAATTAATTCACGAATCATTCGTGCACTGCAAAGTTTGAATTAATTCTTTTCACGCGAAAAAATGAATTGAATGAAATTTGAATCAATTCAAACGAATTAGGCAGAAATGAGTTGCAATTCTTTTCCTAATTCAAATGAATTGCAATTTGTCTCCAATTCAAATGAATTTGTCAAAGTGAATTGCAATTCATTTGTAATTCAAATGAATTTATCAAAGTGAAATTCAATTCATTTGAATTGACCTTGGAAGCCTACATAGAATTATTTTCTTAAAAAACAACATTATGATTCAAATTTCATTCAATTATTTTTTGTTGTGAAAAGAATTAAATCAAAACTTACCTAATTCGTAACGAATTAAAATATAGAATGATTCATTTACAGCTCTGTTCAATAAGTATATTAAATGCATTGATATTTCTTAATTTTTTCTTAATTATTGTTTTTTATTTATAGCCATTATTTAAGTTATTCTGGAAATGAATTTACAAATTTATTAGTATGTGAACCTATTTATGTGAACCTATATGTATGTTTTATAAACAGTTACGGACAAAAATATTTTTTTTATTACTTACTTAAATATTGTGACACAAAAGTCACATTAAGTCGTCGAGTACACGGATTTAAATCTGGAAAATATATTTACATGTATATGTTTCCTAAGTTCTTTGCTTTTTGGATGTCTAACCCACGTTTTTCATAATTTCCAATTAAATTGATTTTAGATTCGTATGGGACCCAAATCTCATGTTATTTTTACATACATACGATTTTACCGACATCGTTTTGTTAGCATTGGGATTTTTCTAGAAGATCTGCTGAAAATATCTTTTTCTGCTAATCGTCCCATTAGAGTTCTAGTGGAAATATAAGCTCCTAGTTCAGATTTAAGCGCTGCAGATGACTTCAAAGGGTCCCGAGTTCAATTCTCATTCCTTCTTCGGCAGACGTTTTTCGCCATTTTCGTTTATTGATAGAACGCTCAGTGTCTCCATATGAATGTTCTGCACTTTCGGAAGCCCTTCAACATTTAATAATTCCTATCCAAAACTATTTAGTCAAATATGTTTAAAATTTTATGAGACGTACTCATATTACTGACCCTTTTTTACGACACGGAGTTGGGCCAATATGGTCAAAATGGATGATTGTTAAAAAACTCAATTTAAACTGTTTATTTTAGCACATACATGCAATTACATAGAAAACATTCACTTCGACAAGTATACTCCACATGAACTCTTTTTTATATCTTACTTATAGCCCTGATTCACTATCCTACACGATTTCACGATTCATTCACAAGAAAATCTTACATAAGTCTGACGGACAATTAAAAATCGCTTCGAAATGGCGTTTTAGGTGCCACACTATTTAACAATAATGATGCACAAACATCTCTTTGCTATTTTGTATACTAAATACATGAAATCCACTATTATAAAAAAATACTTTGCTTTCGTTGTTTTAAAAATAGAAAAAGTGAATATAAAATGTTAACGAATGAAGAAAAAGTTTAAATATTATCATCATTGCTGCTGTTAAACAATAAATACTACTCTGATCGCACGAAAACAATAATTTTCTGAAAATTTTCGTAAGATTTATCAAATCGCACGACTTGCCAAAAAAATCTGTCACACAGTAGCATTTTTAGTCCACACTACCATACTTTTATAGCACACTTGCCATACTTGGCAGATCGTATGATTATGTAGGATAGTGAATCACGCCCTTTAACTTAGAAAATTCTTTCTCCAAAGCAAAGAAGTCCAAGATCAAGAAGTTGTTTGCTGATTTTTTGCCATTTTACATTTTTTTTAGACTTTTGCATTGTCAACTTAATTTTTTGGGTATCCTGTTTAAATATATCACAACATTTATCCAGATGACAAATTCCAATTATTAAGAATACATGCGTACTAGAGATGGTCACCGCTTACGCGATTAGCGTGAATCATGTTTCAATTACGTGAGCGTGCTTGAACGTGAATAAAAAAAAAATAAAAAATTTTACTGTTCGAAGACCTGACAATATTGGAACATCTTAAAAACAATTTGGTTTGTTTTTGGACGAAAAGCCTAAATAATTTTTGCAATAAAAAAAGTATACCGAGTGTTTCAAATACAAGTATATTTTTAAAAATTATATAAAATTAACTAAGCTTAATTTCTTTTGGTATATTATCGCTTTTTGAGATATAAATAGGTGGACAAAAAATTCCCGATATAAAGAAATTTTCTACTTCCCGATTTCCGAGAAATTTTCTCAGGAAATAAAATGTAGTAAAAAATGCAGCCATTTTGATTATAAAAAATAATAAGTTACATTTTTTAGAGTTCATTGCAAATTGAATTAATTTTATTTATTTAGTATTATTAAGAAAGGAATAAGGAAAAGCTAATTGGAAATATCAACTAATTATTCGAACTAGTGTATCCAACGGTCGACTCAATCGAGCGCATTCTATATACATGTAAAAACCCGTTTAAAAACATATAAATCTTTCCAAAATCGGTTCAATATTAAAGCCGTAAAAGGTACCTAAAAACGTGTTTGCTATTAATAATATCTGACCGCTTAAGATAGCTAAATTGAATTTGAAATGCTCATAGTTTAAATTAATACTTGTAATATTTTTATTGGTCTTGGTGCTACTTGTATTACATACTTGTATTATCTACACACATATAAGGAAAGAATTAGAGAAACGAATATTTTCTTTATAATAAATTCATATAACATTATTAAGGCCGGTACGTTCGAAATCCCTTTAAAGCTTTTTAAAATCAGCTATAATTTCTGCAAATCTTGATAAAGAAAAAGTTAAAGGCCGACTGTTATATTAAATGATTAGTGTGTTGGAGGTATAGAAAGAAACTTTATTGTACCAAATAATATATTTACTATAAATTTATGGCCTTATTCACAAATGATTAATAGTTATTGTGTCATTAAAACCGGTATTCCCATATAAAAATCCAACATGAAAACTACTATAATTTTATTAATGGTATTTCAATAAGACCGTTAAAATTTAGCTTGTATTCAAAGGTCAATGTACCTTAATAACAGTACTTTTTATTATTATTAACATCTTTTAAAAGGATACTTGTACTTGGACCACTCGGTACAAGAATCTACATATGTATTCATATAGACCAAACCGCTACTAAACTTATTACATGTAGTGATAAGCCGGTTATTTTATAAATTTATATGTACACAAAAACAGGGGTTTATAGTTTTATATGTATACATTCATACTTATATATGTACATACTTACACTAAAGTACTTGCATTGAGTATGTATGTACGTATCTGCAAATGTATAAATGTGTGGACATCAATCGCAGTCATTTACAAATGCATACAAAAATAAATGTATATGCACAAGTTGTTTTTGTTGGCGCAAGGGCGGCGGCCTTAACTACGCAGTACTTGAAAAATAAACATTATTCGCATGAATGTTGAGTTCTTATTATTGACATTCTTTCATTATTAAACGCACAAACTCATTTATAATTGTATGACAAGTGAAGATACATGAAAAACACTATGTACTATACATACATACTATGTACATAAAAAGAATTTTCATTTTTAAATCAAATAAAAAATTATGCACCCTCTATTCAATACAATGTTGCTAACCTTAAGAGAGGTCCAACATTGTTTAAGAAAAATTTTTAATTATACAACTTACACATAGTCCTCAAATCAATTGGCACAACGAAGATTAAATTGTAACTTTATATTAAAAATATCTTACATTCCACCATACAAAATAAATACATTTATGTATATACATACGTATGTATGTAGGTAAATACAATATAAATAAAAGCCATAAGAAATTATGATAATAATATGAATTCATTCTCATACGACACGAACAGACAAAAATATCAATTTAATTCAATTGTTTTTTTTTAACAATAGCTGATATACACACATCCATATGCACTTATAAATATAACATATATGCATATGTATAAAAGTATATTGAGCCAATTATTTAAGATGAATGTAATGTAATCTAAACCATGGGATGAGTGTATAAGCAGCCAAGAGATTAATCTTTGAATATATTTTTTTTCTCCACCCAAACTTTGTAAAAGATTTGCAGTCTGTATTTTTATACATAATTTCGTAAAAAAGTCAAATACGTTACAAATTTAAATACATACTGAAAAAGACCATTGACATTTATTTAACTTCAGACAATGTAAAACTTAGTTTTAATTATTTAAC
This sequence comes from Gymnocheta viridis, assembly GCA_956483585.1. Lineage (NCBI taxonomy): Eukaryota > Metazoa > Arthropoda > Insecta > Diptera > Tachinidae > Gymnocheta > Gymnocheta viridis. The sequence continues at coordinate 38,005,455 of OY101444.1, forward strand.
TAAAAAGACAAAAAGGACAAAAATTTTCAAAAGGGATACACACAAAAACAAATTGATAAAGAACGACCGAAACACCATTCCGAATGAATAAAAACCACGAACGAAACAAAACGAAGCCAAACGTTGTACGTACGAATGGCAAACAAAAAAAGGAAAACTCCATTAAAAACGAAGCGCAGAAACAAAGAAACAGAAGGCGATGAATATGAATTTCATTGCCTTCTGTTTCTTTGCAGACGTAAATAGATGGTTAAGTACAACAAAGGTAGCTGCACTGGTTGTTACTACTCTGCCGCGGCCAAGGCGTCGACGCAACTGCGACAGGCACACCCAAACTCAACCAATCAACAGGGATAAGGGGGATATAGATGGTAGGTGCAGACAGACATAAAAAGTATATATATTTAATACGCACCCTTACTATACGACTACTTGACGCCTGACCCTTTCTTCTTATATTAATTTTCCGAACTTGTGAAATAAAACCCACGCTTTTAGACTCCTTTTTAATATATTACCATAAGCCTTAAAACTAAAATCCAGTTTTTTGTAATATGTACATTTTTTAATTTTGCTTCGCTCGTACTGAAGTATACAAGACGCTCATTTCATGTTTTTTTTCAACAAGCTAGAAAAACGACTTGAATGGTGTACACACTTTATTGGAAGGATTATTTTATTGTATTTTGTTTTCATTTCTTATAAATTCTTTCAACTAAATTTAATTTATTCCACTTTTTTATTTACCTGTATTCGTTTTATAAATAAATGTTTTTATATATCTTTATTATTCTGTACACTATTTTTTAATTTCAAATATAATTATTTTCTACTTCACTTAACTTCCTCATTCGTTACCGAATTTCAAATAAAAATGTCTTCTTTCTTAAACGAGCGTAACTGAAGAATTAAAGTGCTTTGCTTGAGGCGGCGGCACAAATGAACGCCCACTGTTGCAACTCGGTACTACTATTTTGAGGCTTACCATTTAACTAAAAACAATTAAGGTTTTTTGTGCAGTGAACACTGTCTTGAATGACAGCACAAATGCATCAATTTCGAACTATTGTGCTAACCCAGCAGCCACATGTTCAAGTTTTTCCTTAAAGCTTTTCACACATACTGACATGATATAATTAGCAATATACACCCGTTATTAAAAAATAACATATTTATATATTCTGAGAAATTTTATACATAAAAAATTTTTTATGGCCTTACCTTATATATTGTATCATGCATATTGCTTATCAAAATTCATTTGAATTGATATCTGTGACGGTGACTTTGCGTAATTATAGTTTCAAGCTGTCATCATTAGGAAAATAACTTATGAATCGCAAAATCGCATAACACTTATTACTTTTATTCACAAACATATTTAATTTTTGTTTATTTTTTGCTTTTAAATAGCGACAGAATGTTTATAAAGAAACAAACGAAAAATTATTAATGAGAAATCTAATCAGCTGCTTTCTTGACAGTAAATAAAATTGTTACTTAAAAAAGTATGATTGAGAGGCAAAACTTGATCTTATTACCTCCCAGTAGGAGCCCTTTCACAGCTAACACATGTCCTGTTAAGTATTTTTTTATTCTCTTTTGATTTTGCCCAAGCTTTTACAAATTAGAAATTGGTAGTCATAAAATTTTTTTATTCATTTTTCATCCATTTTCTGGTTTTGTTTACTTCTTATAGTATGTTACCACCGGAATGCATTTGTCAAATAATATTGATTTATACATATGTATACAATACATTTTACATATGGTCAAACTACCACTATGAACTTGATTTCTATTAACTCATACCAAAAATATTATTTTTCGAACTCGTTTTATCTAGGCATTGTTTTTAAAATAACAAACTTCACCCCTGCATCATCTATCAATACTGATTCACAACATGGAAAAATTGTAATTACGAAATCATTTGAAATGTCAAACGTTACCAGAAATATTACAGCTGTTGCACTCACTCACTTGCGAAATTAACACTTCGAAGTAATTTACTTAAGTCCAGTTGATTTGAAGGCAATGGAAACTTTCTATAATACTATTCTAGTCTATGGCTTACAATTTTATACCTTTGAAGTCCCTTCTTAAATCCTTATGCGTTTTAGCCATATTTGCGGCAATAATTGTCATAATTGCAACAATTGTCAACGTTGACAATTATTGCGAACACAAAACGTAATAAACCGTTTGACATGTCCAAATAAAAGGAAAAACAAGACGCACCATAAAACAAAAAGAAAAATGCAAAAAACTTAATTAAATTATTAAAAGATATTAAAAACGTAACTTAAAAAGAAAATATTTTATTAAATATGTACATCAAAATGCAAGATTTATTTCAGGATTTAAAAATTTGGTCTGGTGTAAATGCCATATTAGAGCATGTTTACAATAGGAGTGATGTCCCTGCGATACGTCGCTTCCCACTCGAGTTTGTAAGGGTCCACACGTGAACATATTGTGTTAGCAATAGAATTTGACAGTTGAAAACATAATTATTTCCAAGTTTATTGCACATGTATTGCGAAATAGTTGTTCAAACTTATTTTCAAGCAATTATGTTGGAAATAAACTGTAAAATTTGGCTGTCATTTCATTGACATTTATTTTTTCCGCGAATTAAATAAAAAAGGTGCAAATATGTACATATGTATGTATTTACTTATTAGCATTCTGCTGTTTTGTGATAAAAAAAATCAAACAAGCACAGAAAACGGTGAAGCTAATGTATTCATTCACAGCGAACTTTTTAGTTTTATGTCCAATGTGCACTAAGTGTACTCCGCCTAAAAATATAAGCTTGTAATATAAGCTACTTCGTCACTAGATTTTGCAAAATCTACTCAAAATCTTGTAGAACTTAATGATCCTACTGTGGTTTTTCGTAAAGTGTACTGAAAAATACTACGCTGTTTAATAACATAATTTTGAAGGGTATGCTCGCCAGCTGTTTCGCATAGGAAAGATTTTTTGTATGGAGTTTGACATTTGAAAATGAAAATTCCAATCAACTGTTTTGTCATGGATATGAAATCTTAAAAAACGTCACGAATAACCCGGTGTAAACGGTAGGAATTTTGATAGAGATTTCAATTGAAATTAACTAGATTTCGGTTTAGTGTAAATGTCATATGAATAATATTTCTTCAAAAGTTTATCTTGGCAGAGATACTTTATAAAAAAATTTCAGAGTTGATAAAAAAGTATTATCGAGAGTGCTTGATAATGGAGTTGCCAGACTAAATCTAAGGAAATCGATAATAGTATTGCGTGTGGCAGCACGAATTCGTATTATATTTTAGGGTTCCATACACAAATCGTATCAGAAGAACCGGCATTGTTATCACTTGAAAGTCCGTCCACCGGAGCTTTTATTCTCGGAGCCTTTGTAGATAAACACCTGAAATATTCGCAAGATATGTATAATTAAAGCGATAGAAAACTTAAAAATAAAAAAAGTTAGTAGAAAAATCGGCGGTCATCATAATTTACTGAACTTTTAGTACAAAAATGTTATTATATGTAATATATTTGAACGTATCCGATCAATATTGGTATCACGGTAAGAAAATATATTCAGGAGGGGTTATTTTACTTATTGAAAAATATAAATACTGCCTTTTTATTTAATTCGATGATTGGAATTCTGCCTTTTTACGTTTCATAGCTTTTAGAATATAAATCTCAATATTATTTTTCATTTCTAAAATATTTTATTTTGGAGTATAAAGGCAGTAAATTACACTCCACTTCTTTTTAATTTACAAAATTTATATGATCTTTTGCATTATATTTTTAAAAATGTAATTATATTTAAATAGAGGTTATGTGATTAATTTAGCTCGAAAAAAACGGGAACTTCGATTTCAGTTTTCTCTATTTTTTCGATTTACTGCCTTTTATTTAAGCACGGTAGTATAGCTATGTATATCATCTGAAAGATGCTTACTTTAAAGTTTTTATGTAATTAAAGTTTTTGCAAATTCATAGTTTTTCTTAACAATGGGGTTTAAAGCAGATAGAATTTTGTGCATAAAATCCTTAATTACTAATGCACAACTTTATGTATATACATATGTATATCAAATGAACTGTCCCCCATTATCGATCCGCGTTATTCAGATACTAAATATATTACGATTTCATATATACAGGTGTGTCACAGAATATGTACGAGAGTGAAAATTTACACAATTTTCAATTCGTACAGGTTTTGTTTTGCTTCTTCAGCTTTCATACGTTTTCATAAATCCGAAAAATATCAAAACCTCATTTTTTTGTTATTAAGTATGGTATCTCTATTGAACAGCTGGTTTTCACATTTCACATTTTTTATAGTTGATTTTCTAAACTTTGACAAAAATATAAAATTTTCAAAAAAAATGGTTTTTCCTATTTTTTAAAACACAGCAAAAAAAACAGCATAAGTCTTTACCATTTTAAATATTTTCCGCACGTCACTTTTATGTTAATGCTCTCAAAATATCAATTACACCTTTCTATTTTGCAACGAATTAAAAACGAAAAATTTTTTCGTTTTATGTTTTCTAGAGAAGCTAAAAACGTTTTCATTTTCACTTTCGTACGAATTTGGTTTCTGTGACACACCTGATTGTCTTGAAATGTTATTGAAATAAAAAATTGTATTTCTCACACAATTGTTTCCAACAATTATTGAAGGGACGTGAGTTAAGATGATTGTAACGCCGCAATTTGGTGCACTTTCCTGAAACCCGTGACAAAAATAATTTGATGACAAAATTTTGTGGAATACATCGTATAAAGAGCTTCTTAGGGTGTGTTCCAATCGGTAGCAAAGTACTCTGGTATGTAAATTTTTGACACTGCTGAGGAGAATAAAATTTCACTAGCCCTGGGGGCTGTAGAATTTTTGACAGAACTAGTAAATTTTTGACAAGCAGCAAATTAGAAGCATAGTATCGCAAAGCAAAACAAATATTCGAGCCGTCGCCAATAAATTGAAAAATGCATTGTTTATTATAATTTGCGATTGTAATTGTACATCACACTATACAATTTTTCGGTACAGCAAAGTATTTTATTTAATGTGTATAAAAGATTCTTTGACAGCCGACGGCTTGTGGTCAAATGTTTTGCCAAGGCGTATTTAACCAGGTGGCAGCATTGCATCAGCTGACTTTTTTTTGCTTTGCTTATGTTTTACGTTGCGAATGGAAAATACATACAAAATACTTTTGTCTTTTTTAAATGTTTTCTGTATCTGTTTTCTTTGTTTTATGGGTTATGCTTTTGACATACGCAATGAAACTACACAAACAAAAATAGCTGTTGTCCTTGTATTGTTGTAATTATTTTCCTAATGCTGTCACCTAGTTAAATACACCTTGATAACAACAATAAATATTTAGCTTCAAACTGACACATTTCATCTTTTAATATAATTTGCACATCAATTTGCACATGATAACGTACGATTATAAAATACATGAATTAAAAATGATAGCAAAAAATAATCAAAAATAAAATATCACAAATAAAATTTAAATTAATTACTTAAGGCCAGTTTATGACTTCGTATTTGAATGTTATTTATATTTAAGATCTATGTAAATACGAAATTAAGTTTTGCAGTACAAACTTAAATGAAACTTAAATAATATTTAAATGACCAACCATGCTGATTTAAGTTCTATTTAAGTTGTGCACTCATACATACACAAACATATGGTTTTGCTAGCTTGTTGTTGTTTCGCGCAACAAAATAAACAAAAGTTTTGCTGCCATTGAAAAATCAACATCTTTTGGCGTTAGGCCTTATACAGGTGAATCTTTTTGCAAGGAGCTAAAACTGGCTATGGCCGATATCCATAATAAATTTGACACTATTTTGGAAACTGTCAAACTGGAAATTAACACCAGTATAAATGAAGTTAAAGCGAATGTAGCACAATGCAATGAAAAAATTAAGCGAATTGATGAAGACACAAAGAAAAGGATGAAACTTCTTGAAGAGCAAAATGAAGCCATGCAAAACGTCTAAACAGGAATGACATATTAATTAGCGGTCTACCGAAGAACACTAGTAATATCTCTGACCTTGTTATAAAAATTTTCGCACACTTATGCATTGACGTAAGCAGCAACGATATTAATGTATGCGTCTTTATCAACAATGGCAGCAATGTGCTTGTTAAGCTTAACAATCTGTCTAAACGGGACAATATAATGAACAGCTACTACAAAACAAGGAATCTGACGTTGTCAGCAGTCATAGATACGGATATCAGTAAGCGAGTATACCTGAATGACAATCTGACCAAAATGATGAGAAAACTTATGTATGTTCCAATGTCGGGGACTGCGGAGGGAAGGTAAAATTGCAACTTTTCGTCTTTTTAATTCAGAAACATCCAGAATTAAAGTAACATTCCACGATAAAACAACCAAAGTGTTGGATGTTACTGAATTTCAGTCCTTCTTCAACATTCCATGTATCATCGCGTAGTTCTGGAACTCATCTTACTCATAAGTATCTTACCAATTTTCTTTATATTGTTTATATTTAATTCAAATATGTTGGCGTCTTTGTGAATCTACTTATGCCAGTGACAAAATTCATTTTTTTTATATATATATATATATATTATTTTTTTTCTGTACGTAAATTCTAGATTACATACATATATATATATTCCTTTCACACATTCATCCACACTTTTATTGATTTAAATTTTCTCTTTTCCTTTATTGTTATAATGAATCCATTGTTAGGTAATCTTGGTCCGGTTGTAAATGATAACAGCGTGTTAAGGCAGAAGTTCGTTAATAATAACGGTTTAAATCTGGTTCATGTCAACGTACAAAGTATAAAACCTTCTTATAGGACTTCCAAATTTGATGAATTTAAACATATTATTAGTAATTCCTTCGCGGATGTCATAGCAGTTTCCGAAACATGGCTAAAAACCATTTATTTCAGATGAGTCAATATGCATTCCTAGATATTTTATTATAAGAAATGATCGTGAAACAATGAGGGGCGGCGGCGTAGCTTTCTATATACGAAGTGGACTTTCAGCTAAGATAGTTTTTAGGAAAACAGATCCCCAAGGTGTTGAATGCCTTTTTGTTGAAATATGCTGTCAGATGTCAAAAGTCTTGCTTGGGGTTATCTATGCGCCTCATGGTAATTTAAGTGATCTAGATGAGATTCTCGGTGATTTGTGCTGCCAATATGAGACGATTTTAATACTAATCTCTTCCATATTCCTAAAGCTAACTTTATAAGAGACTTATGCTATTCAAATAACCTGAAATACTTTCACAATAATATGCCCACACATTTTGATGCACATTATTGTTCTTCCTCTTTAATAGACTTTGGGCTTCTTCTTCTTAGTAACATGACTATACTTTGGGACTCTGGACAGTTCCTGGTCCCGTCCTTGACACATCACGCCTTTATATTTGCTTGCATAGACTTGCCGGTGGAAGTTTCCGATACCTACTTTGAGTATCGAGACTATAGGAGCGTTAACTGGGATGTGTTTCATGTCGTTTTATCTAACCACAACTGGCGTAGTATCTTTAATACTTCCGATGTGAATTCTCAACTTAATAATTTCTATACTCTTATCGATAAACTTCATGAGACCGTTCCAATTAAAAGAGTTAGAAGAGCTAACAAACAAGCCAATCTAGATCTATTAGGTATCAAAGAGGTAAAATACGCGATGAATATGAGAGATTTAGCCTTCAAAGCTTATAAAGAAAATACTGACCCTGCTAATTGGAGAATCTACTGTAAATATAGAAACAGAGTGAAATCGATTTTAAGGAAGAAGAAAGCCGAATACTGGGAAAGTAAATTCTTTGGTAGCAATAGTAAGCAAATGTGGTCCTTTATCAATACAAAGAAAAATAGTTTCGCAAATTGTTTTGATGCACATGACCCTGATGTATTTAATAATTACTTCATTTCCTCACAGACAGCAGCAGACGTAGTTCTCCTCAATTTAAGTACCTTTTCACGAATTGGATTTAACTTCATGCATATTAATGATGACGACCTTGTGATTGCTCTTAGTAAGATTAAATCAAACGCTCTTGGTTCTGATAAAATACCACTAAAGTTCATCAAAATTATTTTTCCTTATATAATCAAATCACTTGTGCATATTTTTAATACTATAATTATGACATCTAACTATCCTAGCTCTTGGAAGATGGCGAGAGTAGTTCCCATTGAGAAGAAAGGGTCTTCAACCTCGTTGGACAACTACCGGCCCATAAGTATACTACCATGTTTTTCTAAATTATTTGAAACAGTGATAAAAGACTAGATACTTGACTACCTTTGCTCTAACAGCTTACTCAGTCAATGCCACTTTGGTTTCCGTACTGGCGGTAGCACTTCTTCCATGCTCTTAAGTTTAACTGAAAGTATCAGAAATGAGATCAATAACAGAAAAATCTCCACCTTAATCTTCCTTGATCTCAGCAAAGCATTTGATACTGTTAATTATGCTATATTAATTAAAAAGCTATCCACCGAATTTAACTTCTCTTCCTTCTCTTGCAAATTAGTGTTTTCATTCTTAACTGATCGAAATCAGTTTGTTGGGGATGGTAACTATAGTTCAAATGTTGCTTCCTGTTCTAGTGGGGTACCACAGGGATCTATTCTTGGCCCAATACTATTTGTTATGTATATGAACGATTTTGTCAGTTCTATTAATAATACCCAGTGTAAGGCTTTTCTTTTTGCAGATGACATTAACCTTTTATTCAGTGGCGAGACTCAATTCTTAGATTGCATCGAGGCTAATATTAATTATACATTGTCACTGGTTTCCGCTTGGGCAGCCTGCAATAAATTAAATTTTAATCCGACAAAAACACAGGCGATTTTGTTTGGTACATCCAACCCTATAAACTTGAGGATACATTTTGACAATATATGCATTCCGTTTGCAAGAGCGATCAAATGCCTGGGGTTATGGCTTGATAATCAATTGTCTTTTAGTACGCATATATCTTCTGTTGCTACCAAAGTTAACTACAACTTAAGATGCTTATATAGTCTTAACGTGTACCTTCCAATTCGAATAAGAATTAGACTAGCACAGTCATTGCTTATGACTCATATTGTTTACTGTCTGGAAGTTTACAGTGGTTTTACAATATCTAACTCGAATCGTTTAAAACTAATTTTTAATAGAATTGTTAGATATATTTTTGGTCTAAAGATGTCTCAGCATATATCGCAACATGCTAAAATATTCATAAAATGTACCTTCCATGATTTTATCAAAATGCGTACCTTGTACTATTTTTATTGTATTATTAAGTCTAATTCCAGTTTGAGTCAATTATTTCACTTCTCGAGATCTACACGTAACCCTCAGTTGATCATACCCAGAATAAATAATTCTACATTTGAGAGATCCTTCTTAATACGCGTAAGTAGGATTTATAATAACTTACCGGTTAGTCTTAGAATTTTTGAACGCTCGCCTCCAAGTTTTAAACACGAACTTTGCAAATTTTACAACCAATAAAATTATATATATATATATATATATGTGTGTGTGTGTGTATGTGTATATATGTGTGTATATGTATATATGTATGTGTATATGTGTGTATATATTTATATATACACATGTACATATATGTGTACCTATGTATATGCTTATGTATGTATGCATGGATATATGTGTATATGTATGTTAATATAAAAAACATTCAATTTCCAAATAAAGCGACCTAATTGCAGTTTATTAAACTTCTGGCTAAAAACTCGTTCATCGCAATTTGCTGACACATTTACAGACGGTGAAAAACAAATATTATTGCATACGGTAACAAAGCGTGCCATTTATTAATTAATAAGCATATTTTAACATAGAATTTAAGCTGTAATTAATTTTGTAAAATAGTTTTAAGTTCAGTCGTAATTTGAAGACAAATAAATAAAGTCGTATTTTAAAAGTGATAAAAAAGGGTTTAAATTTTTTTTAAAACTAAAATTTATAAATAAATAATTGGCGCCCAACGTAAAAGGGATCCATAGAATCAAGAAGCACCCCATAGGCTGCAGATTTAAGGACTCCCAATACAAAGCACCCCATAGGCTGCAAATTTAAGGACTTCCAATACAAAGCACCCCATAGGCTGCAAATTTAAGGACTTCCAATAAAAAGCACCCCATAGGCTGCAACCCAAGAAGGATCACCCACAAAATAAGGACGTTTTGAGTGGAGAACATAGTGTGAGACGCGGGTACCCCAGTACTAAGAAGAAAAAGGAACAATACCCCACTACCAGCTCCATAAGGATGATCACCATTTTTATGTAAGAATAGAATTAAGTTATTCTTTAGCTAAAATTTAAAAAGTGAAAACAATACAAATCTCAAAGAAAGGAAGAATTTATAAAATACAAAAATAGAAAGTAAATATTTTAATCATAAATTTTATGAAAAAGTGAAATAAATCAACAGTAAATTTAACAAGTAAATTTTGAAGAATTAAATTTACGAAAATATTAGTAAAAGCGAATTAATTTGAAAAGTGAAAACAATTAAAACTAAACTTAGAAGTTAAAATTTAAAGAATCAAAATTTAGAAAATTTTTGCTTCAAACGTGAATCAATTTAAAAATTATTTTTTTCTCATCTCTTCTAAATCCTATGAGAAAGTGAAAATTATTAAATTTAATAAGTTAATTTCCAATTTAGAAAATTTTTGCTTCAAAAGTGAATCAATTCGAAAATATTAATATCTCTTCAAGATCAAACAAACACTACATCTTAGAACTGCTATTGCGATTCCTCCAATAGAAATAAGAAAAACTTTAACACAAATATAATTTTATATTAATATAACAAATAATGTCTAATCCTAATAATTTGGTCAGGCCTCCAGTCCTGAATGTAAATTTTCCAAATCCAGTTCCTAATAATGAAAATAATAGAAACATGGAAGAAATGATAGCTAGAATTTGTGCACAGCAATGTCAAATAGCAATTAATCAGATACTAGATCCCAACGCAAACATAGGAGGTATAGATCAGGTAATAGAAGAAAGATATAGAAACGACTTAGCCGATTTAGATAAAGTCCCCGACGTTGTTAGAAATATAAGGGAATTCTCTGGAAACCCCTCAGAATTTAGCTCTTGGAAAAAGAGCATAGATAGAATCCTCGGACTGTACGACTCTAAGAAGGGAACCCCAAAATATTTTGCAATACTAAATACGATTCGAAATAAAATTGTCGGTTGTGCAGACGCGGCACTAGAAGCCTACAACACTCCCTTGAACTGGGAGTGCATAACAAAATGTCTTGCATTGCATTATGCAGACAAAAGGGATTTGACCACCCTAGAATACCAAATGAGTACTCTAGTACAAGGCAATAGTAAAGTCCAAGACTTTTATCAGGAGGTATATTCTTATCTGTCACTCATTATGAACAAATTGTCCTGCATGGACGTAAGTAGGGAAGCGCTCGACCTGCTCGCGCAAACATATAGGGATAAAGCATTAGACGTTTTCATTAGAGGTTTGAAGGGCAATATGTCACTACATCTCGGTATGAAGGAACCTAAAGATCTCCCACAAGCGCTTCACTTATGCTTGAAAATGGAGAAAAAATTCGTGCGAACTCAATTTGTAAACCCAAATAAGAATAACAATCATAGGCCTATATCACAACCAATGAATAGAGTACAGTATCAGGATAAACAGCAAAGAAATTTTTACCCTCAACTGGCTCATATGTCACAACCATCTCAGAATTTTCAACAATTCAGATCAGCTCTTCCTATGAGATACTACAACAATCAGAATCAAACACCATATGTACAAAGGTATCCAAACCCAAATTTTGGTCCACCACGGCCAAACGCCCCAAAGCCCCAACCACGTCCTGAGCCTATGGACGTGGATACTTCCATGAGGTCAAGGGCTGTGAACTATATGAATAGGCCAGCCCAGAATAATCAATTTTTCGGCAAAAGACCAGCCGCTCAGCCCGAACACCTTCAAGGCCCACAAAAGATGCAAAGAAACTTCCATTTACAAACCGAAAGAGATGTAAATTTTAACAACAACCAGTACGAAGAATTAGAAAATTACGAAAAAGAAGAGGAACTCCCAACATTAGACGACTACCTTCAGAACCAAACAGAGACATTAGAAACAGAAACTCAAGAATTCGTAGACATACATTTTTTAGACCAGTAGATTCGTCCCTACCTTATTTTGAGTGCAGAACGAATACAGGACAAATTTTAAACTTTCTTATCGACACCGGCTCAAACAAGAACTACATTTTGCCTAGCTTAGTACGAAATCCTTTGCCAAACCAAAACTGCTTTTTTGCAAACTCAGTAGGTGGAAATAATAAAATCACCAACCACACATTCATTAATCTATTCAGCAAAGACACTGGCAAAATAAAATTTTATCTATTACCAATGTTAAATACTTTCCATGGCATCTTAGGAAATGATACTTTAAAAGAACTATCAGCCATTATTTACTTAGCAGATAATTAATGTTTTTAAGTAATTAGTCGAACTTTTATTAATATTTTTATATATTGAAACGATTAATTTTGGCTCAAGTTCAAACCCGAATTTACCCATTTATTTATTCTAATTTTTTTATTTTTAATTTTTATTAGAAACTTTTTTGGATAAATTCATTATTATTTTTTTTTATTAAGAGAGTACTATATATAGAACAATTTTTATTATTCATCATACTAGCAGAACGGATCAGTACTGATTTCGAGGTCGGTACACCATCTCATCAGCGTTCTTTGTTCAATTTTACCACTTTTGACGGTGGATACTAGTGATCAGGAATATCAATTATTTAACAAATTAGGATACGAAAAGTACAAACTTATTCATTTTCACATGTCAAATCAATTTCGGTTAGTACGAAATCCCATCTATGATGAATAACTACTCTATATATTTCAGTCTCTCTTGCTTATTCAGCGCCATTGGCTGCTGAGAAATAAGCGGTACTTAATCATGTTGTTAGGTTTCTGTCATTTGTAGTTGAATTTCTTTTTTAGTATTCAACCAACTATGACCAAGTAAACATGTAGATTTTTGACGCGTGCCATCGTTATTTATAATTAATGTTTATAAGTAATTAGTCGAACTTTTATTAATATTTTTATATATTGAAACGATTAATTTTGGCTCAAGTTCAAACCCGAATTTACCCATTTATTTATTCTAATTTTTTTATTTTTAATTTTTATTAGAAAATTTTTTGGATAAATTCATTATTATTTTTTTTTATTAAGAGAGTACTATATATAGAACAATTTTTATTATTCATCATACTAGCAGAACGGATCAGTACTGATTTCGAGGTCGCTACACCATCTCATCAGCGTTCTTTGTTCAATTTTACCACTTTTGACGGTGGATACTAGTGATCAGGAATATCAACTATTTAACCGTATTATTTAACAAATTAGGATACGAAAAGTACAAACTTATTCATTTTCACATGTCAAATCAATTTCGGTTAGTACGAAATCCCATCTATGATGAATAACTACTCTATATATTTCAGTCTCTCTTGCTTATTAGCAGATAATTACATGCTGATCAATAAAGATATAAAAGTTAGAATAAAACAAAAGATTTCGCAATCAGTAAACAACATCAATATCAGGACAGATCATTTAACACAAAAACAGAAAGACAAACTACAAGAAGTTATTGGATGTCATAAATCCTTATTTAGTGAGCCTAACGAGAATCTCACATATACCACAGCCGTAGTTGCTGACATTCAAACAAAAACCAATGAACCTATATATTCTAGATACTATCCTTATCCTGTACAACTAAAAGACGAGGTTGAAAAACAAATACAAGACCTCTTGAAACAAGGTATCATTCGACCCTCTAGGTCACCGTACAACTCGCCTATTTGGATAGTGCCCAAGAAAACCGATGCCTCGGGTCAGAAAAAGTATAGGATGGTAATCGACTATAGGAAGTTAAATGAACAGACATTACCGGACAAATATCCCATCCCAGAAATCAATGACGTTCTCCCACAATTGGGACAAAACAAATTTTTTTCAGTGCTAGACCTTAAAAGCGGGTTCCACCAAATACCGCTAAGGGAAGTCGATAGACAAAAGACAGCATTTTCAGTCAACAATGGTAAATACGAGTTTACCAGATTACCGTTTGGCTTAAGAAATGCGCCCTCCATATTTCAGCGGACACTGGACGATATACTGAGGAAATGGATAGGAAAAATTTGTTTTGTTTACATGGACGATATTATAATATTCTCCAAAAGTGAAGAAGACCATTATAGAAATATAGATACCATTTTCGGAACTCTCAGACTTTCAAACATGAAAGTTCAGTTAGATAAATGTGAGTTCTTAAAAAGAGAAGTGGAATTTTTGGGATTCATCATTTCAGATGAAGGAATAAAAACCAACCCCAAAAAAGTAGAAGCAATCCTAAATTTCCAAACACCCAAGACACTAAAAGATCTAAGATCATTTTTGGGATTGTCAAACTATTATAGACGCTTTATCAGGGATTATGCTAAAATTGCAAAGCCCCTGACAATGCTTTTGAGAGGGGAGGCAGGACGTTCGTCTAAATATATGTCAAAAAAGATAACAATTGATTTAGATCAAGAAGCAATGGACGCATTTATAAAACTAAAAACCATATTGACCTCTGACGATGTTATGTTAGCATACCCAGACTTTAATAAAGAATTTACCCTCACGACAGATGCTTCTAACTATGCACTGGGAGCAGTGCTATCCCAAGAAAATAGACCTATTATATTTCTATCAAGAACCCTTAGCAAAGCGGAAGAGCACTACGCTACAAACGAAAGAGAATTGCTTGCTATCATATGGGCGTTAAAGTCGCTAAGGAATTACCTTTATGGCTCCGCAAAGTTAAAGATAGTTACAGACCATCTCCCTCTGACTTACGCTTTAAATAACAAAAATGCGAATTTTAAACTTAAAAGATGGAAAGCATTTCTTGAGGACTTCAATTATGAACTGCAATACAAACCAGGCAGTACTAATGTAGTTGCCGATGCCTTATCCAGACCTTCGCATGAGAACACTCTTATAAACACTCTAACTCCAACTCAACACAGTGATGAGAGTTCATCCCAAAATTTAATACAATATACTGATGCTCCCATTAACGCCTTCAAGAATCAAATATTCATTTCAAATGAAAGAAGCCAACCGTTTTATAACTTTGAAATTGTTTTCCCTACCTTTCACAGACATAGAATTAACGAACTTGACATTACACCAGAGTCCCTGACTCAGATATTAAAAAAGTATCTGAATCCCTCAGTAACTAATTGCATACATACATCGGATGAAATATTAGGAATGTTACAAGAAGTTTATAGAAATAATTTCACTCAATACGGGGTAAAATATTGTAGGAAAATAGTCACGGATTTGAAAAACGACGAAGAGCAAGAAACCGAAATACTTAAGGAACACAATCGAGCTCACAGGAACAGTATTGAGAATAAGGAACAACTTCTAACAAAATTTTACTTTCCGCAAATGCATTCGAAAATAAAAAAACTCATTAGCCCTCGTAAAGTGTGTAAAGAAAATAAATACGAAAGGCATCCTAACAAAATCACAATCCAAGAGACGCCAATACCACAATTCCCAGGACAAATTGTCCACATAGATATTTTCATGACAGGAAAAAAGGCAGTACTAACCGCTATAGACAAATTTTCAAAATTCGCGCAAGCCAGAATTCTAAAATCTCGATCCGTTGAGGATGTTAAAGAACCCCTAAGAGAGATGGTACTTTCATTCGGTATGCCAGAAATAATTGTCATGGACAACGAGAAGTCATTCAATTCCACGGCTATAGTTTTCATGTTAGAAAATCAATATAACATAAAGGTATTTAGAATTCCACCTTACAGCAGTAGCGTCAACGGGCAAATAGAGAGATTCCACTCCACACTTTCAGAAATTATGCGTTGTCTGAAAGCCGGAAATGGACAGTGGACCTTCTCGGAACTATTATACAGAGCAATATACGAATATAATAATTCAGTACACTCAACCATAAAAAGGAAACCCATAGAAACATTCTTTTTGGGGAGAGTTACTACTAATCCTCTAGATATAGAAAAAACTAAACAAGATACCGTCAAGAGACTAAAGGAAAAACAATTAGAAGACATAACTTATCATAACAAGACAAAGACCGTACCTAGAACTTACGAACCTGGACAAACTATTTACGTAAAGGAAAACAAAAGACTAGGGACAAAACTCAGCAAAACATACAGAAAGGAAATAGTTAGAGAAAATAAGCACACTACCGTTATAACTGAATCAGGAAAAACAATTCACAAAAATAACATAAGGAATTAAAATAACGTTAATTGCAGGTTACTCTTCACCCTCGCTTGGGCTGACATTAAAATAATGGACTACACGAACTCACAATTAGTGACTATGAACTCCGGACAAGCGAAGATACAGACTGGGACCTTCAAACTGATTCATACTATTAATGTGGACGAATATCAAGAACTGATCGACAACTTAGAAGAAACATTACTCCAAAACGTTAGTCAATCTCACTTCCTTTACCCCTTCCTTAGACATGAGTTGAAAGAACTTCAGGAGTACCTAGATAGGTTGAAACCAAAATCCAAAAGATCCTTGAATTTTTTAGGGTCCGCATGGAAGTGGATAGCTGGGAGCCCTGACCACGACGATTTTGAAATCTTAGAGAAAAAAAACAAACAAAATGTTGAGAAATAACAATAAGCAAATAGTTATAAACAGATTATCAATTGAAAAATTTAAAGAAATAACTAAAATAACTAAGGAAATATTAAGACACATAAATAATAGTAGCACCAACTCCATAAAGGAGCATGCCATAACGGTCCTAAAATATAAATTAGATATAATAAAAGAAGAGATAATTAATATTCAGTATGCCATGCATTGGGCTAAAATCGGAATAATTAATTCACTTATATTATCCCATACAGAAATAAATATTGTCAAAGATGTAATAAATACAGATTTAATACAGTTTGTAAATCTAGAACAGGCATTTGAATTCGCTGAAGTTAAGATTGCGTCAAATCATGATTCTATTGTTTATATCATTAGTATACCAACAACAAATGTAAATTCTTGTAATGAAATATTAGTAAAACCTATTAAGTATAAAAAACATATAAACAAGATTATTTACAATAAAATCCTAATATGCGATAATGTAATATTTGGAATAAAAAATGCATGCAAGGACTACAACAACCTTACCATATGCAATAGAAAAATTTAGAAAATTTAGACAACGACACTTGCCTAGCAAGACTGATCAAAAGTGAACCAGCAAATTGCAGTTTAATAGACAATCGGAATATACCCACCGTAGATGAAATTTCACCCGGAACAATTCTTTTAAACAACTTTAATGGAACGATTTTTATTAACAAAGAACCCCGGAACCTTATCGGTACATTTTTAGTGCAATTCCATAACGAGTCTGTTTCAATATCAGATCAAATCTACAACTCATTTGAGACAGCACAGATGAAGCCATTACCTGCTATTTTGCAACCTAGAAATCCAAAGCCAAATATCGAAGAGGAATTGTCATTGGAGATGGTAAAAGAAATGCAACTTAATAACACAGAAGCCATAGATCTACTCAATCGTAAAAATGTGCAGAACTCAGGTATCAATCTTGGACTAGCCTTAACTGCAACATTCGTATCAATCTTTGTAATTGTTAAAACCAGAGTGTGTAAGAAGGAAAATAAATCATTTGTCGTTCCAACATTAATAAGTAACCAGCCCCAAGTACAAATATCTATGCCAGAATCATCGGAATCCAAGGGAAATGAACCCAAAGGTGTAACAGAAAATACACACGTCTCTTATTTCCAGCCGAACGAGGACGATCGGATTTAAGTGGGGAGGTGTTAATATAAAAAACATTCAATTTCCAAATAAAGCGACCTAATTGCAGTTTATTAAACTTCTGGCTAAAAACTCGTTCATCGCAATTTGCTGACACATTTACAGACGGTGAAAAACAAATATTATTGCATACGGTAACAAAGCGTGCCATTATTAATTAATAAGCATATTTTAACATAGAATTTAAGCTGTAATTAATTTTGTAAAATAGTTTTAAGTTCAGTCGTAATTTGAAGACAAATAAATAAAGTCGTATTTTAAAAGTGATACAAAAGGGTTTAAATTTTTTTTAAAACTAAAATTTATAAATAAATAATTTGTATATATACACATATGTACATATGTATCTTTATTTTGTATAATAAAATCATAGTTTATAATTAGTAATAGCTCATTATATTAGACTTGTAAATCGAATATGGAACAATAGGGCTCGATTTAATTGAATTAATAAAGAAAGAAAGAAAGAAATTTGGACTGTGTT
The DNA here is from genome assembly GCA_956483585.1 of Gymnocheta viridis. Taxonomy (NCBI): domain Eukaryota; kingdom Metazoa; phylum Arthropoda; class Insecta; order Diptera; family Tachinidae; genus Gymnocheta; species Gymnocheta viridis. Next base: position 38,023,965 of record OY101444.1, read on the forward strand.
TACTAATATTATTCTATTATATCTTTTTTATTGTTTTGAACTTTTAAAACATTGCAGCAACCTATCGTTGAAAAAGAATCCACATTTGAATTTTTTCTTTAATTTTGTTCAACAGCTGTTTTTCCAAAAAAATTTTGAGAATTTCATGATGCTGCCACATTTTTACTGTAATTAAATACAAACAATAATTTAACACTGAAAAACTGAAAGTGTATTTAAATGCAACTTAAATTTAAATGAAAATTAACTAAATGCGTATTTAAATATGAAGTCATAAACTGGCCATTAGTGTTGTCTTTGTCAGTCTTATTGTTCATTGCTATGTCCATTTCCTGCTGAATACTTAAACTTTCCAACGTATATCTTTTGTTATGTTTTCTTTCTTTGTGTAGTATTTTTACATTTTCCAGATCAGCTGTGTGGGAACTATCTAAACAATGTTGTGCTAATGCTGTTGATTGTCGTCCCTTTTTTATATCATTCTCATGTTCAGCTATTCTTACACCTAGACTTCTTTTTGTTGTACCTATATAAACTTGTTTACAGCTTTCGTTAGTTTTTCCATTACATTTAATTTCGTATACGACATTACTTTGGTCTTCTTTTTGTATTTTTGTTTTTAAATCTGTAAATAGTGTATTTGTTGTTTTGTTTGGCTTGTGTGCAAATATAATGCCCTCTTCATTAATTTTCTTTTTATTTTGGGATATATGATAACGTTACATATTTGGTGTTGCCAGATGTGGTTTTTGGATTATTGTTTGGTTTATGGATTTATATATTAACGCCCGATTTCACCATCTTCGGTAAAATATTTGTTTAAAAAAAATTAACTAACTGCTGGTTTGGCTAACTGTTATTATTTAATCAACGGTTACCGATTTTCGTTTCACCATCCTTCAGTTAGTTAACAAAAGAGTTTGATGAAAATGTGGCAATACCATCAGTTTGCTTACATAAAAACTATAGAAAATGGCGGTATTTGTATATTTATAAAGCGAAACTTTATGCCAATAGAAAAATGCATGCAAGTAATGATTGAAACATTCTTATACATGAATATACATACATACATATCCATATGTATATGTACAATATTTGTATGAATATTAAATAATGCAATTTTTCAAGAATGATAGAAATACAGATTACGACATGCGCATGATTTCCCGCTAGATGACGTATATTCCCCTAAGAAAGGGTTGCCAATCCTTTCATTCCACAATAATTTTTAGGGCTGTATTTTTATCTTGTATGATTAATATTTTTATATTTACTTACTAGTGTAATTGGATCAGTGTTCCTGTTAATAACAAAATAAATTTTATTATAAAGCTCCAATCCATATACCTGCTCACCTATTTCGTCCAGTTGAGTGACATTCACCCTCATTTTTACAGGTAATTAAAATATATTAAGCAGTCTTTGCTCGTAATGTTTTATAATTAAAATTTATATGTGAACTTCGATAATGAATTATAAGAGAATGACTTAATTAACTTTATTTGGTTTTAATGTTTAACAAGTTGATTTGTGTGGCCTTATAAAGTGTATCAATTACTTCTCTAGTTGACCTGTAAGCCTTAAAAATATAGAAAATAATATAAAATTCCAATGTTTGTTATTTTTTTGTCTTTTTGTCATGAAAACCCCCTTTAAAAAACTTCCTGCAATAAACTGCAATGTAGGTCGTTTTCGTCATTGTAATCTTATTGTGGAAGTTACAAGCGATTGATGTTTGAAACACTATTTTTGACTGTACCTTCAATAAAACGATTTCGCATTTTCTTAATTACTGGAAAAATAAATTTAAGCAACTTTTTTTTTTGGCCTGCAACCTTAAAAATATAAGTAGAAAATAATTGTAACATTTCAATGTTTTCCTTTGTTTTTTTATTGCATGTACACAGATTTTTAAAGGGTTTTTCCCACTTTAAAAAACTACCTGTAATAAAAAGCAATGTAGGAAATCTATTTCTGAACATACCCTCAATAAAACATTTTTGGTTTTTCCCAATTATTTATTTAAAAAATAAATTTAAGCACCCTCAGAAATTTTTTTAGGTAATTGTAAAATGTTGCGTTTTCTTAAGGTAAATAGTCAGTGTTCATGGTTTGATATGAAAATAATTTTTTTTAGGTAATATCAGTCGTATTGTGTCTTTCAAAGTGAATTGGTGAATTTTAATTGAAAAATAAAAATAATAATAAATAAAACAAACCGTTAATCTAAAAAAGTGAAAAAATCTAAATCTTAGTACATAATTGTATACACAAATAAATAATTTTGCCCGAAACTTTGTTAAGTCTAATGTGAGACTTGGCAACCCCGCAATTCAAAATTAATTTTGATTGGTCGAAACAAATATATATTATATTTCGATAAAAATCAGGATTTTTTAATTAAATTTAGTTTTATTTTATAAAAAAAAATAATCTTTATTATAAAAACCGTGTATAAAGTGTTTAAAATAAGAAAAAGTGCACGAAATCTTCGCCAAAAAAATCGAAGCAAAAGCAAAAAAAAAAAATGAAGTGTGCAGTGGGCAAATGCAGGCAAAATGATAGTCAAAAATCATGTGAGCAAATGTGTGAAAAATTAATTTTGTGCATATTTTTAATTAATTTAAATTTAGCTGTATCTTTTTATAGTTTTCCAAAGAACGATAAAGGGCTAAAAAGACTTTGGATAAAGTTTTGCAATCGGCGGGATACAATAAAGACCCACAGGGAGAGAATTTGTTCTCTACATTTTAAACAGGACGATTTTGAAAGAAATTTGAAATAGGTAAGTTACAATTATGTTTTTTTATTTGTTCAGTTTTTTAATTAATAATTACGCATAGGATTCAGCAATCGAGCAACTCTGAAGTTGAAAGAGAGAGCAGTACCGACTATAGAAGCGGGTGAAACGGAAGAGGAGACAACAACATTCGTAGAGGAAGCAACAACATCCGTAGAGGAAACCAAAACATTTGTAGAGGAAACAAAAACAATCGTGGAGGAAACAACAAAATTCCCTGAGGAACGAACAATGGTGAAGACTAGCACTAACGAAGACAGTTTACAGATCTACATAAAAAATTTGGAAGACAAAATGTATGTATCTACACTTTTATATATACTTTTAAATGGTTCACACAAACTTTTACATATATGATCGTTTCTAGGGATGCATTGCGTAAGGAAAATGATATGCTAAAAATGCAAAAAAACCAAGCTGAGATCACTACTAAAAAGTTGTCTCAAGAAGTTCAGAAGTTAAAGTTTACAAACGCAAATCTGCAGAAGGCACTGAGACGTCTTTTCACTGAAGGCCAAATAAAAAAACTTAAAAACGGTGACAAAAGACAAAACTTTACTGAAGAAGATATTGCACAGTCAATTACGCTATATTCCACAAGTGCCAAGGCTTACAGGTTGCTGAAGAGAAAAAATTTTCCGCTTCCCTCCGTAAGAACATTGCAGAGGTGGTCACAGAAATTAGATGTGTCGACAGGTATTTTGGATCCTGTTGTAAAAATATTGTCTGCGGCTAATCAAATGTCCAAAATACAAAAGCTGTGTGTATTAAGCTTTGATGAAATGAAGGCAAAAAAAAGTATTGTTACGACAAGCCAACATACTCTTTGTTAGAACCGGCTAATTATATTCAGGTGGCTATGTTGAGAGGTGATTTATATAAATCAATTTCAAGAGTTTTTATTAACATTTTTCTATTTTATCATCAGGTTTGACAGCAAAATGGAAGCAACCAATATTCTATAACTATGATTGCCAAATGACAAAAATTATATTATTTGATATAGTGAAGACAATGCGGCAGTGTGGCTTTGAAATTGTTGCAATTGTTTGTGATTTGGGCGGTGGGAACCGAAAACTTTTTAATGAGCTTGAAGTTGATTTTAATAAGCCCTGGTGAGTGGTATATGTAGTAAGTATGTATTGTGTGGTAATTAAAGCAATTTTAAATTTACAGGTTTTTGTACGACGACACAAAAATATTCGTGTTTAGTGATGTTCCACATATGATTAAACTGTTAAGAAACCATTTTATTGACGACGGCTTCATCATTAACGGCAAAGAAGTTAAGAAGGATATTATTTTAAATCTTTTATCGCTTCAATCTAGTGACTTAAAAATCACAAACAAAATATCAGTACATTATCTAAGCGTTGCTGGAGCTGAAAGACAGAAAGTTAAACTGGCTACGAAGCTGTTCTCACATACAGTTGCTCAATCAATTACACGAGCAGCCAGTTTAGGATTTTTGAGTGATAAAAATCGGAGTGAATGCAGTCAGTTGTTCAAATTGGTAATGAGATGTTTTATTTTAAAATATAATAAAATCATTATAAATTTTTTACTAGACTAATGACTGGTTTGATATAATGAATTCAAGGGTACCAAGACAGGATGCAAGAGAGCGATTACACGCATACGGCTTGTCACTTGGAATACAAAATGAGACGTTAAATAATATGTCGCAAATGATGTTAGATATTCGTGCGATTGGCAAAAATACGCTCTTACCATTTTAAAAAGGTACACATTCATTCAATTTAAACTTTAAAAAATGTATCTATTGTTAAACATTTATTTCACAGGCATTATTCAATCAAATAACGCATTGAAGATGCTCCACGATGAACTAAAGAATCGTTATAATATAGACTACGTCTTAACATATCGCCTAAATCAGGATGTTCTTGAGAATTTTTTTGGGATAATAAGATCTAAGGGAGGTCTTCATGACCATCCCGATCGTCAAGAATTTAAATATAGACTTCGGTCATATATTTTGGGGTACAACGAAGGCATCTTGGGCAGTAATGCAAATGTAGAGATAGACAATACTCCCGATTTGGAGGACGTACATTATTCATTAACAGGTAAATTTAAACTAACAATTTAAAATCATACAGTTTTTAAAGTTTCGTTTGATTTCTTAAGGTAAAATACTTAAAAGTATTAATCCCAGCATAGAGCAAAACGATTTGCCAAAAGAAAATTATGAGGAGGAGGTGGAAAACCTGAATTATGATGGTTTGGAGAATTTGGCCGGCTATATTTGCAACAAATTAAAAAACGAAGATCCCAGTCTCGTTGCTAAGCCTGTAGAGGACTCGACATACTCATGGGTTAGACATTTAAATGAAGGTGGGTTAAGTATTCCATCAAACACTTTAATGGAAACGTTAAAATCTTGTGATGAAATTTTTGTAAAACTAAATGGGGATAAGTTACTTGCTACAAAGGGATATTTAGAAAAGCACTTGGCGGAAGCAAGGAATATAAAAGCAAGTGAAAAAGTAAAAAGACTTTTTTTTAGATGCAGAATGTATTTTAGAATACGGTCTCTTAATGCAGAAATGTCCCAAAATATAAATAAGCGTAAAAGAAAATTAAATAAAACAACGTAATATAAATAAAAAATATACTTTTTTCATTCTTGGCCAAGAATGATAGAAATACAGATTACGACATCACGCACACAAAATTTTATTCTTCTGCGCAGGTAGGTGAAATGACGTCACGACTCTCAAAAAATATGTAAACATAACAGTGGGGCAAATTATTATTTTTGTTAAAAAATATAAAATGAAAAAATTTATAATGATTTTATTATATTTTAAAATAAAACATCTCATTACCAATTTGAAGAACTGACTGCATTCACTCCGATTTTTATCACTCAAAAATCCTAAACTGGCTGCTCGTGTAATTGATTGAGCAACTGTATGTGAGAACAGCTTCGTAGCCAGTTTAACTTTCTGTCTTTCAGCTCCAGCAACGCTTAGATAATGTACTGATATTTTGTTTGTGATTTTTAAGTCACTAGATTGAAGCGATAAAAGATTTAAAATAATATCCTTCGTAACTTCTTTGCCGTTAATGATGAAGCCGTCGTCAATAAAATGGTTTCTTAACAGTTTAATCATATGTGGAACATCACTAAACACGAATATTTTTGTGTCGTCGTACAAAAACCTATAATTTAAAATTACTTTAATTACCACACAATACATACTTACTACATATACCACTCACCAGGGCTTATTAAAATCAACTTCAAGCTCATTAAAAAGTTTTCGGTTCCCACCGCCCAAATCACAAACAATTGCAACAATTTCAAAGCCACACTGCCGCATTGTCTTCACTATATCAAATAATATAATTTTTGTCATTTGGCAATCATAGTTATAGAATATTGGTTGCTTCCATTTTGCTGTCAAACCTGATGATAAAAAAGAAAAATGTTAATAAAAACCCTTGAAATTGATTTATATAAATCACCTCTCAACATAGCCACCTGAATATAATTAGCCGGTTCTAACAAAGAGTCTGTTGGCTTGTCGTAACAATACTTTTTTTTTTGCCTTCATTTCATCAAAGCTTAATACACACAGCTTTTGTATTTTGGACATTTGATTAGCCGCAGACAATATTTTTACAACAGGATCCAAAATACCTGTCGACACATCTAATTTCTGTGACCACCTCTGCAATGTTCTTACGGAGGGAAGCGGAAAATTTTTTCTCTTCAGCAACCTGTAAGCCTTGGCACTTGTGGAATATAGCGTAATTGACTGTGCAATATCTTCTTCAGTAAAGTTTTGTCTTTTGTCACCGTTTTTAAGTTTTTTTATTTGGCCTTCAGTGAAAAGACGTCTCAGTGCCTTCTGCAGATTTGCGTTTGTAAACTTTAACTTCTGAACTTCTTGAGACAACTTTTTAGTAGTGATCTCAGCTTGGTTTTTTTGCATTTTTAGCATATCATTTTCCTTACGCAATGCATCCCTAGAAACGATCATATATGTAAAAGTTTGTGTGAACCATTTAAAAGTATATATAAAAGTGTAGATACATACATTTTGTCTTCCAAATTTTTTATGTAGATCTGTAAACTGTCTTCGTTAGTGCTAGTCTTCACCATTGTTCGTTCCTCAGGGAATTTTGTTGTTTCCTCCACGATTGTTTTTGTTTCCTCTACGGATGTTGTTGCTTCCTCTACGAATGTTGTTGTCTCCTCTTCCGTTTCACCCGCTTCTATAGTCGGTACTGCTCTCTCTTTCAACTTCAGAGTTGCTCGATTGCTGAATCCTATGCGTAATTATTAATTAAAAAACTGAACAAATAAAAAAACATAATTGTAACTTACCCATTTCAAATTTCTTTCAAAATCGTCCTGTTTAAAATGTAGAGAACAAATTCTCTCCCTGTGGGTCTTTATTGTATCCCGCCGATTGCAAAACTTTATCCAAAGTCTTTTTAGCCCTTTATCGTTCTTTGGAAAACTATAAAAAGATACAGCTAAATTTAAATTAATTAAAAATATGCACAAAATTAATTTTTCACACATTTGCTCACATGATTTTTGACTATCATTTTGCCTGCATTTGCCCACTGCACGCTTCATTTTTTTTTTGCTTTTGCTTCGATTTTTTTTGGCGAAGATTTCGTGCACTTTTTCTTATTTTAAACACTTTATACACGGTTTTTATAATAAAGATTATTTTTTTTTATAAAATAAAACTAAATTTAATTAAAATATAATATATATTTGTTAATATATATATAATATATATTTGTTTCGACCAATCAAAATTAATTTTGAATTGCGGGGTTGCCAAGTCTCACATTAGACTTAACAAAGTTTCGGGCAAAATTATTTATTTGTGTATACAATTATGTACTAAGATTTAGATTTTTTCACTTTTTTAGATTAACGGTTTGTTTTATTTATTATTATTTTTATTTTTCAATTAAAATTCACCAATTCACTTTGAAAGACACAATACGACTGATATTACCTAAAAAAAATTATTTTCATATCAAACCATGAACACTGACTATTTACCTTAAGAAAACGCAACATTTTACAATTACCTAAAAAAATTTCTGAGGGTGCTTAAATTTATTTTTTAAATAAATAATTGGGAAAAACCAAAAATGTTTTATTGAGGGTATGTTCAGAAATAGATTTCCTACATTGCTTTTTATTACAGGTAGTTTTTTAAAGTGGGAAAAACCCTTTAAAAATCTGTGTACATGCAATAAAAAAACAAAGGAAAACATTGGAATGTTACAATTATTTTCTACTTATATTTTTAAGGTTGCAGGCCAAAAAAAAGTTGCTTAAATGTATTTTTCCAGGAATTAAGAAAATGCGAAATCGTTTTATTGAAGGTACAGTCAAAAATAGTGTTTCAAACATCAATCGCTTGTAACTTCCACAATAAGATTACAATGACGAAAACGACCTACATTGCAGTTTATTGCAGGAAGTTTTTTAAAGGGGTTTTTCATGACAAAGACAAAAAAATAACAAACATTGGAATTTTATATTATTTTCTATATTTTTAAGGCTTACAGGTCAACTAGAGAAGTAATTGATACACTTTATAAGGCCACACAAATCAACTTGTTAAACATTAAAACCAAATAAAGTTAATTAAGTCATTCTCTTATAATTCATTATCGAAGTTCACATATAAATTTTAATTATAAAACATTACGAGCAAAGACTGCTTAATATATTTTAATTACCTGTAAAAATGAGGGTGAATGTCACTCAACTGGACGAAATAGGTGAGCAGGTATATGGATTGGAGCTTTATAATAAAATTTATTTTGTTATTAACAGGAACACTGATCCAATTACACTAGTAAGTAAATATAAAAATATTAATCATACAAGATAAAAATACAGCCCTAAAAATTATTGTGGAATGAAAGGATTGGCAACCCTTTCTTAGGGGAATATACGTCATCTAGCGGGAAATCATGCGCATGTCGTAATCTGTATTTCTATCATTCTTGATTCTTGGCAATTTTTAGTTTTCAGTATGTTCTGAGACGACTTTGATACTTTATATGTCTCTTTGAGTTCATCAGTTATGTTAGAGTTGTGTCATTATATTTTGCGCGAAATTAATTTTTTAGTTGAAAAATATTACAGAAATGTAAATGCTGATTCATATTTCTATCCATTTTATTTGTTTTGCTTTCCGATTAAAGTGCTAACCGGCAAATTCGCTTCGGTTAAATTATACATAAACTTTTTTGTTAAAATGTGTCAGTTAAGAGTTAATCATACATTGTGTAATACAATTTAGCCAAACTTTCGCTTAAAGTTATGGTTATTTTTTAATTTAAGATGGTGAAAACGGGCGTAAATTATTTATCAAATATGAAAGACAACTGTTGTTTTTTAATATTTCTTTCATTATTTTAATATTTTTGTCCTTGTATTTGTCATTACTTAAAGTTAAAACTTTTTAATAAAATTAGAAATTTTTTGTTTAATTGGTTGTGTTGAATTGTAATTTATTATTCTGTCCGAAGCTATTTCTTTTGTATGTATACCAATCCGTTATAAGTTTATTTTGTCTTATAATTTTCATGTCTAGATAGGGTAATGAATTTTCCACTTCTTTCTCAATTGTAAATTTAATTTTGTTATGGTAATTGTTGAATAACTCCAATATCATTTGTTCGTCCTTACTTTTAATGATTGCAAATAAATCGTCTACATACTTCGCTATTAATTTAATTTCAGTATTTCTTCCCCCCCCTTAATTCTTCTATTGTTTTCTCCAAAAGAGTGTCTAACACAATGTCGGCGATAGTTGAGGAGAGAGGGTTAACCATTGGTATTCCATATAATTGATTGTATATATTGTTTCCATACATGAAATAACTATTTTCGTTTAGACAAAATTTTAACAATTTTAAAAATTGTGTTTTAGGTATTTCCGTATGATTTTTTAAAATGTCCCATTTCTCCATAATATTTCTTATAGCTATATTGTTTACAAACAACGATACCACGTCCAATGATATAAAAATCTCGTCGTCGTCTAAAATAATGTCATCCAAAGCGGTTTTTAGTTCGATATAATTTTTTATATTATATTTCGTTGAAATCGCGTTCCTTAAAATTGTTCCAAGATATTTTGCTAAATTGTAGCACGGTACTTCCACTGACGATGATATTGGTCGTAGAGGCATACATATCTGGTTTGTGAATCTTTGGCGCACAAACAACAAAGTTTCACTCTAAACAGAGTGGGAAAACAAACAAAATTTTTCGCAAACGTTTCCTTCGAAAACACAAACGTTTAAAATTTTTTAAAAAATCAAGCATTTTGCAAGTAACTAAATCAGAAAATATAACAAATTATAAAACTTTTTACAATTTAATATATAAAATAATTACAGTGTAGCCTCGTTGAACGCAACCCTCGATATGCGCAACCCCTCGCTTAACGCAACACCCAATTTCTTAACATTAGTGACTCTGTAAACGCAACTTTTCAAAAAGCAAAGCCTCAATTAACGCAACTTTGCAAAACACGTAAGTAAGGCTTTTTTTGTTTTTTTTTTTAGTTTGTTTTTTGATAAATAAATTCAAAATTCATAAATAAATTTATGCCGGACAAAACTTTAGTAACACTCAAAGAAACATCTGCCCCGGGTAGAAAAATAAGCAAAGAACGAACTACATTTCTCGCTTGCACCAATGCAACAGAAACACATAAAGTTAAGCCTTTTGTAATTGGTAAAGCCCAAAACCCTAGATCATTTAAAGGATTTGTCAAAAGCCAACAAAAACTCTTGGATGACTTTAGAATATTTCGAGCAATGGTTTCACGAAACTTTTGTTCCAGACGTAAAATTATTGCTTTCGTTTTTTTTAAATTCTTTAGTTTAAAAATGTTGTTTTAGGTAAACTCCTTTCTATCCTCGAAACAACTTCTGTTAAAGGCTTTGTTACTTTTGGACAATGCGCCCTGCTATCCCAAAGAGGAAGACTTGAGAAGTAATGATGGAATGACAACTGTTATGTGTTTTCCAGCAAACTGCACTGCAATTATTCAGCCTATGGACTAAAACGTGATAAAAATTACAAAACTTCTGTATAAGAAAAGTCTTTTGGCCCACATTATTGGAAGCCGAGGTTCATATAATGAGCAAAAAATTAAATCTTTTAATTTGCGTAATGCTGTTTGTCCCTTGGCAAACGCTTGCGAAATGCTGGAACGTAGTACTGCGCTCAAATTATGGATGGACTGAAGAAGACGAACAGCCACTGAGCATTATTAGGGCTGAGGTAATTAATGAACAATTGCCTGTTTCTACAAATAGAGACTATCTGCAAGAAATAACTCCCAAAATTACAAATGAAGAAATACACTTTTGGATTTCAAAACATTCAAATTGAAGAAGAAATTACTTTAGAACAAAGCGAAACTGAAGACGAGGATGAAAATGTGTTGTTAGGTCCAATACCTTCAAAAATAAGATGTCGGAATGCAATAAAAAGCTGCAACGTTTGTCTACAATGAAGAATAGCTGTTCTTTGGAGGATATAATAATGGTATTGCAAAAGATTCGTGAAATTTTAACAAGCACAAAAACTCAGTCAAAAATTTCAGACTTTTTCCCTTAAACACATGAATCTTTAACTCCATAACAAGCATCAGTACAAATTAACATACATTTGAATGTGTATTTTATTAATTTTTTATTATATTTTGTTTTTCTGTTTTTATTCTTTATTTTAATCAAATAAATACGATTGTTAAAAGATAACCTTACTTTTTTATAAAATTATTGATTGGTTTAAAATAAGATTTTAAATAGAAAAATATGACTAGAAATTTGTGACTTGGTTTGCGCAACAACTCAGTAATCGCAACAGCCCAAAATTTCTATTGGGTGCGTTCAACGAGGTTACACTGTAATATAAAACAGAGGAATTATTAATTTGTTCTCTTATTGGAATGTGTCGTCCAACTGCTACTGGTTGTTTAGTATAATTAATATTAAAAGCCTAGAAAAAATATTTGAACAGTTTGTGTGGGTGTGTTTTTACATGTACGCGTTTGTTTAACCAAAGTATTATTGAAAGTTCCTGTAGAAAAATGTAGAAGCCAAGAAAAATATGTGACATGAAAAATTTTAATTTGCCTGTATATAAAATAATAATTTACCTATTAATAAGAGAATGTTTTTAAGAAATTAGAGTGAAAAATTTCTTGCGGCAGAAAACGGATCAAAACAAAACCAGAAAAATCTTTGTTTAGATTTTTTCGTGTGACAGTCAGAAAAACAACAACAACAGCATGCCGTCTCGTGTCGCCTTTGGTCTTCTTTGTGAAATCAATCAGCAAACGTTTACAAACATTTCTTCTTCAAACTTTTAAATTTTGCTCCCATTATTTTCTTTTCTATCTGCGTACGTTTAAATTAATGTACATTTAGTGCTCACAAACAAAAACAGTACAAAACTAAATGGGACAATCGTTCTCATTGTTTTTGTTTTACTCATCGGAAAGAGCAAAACAAAACGAAAGCAAACGCTTCGTTTTGCTTATTTTCCTACTCTGACTTTAAATGTATTTTTAGTTTGAGAAAATACAATTTAGGAAAAAATACTTTTATAAATATTCATAGTCTTGAAGAAGATGAATGTACTTTAACATTAAGGTCGGCATTTTACTCTCAACTGAACGTCAATTTGATTTCAAACTTTAATCTCAAACCTTTATCTTGGTGAGAAAAGGGACTAAGAACCTGTATTATTAGATCATGACAAAATTAAAATTTGTAAAAATTGAGGACAAAGTACTCAATAACGCAGTAAAATTATATCAATAAAACATAACCGATCTACGCATAAAAATTTTACAAAAATTATCCCCTAATGTTTCGGCGTATATCCGAATAAAGTTGTAGATAATGGAAAACACCAGAAATATGTTTCTTTTATTTCACAAGAGAGAACGGATTCTCTAATTTTATTTTATGAAAATTAAACAGTGTGTTTATAATGGCGTCCAAAGATGCATTAAACTACATACTATGTAGATAAAAGTTAAACTAAATACTATGTAGATAAAAGTTCTTACATATTTGTGGCCAACAATAAGTAAACACCGTTAACGGTGTTTAGCTTAATACACAAGCTTAAGCTAAGTTTTAATGCACTCAGAGAAAAGATAAAACCGTAAAGAATTAAACTTGTGTTTAAACATTGCCGGCCACCTTGCGCCAATAGAACACGTTGCAAACACTTAATAATAAAAAACGAAGAAATGAGTCAGTATGGACTCCTGTTGACAATAGATAATAAAGTTGCATTGAGTCATTAAGGAGTCCTGTGTACTGTATTCTAAGTAGCATATATTTTTATTTATATGTATGTATATACATAATTTGTTGTTTTTTTATAATTGAGTCATTAAGGACTCCTGAGGATTTATTTGGTGCTTTTGTTTTGATGATGGACTCCTGCGGCTTGAAAACGATAAATAAATAAATATAAAAAATAATAAATATAATTTTAATACGGAGATACCCCCGATATAACCCATCCGAATATAGTATATTGGGCGAGCAGAAGTGCTGGACTACTGAATCCAAGCTTTCAACAGTAAAGGCATCACCTCAGGCCCTAATACTAATGATACATTGCCTAAATGATTTAAATTCGGGTCCGCTAATTGAAGACCTTGAAAAGGTTCCGAAATGCAGTCGGCCACAGACAAAGGTGGGGTTTTTACACCTCTCATTTTGTGTAAACGAGCCGTGACAGAAATACGCTGAGAAGTATCATGTATCGACTCTAATTCAATACGACAGTAGTGATTATTGTTCACCTTGAACAAATGCAATTTCAACTTTGACACAATTTCCTTACAAATATAACTACTTTGACAGCACGCGTCTAAAACTGCGCGAAGTGGAATTCGTGAACGACCTTGACGATGATGTAGTCGAAATGTCGGAGAAAATAAAACCGTTTGCCGAATTGGACCAATACTTAGACTGGGAGCGGATGATACCCGACGTTATTTTACATTTTGGGTGACCCCTTTATGCTCGTGAAGCAGAGAGTGATGAGCTTGCTTGCAATATTTGCAAGTTGCTATACTATGGCAATCCTTGCCAACATGACCACTCGACAAACATCGTGAACACAGACGATGTGCTGCCACCATACGACACTTCCTTTCCAGGCTCATGTCTCTAAATTTGTAACAAAATCATAGGGGATGATTTTTGCCACAAATTGGACATTTTTATTTTTGTTTTGTTGTAAGTGTGGTTTCATGTGCTTGAATCACAGCCTTTAACGAGGGGATTTCAACTTGCCCGCCGGTTAGGTTATCTAGGGAGTTAATAATAAGCGATTCCACGAGTGCAATGGATCCTGAAGATTCCGTGGTAGTAATTGGGATCGTGTTTGACGGGCCCGAAGAAATGGCATTAGATGGACCAGGAGTAGGACCGGAAACTTCCATCGCCTCTTCGTAATCCAGCGAACCATCTTTAAACAAATCAGACATGGTCTTCATCGCTTTTGGAGTGGAGTCCATTATGCTAGGGAAAGATAGGTTAGAATGTGTAAATAGATAAAAAGTGGTATGCAATTATGTTTCATTTAAAACAACAAGCTTCGTTATTGGGCGGCTAATTACACCGTTTTGCCTTTGAAGATCAGCCACTCGAACGTGACTGTCAGTGCCCGTATATACTTTAATTACTAACCCTAATTTCCATGACGTTGCAACCTCCCGTTGAGGATGTTGCCATTTATATTGTTTGTGTAACCAACCCTACGCAATATTCTTCTTTCCATATTTTACAAGACTGATGAACCAACGCTTTCACCTTACGGTAACGATTAACAATACTAATTGGAGTATCGTAAATGGTAGGTTCTGGCGGATCCAATCAAGAAATGTCCTGGTGTTAAAGCTACTGGTTCGAGAGGATTATCAGGCATAGGACATAAAGGACGAGAGTTAAGACATCCTTCTATTCTAGCTAAAATGGTAGACAACTCTTCAAAGGTCTAACGACATGATTGCATTTCTTTTCTTAAATGGATTTTGAAACTTTTGACACCAGCTTCCCAAAGACCAAAGACCACCCATATGGGGAGCCCTGGGAGCCCATGTCAAACCTTTGTGTCCTAAGGATGAACACATTTTTGCCATACATTCTTTAGTAAAAGTTTGAAATTCTTTTTCAAGTTCGTTTGAGGCACCAACAAAATTTGTACCATTATCAGAACCCATGGTGTGAGGACAATCCCTCCTAGAAATAAGCCGATTAAAAGCCGCCAAAAATGTGTCAGTATATCAATCTGACGCGGCCTCTAAATGTATAGCTTTTGTAGAAAAGCAAACAAAAATACAAACATACCCTTTTGTAATTTTACAAGCTCTACCAGTATAGTATTTTACATCAAAAGGGCCTGCAAAATCGACTCCCGTATTTGTAAATGGTCGATCGATAGTAGTGCGTTCAGCAGGAAGCGCGGCGATTATCTGACTGCAAGTACGTTATCTATCAATTATACAACATTTACATCGGCGAATTACTGTACGAATTAATGTCCGCAATCGGGGAACCCAATACTCACATCTATAAACTCGCAACATTAATTGGTTGCCACCGTGAATTGTGAGAAAATGTATATATTCTGCCATAAGCTTTGCGAAACGACAGCTGTAAGGTAGAATTATGTTATACTGTTCACGATAGGACAATGCAGACGATTTGACCAATCGGGCATTTAATCTCATTATTTTTTGTTCATCCAGAAAGGGATTTAGAGGTAACAAAGAACTTTTGGCAGATAAGGGTTTCTTATCCAATAGACATTTATATTCTTCCGCATAAAAGGCTTTCTGAACTACAATGGATAACCGTACCTTTACCATATTGATTTCGTCACTAAACACATTATTCTCATAATGAAAACTGCCTTTATAGGCTGAATGTGTAAAATCAAAATATATACATAATTACACGTAGAGCTCTGTCCAGAGATGAAAATCTCCAAAATATCTTCAAATTTCGAAAAAAATGAACTTTAAATATTTTACTTTCAATATCCGTGTCGATGTTTTCCAGGCTATGTGCGTACCAATGAGTTTTTTCTTGATTTAACCAAAAAGGGCCATGTCACCAAAGTTCGGCTGCCTAAATCGGCAGGATTATCTTCAGAACGGACATGAAACCAATTATAACTTCCCGTATTCTCCTGTATACGACAAATTCTATTTCCCACAAATGTGGTCCATGCACACGGCATTTTTCGTAACCATGCTAACACAATTGTCGAATCCGTCCAACAATAAATACGTTTGATTGGAGTTTCAATTTCACTAAGTATATTCTTAAGCAACTCTGATCCCAAAACTGCTCCACATAATTCAATGCGAGGTAAGGAAATTGACTTAATTGGAGCTACCTTTATTTTAGAAGCTAATAAATGGGTATGAATTTTCCCATCCGATGTTTCAATGCGACTACAAATTACTCTTGCATATGCCTTTTCCGATGCATCTGTAAAAACATGAATTTCTACAGTAGATTCTTTGTGATAATTTACTCATCTAGTCACTTGAATGTAGTTAATTTTGTAAAAAAATTCTACAAAATACAACCACTCCTTTTCCGTTGAAGCTGAAAGTAAATCGTCCCAATCAATATTATCCAGCCAAATTCGTTGCATGATGATTTTTGCTGTAATAATTACTGGGCTAAACCAACCAACTGGGTCAAAAAATTTTGCTATGGTCGATAATAGTTCCTTTTTTGTATATCCCAATTTTACCTCGAGAGGAAAAACTGTGAAAAAGAATGAATTTAACTGAGCATTCCAAAAAATCCCTAAAGTTTTTGAACAACTAGATTCCTCGAAGGTCAAAACCTTCGTATCTACTAAGTGACCTGGAGGCAAATCCTTTAAAATCGAAATTTCATTTGAGGTCCACTTCCTAAGCTCAAAGCCCGCCGATAACAAGGCAGCAGTTAACTGGTGTCTTACTAACACAGCGCTGGCAACATCATGGACTCCAGTCAACACATCATCAATGTATGTACATACCTTTTCCTAAAACTTTTGAGGCTAGGGGATATTCTTTCTCACAATCATCAGCCAATTGTAATAAAGTACGAATTGCTAAATAAGGCGCGCAATTTAACCCAAAAGTCACCATCCGCAATTGATAATCCGTTACTTGACTCTCAGTCGATGTCCTATAAAGAATTCGCTGAAAAGAGGTACGAGACGAGTGAACACGAATTTGCCTATACATTTTCGTAATATCGCAATTAAATACAAATCTAAACAAACGCCAACGTAAAATTAGATTGATCAAATCAGCCTGAAGAGTAGGTACTATAAAAAGACAGTCATTCAAACTGTTACCGTTAGACGTCTTATTAGACGCATTAAAGACTACTCTAAGCTTTGTAGTTTTTCTCTCGGGTTTAATCACGGGGTGGTGTGGCAAATAGCACGAATTTGTGACAGCTTCATTAGTAGACTTTATTGCTCGCATATGATCTAATTCTAAATAATCAGTTAAAACTTCGTCGTACATGCTTTTGATTTCATATTTAGCTGAGAGGGAAGTTTCGATTCTCATAAATTGTTTCATAGCACTAGACCATGATATTCCTAAGTTAATTTCACGAGGAAATTCAGTTTTAAAGGGTAAAGACACAACATGTCTACCAGTTGAATCCCCAAATCTTAAATTCTAATTCCCAAAATCTTAAAAGATTTTTATTTAAGTCTTCTTCTTCGGAAAAGGTAACCGATATCGTTCATGATTTAATGAAGTATCGATTGGACCCGTTAAAATCCTTCCGAAAACCGTTTCTTGGGCCATTAACGATCCACAAATATTTCGACGAACTTCATTGCAAATTATTTGTGGATACAAATCAGTACCCAACAAAAGATCTACAGGACTGCTTTTGTAAAAATTGCAATCTGCTAATTTTAAGTTCGGGAATGCACTTCGGATATCCGAAGGACAAATAAACGAGGGTAAATTCCCCGATATTGAGGATAAAACAAGCGCCCCAGTTTCCAAGTCAATATTACTATTCAATGGTGAACCTACTCGAATTATACAAATTTTAGTTGAAGTGGTAGAAGCTTCTCGTTTAACACCGGAAATCTTTACATTCGTAGAATATGACGGAAGTCGCAGTTGCTTTCGCAGATGTTCTGAAATAAAGGAGGCTTCTGATGCAGGATCAATCAAAGCTCTTGCTGGATACGTAGTATCATGCCAACGAGTATTGACCATGGAGGTTCCAAGCTAAACAGACGAATGTTGTGCTATATGAAAAACTATATTAATTCAGCTGATGGAACAGATATTCGAATGGTCTGTAGTAGTTTTTGGAAACGTTCTATTATTCCTATTATAATCATTTTAATTATTATTATTATTATTATTACCGGTAACAGGCAATTCTCGATGTAGCATTTGATTGCATTTAAAACAAAGATGTTCACTTCTACAATATTTTACTACGTGAGATTTAGAAGACAATTAAATATCTTTATAGTCGAAAATTTATCATTAACCGATAAGTTTTTGAATCGACGACAAAATCGTAATAAATGACTTTGTTTTGGGCATAAAACGCAAGTGGCAGGTGAGCTTTTTGTAGACAAATGAGCATTTACATACCTTCCAGTCGTTACCTTTATTCTCACTCTCACAACTAGTTAGATCGCGTATACAATCCAAAGTATGAATCCGTTCTGTTAAGAACGCGTCCAAATCTTTTCACATGGACAATGCAGTTTTGTCTTTAATACTTTGTTCCCAAAGCGTAACTGTATGAGAAGGTAAGCGCTGTATACAAATGAACACTATCATAGATCCCAATTTTGTGTATCAATATCGTATATTGACATAGCAGTCAAAAACCTATTTATCTAGCGTTGTAAATTTTTCAACGCCGCACTACTTTCCTTCGGGATAGATTCTAGGTTAAAAAGAGTTTTTAATTGATTATTTACTAACATTCGTGGATCCTAGTATGTATCTTTAAGATTATTCCACGCAATATCAAACCCTTGATTGGACAGTAAACATTTTGAAATTATTTCTTTCGCCTCACTTTTAGTTTTACGAAGTAAATGGCACAGTCGTTCAATATTGCTGAGCCTGGCGTTATTCACGTACAAAGCCGTAAATAAATCTCTAAAAGTGGGCCATGACAAATAGTTTCCACTAAACATTTCAACATCACAAGGCGGCAAAGTATGACTGAAAATATCCTCTTTGTGTTGATCTATCATTGGCTGTTTATTTAAATTTTCCTTTAACACAAACTCATGCTTTCTCTTATTTATATTACCTAAATATGAGGCATATGCAGCACGATACTTCGACGTTATCACCTCGACATTTGCATTCTCGATAACTTCCGTCGAGTCCGTACCTTTTAGAGATTCAGTAGCTTTGGCAGGTTTTAAAGAAAGAATGCATTTCTCATATGCCACTTTGACTTTTTCCCATAAAGGTCGCAACTCTTCACTATGAAGTTCTAAAGTGTAAAATGTATGAGTTGAGTTTCCTCATTTATTTCATTAAATCATGCTTCAAACATGATAAGAGCATCCGAAGCTCTAATAAATTTATCAACTGTTGAAGTCGCCATTACTTGTTTCACTCAATTAAATTAAATTCAGAATAAAGCAAGTATTTTAAATTAAAAAAATAAAATTTTAATCATTTTATACAAGGGAAGCGAAAGTCGAATTGACTGACAGTAGGATGACAACCAATATTTAAGAATAGAGGTGGAAGAGAAAACGACAAAAAATGACATTCGATAATTACTGAATTTAAATACAATGGAATTGTTATTCAAATCTTTATATTAAATTCACTGTAAATTACAAACTTTTCTGTGCAAATTTATAAAGTTTAAATATGACTATAGCAACTAGGAATATTTATATCTTGTACATTGATGATGCACTTTACAAAACGATTTTTATTAAATCCGCGTTTTCTTGTTTTTTTACAAATAGACGGCACTATATTTATTTTATGCGTATTTATTTTTATTATAATCAAACGCGTTACCTTGACTCAAGATTTTTATTTGAATTCTTTTAACACTTTTATTTAAATTAAAGAATAATTTTCTATGGCCGTCCGTCTAAGAAAACAAACATAGCCTTGAAATAATTAGTATTTACCCGAATTACGTACAGGATTGTAACAAAAAGGATTCTGTTTTGTAAAACAATATTACTGCCATGATCCAATAATAATAAGGTCTACGCAACTCTACAACAAACACAACAATAAACAAGTAAGAGAGATATATTCGGCTGTGCCGAATCTTATATACCCTTCACCATAGTATGGAGTGACGAAAGAAGTCAAAATCACGAAAATTCGCGCCCACGAAATACGAAAAAAAAATTAAAAAAAAAATTATTTAAATGGAAAAAATTACATTAAAGCAAAAAAAAATTGCCACTCACCGTCTTACGAACGCACCCCTACGTGATGGAAACAAAAAATTAATCACGATCACGCATTATTGGTTCTAATCTCTATTTCATAGTATAGGCTGATTTCATAAACACAGCTTCCAAAGCAACACTGGAAGCATGGAAGCAAAATACAAATGCATTTTAATTTTTCTATTCCAAATACAAAATACTAAACTAAGAGATGATTTAAAACGTAAGAAAAAGGTTAATAATGACGACATTCTCCCAAATTAGATAAAAAATATCGACACCTATTGCATAAATCTGCTAGTCTAATGATTAAAATGTTCCAATATTATCTTCACATCGAAAATAATTTAAAGCTATCACAAATTCTTTAAAAAACGAACTTTTTCAAATAAAAAGTAAAAGTAATAAAAATAACTAAAATGTATCAAAAATTAAAAAAAAATTAATAAATGGCTGGTCAGGATTTGAAACCGAACACAACACAATGCTTTTTTTTAGAATTTTCGATACATTTTAGTTGTTTTTATTACTTTAACTTTGTATTTGAAAAAGTTTGTTCCACAATTTATTTAAAAAACCAGGCACAATCTCATTTATAATATTTTTTTAATTTTTGCGTTTTCTCCAATTTTATGAACCATAAAAGGTTTATTTTTTAAAAATATCCAATATGTTATCAGATAGAATTTTGTACAGTGATAAAATAATTATATAATGAATTTAGTGAGTTGTCGACGTTTTTATTTGATATAATATAATATTAATAACAAAAATAAAAATAACTTGACGGTATAAGAAGAAATATTAAATTATAAAATATAACAACATATTTTAATTCATTATTTTAATTTAATTTTTTCTTTGAAACTCGTATGATGTACGTATGTATGTAAACTAGTGGTATTCTGATAGTTGTCTTTTTAAAATTTTGTTAACTTTTCCATTTACTTATCTGTATTGCGGTTGGACCAGACGATAAAGGTTTTGGTTCAATATAACCTATATATTTTTGATATAGAAACACAATGGAATTTCATTTTGTATATGTTGAATTGGGGAAAATACGAAAATATGCAAAAAAAAATGAAATACAAATTTTCCCCAAACATTCCGATCTAAAAATCCAAAGTTCATATGTATGATATGTATGTACGATAGGAACTGATTGTTTGAAAAATATTTGATGAATTGCGAACTATTCTTAGAATACCTTTTAATTAAAACCACATTAAATTATTCAATTGGCTAGAAGCTAAATATAAATTTGTGGAAAGTAGGTATTTGCAATACTTTTATCCAAAATACAAATGCATTTTAAATTTTTATTCTAAATACAAAATAGTTTTTAATAAAAGTTAAATTTTCACAATGGGAATGATATTTTTTAAGATTTTTACTCTATAATGTTGCTGTTTTTTAATCAATATTAAATCATACAATTTTTCTGATGTTCGCATATTTTTAAGAATTTTTGGAATTTTAGAGATTTTTTCAAGATTTTTGGCTGCCGATTGCCAATTATATGGCTTTTTTAAAATAAATTTTGGGAATAATATCCAATATTGCAGTTGCAATTTTTAGAATATGCGCTATTTTCGCGGGGTTTCCAATTTTTTAGTTTCTTTGCTAATTACATTTTGGAGCTTGATATCAAATTAAATTCTTACATCAAACTTTGTTTTTATTTTATAGAAAAATGGCAATTAATTGAAGTGCTTTTGAAGATTAACTCACTGATGTTGCAGAATGAAAGAAACATTTCTTATCAAATTCTAGCCGGGAAGAGATTTTTCTGCTTTGTTATGTGTTTCTAAGTATCCAAACAACATTTTAATTGTCAAAAGATTTTTTATCACATTGTACAAATACAATAATAATACCGGGTTCTGATATACTGCAGGTACGCTCTGCACCTGATTATAGAAAATAATTAAATTTACACAAATATAAAACAGGATGTAAGCATCAATTTTGCCTTTCTTCTGAAATAGTCATAAAAAATTAAAAATTAATACATTTTTAAAACAAAACTAAATTTCAATTTCATTGATTTTGTATATTTACTCGTACATAGTAGTGTCTTGACGATCCATTACATTTCTTTAATATAAATAATATAAAAAATAATTATGGTTATTTATATACGAAAAGAAAATATATGCGATAAAAAATACTGTAATATGCATGTATAATATTATACTAATAAACGTACAAAAAATGTTTAAAGAAACAAACAAAAAAAAACAAATCTTTACTTTACGACTGTTTAAATATGCACATGTGTACACACAATGTGTACATGTGCCCATGAACGCATTTCAGTATGGATGGATGTGTGACAAAAATAGCGAATTTAGAACAACCACACCAATTTCCATCGAGAATTTGAAGTTTTAGTATTTTATAATAAATAAGATATATTAAGTACTGAAACGCGTAAGCTACTATAAAAAATACAGCTGCTCTGTGGTGTATAAGAAGCGCTTGTGACTACCAACCAGTAGGTTGTTAGTATGAATCCCAACGCAACTTTAAAAAAAAATTTTAAAAGTAAAATTATTTCGAATACCATTTTTTTGCTCATATTTTAGTCGTTAATGGACCGACTTCAATTATTTTCAGTGTAAACCTTCGTAGAACTCTATATAAGAGATATGCTTGACCGTAGGACAGTTGGGGCCATTAAAAACAAAAGAATAGGAAATATAACAAAAAAAATCTTTTGGCTATATCTCATTAATTATTGGGCCGAGTTTTGTTATTTTCAAACCGAATAATTTTATGAAAAATTCCAAGACAATGGTATAAAATGTATGTCTCTATGTTGTGTGAGGCCTTAATTGTACTTACACCATAATATAGCAGACGGACATCGCTCATTCGACTTCTCTATCTATAAGGATCCAGAATATATATACTTTATGGGGTCTTAAATGAATAATGAAGAAATTACATACGGAATGACAAACCTATATATCCCCTTTCCAAATTTTTTGGTGAAGGGTATAAGAACCCACCATCATGAGTTTGTCAAAAACAGCACGCTCAAAGCTGATCACGTACAAAACCAATGCTTGTTTAAAAAATAAACAAATAAAAAAACAATGACACCATAAAAATGTAAACAAATTTTGACAACTTCATGATGAAAATGGGATGAAAGGTAAATGAGCAAATAATAATCAGCTGACCATGCATATACCTTATTATTAGATCATGATTACTGCCTTATCAAAATGACAGTTTTATCCTCTTTTTGTTTTTGTAATATACAATTAAAACTTGTTTTATTTATATAAATGCACACACATTGATATAAAAATAAATATACATATGTATGTACGTTTGTTTGCACTTATTTTGTTTAAATTTTCACACAATCACTTTAAACCAATTTACTAATCTTGATTTTTCCAGGTTGATTAGCACAAGTGATCAAAAATTCAAGTTTACCAACAACTGTTGATTTTTATTGTCTTCCTTCAATCCGTAGGATGAAAATTCTTAAAGATTTAGAGGATTCTTAAAGATTCATAGGATCCGGCTCGTAGGAGCAATGTTTCGGCGTATATCCGAATAAAGTTGTAGATGAAGGAAAACACCAGAACTATGTTTCTTTTATTTCACAAGAGAGAACGAACTCTAATTTTATTTCATGAAAATTAAACAGTGTGTTTATAATGGCGTCCAAAGATGCATTAAACTACATATGTATGTATGTACATATGTAGATAAAAGTTCTTACATATTTGTGGCCAACAATAAGTAAACACCGTTAACGGTTATATATATAAAGAAATGCATTTCTAATAAAGATGCACAAAAGTGTATTAAGCTAACTTTTAATACACTCAGAGAAAAGATAAAACCGTAAAAAATTAAACTGTGAAGTTTTTTTTAGCAATTGCAATATTATTAAATAAATAAATAAGTAATTTCTAAAAGTGTTTTATTTTCAGATTTTTAATAGTCATAATAAATTATTATATGCAAATTCACATAAAAGCCAAAAAGTGGCTTATATAAAAATCTAGCTGTAGTCCAATTCGCCTTAAAGTCCACAAAAAGCGTTCATTTGCAACAGCGATTTATGCCGTGGAAATAATTGCTACGCCCGCCGGCGGTGGAGCCGGTAAAAACTTTTCTATCCGGTTAACTAACGGCGCCCCTGTCGCCGGTCATTTCACACTACAAGCCGCTGCCGAAAAACATATCCCGGCTCAATACTCTGCCATGGATATATACATTAAAAAGTTTTCCACTCAATTGTAAATTACAATAGAACAATAAATAATTTTAATATTAAAGAAGTAATGTGATGTTAAACTTTTAAATGGAATTTTTAAAATATTGCTTGTGTTTAATCAGCCATGGGGTGCATTAATAGTACGAATAAACCGTTATATGCACTTACAAGGGATGATATTTTTAATGTGAGTGTTGTTCGAGTACAATCGGATCAATCGATGGCTCTGGCTAGACATGGATATTTAGAGATTACACCACATGAACTAATTTTTGTAGCACCGGAGCAGGAAACCGTATCTTGGTCTTTACAGCATTTGCGAAGGTACGGGCTTACAGGAAATATATTTAGTTTCGAAGCCGGTCGTCGCTGTCCGAATGGTCCTGGTATATATACTTTCAGATGTTGTAATGCAGATCAGTTTTATTCAAAATTTCAAAGATGTATAAACTCAATGTCAGCATTGGGAGATCGTAGCACCAGTTCAATACACCCTTCACACATATTTGGTCGTTTAGAAAACCACCAACCACACACAAATCACTATTTGGAACCATCATCATTACAAGTTTCAGCACCTTTGGATGGGTCGACAGTTTTGCCAGAATCGTTTAGCAACAATTCAAACGACTTAAACCTCAACTCCCCAGATTCTGTGCAAAGCACATCATTAACTGCAGAAATTATACACTTTCCATCGTCAGCGCCAGCATACTCGAATGTTAGTTCAAATCCTCATAGCAGCAACATTTACATGGAACAACCGATAAGAATTAATAATGAGAATAACAATAATATCTCTTCGAATGAAATCATTGATCCATCAGATGCAAACCATTATAAATCGGTGCTGAAAACACTTTTAAAAAGTTCATCTCTCGATGTACCACCCGACGAATGTGCACCTATTTTAAATACCAACAAAGTAGAAGGACAAAGGTTATATGAAAATGTGGATGCTTGTGTTGCTAAATCTTCGAGTATTTCCCAAAATAATTCTTCAGAAAGATCTTATGCTAATGTCGAATTTGTACCTAAACTTGAGACACATACAGCACAAAGTAAACCTTTTCAGCTAGACTTGAATGCAGATCAGCAACAGCCGACTTTAACAAATGACCCAATAGTTAACTATATTATTCTTGATTTGGATCACCCACGCAGTCCATCGCAATGTTCTCCAAAAAATGATTTTGGTAGTGGACAGTCATTGTCAGATAGTATAGGCAATATTGCAAATTTTAGAAAAGATGATTTACCGACTAACGGTCTCTCGAGCGGTTCATCCACAATGCCAAAAGGATCAACTATTAATGATGATAGCTCAAAGCTGTCAAACAACAAGATGGGTTCTTCTGGCAGTTATACAAGAATAGATTTTTTAAAGACTTTCGCCTTGATGAAATCGTCCACCAATTATGCTGATTTCGATTTCGAAAATGACCAAGAGGAATCCCGAATAACCCGCCACAGTAAATTTGTACGGAAATCTTATTCAATCAGTGAGTAGTTTGGTTGCCGATAGCAGTCTAATTTGTTTGATGATACCAGCTATTTTAGCTGATGCAATCCGGAAATACAAAGCTTTATTCAAATTACTAGTTATCTTCGAATTGTATAAAGCGCTCGAAGAATAACAAAGAGTTATGTATGTGAATTAGGGCAAAAACTTGTTAATCGTTTTTGGATGTATAAAAATTTACAAAATATTTTCGAAGAATGCGTTGGATGGAGGAAATTATTATTACTTTCCAAGATTGTGCAGAGCGTTTTTGAAAATGAATTAATAAAATACTTTTTTATTTTGAAAATACATACATAATTCGAGATTTATTTATTTTCAGGGCACAGAAATTTTCATTCCAAATACAAAATTTTCGGAACAAATTTGCTTTACGGACGGTTTTCCAAATAAATGAATCCTAACTGATAGAAAATCGAATTCTAAGACAAGAAAGGTATTAACACCAACCTTCGGAAAAGTACAGTTTTACAAATTTTCTAGCTTTTTCTTTTAAGTTTTTGAATGTGTAACCGGCGCACGGTGGCTGAAAATCGTTTTTCATTGGCCAAAAGTCTTTTTTTTTGTCACCGATTTTTAAAATTTGTACGCCCTTTTGCAGCTAATATATCCAGATTAAGGTAGCCAAAAAATTAGGTTAAACTATTGATAAATGTGAGCGTGGCATGCTGTCAAACTCAACGGTTTTTTTTAATTTCAGAAAAAGGTGTTTTTCTTTTGTTTTTTATAAAAAATAAATGGTTACTACTCGCAAGCTATCATCGATAATGGCCTGCGGTCTTTTTTATAATGTTGGTAGGATTATAGTCTTTAGTTTTTGTAAGTGGTCAGAGCTCTAGGGTTTAATATTAAGGGCGTTATTTATATTTATGAAACTACTATATTTTTCTCAAATTTAAACTTTAGTGGAATAGAACTTCTAGGGAACAAGAAATGTATACCACCCGGAGAAAGGTGAAAGTGTCCTCTTTACCGCTATATATACTTTTGCACCCGTAACGAGCCGTGTGTAGAACACTTTTTTTATTTTAATGAAATTACTCCAAAGTACTCGTCGACAGTGGTGTATATAATTTTCACTTTTTTGCCTAAAAGTTTATGTTTTTTTACTTTAGACTACGTAAAACTAAAAAAATTAAATATAATACCTCCGAAAGGGTTTAATGGCTTTGTTTTGATCAGCCAAAAATTGGTAATAAAATTATCACAAATTATCACAAAATCTCTTTCTAAATTTACCTGTTATCAAATGTTAGGGTCAACCAAAGTCATAAGCAATTTTATAACAATAATCGGGACATTAAACCACTAAAGATAAAAAAACAACCCAACAACAACAACAAATATTGGCGAGATACTAATCAGTTTTACCTGATATTAAGGTCTGGACAACATGTGCTGTTTTGTGCAATTTAAGCACTACCTGCTATGAAATTAAAGATAAATGTGTGAATAACATGTATCTAAAAATGTATAAAACTACGGATTCGATAAGGGATTACTCAGTAATAAGTTAATCCTCTAGGTGTACGGGTAAAACATAACAGACGCAAATAAAAATATTCACAAAAATATGGAGAGCTTCAGTTATGAAGAACTGGCCGAAGAGTATTTTAGAAACAAAAACCAGGA
Source organism: Gymnocheta viridis (assembly GCA_956483585.1). Lineage (NCBI taxonomy): Eukaryota > Metazoa > Arthropoda > Insecta > Diptera > Tachinidae > Gymnocheta > Gymnocheta viridis. Next base: position 38,051,683 of record OY101444.1, read on the forward strand.
AGATGTTCTTAGTTACGTTAAAATAAAATTAAACTTAAATTCGTGTAGCAGCGAAATGCAAGAGCAATTATATAATTTCGTCAAAGCACTAAAAAAACGCTACAAAGAAGTTCGCTACAGTAAACAAAAGTTTTATATAAAAAGTGCAAACTGGTTAGAAGGCCAACTTACTGTCGCTGCAGAAACAGCAAAGCAAGATAAGGCTGGAAGACCACGCAAATCATTGGACAACTGCAGCGATAGATCTAAGAGACGGAAACTTAAAGATATCAACGATGCAATTGGTTGTACAAATATAAAAGAATCTTTCCTACATCAATTACGATCACAGAACCAATTAACAAAAGTGGATATCATTGAAAAAGTTGTTAAAGCTAGTCCAGTGAGAACAAAACGGATTCTTAAAAATATACCAACTCCGAGTGATGCAATACAGTACACAAATGAGGAGGCATTAGCATTATTTCTGGATTTGAAATTAACAAAACAGCAATATATTAAGCTCAGACTGCGTGCGATTGAAAAAGGTTCAAATATGTAACCAGCATATCATTACATAACCGCTGCTAAAATGGACTGTTTGCCATCAAAGGACACTATTACAATCACACCAATTTCGGCAGAGGTACAACTACAATCTCTACTTGATCACACAGCAGAACGCTTGCTACAATCAATAACAGGAAATGAGTTAAAGAAATATGGAAACACAAAGTTAATTCTTTTTTGTAAATGGGGATGTGATGGTTCTTCGGGACAAAAACAATACAAACAAGTTGTATGTGAAAATATTTCGGGCTCGGATATGTTCATGGTATCATTTGTACCATTGCGATTGAAAAAGATTTTGGAAGATTCAGAGCCTTCGACTAGTATAACGCAAATAATGGATATTTGGAAAAATGAGACACCATCTTCTACGAAATACTGCAGGCCAATCAAATTTGAATTCAAAAAAGAAACTCATGATGCCATTAACAAAGAAGTTAGTGATATTAAGGCCCAAATTGCAACACTACAGCCATTACAATTACAGTTAGATGGGCAGCAAATTGAAGTAAGCTACCAATTAGTGCTGACAATGATAGATGGAAAATTAGGTCAGGCTTTGACTAACACGAAGGCTGCATCCAGCTGCATTATATGCCAAGCAGCATCATCCCAATTAAACCAAATACCGACAAAATCATTAGATAATACCGATGCATATGAATTTGGATTATCACCACTACATGCAAGAATACGACTTATGGAACACATACTAAAAATCAGTTATGATTTGGATTTCGGGTCTTCAGGATCAATAAGAAACAACGAAACCAACAAAGAGTTAAGAAGTTAAAAAAAGAAACATGTTCAAGATGAATATCGCAAATTTGGATTGATTATAGATCAGCCAAAAACAAGGGTCAGGCAATACAAATGATGGCAATACCGCAAGAAGATTATTTTCAGATCCAGAAACAGCATCTGAAATAACAGGAGTGGATTTAAACCTCATTTTCAGATTTAAAATAATCCTAGAAGTACTTGCGTGCAATGAAGAAATTGACTAGAAAATTTGGAGATTATGCAAAGGAAACTGCAAAAATATACACAACCAACTACCCATGGAGAAATATATCTGCAACAGTTCACAAAATCCTTTATCATGGAGAAGATGTCATTAAATATCATTTGGTGCCACTTGGAGATCTATCAGAGGAGGCTCAGGAAAAAAGGAACAAGGATTACAGATTTTATAGAGACCACAATACTAGAAAAATTTCACGAAATTCAACAAATGAAGATCTATTTAATATATTATTGGCAACGTCAGATCCGTTTATCTCCAGTATTCGAAATCAATGGAAAGTGGAACATCGGGATTTAGATGAAGAAGCCAAAAAACTACTAAAGAACAGAGATAGCACAGAACAAAATATGGAATATTTGCAATCAATATTTGAGTCAAATGAATAATAATTATAATTGCCTTTCATTGTTATTTAAGTACGAAAAACATAGTATTAGTAAAAAATAATACTAAACAGAACCTACCATTGTTGCAAATGCTATTAAAATTTATTGCAGTTTTTATTTTTAAAATGTTTTTAAAATTATCAAATTTGACAGCAAAAAATAATAAATTTTTCTGTAGTAATGGCAATATTTTTAGATAATATTATTAAAGTTTTTTTTAAGTGTAACTATTCTTGGAGTGTAAACAAATTTGCAAATTTGTCAGCAACAAATTTTTAATTTTTCTCTAATAGCAAAATCTCCAGTTGATTTTGCTATTTTTTTAGTGTAAATATTTTTTTTAGTGTAACATTAAAAAAATTCCATTATTACAAAAAATATTTATAATTATTATTAATTTCCAAATATTAAATTTTTGAATAAATAAAAAAATAATAAACCCATATTTCACTCTAAAAGTAAAAAAAATTCAAAAGTTCAACTTTGACCTAGAATTCCTTAAAAAGTCCTTAATCAATTTTAATGTAATTTAAACTGTGTCAAGCTGAACTAAATATCTATCCAATAAAATAAAAATTACTTCAATATTTTGATCGGTTCAAAAGTTACAGAATTTTGGCCAATGAAAAACGATTTATAGCCACTGTGCGGCGCCGGTCTTCGATCGAGTTTAATGGTTTTCTCCTCGAATGTTTTTTTTTTGTATATGATATAATCATTGTTCTCGTGTATGCAGAAAAGTAATGTGGATTTTGGCTATTAACTTTTTTTAGAATTCAATTTTCTATCAGTTAAGAAACTTTTTTAATTTATTCGGTGAAGCGCCGGCAAAGTAAATTTAAGCAAAAACTCTGCTTTTCATCACTGATGAATGTGCAAAAAAAAAACAGTTTTGTTTTGTTTGAAGGATTTTTTTGGATTCTTAAAGCTAAAATGAAAGGCAATCCGCTAGAGTCAGAGTACTCCACGAATAAGTGCTTCCTTCCAGTCGATGTGTACGTTCGTATAGCAAGTAGGAGCTCCTAAGATCCACATTTCCAGTTTTTATGGTCTCCACCAGTATAAAGTTTAGTTTCAGGTACACGGAAATTACAAAAAAAAACAGTAACGCGATACTCCTTGTCGAGATAGATGTGCAAGAGTGAGATGCAAAACTAACCAATGAACTAACAGTGCAGCCACTTATGAAATTATTGCCAAAGACGTTTGATGTTTACCCGCCCAGAGCTGCTTCATGACTTTTAAAACATTTATCATGAAGTACATGATTGTGCGGTGGGAGACGATTTGATAAGTTGATAGCATAATCGCTAATTTTTTGTATTTTTACTGCGCAAATTGTTTCCAGTATAATTTGTGATATCGCTCATTTATTGCAACTTGGTCATATCACAAAAAAGTGATTTACAAGTTGAGTGCAGAAATATTTGCCGTAAATTAAAAACTTCAAACTCGTTTTCTGACGAACGAGCGTTTTTGAAACATAAAGAAGCGATATTTACATACATAAAGGGTGTTTTTTATTGAGGTATAGAACTTTAAGTTGGCATCACTTTTTTAACTGGCGGCCATTTTGTCAGCTGTCAAGTGATTAATATTTAGTTTGGTTTGCCATTTCATCATGAACAGGTTGACAAAAGAACAACGCTTGCAAATCGTGCAAATTTATTTCGAAAATAATGGTTCAGTTCGCGAAGTTTACCGCAAGCTCCGTCCATTTTATGGTCGACATAATCGTCCATCAGAGCAATTAATTCGGTTAACCACGGATCGTTTTCGCACTACGTTTACTCTATGTGATAATACGCATCCGCAGAGACGTCGAACAGTGCGCACCGAAGAAACAATTGCCGCTGTAGAGCAAAGTGTTGAAGAGGACCCGAATGAATCGATTCGCCACCGTGCACAGCAATTGGAGCTTTGTCCATCAAAAGAAAAAGTGGTTGAAAATTGGACCTGTAGAATTGACTTTATTCGAGCCAGCCGCGGCGGCCACATGCCCGAAATCATATTTAAACATTAATGGCATAAAATTATCCTTCCAATAAAGCCAAATTGATGGACATTAAAACGATTTTCTTGTGTTTTATTTCAATTCGAAGTTCTATACCTCTAAAAAAACACCCGATAGTATGTACATATGTATGTATGTAAACTCTTATAGAACAGTAGTATTCTATTAGAGTTAAATTTGTTTAATCTTGGTAACTTGCCCCTTTTATTTGGCCGTATTGCGGATGGAGCAGAAGATAAATGTTTTGGTTCAATATGACCTGTGTATGATTTCTGCTATAGATTCATAATCAAATTTCAAGCACAACTGAGTCGATTTAAAAAATATTACAATATTTATGTATATTCTGCTAAAATGACTATAAAGAATGCAGATGAACTTAATTAAGAACCTTTTTTAATTAAATAATTTTTTGTGTTTGAAAATACGATAAAATCGCAAACAAAAAGCTTTTTCCTTTGTCTCGGTTCGCACTATGAAATTTTATTTCATGAAACTGGCAGTTTGTAGGTGAGAGGGGAGAGAAGAATGGTGTCGGGTACACACTTTCATGTTCACTGAAATTCTGTTTTGTATTGTAATTCGTAATTGTCAACATGAAGTTGGCTGTACTATTATTTTTGATTTTACTTTATTTTTATATTCTTTTAATGGTAGTGACAGCAAAAATTTGTTTTAGAGTGCAAAATAGAAAAATAATGTGAAAGTAAACAAACAAAAATATTAAGTTTCATGAAATTAACTTTCAGTGTGCAGACACGAGTGAAATTTTAAAAGAGAATTTCAGAAATTTCATGAAAGAAACTCATAGTGCGAACCGAGACTTTCAAAAATATACATACATATGTACATAAGTACATATGTATGTACATATGTACCACAGATACTTACCGGCCTGTTTTACGTAATATTTTTCCACAAAAAAGCATTTTCGTGAAAACGGAGTACGAAAGGTTTTTTCATATCACGTTCAATGGTGCATTTATTTACTATTGCGACAGATTAAACAAAGCTATTGCGTTAAAGAATTTAACCATATGTCCCATACCAAACTTAGAAAAGTTGGCACCAACCAATCCTGCTACACTGGCAACTTTGTAATTATGTGCGCGGCTATGGCTCATTGGTGTGTGGGGGGTGTTCTTGCAGGATCTGGTCAGCTGGCGGGCTGTTTAATTTGTGCCAGTGCCACTAAATACACAAAAAAATAAAAGGGCCTGAAAAATAAAAGGGAATAGAATTTTCAAAATAAAAAGTTGGTGGTCGTGATGTTGTTCGACTACCAGCACCCTCCCGCGCGTCATAAAACATTTGACCGGTACCATGGTGATCGCGTGTGCTAAAAATATCGGAAGTCACCCCTAAAAAGTTGAACTCACTCATTACTCACCTCCAAGAACTTCTGCCTACTATTCCATCAAATAAAATTTCATATTAACTTCAATCCAAAATATTATTATTAAACCATCCAAAAATAAATGAATAAATGTGCTTACAAAAATATTACCTTATGCCTTCAGTGGCTACTTCTAGAAAATTGCCTAAGTTCGAACTATTACAACAAAAGCTATCCTAAAACTTCTTAAAATTTAATTGATTTTTTTTTCTATTTAATTTACAGTTTTATTGTATGATAATTTTTTTTAAATAATTCAGTTTATTGTACTTTTCTTAGGATATAATGTTAGTAGGGTTATTATGTGTCACTTATTATTTAATAGCCTTTAAGGCTCACGAAAATTCAGGTAGGTCTCAGCCTGCGATGACTTATTTAAATTTACAAAAAAAATTAACGTAATATAGCTTACACGAATTGATACTTCAGGCTTGTAGTCCACCTAAACGATCAACGAAAAGATCTTCAAAAGAAATTGTAGTTACAGTGTATGACGAAAAAGTTCGGAAATTATGGCTCGACAAGATTCGCAGATAAAACTTTTAACCAAATGTAATTCAGCTCTGGGAATTACACCGAAATGTGAGTCGACACTGGCGATCACTGTCATAAACTTGTTCCAACCTAAATTTCCGAAATATAACACGATGCCGAAACCGAAACTTCAATAACCGCAATTGAAACTAAAATTTAGAAAACTTCGAAATTCGAAACCAAACAACACGAAAAAGAATTTTGAATACTTAAGTTTTTGCTTTTATTTATTCCTATTTATAATTTTAAAAATCTGACTTTCTATTACGCTGCTTCTGTAGCCAAAGGGTGGAAAATGGGTTTTTTTGAAAAATGTTAATTTTGAAAAACGCACTAAATGCGTGTGAACCGGGCTATTGATGGCGCCAGATCGCACTGAGTTAAAACTCGTTAATTTGTTTTTGTCAGGGTGGACTGAGTGAGGATGGGGAGACTCTAGGCATCGGGAGTTATTTAGGGCCCGTGCCTAGGCCTACCGCCTCACAACAGCCTCAGCCCTGACGACCGCCCAAAACGGCCATGTGAAAATGAGAAGTTTATCCAAATGGTATATTCCTACCACGTTTGTATTTTATTTTTAATATATATCAATATATTTTTATTTTAAAGGGATTAGTTTTATTTTACTACCGTAGTTCGAGAAAAAACACGCGCCAGAAATCTACCCTTTTTACATCAAAACAAAAAAACAACTTACATATGTGAAGGTGGTGATGGTGTTATGGCCTGTTGCCGATGATGTTATGGCCTTTCGCCTATGAATTTATGGCCTTTCGCCTATGATGTTATTGTTGTTGTTGAAGCTGTAGGTGTTGGTGCCGTAGCTGTAGGTGTTGTTGTTGTACCTTTTGTAGCTGTTGTATCAGTCGGTGCTGTTGTAGCAGTTGCGGGTACTGTTGTTGAATTTTAAATTTTGCTATTTAGTTTTAATATTGTTGTTCCATTTTAATTTTGTTAACTAATTTTACTTTTGTTGTTGAATTTTAAATTTTGTTATTTAGTTTTAATATTGTTGTTCCATTTTAATTTTGTTAACTAATTTTACTTTTGAATTTTTAATGGGTGTGGTTTTTCCAAAATTGTATGTACCCAAAATTTATTTGGCGTTGTCAATCACAACGTATGCCAACTGTTTTTTTTTTCCCGCCGCCATCCACAACTGCGTTGCTCCTATTTCTGGCGGTGCCACTATTGGTGTTCCAGTGGTTGATCTGCCATCATATTTTAGGGTTTCCGTCTTTTCCCAGAGTTCCAGCTGCTGGGTGCACTGATACGATTTTCCGTATACCTTGATCACTATGTTTCCCTATATTTGAATAAAACCACAATTTTTTTTTAGGGATGTGAACAACCTTTTCTAATTGGAAACTTGACCAAGGCCGGGTTATGTCTTTCGCAATTGTGTGCCCCAGAACAAATCCTGGTAAAAAAACACCAACTCTTTACCGATAATCAAAATACTCCTTCCGAGCTATGTATCCATTTGTACTTACCTTATTATTATTCCTTTTTGGCTTCTCGATTTTGTTTTCAGGCTGATGTTAGCTGGAGCAAATTTCCTTAGACGTCTTCGTTGTTCCCTTGTGCAGATTGTAAAGGCGGAAGTTCACCATTTTCATTCGCAAAATGGTTCTCACTTAGCGCAACTGCAGCCTACTTCGGCGACACAGTTCATCAAAATAGTAGTGGCCGAACAAATTATAGCGTTTTTTCTTAACGCTAGACATCTGGCAGCTCTGGTTTTATTTATTGACACCAGGGCTGACTTTTATTCTTGCAGCGCCCCCACACTCATTTGCGGACAAAATGTTCTCCACCGGCGAACATTACACACCTACAAACCTCCGTTAGAGGTTTTTATCATCTTAGCAAGCCAAATTGCTAAGATGATAAAAATCTACAACTCCACCACGTGGTCCTCATGCCTTAATGTCCTTGGCATGGAAAACTCCTATTGGCTTACCTTGCAAAGTTTCAAGCTCATATAGGTTACTACCAATTATCTTTGTAACGCGGCTTTTAATAAACTTTTTGCACAACTTGGCAGAAACTTGTTTCGCAAAATCCGACAGCTGAAAATTTCGGCGGAAAACTTCTTGGCCTACTTTGAATCTAGTTTCTCTACATCTTGTGTTGTACCGCTTGGCACTGTTCTCATAACTGTGGTGTAAGTTCTTCTTCACGTTGTCTCTAACTAGTTCCAAAAATTCGCTGCGATTTTCTATCCTATTTTCGGAGTCATCAACTAGATTTAATTTCCGAGCAAGCTTATAAGCGGATGCATGAGTAATCATGTTGGTTCCAAAGAGTATAAAGTATGGCGTTACTCCTGTCGCTGCATGCACAGATGATCTCAGTGCACACTCTATTTCACACAAATGGAGATCCCATTCCACTTGACTTTCTTCTAAATATGCACGAATTGCTGCTAAAACTGACTGGTTCACCCTTTCCGATGCATTGGCTTGTGGTGAATAATTGGCAGTGCGCATATGTTTTATCCCAAAGTTATTTATCATTTCCGCGAAATCCTTGCTAACAAACTGCTGGCCATTGTCAGACACAATGGTCTCCGGACAACCAAATTTATAAAACACCTCTTGAATCAGAAAGTTAATCACGTTGCGTGAATTTGCTTTAGGCATGGCTTTCAATAAAACATATTTGGAAAAATGGTCTAAAACAATGAATATGTAGTTGTTACCTTTCTTTGATCTAACATATGGTCCTAAAAAATCTATGTACACTCGCTGAAATGGCCTGCTAATATCAGGTTCTTTACCCATAGGTGGTTTAAGTATTTTATTGGATGGCTTACATTCCTTACAGGTGTCGCATTGTTTAATATAGTCGCTAATCTGTGCATTCATATGCGGCCAAAAATACCACTCGCGAATTTTTCTTATAGTTTTGCCTACACCACCGTGAGCTGATGTGTGTGATCCATGTGCGTTTTCTATAATTTTATTCGTTAATCCTGCTGGTATCCACAACTTCCAAGCGTGTTCTTCACGTGCCACATTTCCATCATAGAAGTGTGTTCTCTTAAATACTTTGCCCTCCAACACTTTCAAATCAGGTAAACTAGTTTTCTCTTCTATTACTGACTTGACTAATTGCTGGTACTCTTCCTCTTCGAACTCAGGTGCATTTAACTCTATACTTGGCATTACTTCGACTTCATCCACAGCTAAACGAGATAACGTATCTGGTACTATATTTTGTGAACCTTTCCTGTGCTTGATTGTAAACGAGAATGCCTGTAGCTGGAGACTCCATCGGGCTAATCTACCACTAAGGTCACGCTGCGACATCAACCACTTCAAGCTGGAATGGTCTGTTATTATTATAAACTGCATCAATTCGATGTAAGGTCGAAAACGTTGAACTGCAGAAACAACTGCTAAACACTCCCTTTCGGTAACAGAATAATTCTTTTGGGCTGCTGAAAATTTTTTCGAGAAAAACGCTATAGGATGTTCACCTTCATCAAATTCTTGAAATAGCACTGCTCCCATACCTACATCAGAAGCATCACACTGTATGTTAAATGGCTTGTTGAAATCAGGATGTACTAGAACAGGACTATCCGTCAGCTTCCTTTTCAAAACATCAAATGACTCTTTAGCTTTATCAGTAAAAGTAAACTTTGTTCCCTTTTTCAGCGTATCAGTTATTGGTGCCGTGATTGTGGCGTAATCGACAATAAAACGGCGATACCATCCCGTTGTGCCCATAAAACTTCTAACCTGCTTAGGTGTGGTTGGATATTTCAACTCTAGAATGGCTTGTATTTTCTCCGGGTCTGGCTTTAATTTTCCTTCTCCGACTATATAACCTAAATACTTAAGCTCTTTACAGCAGAATTTGGACTTGCTCACATTTATTGTCAGATTAGCACTATCCAGGCAACGAGCTACTTCGGCCAAAACGTCTAAGTGTTCTGCGAATTCTGACGATACCACCAGCAGATCGTCCAAATAGACAAACACCCTCTCCCTTAGGCGTGCTGGAATTACCTTGTCCATTAAACGGCACATCCTTTGAGCTGCATTACACAACCCAAAGGGCATGACCGTAAAATGGTACAAGGGTCTTCCAGGCACAGTAAAAGCTGTCTTCTCTCGGCTCGCCTCTGCCAATGGTATCTGCCAGAACGCGTCTTTGAGGTCGATGCTTGAAATGTAGTGTGTATCGCCCAAACGACTCAGAAGTCCTTCTATATGAGGAAGCGGATAGGCATCTTTAATAGTCAAATCATTGAGCCTACGCGCATCCAAACAAATTCTCACTTTCTCCCCTTTCTGTACAAAAGTTACTCTGTTGTTCCAAGGGCTCTCACTAGGCTCAATGACTCCCAAAGACAGCATCCTATCCAATTCCCCATACATCAGACTCTGCACCGCTGGCGACACTGGATAGTGCTTCTCTTTTACAGGCACCGCTGTACCTGTATCAATTTGATGCGTCTCTAAAGTTGTCTTGCCTAGACCTTTCCGGGTGAAACACGGAAACTGCTCTACTACCTCTTCCAAATGACGTTGCTGTTGGCTGTTTAGTTCATGAAAGCGAGGAAAAATTTTCTCAAAATCTTCGTCGGCATTAATTCCTTGCGTTGACAATGCATTTATTTCAAATCTCAGTAAATTAAATTTCTTCATAAAATCCACCCCTAGAAAAAGTGGTAACTTCAGACTGGGTACCAAGAAAAAATCTACAACCTTTGTTACTTTATTAAATGTTATATTCGCTCTAACTCTTCCTATAATCTCATTCACCCTTCCATCTGCTGTCCTTATTTGAGATTTGAATGGATAAATGCCTAACTTAGCTGCTTCCACAAAATCCAAACATCCAGCTCCCAAACAAGTCACTGACGCGCCACTGTCTAACAATCCTTCTATTTTACAACCATTAATTTCAAAGCTTGAGTATATTCGTGAATCAGTGCCTTCGTACACACTAGCTGATGCTATCTCAAATCGAGTTTGTTTCCGAAGCTGGTACCTGTCTCTTGTTTTCTGAATGCGATCTGGAGGTCCGAAAATTCTCTCCCGAGCTGTTTCATATTCCTTCATTCTTTGACTAAATGTTTTAGGTTGTTGATTAAAATGTGTTGAGACTGTATGTCTACTATTCTGTAGGCTACAGTTGGGTTTATGTTGTACATTACTATGGATCGGCTCCATATGTTGACTTCTTTTTAAACTCCTGCTGCGATTCATTTTAAAATTCATTGTTGTGTGATCTGGATTTAATTGTTGACATTCCTGTAAAATTGAATTCGGCTCTGCTTGTTGTTTCATATCAGTTGGTATTGTTGAATGACTTTGCTGTAGAATAATATTGGGGTTCGCTTCATAATTTCTGGTATTTTGTTCTTCATTTACTTCAGGTGGTTCTTCTAGTAACTCTAGACTGGCTTCTACTTGTTGTTTTTGGGATGTGGTGTTGATGAACGCGCCTCCATTCCCATGCGAGACACGTCCACTACCCTGTTTCCCTGACATACTGGACATCTTGGTGTAACAGTATTTTCACGTCCACATTTGTAGCAAAACAATCGCCTTTGCTCCTCCAAACAATCAAAAAAGGTGTGGCCTTCTACTTTGCAATTCCAGCAAATTAGTTTATTTGTAGCTGTCATAGCATCTACTTCTGGAATATCTGCTGGCATTTCCTGATCATACTCCAACTCATGTATCATCCTAGGTGGAACTCTACCACTCAACTGACGTTGGCTGTGAATTAAGTTTTCTGCTCTACGGCATTCGCGAACAAACTGCGACAAGCTATTTACTGAAACTGAAAATAATAGGTGAGCCATCTGAGGCTTCAAATTTCCCTTCATAATGCTGACTAAGTCCCTTTCTCCCATTGGACTTCTTAATTGGTTCCTTAACTTCAATACCGAGTTATAAAAATCATCAAATGTCTCCATATTTTGCTGGCGTCTGTCTAAAATTTTTCTTTGTATATCGAAATCGCTATCGTATCTGTGAAACTGGTTAATCAACGCTGCCCTTAAATCTCTCCACCGAGATACATTGTTGAATCTTCTGTGATCCCAAAACCATTCCCTCGCAGTTCCACTTAGCAAATGATGAAATGACCTGATCACATCTTTCCAGTCACAGCCGTAATCTGCTTGCAAAACCTCGACACGAAAAACAAAATCCTCTATACTAGTTGTTTTACTAGTTCCGTCAAATATTATTCCCCATTTATCTATTCGTACACTCGGAGTGTTCGACTGTTGGCTCCTAGATTCCTGAAACTGAACCGAATATGGGCTACCTGGACGAAAAGCTGCATCTGGCGGTTCTCTATAATTGTTCTGGTTGACACTCTCACGTGCTGCGTTAAAAACATTTCCTTGTTGATTAGCATTGCGCGCTGGGGTTGGTATACTATACCTCCAGTTACCTAAGTTGTTGTCTGTATTAGTTGGCAATTCCGCCCACGGTTGTACTTGTAGTTGTGGCGTTATTCCGTTTCTACACGTTGGTGGTGGTTGCGATACATCTGGAAATTCAAAATTGACACGCGCCTGCGTTCTGTTGTCCGGTTGTGCTTGACGAGATTGTTGTTGCAATTGGGCTTCGACATTGCGTTGTATTATTGTTGGCATCAGATTTAGTAAACGGTCCTCTAAGTTCCGTAAATCGTCTCTTGTTATGGCTGTACTGGTAACGGATGATCTCGACGCTCACTTGGCCTTAGCGATACATTTACATTTCCAAAAGCTTCCCTAACACCGCGTGTGCTAATGCTACTATAAATTGGGGTAACGACTGAGTACTCGCTTGCAACGCTAGACTCTAATTCGTCTTGCCTCCTAAATACGCTTGGTGGTGAACTTTCCAGACCATGTGTTTCCAATGTTTCAAAGTTAGATGCGTGTACAATGGCAGATGCTGCCATTCCTGTATTTCCGATTGTAGTTGCTGTGGTAGTTGTAGTTGTCACAGTTGTTGTAGTTGCTACTGTTGTTGTAGTTGCTGTCGCATTTGTAGTCGCAGGATCATCGCCTCTGCTGTTAGCACGCGTTAGTACCATTTTGAATCAAAATCTTTCTCTGCTTTAACTGACAAACGTACACCTTTTTCTATATTCCTTTGGGGTTTCTGCGTAACTGCGTCGTTGCGTTGTGCGCTTGCGTTGTTTATATCCTTGTGTTTATGCGATGCGTCGTTTTGTGTTTCTTACTTCGTTGTCGCGTTTATGCGTTGCGTTGATGCGCGAAAGTGTTATTGCGTTGCGTAGTTTCGCACTCGTGTTGTAGAATGTTTGCGTTGTTGAGTTGCGTTGACGCGTTATTTTGTACGGTTGTGTTGCGTGATCGCGTCTATGCGTTGTTTTGTAAATATATTTCTTGTTGCTCAAACAACTTCGGAAAATAGGGTACGAAGATTTTCAATGGCTATCGTCGCGATTCTATGGATCTCCAGTATACTGTTGGACACCTACCAGACTCTTGTCTACCAGGTGGCCAATAGAATGCTCGAGTTCGGACACTTTTCTTCTAATGCGAAGAAATATTCTATCTACGCCTACCCGAAAATTTCAAAAGCTGTGAAAGAATTTTATATTTATGCTAAACAATCTGAATGCAAATATAATTGTACCGATGTATATGTAAAATAAATGTAAAAGATTTAATAAAAATTTAAGAACTAGCAAGTGTAAAATAATTTTCCAAAAAATGTATGCAATGGTATATTTTCAAAGTATGTAAAGTAATAATTGTGTACTGAGATATCTTTTGAGATCTCAGGCACAAAAATAAAATTCTAATTTCCAAATTGTTGGTATAAATTTCCAAAATATATGTCTAAAAAGAATTCTCAAAAATTTATAAATTAATTTATCGTTCTTGGTGAGTATTGAGTGAGTGATTGAAGATCTAAAACGAGCTAAAATTTCAATCCGAAATCCGGAAAATAATAAAAAGTATCAGTTATAGGGCTGTCCCTACATTGGTAGAACTATTTGTCGCAAACAGAGTTGCCTTAACTTATGGCATTCATCTGGACTTACAAATAGCCTAAGCCAAACTAATCTAAGAGACCCGTCGCAATTATTGTGCTCACTGTATGAACCAATAAGACTTACGTATCTCTTCGACCGTTCCAGAACACATCTACCTAAAAGTTGGTCGCAAACGGACAGACATTATGCCTAGCTCCGTGACTAACCTCCCTTTAGTATTCAATTAAACTTTAAAAACAAACTATAACTTTTTCCCTAAATTAAACTCCAAAACTCCTAACTAATTTTCAACTCTAAAAATGCCTTTTCTTATCGGGCCCCACGTTGGGCGCCAAAAACTGTCCCATACCAAACTTAGAAAAGTTGGCACCAACCAATCCTGCTACACTGGCAACTTTGTAATTATGTGCGCGGCTATGGCTCATTGGTGTGTGGGGGGTGTTCTTGCAGGATCTGGTCAGCTGGCGGGCTGTTTAATTTGTGCCAGTGCCACTAAATACACAAAAAAATAAAAGGGCCTGAAAAATAAAAGGGAATAGAATTTTCAAAATAAAAAGTTGGTGGTCGTGATGTTGTTCGACTACCAGCACCCTCCCGCGCGTCATAAAACATTTGACCGGTACCATGGTGATCGCGTGTGCTAAAAATATCGGAAGTCACCCCTAAAAAGTTGAACTCACTCATTACTCACCTCCAAGAACTTCTGCCTACTATTCCATCAAATAAAATTTCATATTAACTTCAATCCAAAATATTATTATTAAACCATCCAAAAATAAATGAATAAATGTGCTTACAAAAATATTACCTTATGCCTTCAGTGGCTACTTCTAGAAAATTGCCTAAGTTCGAACTATTACAACAAAAGCTATCCTAAAACTTCTTAAAATTTAATTGATTTTTTTTTCTATTTAATTTACAGTTTTATTGTATGATAATTTTTTTTAAATAATTCAGTTTATTGTACTTTTCTTAGGATATAATGTTAGTAGGGTTATTATGTGTCACTTATTATTTAATAGCCTTTAAGGCTCACGAAAATTCAGGTAGGTCTCAGCCTGCGATGACTTATTTAAATTTACAAAAAAAATTAACGTAATATAGCTTACACGAATTGATACTTCAGGCTTGTAGTCCACCTAAACGATCAACGAAAAGATCTTCAAAAGAAATTGTAGTTACAGTGTATGACGAAAAAGTTCGGAAATTATGGCTCGACAAGATTCGCAGATAAAACTTTTAACCAAATGTAATTCAGCTCTGGGAATTACACCGAAATGTGAGTCGACACTGGCGATCACTGTCATAAACTTGTTCCAACCTAAATTTCCGAAATATAACACGATGCCGAAACCGAAACTTCAATAACCGCAATTGAAACTAAAATTTAGAAAACTTCGAAATTCGAAACCAAACAACACGAAAAAGAATTTTGAATACTTAAGTTCTTGCTTTTATTTATTCCTATTTATAATTTTAAAAATCTGACTTTCTATTACGCTGCTTCTGTAGCCAAAGGGTGGAAAATGGGTTTTTTTGAAAAATGTTAATTTTGAAAAACGCACTAAATGCGTGTGAACCGGGCTATTGATGGCGCCAGATCGCACTGAGTTAAAACTCGTTAATTTGTTTTTGTCAGGGTGGACTGAGTGAGGATGGGGAGACTCTAGGCATCGGGAGTTATTTAGGGCCCGTGCCTAGGCCTACCGCCTCACAACAGCCTCAGCCCTGACGACCGCCCAAAACGGCCATGTGAAAATGAGAAGTTTATCCAAATGGTATATTCCTACCACGTTTGTATTTTATTTTTAATATATATCAATATATTTTTATTTTAAAGGGATTAGTTTTATTTTACTACCGTAGTTCGAGAAAAAACACGCGCCAGAAATCTACCCTTTTTACATCAAAACAAAATAACAACTTACATATGTGAAGGTGGTGATGGTGTTATGGCCTGTTGCCGAAAGGTGTTATGGCCTGTTGCCGATGATGTTATGGCCTTTCGCCTATGAATTTATGGCCTTTCGCCTATGATGTTATTGTTGTTGTTGAAGCTGTAGGTGTTGGTGCCGTAGCTGTAGGTGTTGTTGTTGTACCTTTTGTAGCTGTTGTATCAGTCGGTGCTGTTGTAGCAGTTGCGGGTACTGTTGTTGAATTTTAAATTTTGCTATTTAGTTTTAATATTGTTGTTCCATTTTAATTTTGTTAACTAATTTTACTTTTGTTGTTGAATTTTAAATTTTGTTATTTAGTTTTAATATTGTTGTTCCATTTTAATTTTGTTAACTAATTTTACTTTTGAATTTTTAATGGGTGTGGTTTTTCCAAAATTGTATGTACCCAAAATTTATTTGGCGTTGTCAATCACAACGTATGCCAACTGTTTTTTTTTTCCCGCCGCCATCCACAACTGCGTTGCTCCTATTTCTGGCGGTGCCACTATTGGTGTTCCAGTGGTTGATCTGCCATCATATTTTAGGGTGTCCGTCTTTTCCCAGAGTTCCAGCTGCTGGGTGCACTGATACGATTTTCCGTATACCTTGATCACTATGTTTCCCTATATTTGAATAAAACCACAATTTTTTTTTAGGGATGTGAACAACCTTTTCTAATTGGAAACTTGACCAAGGCCGGGTTATGTCTTTCGCAATTGTGTGCCCCAGAACAAATCCTGGTAAAAAAACACCAACTCTTTACCGATAATCAAAATACTCCTTCCGAGCTATGTATCCATTTGTACTTACCTTATTATTATTCCTTTTTGGCTTCTCGATTTTGTTTTCAGGCTGATGTTAGCTGGAGCAAATTTCCTTAGACGTCTTCGTTGTTCCCTTGTGCAGATTGTAAAGGCGGAAGTTCACCATTTTCATTCGCAAAATGGTTCTCACTTAGCGCAACTGCAGCCTACTTCGGCGACACAGTTCATCAAAATAGTAGTGGCCGAACAAATTATAGCGTTTTTTCTTAACGCTAGACATCTGGCAGCTCTGGTTTTATTTATTAACACCAGGGCTGACTTTTATTCTTGCAGCGCCCCCACACTCATTTGCGGACAAAATGTTCTCCACCGGCGAACATTACACATAGTGAATTTATTGAAAAACTACGCAGCACTGTGGCTGAAAATCGTTTTTCATTGGCCAAAACTCAAATTTTTTTTTGTCACCGATTTTTAAAATTTTTACGCCCTTTTGCAGCTAATATATCCAGATTAAGGTAGCCAAAAAATTAGGTTAAACTATTGATAATTGTGAGCGTGGCATGCTGTCAAACTCAACGGTTTTTTTAATTTCAGAAAAAGGTGTTTTTCTTTTGTTTTTTATAAAAAATAAATGGTTACTACTCGCAAGTTATCATCGATAATGGCCTGCGGTCTTTTTTATAATGTTGGTAGGATTATAGTCTTTAGTTTTTGTAAGTGGTCAGAGCTCTAGCGTTTAATATTAAGGGCGTTACGGAATATTTATGAAACTACTATATTTTTCTCAAATTTAAACTTTAGTGGAATAGAACTTCTAGGGAACAAAAGGGAACAAGAAATGTATACCACCCGGAGAAAGGTGAAAGTGTCCTCTTTAACGCTATATATACTTTTGCACCCGCCACGAGCCGCCTGTAGAACACTTTTTTCATTTTAATGAAATTACTCCAAAGTACTCGTATACAATGGTGTATATAATTTTCACTTTTTTGCCTAAAAGTTTATGTTTTTTACTTTAGACTACGTAAAACTAAAAAAATTAAATATAATACCTGCGAAAGGGTTTAATGGCTTTGTTTTGATCAGCCAAAAATTGGTAATAAAATTATCACAAATTATCACAAAATTCTACAGTAAACTATGATCTGTTACTAAATTTACCTGTTATCAAATGTTAGGGTCAACCAAAGTCATAAGCAATTTTATAACAATAATCGCGACATTAAAGCACTAAAGAAAAAAAAATAACCCAACAACAACAACAAATATTGGCGAGATACTAATCAGTTTTACCTGATATTAAGGTCTGGACAACATGTGCAGTTTTGTGCAATTTAAGCACTACCTGCTATGAAATTAAAGATCAATGTGTGAATAACATGTATCTAAAAATGTATAAAACTACGGATTCGATAAGGGATTACTCAGTTAATCCTCTAAGTGTACGGATAAAACATAACAGACGCAAATAAAAATATTCAGAAAAATATGGAGAGCTTCAGTTATAAAGAACTGGCCGAAGAGTATTTTAGAAACAAAAACCAGGAAGATGTTCTTAGCTACGTTAAAATAAAATTAAACTTAAATTCGTGGAACACATACTAAAAATCAATTATGATTTGGATTTCGGGTCTTCAGGATCAATAAGAAACAACGAAACCAACAAAGAGTTAAGAAGTTCAAAAAAGAAACATGTTCAAGATGAATATCGCAAATTAGGATTGATTATAGATCAGCCAAAACAAGGGTCAGGCAATACAAATGATGGCAATACCGCAAGAAGATTCTTTTCAGAAATAACAGGAGTGGATTTAAACCTCATTTTCAGATTTAAAATAATCCTAGAAGTACTTGCGTGCAATGAAGAAATTGACTCTAGAAAATTTGGAGATTATGCTAAGGAAACTGCAAAAATATATACAACCAACTACCCATGGAGAAATATGTCTGCAACAGTTCACAAAATCCTTTATCATGGAGAAGATGTCATTAAATATCATTTGGTGCCACTTGGAGATCTATCAGAGGAGGCTCAGGAAAAAAGGAACAAGGATTACAGATTTTATAGAGAGCACAATACTAGAAAAATTTCAAGAAATTCAACAAATGAAGATCTATTTAATATATTATTGGCAACGTCAGATCCGTTTATCTCCAGTATTCGAAATCAATGGAAAGTGGAACATCGGGATTTAGATGAAGAAGCCAAAAAACTACTAAAGAACAGAGATAGCACAGAACAAAATATGGAATATTTGCAATCAATATTTGAGTCAAATGAATAATAATTATAATTGCCTTTCATTGTTATTTAAGTACGAAAAACATAGTATTAGTAAAAAATAATAATAAACGAACCTACCATTGTTACAAATGCTATTAAAATTTATTGCAGTTTTTATTTTAAAATGTTTTTAAAATTATCAAATTTGACAGCAAAAAATAATAAATTTTTCTGTAGTAATAGCAATATTTTTAGATAATATTATTAACGTTTTTTTTAAGTGTAACTATTCTTTGAGTGTAAACAAATTTGCAAATTTGTCAGCAAAAAATTTTAAATTTTTCAGTAATAGCAAAATCTCCAGTTGATTTTACTATTTTTTTCAGTGTACAATTTTTTTAAGTGTAACATAAAAAAAATTCCATTATTACAAAAATTATTTATAATTATTATTAATTTCCAAATATTCAAATTTTTTAATAAATAAAAAAATAATAATTCCATATTTCACTCTAAAAGTTAAAAAAAATTCAAAAGTTCAACTTTGACCTAGAATTCCTTAAAAAGTCCTCAATCAATTTTAATAAAATTTAAACTGAGTCAAGCTGAACTAAATATCTATCCAATAAAAAAAAAAATTACTTCAATATTTTGATCGGTTCAAAAGTTACAGAGTTTTGGCCAATGAAAAACGATTTTCAGCCACTGTGCGCAGTCGAAAAATAAATTAAAACTAAGAACAAGTTGAAAAAATCACGAGGTAATAGCCGTTTTCAACTTGGTTCCAGAGTTACGTTGCTCAAAACTTTAATTTTTAATTGGTCATAACTACTCGAATAATACGGATGTAAACAACATGGGTATAATTTTAAAGCGCTCTAAAGTAAGTTTCATCTACTAGCTTTAAATTAAAAATTACTATTACCTTAGAATTTTTTTAATTTCACTTAAGCCCAAAACGAATCATTTCAATCCTTCGTGGCATATGTATGTAGAAGCGGCTTAATTTACTTCTTACACAAATATTTTAATCTAATTAATTTAATTTTCAAATATGTGTATGTAATATTATAAAGTGGTAAATACATAAGTATACAAACAATCTAAATAAAAAAGAAAATTTTTATTTAGAGAAACATTTCAGGCCTATTAGCTTACTATGTATGGTTACAGCTCGCTAACTATGTATGTATGTAGTATTTTGTGAATTCTAAAACATTCTGATCTAAAGTTCACACGGGGTAAAACTTTTTTCTCGCCAGGTCGTTCTAAAGTTCATAAGTATGTTTTATATGTTAAGGTTCTCGAACGTAATACAAAAGTCTAGATCTTAAGGTACTTTTACACATAAATTTTACAGTGGATTTGTCAGTTTGAAGATCTATGTATCTGTAATTGCGCATGGCTGTCAAAATTGATCATTTACAGACGGTTTATAGTTTTTTCTTTCACAATAGCATTTTAGTTTATTAAAAATTTTGGGTTTTTAAGCATATGGGCAAATCCTGCGTGACGAACGCTACATTCGTAGGCGTTTTCACATTAATATAGTACATAGTATGTACATATAAAATTTGTTGGTCTTTCAAAAGAGGTACAGTTTTAAATGTAAATGTTTATTTTAAAAATTTATCAATGTTGTCATTATAAGATTTATATGCAACTACTCCCTACTTTAGATTATAATTCTCCTGAATTCTATCATTTAATTTTATTTTATGTTTTCTTGATGCACAAAAAATTATATTAAGTACAGTAGTTTTCCTTTTTAATGAACATCGTATTTAAGGAACACCGAAATATTTTCTACTGAGTATCTTATATTACGAACAAATATTTTATTTTATAATCGGCTTAACGAACAAATGTAAAATATATCAGCTGATGATTTGAATAGATGCACTGAAAATAAAGTTTTACCCGATGATGAATGCGTTGATAAAATTTTTAAAATGATGAACAGCTTGATGAAACAGAAATTCTACAGTCCAAAATAAAACACGAAGATGTCATTAAGCACTTAGAAGTTTTTATTAAATCGACTTAGCAAAACAGAAATACTTTCCCGTCCCTCGCATTTTTTGTTTGTTTTTCTTTTCCCCTCTCGAACAACTTCCCCAAATACAGCTTTCCATTCGACTTCAGCCTCACTTTCCCGTCCTTTTTTTGGGACCTTTTATAACAGTCCTTATTATTTAGTTCATTTATTAATTTGAAATTACTATATTTTAGTACCAATTTCATGTTATGGATATGGCAACATCGAAAAATTTTTGACAGCTGGGAAAAAGGGGTAAGGCAAATGGTAGACAAAAGAAAAATTAAAAAGACTTAGTCCCCTTTGACATATGCGACGTCTCTTGCCGGATATTTTTTTAATTCTCTTTTGTTCTTGCCTGAAGCTTTTACATATTGGAAATTAATAGACAAATAAAAATTTTTTCATATTCGTTTTTCATCCATTTTCGCAGTTTGTTTACTTATTATTACACATTTATTTTATTCTGTAGTTTACTTAAATTACCAAGAACATTTAAAACAATTTTTTATAAAAAATGAAATTTGATAAAAAAAAAGAAAAACTAGTTTATTGAACAAAATAGGCATTAGAAGATTCTTCCCAAAAGACGACTTGGGCTTGAGAAATATGATATAAAGCAACAAGGTGAAAATAACAAGAGAAAAAAATGTCCGGTTCAGAGGGTCGTGTACTACACACTCTGCATCTTCGCCGCTTCTTCTACAAACTTCGTCTGTCTGTCTTTCCAGTTAAATATGTATATAATTTTATTTTTATATTATTTTATTCTATATAAGGAACATGTCGCTGGTCATGTTATCCATGAAAAGAACCCTGTATCGTTCCCTATCAAACATGAATTTTCACATTTTCATACTTTGTTTTCTTTTTATTACAGCTCGGAAGCAATCTACATATGTACATACGTATGTATGTACATACATGCCAGCTTATGAAACTGAATTGCTCCATTTTATTTGAAACTAGCAGGCCAGTTCATAATTTTTCATGTATCACCTATGGCATTCACGCTCGCCCAGACTGGGTTGGCTTGTCACGCCCGAGTGTGGCCACCGCAACAAACGTTTCCAATTGGATTTCCCGCCAGGCATCTATTTTTTTTTTCTTAAAAAATTCTAGATTTTTCTACACCTGCTACAGACTTTTGCCACTTTTTACTCTTCTTAACATCTAACAATTAGTTCTTTATTATACCCTTCACCAAAAAATTTGGAAAGGGTATATATAGGTTTGTCATTCCGTATGTAATTTCTTCATTATTCATTTAAGACCCCATAAGGTATATATATTCTGGATCCTTATAGATAGAGAAGTCGAATGAGCGATGTCCGTCTGCTATATTATGGTGTAAGTACAATTAAGGCTTCACACAACGTAGAGACATACATTTTATACCATTGTCTTGGAATTTTTCATAAAATTATTCGGTTTGAAAATAACAAAACTCGGCCCAATAATTAATGAGATATAGCCAAAAGATTTTTTTTGTTATATTTCCTATTCTTTTGTTTTTAATGGCCCCAACTGTCCTACGGTCAAGCATATCTCTTATATAGAGTTCTACGAAGGTTTACACTGAAAATAATTGAAGTCGGTCCATTAACGACTAAAATATGAGCAAAAAAATGGTATTCGAAATAATTTTACTTTTAAAATTTTTTTTTAAAGTTGCGTTGGGATTCATACTAACAACCTACTGGTTGGTAGTCACAAGCGCTTCTTATACACCACAGAGCAGCTGTATTTTTTATAGTAGCTTACGCGTTTCAGTACTTAATATATCTTATTTATTATAAAATACTAAAACTTCAAATTCTCGATGGAAATTGGTGTGGTTGTTCTAAATTCGCTATTTTTGTCACACATCCATCCATACTGAAATGCGTTCATGGGCACATGTACACATTGTGTGTACACATGTGCATATTTAAACAGTCGTAAAGTAAAGATTTGTTTTTTTTTTGTTTGTTTCTTTAAACATTTTTTGTACGTTTATTAGTATAATATTATACATGCATATTACAGTATTTTTTATCGCATATATTTTCTTTTCGTATATAAATAACCATAATTATTTTTTATATTATTTATATTAAAGAAATGTAATGGATCGTCAAGACACTACTATGTACGAGTAAATATACAAAATCAATGAAATTGAAATTTAGTTTTGTTTTAAAAATGTATTAATTTTTAATTTTTTATGACTATTTCAGAAGAAAGGCAAAATTGATGCTTTATACTTGTGTAATTTTAATTATTTTCTATATTCAGGTGCAGAGCGTACCTCCAGTATATCAGAACCCGGAATTTGAGAATTTAATTTGATATCAAGCTCCAAAATGTAATTAGCAAAGAAACTAAAAAATGAAAACCCCGCGAGAATAGCGCATATTCTAAAAATTGCAAATGCAATATTGGAAATTATTCACAAAATTTATTTTACAAAAATCATATAATTGGCAATCGGCAGCCAAAAGTTTTGAAAAAAAATCTCAAAAATGCCAAAAATTCTTAAAAATATGCGAACATCAAAAAAATTGTATGATTCAATGTTGATTAAAAAACAGCAAAATTATAGAGTAAAAAAACTTTAAAAATATCATTTCCATTGCGAAAATTAAACTTTTATTAAAAACTATTTTGTATTTCGAATAAAAATTTAAAATGCATTTGTATTTTGGATAAAAGTATTGCAAATACCTACTTTCCACAAATTTATATTTAGCTTCTAGATTGTATTATGCAATAGAATAATTTAATGTGGGCTTAATTAAAATGTATTCTAAGAATAGTTCGCAATTCATCAAATATTTTTCAAACAATCAGTTCCTATCGTACATACATATCATACATATGAACTTTGGATTTTTAGATCGGAATGTTTGGGGAAAATTTCCAAAAATAGTATAGGCATACATATTTGTATTTCATTTTTTTGCATATTTTCGTATTTTCCCTAATTTAACATATGTAAAATGATAAGTTAAGATCTTAGGAGATAAAAAATTGATTCCTATAAAATAAATAAAATAAACTGGTGTTACATTAATTAAAAACACCTAAAAAATCATAGTTTTGCGGAATATCGCATGTCAATAGCACGCACTACTGTAAAATTATGGTAAAATATTACGAAAATAAGCCGAATTATGGGTTGGATTTGAGAGCAAAATGCTTTCTGTTTGCGATTTTATCGTAATTTTTCATATTTACTTCTCTGTCTTACTTAGTAAACGCAGAAGATTTAAATAAAAATGTTTTTAATTAAGTTCATCTGTTTTCTTAGCAGGCTGAATATGAATTACCGAATTCGTATTTTTTAAATCAATTGTGGTTGAAATTCCATTGTGTTTCTATATCAGAAATATACAGGTTATATTGAACCAAAACCTTTATCGTCTGGTTCAACCGCAATACAGATAAGTAAATGGAAAAGTTAATAAAATTTTAAAAAGACAACTATCAGAATACCACTAGTTTACATACGTACATCATACGAGTTTCAAAGAAAACTTTTGGGCTGCTGCCATTAAATTATGTTTTATTTGTTTTTTTTCAGCCGCGTATGCAAAAAATTTCCGAATTTTATATTAACTGACAAAAGCATTTATTATATAAAACTTATAATAGAGTGCTAAGAATTTTATTTTAAGACCACTTGTTGTTTAATTCTCATAATTTAAATCAAACACAAATTATTTTATTTAATAAAATGAATAGAAACATTTTATGCAAAGTTTTGTGGCATTTCCTTTTTCGCTTCGTAACGTTTTCAATAGTTTTCCTATTTAAATTTCTTATTTTTAAGAACATTCTGGCACGAAAGAATAATTTTTTCATTACAATTTATGTGTTTTGATTGGTGGAGATGATTTTTTAAAATATTTATTATTATAAGTAAATTATTTTCATTATAGCCTCCGTTGGATTATATAATCCGCCTTCCATTTTGTCTTTCATAATTTTTAAACGACTGGTCAACACACAATACCTCAATGAACCTTTTTAAAAATCTAGTGAGAAGCTCGAAAATAAGGTCTTACAGGAGCTTCTGGAGCGATGTAGAAGAATTCGCCTTCTCCGTCCCTTTGGACACAAAATATTTAAGAACAAAGTGAGCCGAGTATGCTACAAATCGCCGAAGCCGAGAAAATCTGTTTCTCCGAAAACTACCATCGTTGTTTTTCCTAAAGACTCATGGAATATGTTTTTCCTCATTCATACATATATAGCTGCTGTGTAATAAAACACTCCAAATTTATATCTAGCAACTATTTAATTATATTTATTTTCATAGAAAACGATTTTACATAAATTTATATTCACGAAGGCTAAAAGGCTACAGATGTAGAGAAAACAACTCTCGGTATTAAGATTTGTTTTCTTCTTTTTTCTTTCACTCTCGTGCTGCCAGACTGTTGATTTCCTGCTACAGGCAGACTCGGTGCCGCCACATCCACTCCCTCTCCAGTGACAAAGTCAGTATCTGATTGGAACGATATTCTTCTGGGAGGAGAACTTGGTTCTGACACATTTTCCGCTGGAAGTTGAGGTGAAGATGTTGTACTTTGAGGTGTTTGAGTATTTTGACTAGTTGATGTTGTACTTGGTGTTCGAGTTACAACAGGTTGAGTATCATTTGTGATGAAAGCTGGTTTCAATCTATCTGCAGATATGTTGACATCTTTATTTTTGATTCGAATTGTGTATAATCGGTCGGAAATGCGTTGTACCACTTCATAAGGACCAGTGTATGGTGTCTGAAGAGGTTCTCGAACGGCATCAGTGCGTAGGAAAACATGAGAACAATCATGAAGATTTTTCAATACAAACATTTTGTTTTTGTTGTGATGGGCAGCAGGTGTAGGCCGTAGTAGATTAAAATATTGTCGAAGTTCTTTCAAAAATTCTACGGAATCGACAGGTGTGTCGGATTCGGCGAAAAATTCATTTGGAAGACGAATTGGACCACCATAAAGTAGATCGGATGCCGAAGCTTGAAGATCTTCTTTGAAAGCTGTTCTCAAACCGAGTAATACTGTTGGAAGTATATCTACCCAAGATACGTTGGGATGACACATTAAAGCAGCTTTGAACGTTCTATGCCATCTCTCTATCATGCCGTTCGACTGTGGATGGTAGGCTGTTGTACGGGAACGTTTGGAACCAGTAAAGTTGACAAGGGCTTTAAAAAAACCGGATTCAAATTGTGTACCTTGGTCGGTTGTAATGGTTTTAGGGCAACCAAATCGAGAAATCCAATGGGACCAAAATGCTGTTGCGACAGTTTGTGCTGACATATCCTTTAGAGGCACGGATTCGGGCCAACGGGAAAATCGGTCAATCATCGTGAGGCAATATCTATAACCCTGCACAAGAGGCATCACTACGATGTCCAAATGCACATGATCAAAACGGTTGTCCGGAACATCAATTTTATTTGGTGTAAAACGGTTGTGTCTGGTAATTTTCGCTCTTTGGCATAGCAAACAATTTCGGGACCAGTTGATGATTTGTTTTTTCATTCCAGGCCATACGTATCTGTTGCGAATTTGTTGAAGATTGGCTTTACCACTTGGGTGAGAAAGATTGTGTATAGAATTAAAAATTTGTTGACGTAGTTTTTCAGGAACGTAGGGACGAACGTAACCAGTTGAAACATCACAGTAAACGGCTGAAGAATCAAAATGAACAATCTGAAGTTTTAAAGAATTGTTGCTTTCCAATAAGGTTTTCAACTCGTCATCTACTTCTTGTGCTGATTGAAGTTCTTCAATTGAAATTGTTGATGGCATTGAAATTGCGTTGAGCCGGGACAGTGCGTCTGCAACTGTATTTTCAGGACCTGACAAATAAATCATTTCTGTTGTGAATTGTGATATAAAATCAAGGTGTCTCAGTTGACGAGGCGATACCTTTTCAGGTTTCTGCGAAAATGCATAAACAAGTGGTTTATGATCCGTTTTTATTACAAAATGACGGGCTTCTAGCATATGACGGAAATATTTTACGGCATCATAAATCGCAAGTAATTCTCTGTCATAAGTACTATAATTTTTCTCGGCACTTGATAATTTTCTCGAAAAGAAACCGAGTGGTCTCCACGAATCTTCAAATTTTTGTTCAAGCACAGCTCCAATAGCTGTATCAGAAGCGTCCGTTACAAGAGCTAGGTCTGAATTTGGGGCTGGGTGTGCTAGCATTGTGGCTTCACTTAAACTTTGTTTACAATTTAAAAATGCATCATCAGCTTCAGTTGTCCACGGAATTTTTCTTTTGTCATTTTTTTTAGAGTTAGTAAGAAAATTGTTAAGTGGTGCTTGTAGTTGAGCGGCATGAGGAATGCATCGTCGATAGTAATTGATAACACCAAGAAATCTGCGCAGTTCACATATGGTTTCAGGTTTGCCGTAATTTTCGATAGCAGTGATACGATCAGTTGGTGGTCGACAACCACTACCATTGATGACGTAACCAAGAAATTGTACCTCCGATTGTCCGAAATGACATTTATCAACATTGATGGTTAAGCCATAATGACGAAGACGATCAAAAATTTGACGTAAGTGACATTCGTGTTCTTCACTTGATTTAGACATGATAATAATATCGTCAATGTAGCAATAAACGAAATCTAAACCTCTTAAAACGGAATCCATAAACCTTTGGAACGTCTGGGTGGCATTCCGTAATCCAAAAGGCATGTATAAAAATTCTACCAGACCAAAAGGTGTACAAACAGCTGTTTTTTGGATGTCTTCTTCGGCCATTGGTATTTGGTAGTAGGCCCTGACAAGGTCAATAGTAGTAAAAATAGACTTACCATGCAATTTCTCTGAAAAGTCATTAATGTTGGCTATAGGGTACCGGTCCGGAACAGTTTGAGAATTCAGCTTCCGATAATCCCCACACGCTCGCCATCCACCAGTTTTTTTTAGCGACCATATGAATTGGACTGGCCCAAGGACTTTTCGAAGGGCGGCAGATGCCCTGATCTAGTAAAAAATCAATTTCAGCTTTTGCGACAGCAAGTTTTTCACCAGACAATCTCCGAGGACGATCAGCAACTGGTTTACCAGTAGTTTCAATGTGGTGAATCACAATTGCATCAGATGTACGTTTGCGGGTTAAAGTTGTTGTTGTAATGTCAATAAATTCTCCAATTAGTTTTGAAAAGGGTGTTCTTGTTGTTGTTGTTATGGTTGAAATACCAAAATCTCTCGTTTCACGAATTTCACCATGATTTGATAAACTTGTAGTTTTATCAGTTATACACTTTTGTTTGAGATCGATGAGCAAATTGTAATATATTAAAAAGTCGGCCCCCAATATGGGCGTTGAAACATCAGCAATAATAAATAACCATTTAAATTCACGACGGAGACCTAGGTCTAGCTTGAAAACACAATGACCATACGTTTGTATTTCACTGTGATTAGCAGGAAGAAGCTTTACTGAGGACGGTGTGAGTTTGACTTTGATTAAAGATGGGGGTACTACTGATACCACTGATCCGGAATCAATTAAAAAGCAAGACTTAGTAGATTTGTCAAAAACGTGTAAACGATTCTCCTCCATTAGGTTATTATTGCCGCTGTCGCCAATCGTGTTGATTGACGACAGCCCCATTAGTTTTCCGAATTGGAATTGTAACGAGGACAATCTGATTTACAATGTTGTGCTGCATCACCAAACTTTTTGTGGTACCAGCACAGCTGGATTTCATTCGTGTTATCATTAGCTCGTGAATGACTTCGAGATCTAGATCGCTGACGACGGTTGATATTATTTGCCGATTTTAACTGCATTTTATCAACTTTGTCAGATAAAACTTTAATCGCCTGACACACATCTGCCAGGGACATGTGAGTAGATACTGCGTCTACTGAAATTTGTGTGTCGGTACGTGTAGGCACTGATGATATAGCACTTACCATGTTGCTGTTGGCATCCAACATTTTGTCGGCCATTTTGGCTAGTTTGTTCAAATCTTCTTCTTCCCAAATAGTCAAAAATGGACGAATAGATTCTGGCATTTGGCCCAGAAAAATTGTGCGGATTATTGCTTCATTACCTTTACCAGGTGCAAGACGTTTCATGTGATCTAAAACTTCTGAAGGCTTCATACCGGCAGTTTCACCACCTTGTAATAAACGGCGTAGTTTAGATCCAGAAGATTCTGCAAATTTTGAAATTAGTCTGTCCTTTAAAATCGCAAATTTGTCATTCTGTGGAGGATTTGTAATTAGATCTTCAATAGATAAAAGAATGTCGTCCTCAAGGCGTACAGAAACCAAATCAAATTTGTCAGCATCAGCTGTGACGCCACACAACCCAAACGATCTTTCAATTTGCGCAAACCACAAGTGCGGATTTAATTTGTTGAATTTCGGAATATGCACTTTTTGAAAATTTGCTCGTGCACCATCATTTTCGCCTCCATGAGCTTCTCGAAGGGAATTTACTTCACGTTGAAGTGCCTCCATTTGTGCAATAACATTTTGCAGCTCTGCCATGTTTGCGTCGTCTGTCTCGAAAAATTCACTATCGTCACTGCTTGATGAGGCTTCTCTATAATTTACAGGTTGTTGTTGCCTCAAATTGTGAGGTTGTGTATTCATAAGCAAAATTGACCCTGACGACTATTTTGCAGAAAAACGTTAAAACATTTTAAACATGCAGTGGCTGCGCAGCTTCTAAGAAAAAATTTTCAGACGCCTTTGCAAAAAAAATTTGATCTTTTTTCTAATATGCACAACACTTTTGCGTATCACGTCGGGGTCACCAATATAGCTGCTGTGTAATAAAACACTCCAAATTTATATCTAGCAACTATTTAATTATATTTATTTTCATAGAAAACGATTTTACATAAATTTATATTCACGAAGGCTAAAAGGCTACAGATGTAGAGAAAACAACTCTCGGTATTAAGATTTGTTTTCTTCTTTTTTCTTTCACTCTCGTGCTGCCAGACTGTTGATTTCCTGCTACAGGCAGACTCGGTGCCGCCACACATATATTATTTATTTTATCTTATTTTATATAAATTGAACTAACAATTATCTTAACTCTAAAGTTGTTAATTATTTAAGTCCAACCCAACCACTGATAGACAAAAAAAAATAGTTTCTACCAAGGTGTATTTAACTAGGTGGCAGTATTAGTAAAACAATTACAACAATACAAGAACAACAGGCATTTTTGTTTGTGTAGTTTCATTGCGACTAAAAAAAAACGAACACAAATACACAAAGAAAACAAATATGTACAGAAAAGTTTTATTTATAATTGTGAGGATACAAAAAACTATGTATGTACATTAGGGGTATAACCAATTTTTGGCCCTAGCACCACGCGATGGCGAAGGTTGTGTTATTTACGAAAAAATAATTTTGGGGTCATTTCGGATAAAAAACCTCACCCACGAAAACGATTTGGTCAAAGCCTTTGTCCAAACTTTTGCATTTTTCAAAACGCTTAAACGACTTCTTTTAAAATCCATTGTTTTTAAGTATTAAACACAAACTCGGAATATTTGAAACACATTAATAATTTTCTTTGAATAATAAAAACAATTAAGGTACATAACGTAATTTTCAATGACATACATTCAGCTTCCTAAGTATTTACACAAATGTTAAATGCAGGTTGATATATTGATAAAAAAACTTGTTTGCGCCTTTTAGGTAAATAAATAAAAAAAAAATTATTTAAAAACTTTTTTGACAACTGCGAAAAAGTAATAGCATTTTTTTATATAATTTTCAATGGCCTATTCGACTATGCTAGGGCCATTATGATATTTGCAAAAAATTGCAAAAAGTTATATCCCTAATGTACATATGTATTTCTGGAGCAAGAATTACTAAATAGAGATCCTGGGCACATAAGAAAAAGGCTAGAAGCAAATGCAGCAGAGGCTGAAATCGATAGATTGCATCTTGGATGATTCACGAACACCTCTCTCTGGGCGTAACCCTGAATTCCTCCAAACAATTGCGCGTGGTGAAAAACCTCATTTATTAGTCCTAAATAAATAAATAAAAAGGATTTAATATCACCAGAAGATCAAAAATATGTAACTAGGCCATTTAATAAATATGTTCTTTTTACAAATTGGAAGGACCAACAACGTGTTGGAATGCGTAAACTAATACCTTTGGCCTATGAATTAATATCGAAATGCGGCAGGTATAATAGAGAGGGCAAAAAGGATTATTGTGTAATGGTGCCGAATGTAGGTAACATCTCTATAACAAATGTTTTGCGAAATCGACACCTAAAGAAAATTGGAGCAGCCCAAGTAGATGCCTTAGCCGAAATTACCCGCTCTGTAATAGAAAAAAAATTAGTGAGGACCTTTTAATATATATGATACATACTCAGGGATATTAGAACCCCGTATAAGCAGTGATGGAATGGGTATGAAGTTGGCTTTAGTTGGATGTTCAATTGATGGGTTTAGAAACCACTACAGATAATATATCAGAAGTTCTTTTAGCGTGTGCCAATCAAATGGGCGCACAAAGGAAAGTTAAGAGAAGTGATGAACAAATAACGATCATGCCCGACATTTTGCATTCTGCACGATACTTTATAACACTTTTTGGGACTCGAGCATTATTGCTTGCATGTAGATAAAAATAAAGAAATTTAACAATTAAGCAAATTTTTCTTTTATTTATTATCATTCAAAAAGTCGCAAAATTGCCATTTAACCAATCAGTTACCCCCATTATTAGTTTATTGGTAATCCTTTTTTCACCTTGTTTTTTGACTTAGCTCTCGATTCTTCAAACTTCTGCGTTTGTTTTGGACAGCGACAATTCTCTTATGGTTCCCAAGTGTGATAGAGTTTGGATAACAGCGCCATTTTATCAAATATTCAACCTTGGCTTCCGCGGTGATTCTTTTATTAAAAATCTTTTCTTCTACAAGGCCACTTAATTTTAGTATGTTTTCCACATATACTCGTAGCCCTCTTTGTTAAATCAACTTCGGATGCCACTTGATATTTTAATGGGCAAGAGAACTCCAACTTGTATAAGGGATCAACACTACTACACACTGTTGTTTTAGTTTTTCCTCCACTAATGGCATAGCGTTGGGCATTAACAAACGACGAACGAAAACGTATTAACAGACGGAAAAACTTTACACAAAAATTATTTCTTTAAAAAGCCAAATGTACTCATTCCTTTAATTAATTTATATAATTTAAGAACTAACTTTTTGATATATATATTTATAATTTATTAAACACAACAAAATTTCACAAATTTTACAACTAATGTAAACAACTTTTTGACATTCGCAATGAAAACATAAGCAAAGCAAAAAATTGTCAGCTGGCGCAATGCTGCCACCTGGTTAAATACGCCTTAGTTTCTACGTCGTTTTCCTTCACATACATATCTCCTCCTATTTATAATTCGTTTGGCTCATTTCATTCCTTAAAGTGTTTATCTTCATATTTCTTGGATCTTTGAGCGAGGAAAAGTACGGTGTGCTCCTGGGGGGAATTAACAACGAGTTTTTTCCATTTTGAAGGAACTCGATTAAACTCTCAGATATTAATTGGGTTACTTGATTCAAATTAAATACGTTATTTTTATTGTAAAATTTTAAATTTCTTTATTCTTTTTACATCAACAGCCAACAAGTAATTTAAACTGATTTCGTCCGATAAGAATTTCAACCAGTTTCTTAAAATATATTTTGATACATTGTAAGTATTGCCATGGGGTAGAGTGGGATATCTTTTCTTTTGGAAGTTAAATGGTAGTTCTACCTCTGTCAATACTGTTTTAATAAAAAGAGTATTATTAAATGGTTTTCCAGTTTCCAAGCTAATGTTTAAATGTTTAAGGAAAAGTTGCCATCTCGGCTTAAAAAAATCTCGTACTATGCCGGACCATTGTTTGGTTGCGTAATCTACTATTTGCCCAGAGGGTCCCCAAAGAGTTATTTGGTTTCTTCCATTGAACTCGAATTGATCCTTTTCTTCGGCCGTAGTAGCCCAACTCTTAGCGTTTTCAAGCCAAGGCCCCAAGAGGTAGTTTTTATGTGTGGATAGTATTGAGTCCATGTCATCTAATGCGTTTACCATTTTTTGCGAAAGCAAAAGAAAACGTTCTTTTTCATTTCGCTTGAATGAATCAATTAAGTTGACGTATATACGGTCCGAAATTATTTGCAAAAATTGTCTTGTTATATCGACGAGATCGTTTTCATATTCAATGTAGTGAGTACTGGAAATTTTAACATTTGCCTGAAGTAATTTAGACCAGGTTTCTTGTACATCAGAAGAATTATACCATGTCCAAACATCAAGGCGCGTAGACGGACGTCGGGCTATCACATATTTTCCACGGATTTTTTTAAATCCATAATAAGAGTAGACGGATTTCCTCAATAATTGCCATGCATCACGTAGTCCAGTATCCACAGTACCATATTGGACATCTGAGTATTTGTTAAACCACAGTGTTAAATTAATGTCATTTTTAGACCAAGCTCGCTCTAGTGTCAAAGCATACATTACGTAGTTTTGATTAATTCCTTCTGGTGTAATTCCAACTCCAATCATGGAACTATTTTTCATTGATCGTGCCGTTCCTATTCGTTTATTGATATTATTGACTGAGCCATGCATTCCTAAAGTCCCTCCGAAGTTGTGAAGCATACTCCAAATAAATGGATGACCATGATAGGAGTGCGTTCTTTCGTACTGCGGAAATTGTTCGCTCTGTAAATCTAATACCAAAAGTCCACCAATCGGAACAGCCGTCAGAAATGATTTTATTAATTTGTCGGACCAAAATATATTTTTCACAAACATCCAACCTTGCATCAGCCAAAGTGCTTTACTATCAACCAAACGCATTGAATTGTATATGTGATATGCTGTCATGTTCAAATATGAAGAATCGGCTATGCGTGGTTGTACTTCATTGAACGGATCAGCAAAATAAATGTGGTCGGTGCCGTAGTTATCTATAACTTTCTTCAAAAATACATTTGTTATATTTTGAAATAAAGGATCATTTGGATCTAGAAAAAGGCCACAGCAAAATTTTTTGGGGAATTTATTCCAACGATCAATTGAAGAAAAATTTGATGTAGGATAGATTTCTTGCATTCCTACGGGCAAATGTCCCGAAAAAGAAGGTACCGCAACAACCATGCCAAAATCTCTTTGTTGCTTGATAATTTTTTGTTGTAAAATCATCTGAACTCTTCTGTATGTCGGCCCCAACGGACCACCCCAGCCACGAATATTTCCCATGCGTAACCTGTGGATTAAAAGGAAAATCACATAATATGCATTAGAGTAATAAAAAAAATTTAACTACAGTAATTTTCACTTAGCTGCACAATCAACTTTGCACGAATTTTTGTGCAGATAAGTAAAAAATACTGTTATCTTAAATGTATGTATGTATGTACATGCAAACAAAATAGACGAATTTTAATGATGGCAATGTGGTTGGCTTGGTTGCGATATTTTTTAAGCTATTGCATAGCTTTTATCGCGGGCTTTGAGCGCGGCAACCGAATCAAGAAATTCCGTAACGAAAAAATCTAACACTAAGTTTGTTTCTTAAGTCTTTTGTTTTTTTTAAAAGTATTTGAATTGCCTAGCGTATGTTAACCGCTAAAGTATGCTATTGATTTCATTAACATACAGATTTTTTATGTAGGAAAACGCAAAATGGCGTACTCACGAGCAATTGTGGTTGAAAAAAAAATGATATACACAATCAAACAGACAATTCGTAGGTTTATAAGCGGTATTTTCCAGATATTTAGAGGATATCAAGTCTCAAACTTATGTTTCTTATTTCAGTTACCATAAACCTATAGTTTCAATGATAAAAATTATTGAATAACCTGCATGTATTGTAAGATAATAAAAATATTTTAAACGATATTAACTTCTCATTTATTCAATAAAAGAAAAAAAATTGTTTTCTTATCTGTCACCACTCTCAAAAAGTGTAACTTGAATTAATATCAAAGAAAAAAATTGAATTAATATCAAAGAAAAAAAAAAATACTGCATAAATAAAAAATAAATAAATAATTATAATTGCATAAGTTGATAAAAAATGCTATGCAATAGCCTTGCCGCGGCAGTCCCCGAGTCGTCTTTTTTTAATTTTTTACTATCAATAATAACTATAAATTTTATTTTTATATATGTAAAAGAACTTAGCTATTTTTGAAATCTTATCTAAAGATATTACAACAAAATTTTGCTAAAACTAAAAGGAGTTATTTGCTAATTATTAATAAAGTCTTAGAGATTTATAGGAAAAAGATGGTAAAAAGCCTATACACTATATCACTTATATATATGTATGTCTTTTATTTATCCAAAAGTAATATAAATACAAAAATGTTAAATAAATATTTAAATAAAATGTTCACGTAGAACATAGCGCGTCAACGAATTCTCTCCATCGATTTATATCTCTGGTAAGTAGTTTAATTTCGTTCCATGTAAGACGAGCAGCTTCATTTTCTTTTCTGATGGACCGGAACCTTGAGGGTTCCATTCTAGGGCAGCTCTGGCAATATCTGCTACTGGTCGTCTGAGAATATGTCCGATCCATGTCCATTTACGTATTCGTATATAATTTTTAATGGGGCAACAATGTGACTGATTCCAAAGGGTTTCATTGCATATCCAATTAGGCCAGTAAATCTGTAATATCTGTCTCAAATACCGGTTAACGAATGTTTGTATTTTCTTCGTGGTTAATTTTGTAAGGTCCATGCAGTGCAACCATATAGCAGCACAGATTTTGCGCTGCAGTTGAATATGCGTATTTTGGTCTTCCGAGATAAGTTGTTAGCGCGTCAAACTTTGTGCAACTCGAGGAACGCAATACGTGCCTTGTTAATCCGGTCATCAGTATCGTCTGCAGAGCCCTCATCTTTTGTAATTTTGCACCCTAGCTCTTCAAATATTGTATTATCAACGACGAGTGGTGTGTTATATTACTTCCAATACGCATCAATTTTGTCTTCTTGAAGTTTATTCTCAATCCTCATTTTTTTGCCGTTTCCGAAGAGTCTTTTTAACTTTTTTTGAATGTCCGTAAAGCGGTGTACCATTAAACATACTTATATCATTTGCATAGTCAATATCATTTAGGTATTCCATTATATTCCATCGAATGCCGTTAGGAGCCTCCCTGTTGGTTTCTTCCATCACACAATCCAAAAGTAGAATGTATAACGTGGGGGACATGATACAACCCTGCCTTACGCTAGCAGTAGTTGTGAAAAATTGGCTTTCTTTTCCGTTGAAATGGACCTTACACTCGGCCTCTCTGTACAACTCACGTATTAGAGTGACAATTTTTTCAGGTATGCCTTTACCAATTAGTGCAGACCACATAGAGTTTCGGGATATTGTGTCGAAAGCTCTCATAAAATCTACTAAAAGCAGGTACAGCGGTGTGTTGTACTCTGCCGATTGTTCAATAACAATGCGTAGAGTATTGACCTGATCGACACATGATCGTGCAGGCATAAAACCAGCCTGTTCGTTTCGTACTATTTGTTTCACTACTGGTGAGATTCGTTGCAGTATCAATGTCGCGATTACATTTTCTATAGCGTTGAGCACGGTAATACCACGCCAGTTTTTACACTGCGTTTGGTCACCTTTTTTAGGGATTGTAACTACTACACCTCCTTTCCAAACTGCAGGAATTTCATTATTGAGCCATGCACTTCTGATCAGTGGGGTTAGAAATCCTGCTGTGTCAACACCATATTTTAACAGCTCCGCCGGGATGTTGTCGGGACCAGAAGGTTTACAGAATTTACTATATCACTTAATAAAAAGAAAATGGGAGGAATTCGTAAAAACAACCACTAATGTCATCTAGCTTATAATAGATTCATTAATAAATGTCAGATGAAGCTCCTCAGATGTTCGTGGTTTGAGTTTCTGAATTTTTCCTTAAATGTCAGAGTCCTTTCACTAATAATGGTGTCAATCGTCTTCTGTTTCGACATTATATGTAATAGCCCAGACAGACATAGGATTTGTATACTACAATAGTACGGTATATTACATGTGTGTCGAGCTAAACTACAAATAAACCATCGAACAAAATGGTATAAAGATGGTTCGTATACTATAAAAATGTACGTAGTATAAATGTAGTATCTCATTAAACACAGCTTTTTGCTGTGTTCAGTAAGAACTGTGGAGACCCAGCACTACATCTGCTGACTAGCGTGAGTCCATTGAGGAAATTGCGTGAAATTCGTGCATCGTATTCAGTTTTATATTGCGCATGATATTTTCTTCAAGATTCATCTGTGCCGACAGTGCCGCCAGATATTTTCTATAACAAATTTTGTATTGTTGTAGAAGCGGTACCACCTGGTTGACTTGTCTTTTCGAACATGATATGTAAACAATATGTTTGACAGGGGTATAAGTCTTTAGTCGGATATCTCCTAGTGAGATTGAATATAATTTTCAAATTCTGACTGGGCATTCATAAGAAAATATCGGTCTAACACACATTTTATATAGCAGAATTTTATTTTTTATATTCAATTTACTATTTCTATTTAGTATCGGATAGTGATCTGCTACATTTTACTGCTTTTAAAATAATTTTATTCAAATGTTCTTTAAATAGTAGCTTTTGATCAAGTGTGACCCACAGATATTTTATGGAGTCCGAGAAAGGAATTAATTTACCTTGGACAGAGAATGGACGTGATGGAATTCTTTTAGGAGATCTATTGTGATATCTCTTCGTTTATCTTAATTTTCCATTTTGTGACGAATTTATTAGCTGAGTTTAATGATATTTGCATACGTTTGACGGTTGCTTTAGAAATCTTACCATGCCATACAAACAAATGCGCTGTCGCCTGCATAGAATGCTACATTGTTACCTTTGAGAGTTTTAAAATTTAGATATACATATATAGACAATTTAATAGAGGCGATAGTACTTTGTCAAGACAACTCAAAGTAGTAATAGGACCGTAGCTACTAGGTAATTTGGGAGATTTCCCAGGCTTAGCAATTGGAATGATTTTCGCCATTTTGAAGAGTTGGGGAAAGTATTAACTCTGAATACAAAAATTAAATACTTTAACTAGAAATGTTAGTACCGTAAGAGGAAGATTTTTAAGGATTATATTGTGGATGCCGTCCAAGACGGGGGCCTTAATATTCTTGAGACCATCTCCTCACGATTTGTCAAAACATCTGCGACATCTTCAACGACAGACTGATCAAGTGTGTGGATGAAATTGTTAACTCTGTTGTCATTTCGGCTACTCATATTGAAAGTTGTAAAATGTGCGTTATGAAAATGTTCTGCACACATGCCATATTTGGCAGATCGTACGATTATGTAGAATAGTGAATCAGCAGTGAACTCCCCAAAAAAAAGTCCGTTGACGTTTCGACACTACTTGTATTATTCTACCTTGCTACAACAAACCAACAACAGCAACAAAAACAGTGCTTTTTATTGTTGTTTAGGTTCAAACTTCGAAGTTGTCAAAAAGCACAAAAGAAAAATGGCAAAAAATATATATTCACATGTCTGTTTGGTTGCATTTTCTGCTCTGTAAAGAATTTTGTTTCTATTCTTTTTTTTTATTTGCATTAGTAAACAAATGTTGAAGTGTGTTTTTTTAGTAGTGTGGGTGTGTGTTGGAAAGCCGTATTAAAAAATAACGTACCGTATAGGTACATATCATTAATAATTAAATATATTTAAATTTTTTTTAAATAAATTTATAATTTTGTTGAATTGTCTTTTGAATTTTGAAAATTGAATTTTGATTTAATTTTCTTATTTTAAAATACATAAGATACATACCGAAAAAAAGTGTTTTTATTTTTCATTAAAGTCTACTTCATAGGCCTGTTCGATGAGGAATTTTAAATAACCCTTTCGTATAAGTAGATGTTCTCCATTGTGCTTTTCGAATATATGCATATTTTTTAATTAGTTAATAGTGCTCATAGTTTCTTCTGTTGGCTTTGACAGTTTCATATTGCAATTTATTTTCAAAATCATCTTACTTAAAATGTTCTTTACAAACGCGACCATTTTTTGTATTTATATTTTTATTGCAACAAAACCTCAACCACTGCTTTACTGTCAGTTTGCCGATATCGAAAGAAATTTTTCTTTCGTATAATTACATTTAAAACAAAAACAAAATTTTGAATATTGTTTTTGTTTCAAATGTAATAATTCGAAAGAAATTTTTCTTTCGATATCGACGAACAGGCAGTTAATAATTGATGATCAGTTGGAAATGTAAAAAAACTTATTTTGCGCTTGTTTTTTTATTATTCTTGCAATTTTTTACTACACAAGTCATTTTAATTTATTTTATTTTTAATAATTTTGCTTACAGTTTTTAGTTTCTTATTCGCTTTTGCTATTACAATAAAATACAAAGAACCCTTTCTACGTCACAGAAACAGCTGATTGATGTAAACAACATAACGGACATGCGCAAAGCGTAATCTATTATTTTTGATTTATGGCTTTAGCTATCTTATGCATCTTATGGTTGGTCCGCCCTTTACTTCTCTTTAAAAAAAATGTTTATCTTTACAACAGAAGAAGAAGGGTGAATAGCGGTATTCATAAACGATATTTAAAGCAAAAGTTGGTTTGCAGTGTTCTATGTTTTATTTACAACTAAGTGCTTTATTTACAACTCTTTTATCTTAAAGTCTATTACTAAAATAAACAGGGTGAATTGTAAAGCCATTATGCGTAAACGTAATGGTAGTGCACACGTAGTACGTAAGCACAATAATTATACATGAAGTAGGAATTTTGAACGGAAAACTGGTTTTGGAGCATACTTCAACAATTGCGCACGAATTCGGCTACAATTATTCTTTTTCAACACAGAATGAATTTATAATTTTTTTCTATAAAAATCTGTAACTTTATTCATTACTTTTTGAGAAAAATTCTCAGAAGTAATGACGACATAAATTTTTGTTAATTTCTGAGTTATTTTTTAGAAGTTTGAGAGAAATATTTCAATTTAGTTCCACTAGCTTTGATACACTTCTAGATTTTCTTCAATCGATATAAAATTTATATGTATGTATGTAGTAGTTTATAGAAAAGGACACCAGGAATTTCCATAATTGTGTCTTCTTCATGCAATAGAGGCGGCACACCAATGTACATATGACAATAAAGTGTAAACATCTAAAATAATTTTTAACTTTGGCTTACCATGGTAAAAATGCAGGACCTGACATATGTGAATTTATATCATCTTCCATCAAACCCATTTCTAAATAGGTTTCATACCATAAATGTTCCTGGATAGGAGCTATAGTAAGACTTATTCCCATCATAGCCATCCAATCGATGTGTTCTACCCATTTCGACCAGTTCCACCATACGAAACTGTAACCCCAAGTGCAAACGTTTTGATAATATATAATATCGCTGTATGATTTTGATGTAATATTTACATGGGGCAAATTTATGTTATCTTCGATGTCTATGGGCTTATTATACCAATTAAAACTCTTATTAAGATAGTGCTTGAGATAATAATGAAATCCTTTTGCTGCAGATACTCCATCATATCCAATAATGTGAATTTTGTTAGTCGTTGTTTTAAAAATCTACGATAAAAGTAAATTGAATAATAATTTACAAACTTTAATTCTTATAACAATCAAGAAAAAAAACTTGTTGAAATTAAATTGGGAGAATATCTCGAATAATAAATTTACTGAACAATTATCATTAAAATTTTTAAAATGTTAAAAAAATTTTGCTAGCAACATTTTTAAATCTATCACTAAAATTACCTAAATATTTGCGGAAAAATAAGTCTATGTAAGATATTTACTCACAATGAATTGACTATATTGAATTGACATTTAAAATACCAACAAAATGACGATACAACAAATTTATCTGTTCACAAGCACATAAACAAATATCGTCTGTTTTCACGACTGAGCTTGTGAATTGAACAATAATTTTTTCATGAAGTTAATGGTTATAAAATAATAATTAATTGAATTACCTGAAAACTAAAATATTCCAAATTATTATTTATATCGATTTCGAATAAGGATTCTTTTTCCAGCAGTGTTCTACGAACTAATTGTTTTACTGCTCTTAATTGTGTTTGTATGGCATTTTCGGAGACTTCCTTCTTTAATTGTTTCGGAATTTGAACTGAAAATACTTTAAAATCAAAATAATATTTTATTATACATTACACATTTTAAATTATAATAAAATAATATTTCCATATAACAAGTCACCAGTATTCCTACTAAAATTCTGTACTGTCGGGGAAACGTGATCCCCATTAAAGATGATATTAAATATTTAGGTATCACATTAGATAAAAAACTTAAATTCAAACAACATGTAAATTACGTTTGTGATAAAGCTATAAAGTGCGGACGTGCTCTTTACCCCACACATAATAGAAGGTCTAAGCTCAACCTTAAAAATAAAATATTGTTGTATAATATGTGTATTCGACCGATAATGACTGGTTTCACAAAACTGCTAAGACACATACAAAATGATTATCAGGTTATTCAAAACAAAAATTTAAAAATAATGCATAATCTACCCACTAGATTCCCCACGGACTTACTGCACAATAGATTTAAATACAAAAAGATAAACGCTTTCGCCAATGATTTGACGCTGTCATTTAATGAAAAATTCAGATTGTCTAATTTTGAAACAATGAGAAATTTACTAAACAGTCGCTGAAAATCTTTTGTTAAAAATAATCTTATTAGCGTTTGTTTTACCAAATTTACAACATTTTCAAAGTTTGTAAGAGGTTTTTGTGACAAATTTTCCTCAAGACGGTATTATTATTAATATTATTAATAAATTTATTAGTAATATTATTAATAGTTTCCTTATTCAATTGTTAGATTAAATTTTTATAGTACGCTTAAGTAAAATCTCATAACATTGTACCTTATTTAGCTTATAAGACAAAATTATTCCTTTATTTATTGCAACATATTATTCTCTATAGCCAAAAAATCTTTTGAACATACCAGAAATCACAAATGAAAGAATTCAGATATAAGTATACAGCAAGGCAAAGTAGTCAGATTTGCTTTTAACACTGGGTAGAGGGGTAGAGTGAATCAAAAGGTAGCTTATACTACATAGTACTAAGTACTAGCACTAGTTTTTACTTTTCAGTACTAGCTATGCTGAAAAGTATAAACTACAAAAAGTGTGAATAAATTCTAAACTAAACTTGTGGTAAAACATTTTGGTAACATTTGTTTTTTGTTTTGTTGATTATTTATTACCACGTGTCACAAAACCCTTATCTTACGCGCCGGTAAGTCGCTCATCCTCACCCAACTAGCTCTGTTGATATCAGGGGGGTAAGACCCGCGACTTCCGGTAAAGGGCTGGGCAATAAAATTTATTCTTGAAAAGATGAAAAAATCACTCGGACAGACATAACTACGAAACTACAATTATTTGGACTGTGAAAAGACGGTGAACTGTGATGGAATTTGCCCCCTTTAGCTGCCCACCATACCTTGGCAACATATACAACTATCATCATGTTACCCCAAGTATAATCAACAAAACTGGTCACTTCAACACATACCTACATTACACACCAACAACAAAATTTAGCCGGACATAATTTGCATGTTTCTTTAGCCAAATGATAACATATAAAAATTCAAAATATTTACGTTATAAAAATAAACTCTTTATTTAAATTAAAAATTGGAGTGCAGTTAATTAATTTCTGTTATAAAAAAGCCAGGTAAGTCACCAAATTAAATCAGTAAATATTAGTGATAAATGAACTATTTTTTCTCTTTTACAACATAACCTTAATTTGCCTAACACCCCAAAAAGACCTTGATTTACCCATATAATTCCACAGGTTAACGCAAACAAAATTAACCAAAACAAGTAAGAGAGATATATTCGGCTGCGCCGAATCTTATATACCCTTCACCATAGTATGGAGTGACGAAAGAAGTCACAATCACGGAAATTCGCGCCCATGAAATACGAAAAAAAAAATTTTTTTAAATAATTTAAATGGAAAAAATTACATTAAAGCAAAAAAAATTGCCACTCACCGTCTCACGGACGCACCCCCACGTGATGGAAACAAAAAATTAATCACGATCACGCATTATTGGTTCTAATCTCTATTCATAAACACAGCTTGCAAAGCAACACTGGAAGCATGAGTTTACAAGGCATTCTCGTGTTGCTTTGCAAACTGCGTTTATGGAGTCAGCCAAAAATTATGAATTCCGTAACAAATTTTGTTACACTTTCTTGCCTAGAGTGCATTATAAAAATATTAACATCCCCTTATTAGCACTTATATAATTTGTCACACATCCAAGAAGTGTTTCAACGTCTTTATCAATAAGCCAGTGGTCTTCGATTAAACAAAGAAATGATTTGAAACGTAAGAACAGGTTTATAAATGAAGAAATTCTCCCAAAATAGATAAAATATATCGACACCTATTACATAAATCTACTGTCTAATGATTAAAATGTTCCAATATTATCTTCACATTGAAAATAATTTAAAGCTATCAAAAATTCTTAAAAAAAGAACGAACTTTTTCAAATAAAAAGTAAAAGTAATAAAAATAACTAAAATGTATCAAAAATTAAAAAATTTTTTGATACATTTTAGTTGTTTTTATTACTTTAACTTTTTATTTGAAAAAGTTTGTTCTACAATTTATTTAAAAAACCAGGCACAATCTCATTTATAATATTTTTTTTAATTTTTGCGTTTTCTCCAATTTTATGAACCATAAAAGGTTTATTTTTTAAAAATATCCAATATGTTATCAGATAGAATTTTGTACAGTGATAAAATAATTATATAATGAATTTAGTGAGTTGTCGACGTTTTTATTTGATATAATATAATATTAATAACAAAAATAAAAATAACTTGACGGTGTAAGAAGAAATATTAAATTATAATATATAACAACATATTTTTAATTTAATTTAATTTAATTTTTTCTTTGAAACTCGTATGATGTACGTATGTATGTAAACTAGTGGTATTCTGATAGTTGTCTTTTTAAAATTTTATTAACTTTTCCATTTACTTATCTGTATTGAGGTTGAACCAGACGATAAAGGTTTTGGTTCAATATAACCTGTATATTTCTGATATAGAAACACAATGGAATTTCAACCACAATTGATTTAAAAAGTACGAATTCGGTAATTCATATTCAGCCTGCTAAGAAAACAGATGAATTTAATTGAAAACATTTTTTATTTAAATCTTCTTCTGCGTTTACTAAGTAAGACAGAGAAGTAAATATGAAAAATTACGATAAAATCGCAAACAGAAAGCATTTTGCTCTCAAATCCAACCCATAATTCGGCTTATTTTCGTAATATTTTACCATTAATGCGCGTCCAATTCCGTAGTGCGTGCTATCGACATGCGATATTCCGCAAAACTATGATTTTTTAGGTGTTTTTAATGAATGTAAGACCAGTTTATTTTATATGAATATGAAGGAATCAATTTTTTATCCCCTAAGATCTTAACTTATCATTTTACATATGTTAAATTGGGGAAAATACGAAAATATGCACAAAAAATGAAATACAAATATATATGCATATACTATTTTAGGAAATTTTCCCCAAACACTCCGATCTAAAAATCCAAAGTTCATATGTATGATATGTACGATAGGAACTGATTGTTTGAAAATATTTGATGAATTGCGAACTATTCTTAGAATACATTTTAATTAAGCCCACATTAAATTATTCTATTGCATAATACAATCTAGAAGCTAAATATAAATTTGTGGAAAGTAGGTATTTGCAATACTTTTATCCAAAATACAAATGCATTTTAAATTTTTATTCGAAATACAAAATAGTTTTTAATAAAAGTTTAATTTTCACAGTGGAAATGATATTTTTCAAGTTTTTTTTAC
The DNA here is from genome assembly GCA_956483585.1 of Gymnocheta viridis. NCBI lineage: Eukaryota > Metazoa > Arthropoda > Insecta > Diptera > Tachinidae > Gymnocheta > Gymnocheta viridis. Next base: position 38,096,571 of record OY101444.1, read on the forward strand.
TCTATAATGTTGCTGTTTTTTAATCAATATTAAATCATACAATTTTCCTGATGTTCGCATATTTTTAAGAATTTTTGGCATTTTAGAGATTTTTTCAAGATTTTTGGCTGCCGATTGCCAATTATATGGTTTTTTTTTAAATAAATTTTGGGAATAATATCCAATATTGCAGTTGCAATTTTTAGTATATGCGCTATTTTCGCGGGGTTTCCAATTTTTAAGTTTCTTTGCTAATTACATTTTGGAGCTTGATATCAAATTAAATTCTTACATAAAACTTTGTTTTTATTTTATAGAAAAATGGCAATTAATTGAAGTGCTTTTGAAGATTAACTCACTGATGTTGCAGAATGAAAGAAACATTTCTTATCAAATTCTAGCCGGGAAGAGATTTTTCTGCTTTGTTATGTGTTTCAAAGTATCCGAACAACATTTTAATTGTCAAAAGATTTTTTATCACATTGTACAAATACAATAATAATACCGGGTTCTGATATACTGCAGGTACACTCTGCACCTGAATATAGAAAATAATTAAAATTACACAAGTATAAAACATCCTGTAAGCATCAATTTTGCCTTTCTTCTGAAATCACAAATAGTCATAAAAAATGAAATATTAATACATTTTCAAAACAAAACTAAAATTCAATTTCATTGATTTTGTATATTTACTCGTACATAGTGTCTTGACGATCCATTACATTTCTTTAATATAAATAATATAAAAAATAATTATGGTTATTTATATACGAAAAGAAAATATATGCGATAAAAAATACTGTAATATGCATGTATAATATTATACTAATAAACGTAAAAAAAATGTTTAAAGAAACAAAAAAAATAAACAACAAATCTTTACTTTACGACTTTACGACTGCACATGTATACACACAATGTGTACATGTGCCCATGAACGCATTTCAGTATGGATGGATGTGTGACAAAAATAGCGAATTTACAACAACCACACCAATTTCCATCAAGAATTTGAAATTTTAGTATTTTGTAATAAATAATATATATTATGTTCTTAAACGCGTAAACTACTATGAAAAATACAACTGCTCTGTGGTGTACAAGAAGCGGTCGTGACTACCAACCAGTAGGTTGTGTGATTGAATCCCCACGCAACTTTTTAAAAAAGTTTTTAAAAGTAAAATTATTTCGAATACCATTTTTTTGCTCATATTTTAGTCGTTAATGGACCGACTGCAATTATTTTCAGTCTAAACCTTCGTAGAACTCCATACAAGAGATCTGCTTCATAAAATTGACCGTAGGACAGTTGGGGCCATAAAAAAACAACAGAATAGGAAATATAACAAAAGAAAGTCTTTTGGCTATATCTCATTAATTATTTGACCGAGTTTAGTTATTTTCAAACCGAACAAATTTATGAAAAAATCCAAGAGAATGGTATAAAATTTATGTCTCTATGTTGTGTGAGGCCTTAATTCTACTTACACCAAAATGTAGCAGACGGACAGACGGACATCGCTCATTCAACTTCTCTATCTATAAGGATCCAGAATATATATATTTAATGGGGTCTTAAATGAATAATGAAGAAATTACATACGGAATGACAAACCTATATATCCCCTTTCCAAATTTTTGGTGAAGGGTATAAAAACTTTCCTATTTTAAAGAGCTCTCCCGCGACGGGTGGTCATCTTGACGCGATGCGGGGGCTTAAGTGCAAGGACCCATGTAGTATATCTCTTGGTGAGCACGAACTAAGAACTACCCTTCCCATGGTCTGTAGCGTCTGTTTTCCCCTAGTAGGGGCGGCTAACAAACCAAATTTTGTCCGCTTTAGATCTCTGATCTCTTTTACGTCCATACCAAATACGTGTCCGCAAAGCCATCCAGAGTCTGTTCCATATTGGGCGGCTGGGTGGTCTGTTGTTTTTGACAGTTTCTTTCACTTGGCAGCAAGTATAAAATGCAACCCCACCCCCCTTAAAAAGAAATGTCTAGACAACAAAAGTGCCCCGAGTATCCGGTTGCCGGCCTAATAATCTCCGGAGACCCTACTCCCTTGGTGTCGGCCACAGGCCAAGGTGAGTCGAATGCTACTGCGCCCCAGATTAGTCCGGTGAATGTACCAGGCCGGGCTAATCTGCAAGTTACTGGTAACAAACTTAACACAGGAGGGGGCAAGGGGAAACCTGGGCCCACCAAATGTAATAAACCCGCTGGAGGGGGCAAGGGGAAACCTGAGCTCACCAAAGGCAGCGTTGTAGCACCTAAGGGCTCCACAAACAAACCCACGCTTAGTGTTGGCAACAAACCCGGCAGTGGAGTGCCTCTGGACTTCAAACCAAGTACCTCGAAATCTGCCACGGCCCAGGTCTCCAAAAAGGTGACCAAAACCCCCTCTTTGGGAGCTACCAATAAGAAAGTAGTAAACCCAGTGCCATTTGTGAGAAAGGGTACTGCGACCACGACGTCGGGTCACTCGGATTCACACCCCTCTGCCAGCAAGGAAGCTGCGACCTCGAAGTCGGGTTCCGACGCTCGGCATCAAGCCACACAAGGCAAACCCCACAGGCACATAACACCCGCAAGAAGGGCCTTTACGCAATGGCGGTCCGCCGATAGACTTTCGACGCAGCTAGGCAAACGGCCAGCTGAGTCCCTCACCCCGGAAGAACGGGCAAAACTTAAATGGGCTCAAAATTTTTTGGCCAATCTGCAAAAGACTCCTCCGGCGTCTGCGGACGCACCTAAACGGCAACGTTCAGAGGAGGAGGCTCAGACGCAGAGCCAACAGCCCGCTATAAAACGACACAGGCCGATGAACAAATCGTTCAGCGAGATGGCTAAAGGCTATCTTGTGCAAGCTGTCATCGACCGAAGTGACGCAGACGGTGGCATGTCCTACGCTCAGTGGGACATGGTCCGTAAGAAACTGATGGGGGAGTTCTGGAAAGTCTTCAAAAGCAATCCAGGACCAACACCCAAATGTGATGATGCCGGATGGCTTCGCCGGAGGGTAAAGCTTATAGCCTTTTCGGATGAGCGATCAATCTGTATAAGAAGGCGATCGTTAATCTGGAAGGGCTGTGGGAGGGTGCTAGGCTTGACGTGGTACCTATTAATGAAGTGCCTCGGCGACCTAGAGCCTCTGCTCGAGTCCCAGACGAGCCATCAAAACCCGAGGAAATTCTGGAACTCCTACAGGTCTGCAACAGTGACGTTCCAACCAATGGTTGGTTGGTCGCCAAGGTTTCGGAACCTGTAGGAGCCTACAGAAGGATCATCGTGGTCTTGAACCATGAATCCTTGCCATCGCTGAAGGAGAGACAAGGGAAGATGTATTACGGTTTCGAATCCATCTTCCTAAGTATCTAAAAAGGCGATGACAGGGAGGCTAGGGATCAGGAGGGCGATGATCCAGCCTCAGACGCTATGTCTATGTCGGTAGACGAAACTGCCAGTTTGACCTCTCAAGGGGACACCGCATCCAACTCCGGCTGGGTAGGGGAATTCTTTGATGGGATGGATGAGGTAGCTGACGAGGACGTTCTCCTGGACTCTGACCTGGCGGACGCCAACGTCACAATTATGCCGTACAATGACCAAAGTTACACAGGTGAACCTTCACCATTGTAAAGCAGCATCCGCTGCCATGCTCCTCCGCCTAGTAGAGAAAGGGGAGGACCTCGTCCTAGTCCAAGAACCCTGGCTTCACGAAGGTAGGGTTTGCGGACTTAATGCTAAAGGCTACTTTATGCCAATGGTCAAGGTAACATTAGTGCGTGCATTCTGGCCAAAGGCAATCTAAACATCTTCATTTTATCTGATTACAGTGATGAAGACATACTAACTGCAGCGCTGGAGACGGACGAGGGCACCATTATGGTCATCTCCAGCTACATGGCATATGAACGCGAATCTCCGCCCGAAAAGATTCGCAGCGCAGTCAGAATGGCAAACACAAAAAATTGGACAGTCATAATTGGAGCAGACGCAAACGCGCATCACGTCGTTTGGGGAAGCTTGAACATAAATGGAAGGGGTGAGTCTTTATTTGATTTCATTCTTTGCCCCAATCTTGATATTTCAAATCTCGGGTCAGATCCCACTTTTATAACTGCAAATAGAAGGGAGGTTCTAGATATCACATTAGTAGGCGCTATGCACTCGAACATAATCAGGGAATGGAGGGTCTCTAACGACTGTACTTTTTCTGATCACAGGTATATTGAATTTAAGATAGAAATTCCACTAAACAAGCCAGTGCCCATAATAAACAGGAAAAAGACAAATTGGGTGGAGCAAAAACAGCTTCTCTCTGAACTTATTCCACAACCACCTGTCATAAACGACAGGCACGATATTGATACTGCGGTTGAACATCTTAATAATGCTTTCAACTTAGCGACGTCAGAAGCTTGCAGACCTAGTTTCCGCCGGGGCAGGAGTAAACCACCATGGTGGAACTCCGAGATAACAAATGCTCGCAAAGAGAGCTGTAGACTTTTAATGAGGCCAAAAGACTAGGAAACTGGTCCGATTATAAGTCCTCCGTAAACAATTTCAAAAACCTGGTAAGAAACGCAAAACGCAAATCCTGGACGTCCTCCTGCAGTAATATAGAAGGCACCTCAGAGACCAGCAGACTGCGTAAAATCTTAACCACGATTCCTTCAGCTCCCAGCTTCATCAAAAAATCTGATGGGAGTTGTGGACATGAGACCCTTATGGTTCTGATGGACACGCACTTTTCCGGTTGCGCTCCGTTTACAGGAGAACTCACGACAACCACACACAATCGTACGTTAGCCCTATTTCCCATAAACAGGGAAAACATTACATGGGCCATAAACAACTTTCATCCGTATAAATCAGCGGGTCCCGATGACATTATACCTGCTTACCTTCAGCGGAATGCAGACCTAATAGTCCCATGGCTTATTCGGATATTCTCGGCATGCCTTGCATGGTCTTATATTCCGAAAGCATGGACCAAATGCAGTGTGGTTTTCATACCTAAATGTGGAAAAACTACGCACACAAACTCAAAGGATTTCAGACCAATCAGTCTATCATCCTTTCTACTAAAAATACTAGAACGATTGATTGATCTACATCTTAGATCTGTAATCAACTCGAACTTACTATCCACCGCTCAACATGCCTATACGAAGGGCAAATCGGTTGAAACGGCACTACACTCGCTTGTTGGATACATTGAAAAATCCATAAAGCATAACGAATTTGCTCTGGCGGCCTTTCTAGACATAGAAGGTGCCTTCAACAACATCAACCCAGAAACCATCATCATGGCTGTGGCAAGACTGAACGTAAACCAGTCAATAACCAATCTCATCAAAGAATTATTTACTAACAGAGTCATCATATCTACGATGGGATCCTCAACAATTTATAAAGTTGCAAAGCGAGGAACGCCGCAAGGGGGGGTTTTATCTCCAATCCTGTGGAACCTTGCCATAAACACGGTACTGGTGGAGCTAGACTCAAAGAGATTTAAAACAGTAGCCTACGCAGATGACGTTGTACTAGTAGTGTCGGGTAAGTACCCAGACACAATCTCGCATCGTCTACAGTCAGCCTTGGATCACATTACCAGATGGTGTATCGGTAATGGACTCAACGTTAACCCAATGAAGACGAAGCTCGTACTCTTCACGAGAAAATACAAAATACCGTACTTCACCTTACCAACTCTTAATGGAGTCACACTAATGTTATCCGATAGTGCGAAACATCTGGGTATCGTCCTAGCCTCTAAGTTATCGTGGAACCTAAACGTACAAGCAAGAGCAGCGAAAGCCGCTATTGCCCTCTATACCTGCAAAAAGGCCATAGGTAACAGATGGGGTATTAACCCCAAAACGGCCAACTGGCTCTTTGAAATGGTCGTCAAGCCCATATTAATGTATGGTGCAAGCATCTGGTGGCCAGCCCTAGGCAAATCCACCTATTCTAAAATCATTGACAGAATTCTAAGAACATCGGCCTTGATGATTACAGGCGCACCTTGCACCACCCCATCAAAAGCCTTGTTCACAATGTTACACTGGCTTCCTGCCGATTTAATGGTCAAACAACCGGCTATGAACTCGGCAGTTAGACTCAGTGCCGCCGGAACATGGAAATCACTAGGTGATGGACATGCGAACATTATCGGACAGTTCGAAAACCTTCCCGAACTTATAGACTACCGTTCTCCCTACCTTATGCCTGAGAAAAGATTCGCAGTGTCAATCTCAGATACTCTCCCTCCATTCATTGATCCTAATTACCGAGGGAAAGTGCTTGAGCTTTACACTGACGGATCCAAATCAGGTGCAGGGGTGGGAGGGGGCATCTACATTCCTCAATTTCAGCAGAGGATACGTTTCAAGCTAACAGATCTTTGTAGTATAACTCAAGCCGAAATATCGGCCATAAAAAGGGCAGCTAGCTAACTGGTTAAGGTACAATAGGGTATATAGGCAGGATATTCGTATATGTACCGATAGTAAGGCTGCATTGAACGCTCTATCGGGTGTTAATACAACATCTGAACTGGTCAAGGAATGCCGGATATCCCTAAACGAGATGGCGTCACATTCCAACCTCGAGCTAATCTGGGTACCAGGGCATGCGAACGTGCCTGGCAACATAATTGCGGACAAGCTAGCCAGGGAGGGATCTCGTTTACAAGAACGGGACACCGACCGGCTAGTGGGAGCCCCACTAAAAAGCTGCAAAATCCTCATTCAGCAGAAACTTATATGGTTAGCACAAGCTAGATGGTTCAATGAACCCACATGTGCTGTCTCCAGATTAACCTGGCCCCAATATGATCGAGCAAAATCAGCCATCATACTGGGGATCCCTCGACATCAGCTACGTATACTTGTGGCTGTCCTAACAGGGCACTGCTTTATAGGTGCCCACGCAAATAGACTAAATCTCCCCTTTTACGACTTCTGTAGAAGTTGTCATATTGTCAATGTCCAGCTCTGTCTCATCACAGGGCCATGTATCTAGGTAACTCAACTTTACCCGAACTCGCAGACCTTACGGAATACAATCCGAAGGGAATAAACAAGTTTATTCGGAAAACCGGTTGGTTCAATACTGACCACAATATAGGATAGCCAATATTTTTCTCGCTGTCCATAACGGGCATCACAAAAGGACCTATTCTTCTGGACCCAAGTGGGCCGGTTGCTTGCAATCGGCAGCCTGTGCAACCTAACCTAACCTAAGAGCTCTCTAAAACGGCTTTACTAACAAAAATATTCCTTTTCTTTCACTTTAACACTACACCACGATCTGATAGTTTTGGGTTAACAATAAATATTTATAACTTATCACTGATTCCACTAACACTAAACACTTAAATTTTTAAATCTAATTATTAAAAAATTATTTCTAACCTATATATTAGGCCTTCTTTCTTTTCCGTTCCAAAAAATTTTTCTTTTATAAAGCAATATCGCAATTAAACTTTCGATCAATATGTTTGAATTAATTTTTTTGTATTTTTAAAAATATTTTAATAGTTTTTTTTTCTTTTTACATATGTACACCTTTCTTTAAAACACCTTTTTTATATACTTATATATTTTTTTTATTTAGTTGAACTTATGAAGCTTGGAGTGGACTCACCAACATTTACCCTGGCGCCTTAGCTAACCCTTGGATTTCAATACAGAATGGATTTTTTCTTCTTTTTGTGTATATAGGACCATAACATATTGCGGATTACAGCCCTAAGAATCCCCTTACTGGTACTTCAGCTTTGGTGGGCTGTAATCCGGATTTTTGACTCTTCCAATAATTTTCGACGATATTAATATCTAAATATTTAACCACCCCATTATTCTCTCCATAAATTCAGTTATAAATTATTTACCTTCTGATTTTTTTTTGCTAAAATTATTTTTCTTCAATGATTGTTCCCTTGGCTGATCACAGTTTCAATTATCTGTCCGTTTTGCCTTGGTGTTTGCTGTGTACTACTTTTTCTAGATTTGACAATTTCTTCGCTACCCCAACTGTTGGCAGTCACCCGCGATATTTATCTCTACAAAAAAATGTCTATGTATTCGTGTATAGAAAATATTTTGCCGTCTTCTTCCTCTTGCAATTATCACTTTTTTATATTTTCGTTTTTTTCTTTTAGTCAACCTCTAAAACCTTTCATTTACATATATACACATACATACCTATACATACACATATGTACCTATTACTTGAATATGGAATTAAGCCAATGAACTTCGCCATCACGGCTTTGAACTTTCCCTCGTAACCCAGTTTAAAAAAAAAGATGTCTATTATCTTCTTTATGAAGTCAGTGACCTTCGCCATTTCGGCCTTGATGCTGAAATACCCTAAAATAAAAACCACCAAGTTTAAAAATTGTTCCATATATGGACGGGGTAATAGGTCTACAGCAAACTAGTAGGTGATCACACCTCTAATTTCTTTATTGTTTATTTTGTAATTCTGTTTTTGGTTTAATAATCTTATTACCTCATTCTTATGTTCTTATTTATTCTTACTTGTATGTTCATCTTTTCGCGCTAGTTTTTGTGCGTGAAGTTGTCTGGCAACAATTATAATATTTTATTGAACATACGCTACACACGATGAAAACATGATAAAAGAATTTGAGGTTGAAATATAAGACAAAGAATTATTTTAGTTTTTTTTTAATTTTAATAATGGAATAAAAAGGCTTTAATTTATGAATGAAATTTTTTTAATTTATAGATATAGAAGCGATTGAGTTTATAATATATAATAGAAATGAATTTTTAATGTTTAATAAAAACGAATTTATGTAATCTATGATAACGAACTGAGCACAATTTCAACTTCTTGTCTGTAACAATATCCCCTTGAAAATCTTCGGAGTCATTTTCACAATCATCTCCAAGAAATTTTGCACACGATATGTTTTTTTTTGCGAACGTTCATAAATGCAGCCATCATATTTAAATAAAAACAAACGACAATGCACTTTTTGACAACAATAAACTTATTTCCAGCACCTCAACGACATGCTTACAAAAATTTAAGCTAAAACTAGTAATTTTAAGTACTTACTAGTTTTTATTCACACATTGTGAGGAAGTAAAAGTCCCGGGGTCGTTTTTACCTCACAACAGTGAATTTACGTGAAGTATATTATTTTTTGATTTATGAATTTATTTTTTTTTATTATACGAATGTAATTAAGTATAATTTATTTTAGATATTACATGAATTTAGATAAAATATCCCATTGGTTTAAGGAGATTAGCAATAGTTTAGTCATTTTAAGAACTGATTTGATTTTTATTTAAATATCAATTTGAATATAACAGTATTCTGAGAGCGACGCCGCCTATCTGTCAAGTTCGTTACTAATGCAAATAGAAAATACAGCTGTGCGAATACATCCAGCTGTTAGTAGTGTATGTTCGCCAACTACAAATGTCCGCTTGCTGTGTGTGTGTATATGATCGAGTGCTAAGCCACATCTATAAAAGGCAACACACAGCCAGGGCTGCCAGAATTGCCGATTTTTCGGCATTTTGCCGATTATTTTGTTGAAAAATGGCAAAATGCCGATTTGCCGATTTTTGGTAAAAAATTGCCGATTTTTTGTTAAAACCCAAAAATACGGCAAGTTTAGTATTTTGTGATATTTTTGAACATATGGCAACATTAAACTATTTAAATATTAGAAGAAACCAACTTTAAAAATTTCTAGCAACATCAGTTAGAGTAAAAAAGACAGATAGTTAACTATTTTTGTTTAAGTATGTTGATCTTTTGTAATTTACTACATTTTTTGCAACTGCAAAGAATAAGAAACGAAAGCAAAATAACAAAAGTTAACGGTTCAATTTTTTTTACAAGACAAAAGGTTTAACAAATACATAAAATAAAAAAGAACTTGTTTTACCAAAAAAGAAATTTTATTGCACAAATTATTCAAAAATGTTGAGATATTTACAAAAAAATAGTAATGGTATGTAAAATAATATGTTATGCCAAATAAATTAATAAAAGTATACCCCTTTTCCAGAAAACGAAAATTTTGATGAAGAAGATGGTGCTAGCTCATCAGAACCCCAACAATTGGTATGTATTGTGGAATTGTTTAACACAATAATATATTCCTAAAATACTATATTTATTTTAGGCTGAAAAAAAGAAAAGAAGAAAGCTAAAAGTAGAGTGGATTATGGATTCTGAATTTAGATGTTGGGCAGAAAAAAGGAATAACGTTTTTTTTGTAAATTGTGCAATGTTCAACTAAAAGCCTCATCCGGGAAGACGGATTTAGTGACACACTCCCAGTCTAAAAAACATGCTGCTGCTGCAAATGCAATATCTATCCAAAAGAAAATTGATGAAGCATTTAATTTAGAAAAGTTTGCCACTAAAAAGGCAGAAATTAAGATGGCCCTTTTTATAGTAGAGCACAACCTTCCATTTATGGTCTCTGACCACAACAAAGGTTTGTCAGAGTGCTTTTGCCGATTCCGAAAGTGCTAACAATATGACATTAGGGCGTACTAAAGCCACAGCCATAGTAAAAAACGTCGTTGGAAAAAAACAAAAAAAACTGTATGCGATCTTTTGAAAAACAATAAATTTTCATTGTGTGCTGATGAATCCACGGATCTTTCTAATACTAAGTCTTTATGTTTAGTGGTTCGTGTTTGCTTGGATTTTAAAATACAAGATCTTTTCTTTGGCTTGTTAAAAGTGGATAAATGTGACGCTAAAAGCTTGCACAAGTTAATTGTAGACCATTTCGAGAAAAACAACATTAACTATAAAGCCAACATGATCGGATTTGCAGCGGACGGAGCTTCGGTAATGACTGGTAAGTCGCTTTCAGTGGCAAAATTATTACTGAACGACATTCCAGATTTGTTTGTCATTAAATGTATATGCCATTCTCTAGCTTTATGCTCGTCGTACGCCTGCCTCCAAATTCCATCCGAGGTAGAAACATTGGCAAGACACATATATAATTATATATCTAACAGCCCAAAGAGGGGCAACCAATTTGAAGAGATATTAAAGTTGTTGGAAATAAAGCCAAAAAAAAATGTTGCATCCAAGTCAAACAAGATGGCTGTCTCTTGAAGCAGTAGTTATACGAATATTGGATTTATACGAGGCATTAAAAATTTATTTTTCATTTGCGGTAAACGTCGATAAGATTGATACCGCAAAAACTATTCTAAATAATTTAAATGAAGCAAATCAAATATATTTATCTTTTCTTAAATATATCCTTGGATATGTCAATAATATTAATAAAGTATTTCAAAGTGAATCAACTGAAATCCATAATTTACATGGACAGATGGAGAGGCTACTTAGAACAGTATTAAGCAATTTTATAAAACGTGAATTTATTAAAAATGATGAAATCCATTTAACAGTTTTTATGGATAGAAATTATTTTTTAGAATTTGATAAAATTTATTTGGGAGTATATGCCAAAGATCTCATTTTAAAAACAAAACTAAACAGAAACGAAATTAACAAAATAATAAATAACTGTGTAAATTTTTATATTGAAATTTCAAATCAAATATTAAAACGTTTCGATTTTTAAAGTAATTATAAATCATTAAGTATAATTAATCCAAATATAGTAATGAACAAAAAAAATAATTCTATCTTTGAAATTCTAAAAGAATTTCCTAATTTTATAAATAGATCTGAAAAGCAGGAATTGGATTATGAGTTCAGGGAATTACAATATCTGAAATTTGATAAAATATTTGAAAATTGTGAAATCAATTTATGTAATTTTTGGCATAAAATTTCTGAAATTAAACGAAATGATTCCACGAATGCTTTTCCAGTTTTAACTAAGTTTGTTAAACAAATTATGATTTTGCCTCATTCGTCTGCAAATGTAGAACGCATTTTCAGTCACGTCAATTTGAAAAAAAACCAAATTTCGAAATTGTTTGGAAAACGAAACTTTAGAAGGAATTCTTTATTCAAAAGATTATTTGAAATTAAATAATAAAAATTGCCATGACGCGGAAATTAAGCAGGAATTAATAAAACTGATGAATTCAGAGATGTACGATTAAAAATATATAAATTTATAATTTTTATGCATAATATATACAATTTTTTTTGTTTTTAACATTAAATCATCTTAAAACCATTTATTTTAATGCATATGTTAATTTTTTATGTTTAAAAAGCTATTATTTTACAATGAATTGTTATTGTTATGTTTTATTATTAAATAAAAGTATATTAAATATCGTTTAAATGGATTATTTTAATAGTGCCGATTTTTTACCGATTTTTCAAAATTAAAGTGCCGAAAAGGCCGATTTTTTTCAAAAAAGTGCTGATTTTTCATTAAAACCATCTGGCAGCTCTGCACACAGCAAAGAAAATTTAGTTTTCGCTTGGCTGCTGAGTAGGTGAGACAATTAACTGGAGAATTGTTTATAATACGCTCTAGCTTTTTGGATTATTTAAGAAAGTGGGCAAGCGACGAATCATCCTCCCCTGTGGTAATATTTAGTGCAGAAACTAGTGGGGTTACTGAAGGGTTTATAATTCGCAGTACACTCGCTATTTTCTAGCCGCGCGATCGTGCTATTTGTATCCCAGTCGGCCATAGTGCAGTTACTGAAGGGTTTATAATCCGCAGTACACTCACTACTTTCTAGCATCGTGATCGTGCTATTCGTATCCCAGTCGGACCAGGATAGAAACTGGTAGGTTACTGAATGGTTTATAATCCGCAGTACACTCGCCATCTCTAGCCTCATACGCCGGACGGCCAGAAGGCCTATAGTACTACACTAGGGAAGTTACTGAAGGGTTTATAATCTGCAGTATCCTCACTACTGTATGCTATATTGGGTGCAGTCAATGAGCGGAGTAACGACGTTAGACAGGAGGTTTAGTAAGAGTCTTTTTCCTTTTGTAAATACGAATAAAAATTTTATTAAAGTATTAACGTGTCATTTAAATCCTTTCTCTCCGAGTCTCAAAACAAAATAAAGGTATGAATGAATGAATTGTTTATTGTTCGGGAAACACAGGACACTGCGACCGAAGAAGATCTATTGTACCCCTTGCCAGGCGCTGGAGCACCTCATCTAGACCGGTTCTCCTGACGAATCTCAAGATTGCCAGTGGTTCTAGTGTTGGCATTCCCCAATACTAATTGCACAATTGGTAATATCTTCTGTGACATAAAACTTCAGTGTTTAAGAATATGCTCTGGAGTTTCATCGTCCTACTCACAGAATCTGCACAGGCTGTCATTCTCAATGCCAAGTCTATAGAGGTGTTTTCTCAGTCTGCAATGGCCTGTGAGGATGAGTGTGAGCATTCTTAGATTGTTTTTACTTAGGGACATGAGAGTTGAGAAACGGTTTTGGTTATACGTTCCAATCATTAGCTTTGCATGCCTCAGTCCAGGATTTAATCGAATGTATTACATTGGCCGCGTTCATAAGACGTAACTGTTGCGCAACCGTTGAGTGTTTATGTTAGAAACGCAGAGTTAGTCAACATGTTGTGTTTAGCTCCGCATCTGATCAAGAGAGTTATGCGCTTTTATATTCTAATGCAACGCTGTTTAGATAGGTGGCGACCGCAATTTAATTTGTTAAATTTAGCATTACAAATGCGATAAAGTAATGAAAATAAAGAAATAAAATTAAAATACTAATTTTATTAAATATACGTCGGTTTATTATTGTGTCTATTTAATTATTTACATAATTACTCCAATATAAGGTTTAAAGATTTTTTGAACACATTGGCGGCTTAGCGTTGAAATACAAATACTATCGTTGCTGGTTTATCATTTTATTGGAGTATTTTTCTTGGCATTTTTATGTTGTGAATATTAAATTTGTGGTGCAGATTTTAAAATAAAAATGGAAAATTCCTGGCAAGGAAAACTCCATTGCAAATTTTGTGTTGTCCATACTTTTTAGTATAAGAAAAACTAATTAATTTAGCAAATTTAAATTATTTCTTTTGTAGCATTTTTATTTCTTTTCAATTGTTTACATTAATCAGCTGTTCATTATCCAATTACATATTCATCAAGTCGTTTCTAATACGTAACTGTTGGGCTAAACAGTTGAGCTCAACAGCTACGTCTTATGAACGCGACCAGTGATTTTTTTCACTGAAAGATTTGATGAAAAGCTATTTTTGATATTTAATAAAGAAATTATCCTGAATATTAACGTGGAAACAATTCGTATAAAAATTAAAAAAATCAATTTATACACTCTTCGTGCAAAAAACAAAAAAGATTTTTTAAAAGTGAAGGTGGCAAATTTACAAATTATGTTTTACACCACAAAAAATAAGAATCTCCCATTTTATTTCAATGTCTTTTGAATTATTGATTTTAAATCTTATTCACATCACTTTTAGCACTTCACAATGTGATTACCTGCCTATAAATATGAATTTGCAAAATGCTTATTATCCGTAATAATTATAAGGGAATGTCCCACTTCCTAATAAAACAGTTATCTATTTACTTGCGCTGTATATAACATTGCACGAAAACTGTTCCCATACTGCAAGATTGGGTAAATGAGAAAAATATTCTTCTTGCAAGTGGGCCGGTTGCTTGCAATCGGCAGCCTGTGCAACCTAACCTAACCTAAGAGCTCTCTAAAACGGCTTTACTAACAAAAATATTCCTTTTCTTTCACTTTAACACTACACCACGATCTGATAGTTTTGGGTTAACAATAAATATTTATAACTTATCACTGATTCCACTAACACTAAACACTTAAATTTTTAAATCTAATTATTAAAAAATTATTTCTAACCTATATATTAGGCCTTCTTTCTTTTCCATTCCCAAAAAATTTTTCTTTTATAAAGCAATATCGCAATTAAACTTTCGATCAATATGTTTGAATTAATTTTTTTGTATTTTTAAAAATATTTTAATAGTTTTTTTTTCTTTTTACATATGTACACCTTTCTTTAAAACACCTTTTTTATATACTTATATATTTTTTTTATTTAGTTGAACTTATGAAGCTTGGAGTGGACTCACCAACATTTACCCTGGCGCCTTAGCTAACCCTTGGATTTCAATACAGAATGGATTTTTTCTTCTTTTTGTGTATATAGGACCATAACATATTGCGGATTACAGCCCTAAGAATCCCCTTACTGGTACTTCAGCTTTGGTGGGCTGTAATCCGGATTTTTGACTCTTCCAATAATTTTCGACGATATTAATATCTAAATATTTAACCACCCCATTATTCTCTCCATAAATTCAGTTATAAATTATTTACCTTCTGAATTTTTTTGCTAAAATTATTTTTCTTCAATGATTGTTCCCTTGGCTGATCACAGTTTCAATTATCTGTCCGTTTTGCCTTGGTGTTTGCTGTGTACTACTTTTTCTAGATTTGACAATTTCTTCGCTACCCCAACTGTTGGCAGTCACCCGCGATATTTATCTCTACAAAAAAATGTCTATGTATTCGTGTATAGAAAATATCATGCCGTCTTCTTCTTCCTCTTGCAATTATCACTTTTTTATATTTTCGTTTTTTTCTTTTAGTTAACCTCTAAAACCTTTCATTTACATATATACACATACATACCTATACATACACATATGTACCTATTACTTGAATATGGAATTAAGCCAATGAACTTCGCCATCACGGCTTTGAACTTTCCCTCGTAACCCAGTTTAAAAAAAAAGATGTCTATTATCTTCTTTATGAAGTCAGTGACCTTCGCCATTTCGGCCTTGATGCTGAAATACCCTAAAATAAAAACCACCAAGTTTAAAAATTGTTCCATATATGGACGGGGTAATAGGTCAACAGCAAACTAGTAGGTGATCACACCTCTAATTTCTTTATTGTTTATTTTGTAATTCTGTTTTTGGTTTAATAATCTTATTACCTCATTCTTATGTTCTTATTTATTCTTACTTGTATGTTCATCTTTTCGCGCTAGTTTTTGTGCGTGAAGTTGTCTGGCAACAATTATAATATTTTATTGAACATACGCTACACACGATGAAAACATGATAAAAGAATTTGAGGTTGAAATATAAGACAAAGAATTATTTTAGTTTTTTTTTAATTTTAATAATGGAATAAAAAGGCTTTAATTTATGAATGAAATTTTTTTAATTTATAGATATAGAAGCGATTGAGTTTATAATATATAATAGAAATGAATTTTTAATGTTTAATAAAAACGAATTTATGTAATCTATGATAACGAACTGAGCACAATTTCAACTTCTTGTCTGTAACAATATCCCCTTGAAAATCTTCGGAGTCATTTTCACAATCATCTCCAAGAAATTTTGCACACGATATGTTTTTTTTTGCGAACGTTCATAAATGCAGCCATCATATTTAAATAAAAACAAACGACAATGCACTTTTTGACAACAATAAACTTATTTCCAGCACCTCAACGACATGCTTACAAAAATTTAAGCTAAAACTAGTAATTTTAAGTACTTACTAGTTTTTATTCACACATTGTGAGGAAGTAAAAGTCCCGGGGTCGTTTTTACCTCACAACAGTGAATTTACGTGAAGTATATTATTTTTTGATTTATGAATTTATTTTTTTTTATTATACGAATGTAATTAAGTATAATTTATTTTAGATATTACATGAATTTAGATAAAATATCCCATTGGTTTAAGGAGATTAGCAATAGTTTAGTCATTTTAAGAACTGATTTGATTTTTATTTAAATATCAATTTGAATATAACAGTATTCTGAGAGCGACGCCGCCTATCTGTCAAGTTCGTTACTAATGCAAATAGAAAATACAGCTGTGCGAATACATCCAGCTGTTAGTAGTGTATGTTCGCCAACTACAAATGTCCGCTTGCTGTGTGTGTGTATATGATCGAGTGCTAAGCCACATCTATAAAAGGCAACACACAGCCAGGGCTGCCAGAATTGCCGATTTTTCGGCATTTTGCCGATTATTTTGTTGAAAAATGGCAAAATGCCGATTTGTCGATTTTTGGTAAAAAATTGCCGATTTTTTGTTAAAACCCAAAAATACGGCAAGTTTAGTATTTTGTGATATTTTTGAACATATGGCAACATTAAACTATTTAAATATTAGAAGAAACCAACTTTAAAAATTTCTAGCAACATCAGTTAGAGTAAAAAAGACAGATAGTTAACTATTTTTGTTTAAGTATGTTGATCTTTTGTAATTTACTACATTTTTTGCAACTGCAAAGAATAAGAAACGAAAGCAAAATAACAAAAGTTAACGGTTCAATTTTTTTTACAAGACAAAAGGTTTAACACATACATAAAATAAAAAAGAACTTGTTTTACCCAAAAAGAAATTTTATTGCACAAATTATTCAAAAATGTTGAGATATTTACAAAAAAATAGTAATGGTATGTAAAATAATATGTTATGCCAAATAAATTAATAAAAGTATACCCCTTTTCCAGAAAACGAAAATTTTGATGAAGAAGATGGTGCTAGCTCATCAGAACCCCAACAATTGGTATGTATTGTGGAATTGTTTAACACAATAATATATTCCTAAAATACTATATTTATTTTAGGCTGAAAAAAAGAAAAGAAGAAAGCTAAAAGTAGAGTGGATTATGGATTCTGAATTTAGATGTTGGGCAGAAAAAAGGAATAACGTTTTTTTTTGTAAATTGTGCAATGTTCAACTAAAAGCCTCATCCGGGAAGACGGATTTAGTGACACACTCCCAGTCTAAAAAACATGCTGCTGCTGCAAATGCAATATCTATCCAAAAGAAAATTGATGAAGCATTTAATTTAAAAAAGTTTGCCACTAAAAAGGCAGAAATTAAGATGGCCCTTTTTATAGTAGAGTACAACCTTCCATTTATGGTCTCTGACCACAACAAAGGTTTGTCAGAGTGCTTTTGCCGATTCCGAAAGTGCTAACAATATGACATTAGGGCGTACTAAAGCCACAGCCATAGTAAAAAACGTCGTTGGAAAAAAACAAAAAAAAAACTGTATGCGATCTTTTGAAAAACAATAAATTTTCATTGTGTGCTGATGAATCCACGGATCTTTCTAATACTAAGTCTTTATGTTTAGTGGTTCGTGTTTGCTTGGATTTTAAAATACAAGATCTTTTCTTTGGCTTGTTAAAAGTGGATAAATGTGACGCTAAAAGCTTGCACAAGTTAATTGTAGACCATTTCGAGAAAAACAACATTAACTATAAAGCCAACATGATTGGATTTGCAGCGGACGGAGCTTCGGTAATGACTGGTAAGTCGCTTTCAGTGGCAAAATTATTACTGAACGACATTCCAGATTTGTTTGTCATTAAATGTATATGCCATTCTCTAGCTTTATGCTCGTCGTACGCCTGCCTCCAAATTCCATCCGAGGTAGAAACATTGGCAAGACACATATATAATTATATATCTAACAGCCCAAAGAGGGGCAACCAATTTGAAGAGATATTAAAGTTGTTGGAAATAAAGCCAAAAAAAATGTTGCATCCAAGTCAAACAAGATGGCTGTCTCTTGAAGCAGTAGTTATACGAATATTGGATTTATACGAGGCATTAAAAATTTATTTTTCATTTGCGGTAAACGTCGATAAGATTGATACCGCAAAAACTATTCTAAATAATTTAAATGAAGCAAATCAAATATATTTATCTTTTCTTAAATATATCCTTGGATATGTCAATAATATTAATAAAGTATTTCAAAGTGAATCAACTGAAATCCATAATTTACATGGACAGATGGAGAGGCTACTTAGAACAGTATTAAGCAATTTTATAAAACGTGAATTTATTAAAAATGATGAAATCCATTTAACAGTTTTTATGGATAGAAATTATTTTTTAGAATTTGATAAAATTTATTTGGGAGTATATGCCAAAGATCTCATTTTAAAAACAAAACTAAACAGAAACGAAATTAACAAAATAATAAATAACTGTGTAAATTTTTATATTGAAATTTCAAATCAAATATTAAAACGTTTCGATTTTTAAAGTAATTATAAATCATTAAGTATAATTAATCCAAATATAGTAATGAACAAAAAAAATAATTCTATCTTTGAAATTCTAAAAGAATTTCCTAATTTTATAAATAGATCTGAAAAGCAGGAATTGGATTCTGAGTTCAGGGAATTACAATATCTGAAATTTGATAAAATATTTGAAAATTGTGAAATCAATTTATGTAATTTTTGGCATAAAATTTCTGAAATTAAACGAAATGATTCCACGAATGCTTTTCCAGTTTTAACTAAGTTTGTTAAACAAATTATGATTTTGCCTCATTCGTCTGCAAATGTAGAACGCATTTTCAGTCACGTCAATTTGAAAAAAAACAAATTTCGAAATTGTTTAGAAAACGAAACTTTAGAAGGAATTCTTTATTCAAAAGATTATTTGAAATTAAATAATAAAAATTGCCATGACGCGGAAATTAAGCAGGAATTAATAAAACTGATGAATTCAGAGATGTACGATTAAAAATATATAAATTTATAATTTTTATGCATAATATATACAATTTTTTTTGTTTTTAACATTAAATCATCTTAAAACCATTTATTTTAATGCATATGTTAATTTTTTATGTTTAAAAAGCTATTATTTTACAATGAATTGTTATTGTTATGTTTTATTATTAAATAAAAGTATATTAAATATCGTTTAAATGGATTATTTTAATAGTGCCGATTTTTTACCGATTTTTCAAAATTAAAGTGCCGAAAAGGCCGATTTTTTTCAAAAAAGTGCTGATTTTTCATTAAAATCATCTGGCAGCTCTGCACACAGCAAAGAAAATTTAGTTTTCGCTTGGCTGCTGAGTAGGTGAGACAATTAACTGGAGAATTGTTTATAATACGCTCTAGCTTTTTGGATTATTTAAGAAAGTGGGCAAGCGACGAATCATCCTCCCCTGTGGTAATATTTAGTGCAGAAACTAGTGGGGTTACTGAAGGGTTTATAATTCGCAGTACACTCGCTATTTTCTAGCCGCGCGATCGTGCTATTTGTATCCCAGTCGGCCATAGTGCAGTTACTGAAGGGTTTATAATCCGCAGTACACTCACTACTTTCTAGCATCGTGATCGTGCTATTCGTATCCCAGTCGGACCAGGATAGAAACTGGTAGGTTACTGAATGGTTTATAATCCGCAGTACACTCGCCATCTCTAGCCTCATACGCCGGACGGCCAGAAGGCCTATAGTACTACACTAGGGAAGTTACTGAAGGGTTTATAATCTGCAGTATCCTCACTACTGTATGCTATATTGGGTGCAGTCAATGAGCGGAGTAACGACGTTAGACAAGAGGTTTAGTAAGAGTCTTTTTCCTTTTGTAAATACGAATAAAAATTTTATTAAAGTATTAACGTGTCATTTAAATCCTTTCTCTCCGAGTCTCAAAACAAAATAAAGGTATGAATGAATGAATTGTTTATTGTTGGGGAAACACAGGACACTGCGACCGAAGAAGATCTATTGTACCCCTTGCCAGGCGCTGGAGCACCTCATCTAGACCGGTTCTCCTGACGAATCTCAAGATTGCCAGTGGTTCTAGTGTTGGCATTCCCCAATACTAATTGCACAATTGGTAATATCTTCTGTGACATAAAACTTCAGTGTTTAAGAATATGCTCTGGAGTTTCATCGTCCTACTCACAGAATCTGCACAGGCTGTCATTCTCAATGCCAAGTCTATAGAGGTGTTTTCTCAGTCTGCAATGGCCTGTGAGGATGAGTGTGAGCATTCTTAGATTGTTTTTACTTAGGGACATGAGAGTTGAGAAACGGTTTTGGTTATACGTTCCAATCATTAGCTTTGCATGCCTCAGTCCAGGATTTAATCGAATGTATTACATTGGCCGCGTTCATAAGACGTAACTGTTGCGCAACCGTTGAGTGTTTATGTTAGAAACGCAGAGTTAGTCAACATGTTGTGTTTAGCTCCGCATCTGATCAAGAGAGTTATGCGCTTTTATATTCTAATGCAACGCTGTTTAGATAGGTGGCGACCGCAATTTAATTTGTTAAATTTAGCATTACAAATGCGATAAAGTAATGAAAATAAAGAAATAAAATTAAAATACTAATTTTATTAAATATACGTCGGTTTATTATGGTGTCTATTTAATTAATTACATAATTACTCCAATATAAGGTTTAAAGATTTTTTGAACACATTGGCGGCTTAGCGTTGAAATACAAATACTATCGTTGCTGGTTTATCATTTTATTGGAGTATTTTTCTTGGCATTTTTATGTTGTGAATATTAAATTTGTGGTGCAGATTTTAAAATAAAAATGGAAAATTCCTGGCAAGGAAAACTCCATTGCAAATTTTGTGTTGTCCATACTTTTTAGTATAAGAAAAACTAATTAATTTAGCAAATTTAAATTATTTCTTTTGTAGCATTTTTATTTCTTTTCAATTGTTTACATTAATCAGCTGTTCATTATCCAATTACATATTCATCAAGTCGTTTCTAATACGTAACTGTTGGGCTAAACAGTTGAGCTCAACAGCTACGTCTTATGAACGCGACCAGTGATTTTTTTCACTGAAAGATTTGATGAAAAGCTATTTTTGATATTTAATAAAGAAATTATCTTGAATATTAACGTGGAAACAATTCGTATAAAAATTAAAAAAATCAATTTATACACTCTTCGTGCAAAAAACAAAAAAGATTTTTTAAAAGTGAAGGTGGCAAATTTACAAATTATGTTTTACACCACAAAAAATAAGAATCTCCCATTTTATTTCAATGTCTTTTGAATTATTGATTTTAAATCTTATTCACATCACTTTTAGCACTTCACAATGTGATTACCTGCCTATAAATATGAATTTGCAAAATGCTTATTATCCGTAATAATTATAAGGGAATGTCCCACTTCCTAATAAAACAGTTATCTATTTACCTGCGCTATATATAACATTGCACGAAAACTGTTCCCATACTGCAAGATTGGGTAAATGAGAAAAATATTCTTCTTGCAGGAAACAGCCCGTACTTTTTCTTCGGGCAGTTTGTGTAAATTGTCAAACAGTCAGCTGTTTGCAAAATAAACAATAAAAAATAAATTTTCACCAAAAACCAAAATTTTTTTTAATTTCAATAAAATAAGCAGACATACAAACATATTTGCGTTTTTCGTTGTTACTTATTCTTGTGAATGCATGTGAGTACATGCATACTTAAGTATGTATATATTTATGTATTCTATTTTCAATAGACATTGCTTTGTCATTTTATTTTGGGCTAAAAATCAGAGATGGAATTTCGTACAAACCGAAATTGATTTAACTTGTCAGAAATGAATAAGTTGCACTTTTCGTATTCTAATTCGTTAAATAATACGGTTAAATAGTTGATATTCCTAGTTACTAGTATCCACCGTCAAAAGTGGTAAAATCGAACAAAGAACGCTGATGAGATGGTGTAGCGACCTCGAAATCAGTACTGATCCGTTCTGCTAGTCTGATGAATAAATTGTTTCAAATAAAATAGTACTCTCTTAATAAAAATATAATGAATTTATCTAAATATAATTTCTTAAATTAAGAAGATATGGGTAAACTCAGACTTGAACTTAAGCCAAAAATTTTCATTTCAATATAAACCTTAAACAGTTCAACAATTACGAATAAATATTAATTATTAAAAAAAATCGATGGCACCCGTAAAAAAAACCATCATGTTTACATTGTCACAGGTGGTTGAATACTAAGAAAGTCAACTACAAGACAAAAATAAAGTAAACAAAAATGGAAAACTGCTTGATCTCAAAGCCAACGGCTTTGGAAAAAAGCAAGAGAGTATGAAATATTTGGAATAATTAAAAATCAGAGATGGAATTTCGTACAAACCGAAATAGATATAACTTGTAAGAAATGAATAAGTTGCACTTTTCGTATTCTAATTCGTTAAATAATACGGTTAAATAGTTGATATTCCTAGTTACTAGTATCCACCGTCAAAAGTGGTAAAATCGAACAAAGAACGCTGATGAGATGGTGTAGCGACCTCGAAATCAGTACTGATCTGTTCTGCTAGTCTGATGAATAAATTGTTTCAAATAAAATAGTACTCTCTTAATAAAAATATAATGAATTTATCTAAATATAATTTCTTAAATTAAGAAGATATGGGTAAACTCAGACTTGAACTTAAGCCAAAAATTTTCATTTCAATATAAACCTTAAACAGTTCAACAATTACGAATAAATATTAATTATTAAAAAAAAGCCATGGCACCCGTAAAAAAAACCATCATGTTTACATTGTCACAGGTGGTTGAATACTAAGAAAGTCAACTACAAGACAAAAATAAAGTAAACAAAAATGGAAAACTGCTTGATCTCAAAGCCAACGGCTTTGGAAAAAAGCAAGAGAGTATGAAATATTTGGAATAATTAAAAATCAGAGATGGAATTTCGTACTAACCGAAATTGATTTAACTTGTAAGAAATGAATAAGTTGCACTTTTCGTATTCTAATTCGTTAAATAATACGGTTAAATAGTTGATATTCCTAGTTACTAGTATCCACCGTCAAAAGTGGTAAAATCGAACAAAGAACGCTGATGAGATGGTGTAGCGACCTCGAAATCAGTACTGATCCGTTCTGCTAGTCTGATGAATAAATTGTTTCAAATAAAATAGTACTCTCTTAATAAAAATATAATGAATTTATCTAAATATAATTTCTTAAATTAAGAAGATATGGGTAAACTCAGACTTGAACTTAAGCCAAAAATTTTCATTTCAATATAAACCTTAAACAGTTCAACAATTACGAATAAATATTAATTATTAAAAAAAAGCGATGGCACCCGTAAAAAAAACCATCATGTTTACATTGTCACAGGTGGTTGAATACTAAGAAAGTCAACTACAAGACAAAAATAAAGTAAACAAAAATGGAAAACTGCTTGATCTCAAAGCCAACGGCTTTGGAAAAAAGCAAGAGAGTATGAAATATTTGGAATAATTAAAAATCAGAGATGGAATTTCGTACAAACCGAAATAGATATAACTTGTAAGAAATGAATAAGTTGCACTTTTCGTATTCTAATTCGTTAAATAATACGGTTAAATAGTTGATATTCCTAGTTACTAGTATCCACCGTCAAAAGTGGTAAAATCGAACAAAGAACGCTGATGAGATGGTGTAGCGACCTCGAAATCAGTACTGATCCGTTCTGCTAGTCTGATGAATAAATTGTTTCAAATAAAATAGTACTCTCTTAATAAAAATATAATGAATTTATCTAAATATAATTTCTTAAATTAAGAAGATATGGGTAAACTCAGACTTGAACTTAAGCCAAAAATTTTCATTTCAATATAAACCTTAAACAGTTCAACAATTACGAATAAATATTAATTATTAAAAAAAAGCCATGGCACCCGTAAAAAAACCATCATGTTTACATTGTCACAGGTGGTTGAATACTAAGAAAGTCAACTACAAGACAAAAATAAAGTAAACAAAAATGGAAAACTGCTTGATCTCAAAGCCAACGGCTTTGGAAAAAAGCAAGAGAGTATGAAATATTTGGAATAATTAAAAATCAGAGATGGAATTTCGTACTAACCGAAATTGATTTAACTTGTAAGAAATGAATAAGTTGCACTTTTCGTATTCTAATTCGTTAAATAATACGGTTAAATAGTTGATATTCCTATTTACTAGTATCCACCGTCAAAAGTGGTAAAATCGAACAAAGAACGCTGATGAGATGGTGTAGCGACCTCGAAATCAGTACTGATCCATTCTGCTAGTCTGGTGAATAAATTGTTTCAAATAAAATAGTACTCTCTTAATACAAATATAATGAATTTATCTAAATATAATTTCTTAAATTAAGAAGATATGGGTAAACTCAGATTTGAACTTAAGCCAAAAATTTTCATTTCAATATAAACCTTAAACAGTTCAACAATTACGAATAAATATTAATTATTAAAAAAAAGCGATGGCACCCGTAAAAAAAACCCCATCATGTTTACATTGTCACAGGTGGTTGAATACCACAAACTACTAACAGACATGTAAAAAATGACATTTGCAAATGGTCCAAATCAGCTAAAGTGCCGGTGGTTGAAGAAACGACAACTATAAAGACTTAATGCTGCGAAGAAGGGAAAATAAACAAAACAAAAAAATAAAATTGTAATAAAATTTTGGAAAAATTGTGGTTTGTGTGTGCTTTGTGTTTTGTGAATAGAAAGTTTTTAGCTCCAATATGATTATTAGTTTGTGGGAAAAGCAAAAATCAATCATTTCGTGTTGGGAAGAATAAAATACCACAAAGCAGTGTGTGTAAAATACGTTAATACAGAAAATAAAACCACAAAGAATGCAAAATATTTTTTCAATTTCTTTTTCGATGCTTGTGCGTATAGAGGGAGTCGGAAAATAAACTTATATAGTTTTCCCCTTCTGTCACCTCTGTATGCTTTGTGTTGAATACTAAGAAAGTCAACTACAAGACAAAAATAAAGTAAACAAAAATGGAAAACTGCTTGATCTCAAAGCCAACGGCTTTGGAAAAAAGCAAGAGAGTATGAAATATTTGGAATAATTAAAAATCAGAGATGGAATTTCGTACTAACCGAAATTGATTTAACTTGTAAGAAATGAATAAGTTGCACTTTTCGTATTCTAATTCGTTAAATAATACGGTTAAATAGTTGATATTCCTAGTTACTAGTATCCACCGTCAAAAGTGGTAAAATCGAACAAAGAACGCTGATGAGATGGTGTAGCGACCTCGAAATCAGTACTGATCCGTTCTGCTAGTCTGATGAATAAATTGTTTCAAATGAAATGGTACTCTCTTAATAAAAATATAATGAATTTATCTAAATATAATTTCTTAAATTAAGAAGATATGGGTAAACTCAGATTTGAACTTAAGCCAAAAATTTTCATTTCAATATAAACCTTAAACAGTTCAACAATTACGAATAAATATTAATTATTAATTAAAAAAACGGAAAAAGTAGTTTATTGCATAAAATTGGCATTAGATGATTCTCCCGAAGAAGACGACTTGGGCTTGAGAAATATTATATAAAGTAACAAGGTGAAAGTAACAAAAGAGAAACAAAAAAATGTCCGGTACAGAGGGTCGTGTACTACACACTCTGCATCTTCTCCGCTTCTTCTACAAACTTCGTGTGTCTGCCTTTCAATTGCCGATATGTGAAAGGGAACTAACGCAATAAAACATACGTATAAAAATGCATATCCATGTTATTGCATACGTTTTGTAACTTGGACATATAAGATGGAAAAAGTTTACACAAGATTACAGTTATTCCAAATATTGTTTTAAAAACAAACTAAAAATGTCCCACTAAATTTTTTATATCAAAACACCTAAAACTACAAAAAACTCAATCTTTCAATTCATAAACCACGTTTAATAATTTTGGTCAGTTTTTCGAGCCAAATACACACAGTGCGAATGTACGAAGGCAGTGCTAGTAACCGCCAAGGCGAATTCATAACAGGTGGTCTCTTTTTGATCTCTTATGTTTGTCAAAATTTGTTTGTTTGATTTATATATAGTGTTTGACGTTGATTTTGACAAAGAAAGCAGGTATTTTTCAAAGCGAATTGAGGTGAGTCTACCTGTTATGAATTTGCCTTTATTAACCGCTAATACTAGCAGCAAGGGCTGCCAATTATTCGTGCTTTTTATTTGTTCGAATAAAATTACATGATATTTTTTTTTTTCAAATAAACGAATAATTTTGAAATCTTGTTCGATTAATGCGAACGAACAAGGAATAAAAAATTTTCGGTTAAAACATCATTAAAGATCATATCAAGTTTGTATGTCCTTTTCTTTAATTTTGCTAAATAGTTCAGATCATCATCAATACTGTTAACGATTTCTTACTTTATTTATAGACTTTTTTAGATCAGTTAATAAAACGTTATCAGTTACCTGAGAAACGTAACCTAATTCTTCATCGTAGTTGAGGTCATTCGTAATACATATTTTTATCACAAATTAGTCGTGAAAACAAAGTATTTGCGTACTCCTTTGCTTCGCTTCTTGTGGCATGTTGTAACAAGCTATTTTTGAAGAGGAAATTCCCAGAGTTCATAAATAATATTAAAGTATTTAATGATTTTATACGTCGTTCATTAATTGTTTGATTATTGGAAAAAAATTATCCGAATAATTCTTTACTCAAAATTGTTCGTTTGAACAAAAATGATAAAAATTGTTCGAATAATTTTTATTCGAATGACACCCTACTAGCAACTGAACCACCTACGAAAAGTGTAGAACCACTAAGGCCGTATGCCAAATGTTAGAAAATTAAAAAAAATATTTGTTTGTGGGGAAAAAACTTTGTTTCTGTTGTGCCAAAGATATCTTTTTTGACAGTGTACAACCAAATGATCTGAGAAATCATTGGTAATAGTCTTTATTGTTAACACATTTCCAAGGCGAATTCATAACAGATGGTTTTGACAGCTCAGGTGATTATTGTTTGCTCCTTGCATTTTGATCTGCTTTGTTTGTCAAAATTTGTTTATATTTAAGTGTTTGACGTTTGCCTTGCAACTGATTTCGAGTCTACCTGTTATAAATTTGCCTTGCACATTTCCCAGTATTCGTGCCTTTGCCTATAAAGTTCGAGCTGTCGAATTGGAAATACTTTCTATGTCCTGTTTTCCTTACACATTTTTGTTTCGACATTTTCCTAACACATTTTTATTATTATTCTGCTTTTAAACTTTTCAACCGTGTTTGACGCATCTGTTCATATTTTTAAGGCGAATTCGAACCATTTTGTCACATGGCATGGCTACTAATATTCCAGTGCCCATTTAACACTGCTACTAATAGTCTTATCCGACCCTTGTCGAGCCTGAATAGATCACCTGTTCTGCTCAGCAGTAACAATTTTATAATGTGGATAGTGAGTATCAACATTTTGTAATTAATTTAACACTCAAGCTTACAGTTCTATGACTTTTCATACAGATTTCTCGAACAATCTTGCATGAAAGCTGTATGTTGAGTGATCTTTTTTCAATTTATCACTTGGGGCTAAATTAGTTAAGCAATACAACGAATGCAGTATAAAGCAAAATCAATGTTAATAAGAGCTACATGAGACTTTTAAACTGTAACAACCAAGGTTGTATTCTTAAAATTAATATAATAAAATGAATCGGTAGTTGGCGTTTTATTAATTAGACCGTTAATTATAAGTTTTGAATTAGTTAGCTTTCAAATAGAAAAATATAGTTTCTCACACTCTTTGGTGTGTTTAGGTAACAGCCGTGTTGATCCTTATGGTAGGTATACATTTTGCAACCTGTTTACGTAACACTTTTTTCATGCATGTTTCATATTTCGACTCACACACTGCAGCCAACATTAATGCACCCTTAAAATGTCAAAATATTTTGAAGTTGTTGAAACTTCGAATGCAACACGAAATTAAACCATAAACACGACTACACACTATGCAACCAACAACTAAGCATGACTGGTTGCATAAACAAGTTCAAAGTGTGTACCTACCATTTCTTAAAAGCTTATTCATCAGAGAAAAAGGCCAGACCATTTAGAGCTGACACGTCGGCGCCACTGATTACATCGATTCAAAAGCAACCGCCGAACTTGTAGAATTTTGTTTGCGACAGGACTGCGAATTTGCGTACTTTTCTGTCACAGCATATTTTTCATTAGTCGCGGTTCAGACTATGAAAGTTTTCTTTCTGGTATTTTCTCTAATTCGCTTTTGAACTTTCATTAGTGTCTACACATTGAAATTTCTTTTTAATGAAATTCAAGATTTTTGCATGTTTATCTTCACATTCTTTTTTTTTTTGTACACAAACGTTTGCTCTCACCACCATGAAAGAAGAGAAAAATAGAAGAAAATCAACAATAAAGATGCAGCCATTATCTGTTTGACAGTTACGAATAACAAAACACAAGAGAATTTCAAAGTACATGAAAGAGTGTACCCCTTCCCAGTCTTCTCTACCCATACAACCAACAGACTTTCAGAAATAAAATTTTGATAGTGTGAACCGCCACTTCGCAAAGTACTAACAGGCCGTCGGCATATAAACTGCCAAACCGCCGCCGGCAATAATGAAGTATCGTCCTGTTTCTCTGATATGAATGCTATATATTTTAAATATGTATGTATACACAAGTTCTTTATTAGCTAAGTGTTGCATGTTTTATCAACATACTTATTTATAAACATATGTATGCGTATATACGTTCTATAGCCAAATATTTATGTTTAATAATTGTAAACTTGCTGTTATTTACCCAAATGAATTGATAAACATATCAGAAAAATTGTAGCAAGCACTTCACTAATGATCATTGTAGAAATTTAACTGATCAAAGCCGTGGTTGAAGTTGATGCCAGCCAGGGTTCAAGTCAAAACGTTTCAACAAGATAGTAGCACTAGATCACCCGACTAACCAGATTGTATGTCAATTGCGTAAAATTTCGTTCACGTTGATGAAATACTTATAATAGGTTTGGCCGACTTCCTAAACGCAAGTTGCGATGCATATTTACAATGCATACACTTCGTAAACGCATATGTAAAATTTCTGGCAACGTCCAATGTTCCTAATCGTTTGGCAACTCATTTTAATGAGTATCAGCTGTCAAAATCGCGCATCATTTTTATTTTGTATGCAAACATTTGAACTGCAATGGCTGAGTAAGTATTTTCTTCTTCCTAAATGCCGATAAAATGCAAAAAATATATCTGCAACGCAAGGTTGCACTTAAGATATGTTTAGCATTGCATAAGCTTTTTTTTAAATAATGCATTGCAACTTGCGTTTAGGAAGTCGGCCTTTATTTCAAACTATCAAACACCATATACTAGGTACATATATAAATTAGGGGTATAACCAAATTTTTCAATTTTTACAAAAACAATTTATTTGGGTCGTTTGAAAATAAAAACTTTACCCACAAAAGCGATTTTCTAAAATCACTAAAGAAAAAAATTTGTGAAGAAAATTTTTAATATTTTATTGATAAATGGAAAAAAGTTAAAAAGTTTCTTAATTATTGAAAGACATAAATTTCATAAAAAATCTGAGTTTTTGGCTAAATCTATAAGTACAAATAAAACAGACGTGTGGCACTTGGGGACTGCCGCGGCAAAGCTATTGCACAGCATTTTTTATCAACTTATGCAATTAAAATTATTTATTTATTTTTTATTCATGCAGTATTTTTTATTTTTTTCTTTGATATTAATTTAAGTTTATTCTTTGATATTAATTCAAGTTACACTTTTTGAGCATGGTGAATTTCTAAATTCGGTCGCCGCGCTCAAAGTCCGCGATAAAAGCTATGCAATAGCTTAAAAACCTACAAATTGTATGTTTGTTTGGGTATATCATATCTTTAATTCTCTTTTGAACTTTCATTAATATCTACACATTGAAATTTTTTTAATGCAATTCAAGATTTTTGCGTATTTATCTTCCCATTCTTTGTTTTTGTACACAAATTTTCGCTCTCACCAACATAAAAGAAGAGAAAAGTAGAAGAAAATCAAAAATAAAGCTGCAACCATTTTCTGTTTGACAGTTAAGAATAACAAAACACAAGAGAATTTCAAAGTACATGAAAGAGTGTACCACTTTCCAATCTTCTCTCCCCGTACACCAACAAACTAACACATTCAGGAAATTTTTTTTTCAAAACCATTTATTTCTCAACATAGTCTCTTTTTAGCTCAATACAATTAGTAAGACGATATTCCAACTTTTTTATACCATCTAAATAATACGATTTTGGGAACCCCTCAAAATACGCGTTAGTTTCGGTAATCACTTCTTCGTTTGAGATGAATCCTTTTCCTGCGAGCCATTTTTTAAAGTTTGGAAACAGGAGAAAGTCACTAGGAGCTAAACCTGGACTATAAGATGGATGATCAACCAATTCGAAGTGTATTTCACGTAATTTTAGCATCGTATCTAATGCTGTGTGAACCGGTGCGTTGTCTTGAAGAAAGAGCACTTTTTTCTTTAAATGTGGTTGTTTTTTATTAATTGCATCAATCAATTGATCGAATAATGCACAACAATACTTTCCTGTGATTGTGGATCTCAAAATACAGTGACCATAACCTTGCCGATTCCACTGTCTTTGCCTTCTTCGGAGCACTCCCATTGTTTCGATTGATTTTTGGTTTCAGGTGTGTAGTGGTGGACCGACGTTTCATCAACAGTTATTAATCGACGCCAAAAATCAACAGGATTACGCTCTATCATGTTCAAACACCGCTGTGAAGTGGTCTGTCGAACTCGTTTTTGTTCGACACATCAAACGCGGCATCCATTTTGCTGAAGCTACGCAAATGTTCATGCAAAATGTTGAACACACGTTCATATTATATGTTTACCATTTCAACAATCTCACGTAACTTGACTTGGCGATCATTCATAACGATATCGAGGATTTTCTTGATATTTTCTTCAGTAACCACCTCTTTTGGCCTTCCTGTTGATGATATTCTTGCAGTGCTTGTTCGGCCGCGTTTAAATTCAACAGTTACCATGTAACCTGACGGAGCAGACTCACCGTAATGTTTATCGAGATTTTCTTTTGTCTCTTTGTCTCTTTCGCCGTTTTCCCTTTCAAACAATAGTGTTTAATCAATGCACGAAATTCACTTTTTTCCATTTTTCAAGAAACACAAAAGTTGCTTACTTCAAACGACTACAACAAATTAACTAATCGATGAATTTGGGTGAAATTTAAACAGCTGACGTTTGACAGATCGCAATTTCAAAAAAAAAAGTTTTTTGTTTGTGCTGCCATCTAGCGCTAGGTAGCTTCAATATCAATCCGCCCTCGTAAGTAATAATGCTTGTGAATAAAAGTATTAAGTGTAATGATGTTATTTCACCAGCTTATTTTCAACGTACATAGTATTGAATTATCTTTGAAGGATTTTTTTGGAGAAATTGGTGGACAAACTGCGTTAGAATTGGTAAAGTTTGATGTTGAACAAAAACGAGAGCTGCTATTAAATTGATTGGATATTTTCAAGACAAACCGTGTCATTTTCAAATTCTCACAACTTCTGAAACCTCTCTACACCCCACGTAATGTCTTACAGCTTAAAACAAACATTTGCCAAAGACACTGTAATAAAAATCTCTGTAGCATATTTATATCACAATGTTTTTGGGAACGGGGATACCTAATAAGCCGGCAGTGCTCGTCGTTGGGTGGGGTTACAAAATGTTCCCTATTAGTATTCCTTGCGAACTATCAAATAAATATTACGGCAGACTTTAATTTAGGTAGCATATAATTGCCAAGCGATATATGTACATATGTATGTATATAGAATATATCTATAAAAAATCAAATTTTGAAACTGGTTGATGATAATTAAGTGACAGCGTTGGAAATTACCACTCATCTCATCTCTAGATCTTCACCTTTCGTAGTAATAATGAATTAGACTATCATTTTTGATTAATCAATGACAATTATTTAACAACAATATTTATTATGTATCCTATTTTGTAATAATCTATAAAATTGCAAATATTGAATATCCCATTAATATATGTATATATATATATATATATACATATATGTATATATGTATATTTATCAATAAGTCGATACTCAGGCAGATTTGTCTTTAAAAATTCCTCTTATATTTTGATACTCTGGACTTTCAAATGCGTCAGACTGAAGATCTCTTGCAGGTAATACTCCACACTCCAGTTCATCGATTCTTTTTTCGAACATACGAGATAACGCATCGGAAACAACATTATCTTTAGCATTATGATGCTCTATTGTGAAATAAAACCCTTGTAATTTAAGTGCCCTTTTCGCTAATCTTCCTGTTAAATCTTTTTGTCACATCACCCATGTTAAACTCGCATGATCATTATTACTTTAAACTCTTGACCTTTTAAGTGTCAGCCATCAACTCTCTTGAGTTGAGCCTAATTCTTTATTTATATATTCTTACTGTTACTGTTCTTATAACAGAGATGGTACTCTTATCATAAAGTAGTGATGGCACATTTGGGGCCACTACACGTCCCCTTTTTATTAAAAATGTTGGGACAGCCAGGGTGATCAATTTTCGCTGCCTCAAGATTTTTATTTTTTTTTATTTAGGCCGTAGGTGTAGTGTGATACTATTAAAAAATTTATGTTTTAGGTTTGCTTATATATTCAATTTTATATAATTATTTTCTTACTACATATCTACCCTTTTTTACAAATTTTTGTTCTTATTTATTTTATAAATACATATATGTTTGTATTTTTAAATTGTTTTTGTTCTATCAATATACATATATATGTATTATGTATGTGTAGAATCAATTAAAAAAATTATTGTTAAATTTTCGAATTCTTGAGTTTTACAAACATTGTTGCTAACAATTTCGGATGAAAAAGTAATATTTGAATTCTAAAAATTAAACATCCAACTTAATAAAAAAAATTAATTTATTTTTTTTGTAAATGTTCCAATGTGTAATTGATATTAGTTTGGTATGTTACTTATTTATTTTTAAAATTTATTTGTTTCCGTTTTGTTTTCTTGTGTTTATATTAGGTATTGTAAATAGGTTTTCTTTATTATATTTGAATTTTATGTTATTTTTTCCTCATCAGTTGTACGAATATATTTTTCATGGTTTCATTTTAGAAGCGAGAAAAAAAATTTAATTTTGAATTTTCATTAGAGCTATATTTTAACTTTGATTGTTTTATTTTGGTATGTAAGTGTCTTTACAGGAAAGGATTGCATTGTATTTGTTTATTACGCGCTTGTCTAAGTATGAAGTTTCTATACTAAACATGTACTTTTCACGAGTTCATATTAGTAACCTGATTTCCGTTTCAATGTCTTCTTAGCCCATTCTTGTGAACAATTTTTTCTTTCTTTGTTAAATGGTTATATATTTTTACATTAGTGCCGTGTATTTCCATAACAGTATACGGCCCTTCATAAATATGTTTATGCTTATCGTATGGTTCTCGTAGTAAAACTGTGTCGTTAATTTCTAGATTTATTGGTTTCGCGAATCTATCGTAATAATTTTTACTGATAGCCTTATGTTTTTCAATTAACTCTTTTTGCAATGCTGTGGGTTTTTTGAAGTCTATACTTAATTTCCTTGCTGTAGTTTTCCAAATTGTAAATTGATTCTAAATTTATTATGCGTTCCTCATGATTTTCAATCTCGTTAATTGTGTATATGTGAAAGTTCTGTAATTTTTCTGTTTTAATACTATCATTCCTGATAGTTTTAAATTCGGTTGTGGTATTGACTATTCGCAAAGCTGGATTATTTGAATCTATAATTCCCTTGCCAACGAAAACTCCTTTACAAATTTCCTGCGAGTCGACGAACATTGGCTCCCATATGTTTTTCAGATTAAAAATTCGATAAACTTCACATCTTGGTGGTATTACGCATGTAAAATTCTTTACACCATGACTAATTGGTATCTTAAACTGCATGTTTCTAAAAGTAAGAGATATAACCATTGATCCATAGTCAATTTTACATTCATAATTCTTTAAAAAATCTTTGCCTAATATGCCATTTGTTGAAATATTGAAGTCATTGCCTACGATATGAAAAGTCTGTGGAATAAATTGTTTGCTGGGTTTCAAGTGTGTTAGACGTGTTCGTCCGTTGCTCTGTAAAGTTTGTCATTTAAAGTGTGTAAACATCATATTAAAATTAATAACTGTATTTGAATTGATCTGGAGAGAATTCTGGGCTAAACTGTGCAATTGGTTGTGGATTTTTGTTGTTCGTTTGTTTAAGGATCATCATTGTTCTTTCTGTGCGTCATCATATATGTATGTATGTACATACGCACATACCTACGCTTTTGCCTGAAACTTGTGAAATAATCCATTTTTATCCTACTGCGTATCAGCTGTTAGGATTTATATGAGTGATACTTATTGAACACCTTTGAGTGGTTTGTGGATTGGCTAATATTCAGTAGCTCCATCTGTTTGTCGAGTTAATTTGTGTTGCCCAGTACACATATTTATTTTGATCTGATTATTGATCAACTTTAAGTGAAATATACTTCATCATGACTTGTCAGAATGTAAATTGCACCATTACTAGTAATGATCGTATGACATCTTGCTGGTTATGCCTCGGAAGCTATCACCTAAAATGTAGTGGGCTTAAGGCTCGTGATGCTGATGCCCTTATGGATCCAGCAAAATCATTGCAATGGTGTTGTCCCGGCTGTAAAATTATTAATGTCGAGTTTTACAAATTTTTTAAAAGTCTTAAAGACGAGTTTGGAAGACTTAAAAAGGATTTTATATCGGTGCAAAACAAGCTTTCAGAATTTGGTGAACTATTTGATAATTTCCCGAACTTGGATAAATTCGTTGGCAACTCATCATCTATTCCCCAAATTATTGTTTCTACAGCAACTACTCCCCAAAACTTGGTAAATGCTACTGTGAGTCCATTGGATGCATACAGCATTTCTACGTCTGCTACATCCGACTGTATGGGAACATCTGTAACAGACAGAGCAAATTATGGCTCCTTGTCGATACCATCGACACCCCTTAATACTGATTTGGTTTCAACACAGAACAATTTACGACGTGATCTCCGTACTATTCCTACCAGGAAAACGAATAGAGATAAATGCGATGAGCATAATACCATTGCGAAAACTAATGTTAAAAATATAACATCTGCAAATAACGTTTTTAACACAGGCCCTTCAGCTGATACTGAAAATCTAAGTGTGTCAACTGCAAATCGAATAATATCAAATGGAATTCATCCTAGTAATGCAGAAAATTTTACATCTACTGTTCCAGTTTTAGATAATAATCATTATTCTCCGAAGCCACTGAGAGCTATTCCTCAAAATAAATCAGTTTTTATTTCTCGATTGGCATCAGACACAACTGTTGAGGATGTTGAATATTATGTTAAAGCAAAATGTGGTACCAATGCATTTCTTTCTGTACACAAATTTGTTTACTCCCAACCGAGATCAATTACATCTTTTAAAATAACCGTATCTGATGATGATTTTAACCAAGTTGTTGATCCTGGTTTTTGGCCTATGAGTACATTTGTACGTGAGTATGTACATACTGGGAAACAAAGAGCTGTTGGTTATCTTCCCACACGTTCGTCAGCATTTGCAAAAAACTAAATAATCACACTGAAAATATTTGTCTTATTTATCAAAACGTTCGTGGCATTAACACAAAATTAACAACGTTATATAATCAAAGTTACTCTTTTAACTATAACATAATCGTATTCACTGAAACCTGGCTTATCGATAACATCTTAAATAATGAAATTTTATGTGATAACTACTTAATTTATAGACGTGATCGGGGTCGCAACATAAAAGGAGGCGGCGTCTTAATTGCAGTATCTAACTCATTAACTTCTGAAGCTTTATCAAATGACACTTTCGGGGATATTGAATTTATAAGTGTATTAGTTAAATTAAAGCATAAAAAATTTATTATTACTTGCTCCTATATCCAGCCAAACTCATCTGAGTCAACTTACCAGCAACATGCGGAAGCTATTACTTATATTGTTCATAACTCACATCAGAATGATTCTATCATTGTCGTTGGTGATTTTAATATGCCTACAATCTCATGGAACTTTTCATCAAATAATGGTCACTTTACTCCATTACAATCTGGCTATAATTTAAAATATACCGAATTTGTCAACAGTTTGTTGGATTTAAACCTTTACCAGTTAAACGGCATTTATAACGACAATCTTAAACTATTGGACTTGGTTTTTGTAAATGAATGTACTGATATTTCTATTGAACGTTCTATCCCAATCACTCTACCTGAGGACCATCATCATCCCACTATTGAAATAAACATGTCGTTTCCGTTCTATCATGAAGCTGCTTCTGGTACCAATTCAAAACAGAAAAATTTTTGCTTTAAAAGAGCAAACTATAATATCGTCATTGATGCATTACATAACACAAACTGGTATGAACTTCTTTCTATTTCCAATTTTGTTAGTAAACCTGAAGCCATTGATTGTGTAATTCAAAAATTTTATAACAAAATTTATTTAATTATGAATGAATGTATTCCAAAACAAAGTGATTTTAATTTTTCTGGCCCACCGTGGAACTCCAAACTTTTATCAAAAGTTAAAAATAAAAAGAATAAACTTTACAAGCTTTACAAACGTAGTGGGTCTCTCATTGACTATGGTAAATACTCTACTATTCGCGCTGAATACAATAAACTTAATCAAAAATGTTACTATTCATATTTAACTAGAATTAAAAAAAATTTCAAATCTAATCCAAGAACTCTTTACAACTTTGTCAACTCGAAACGAAGATCAACAACTTTTCCTCCTGTTATGAAGTTAAATAATTCAGCGTCTGACAATGATCTTATAATCTGCAATATGTTTGCGGATTTCTTTTCCGACACCTATGTTAAGGATGATGATATTGATTCTGCGTCCAACTATTTTTATGAATTGCCAAACCAGCTAATATCCATTCCATTCCTTGATGAAGATGCGGTTCTAAATTGTTTGAAAAGACTAAAATTTTCCTATAAATATGGACCTGATAAGGTACCGAGTTGTCTCCTTATCAAATGCGCAGAGGCGCTAGCGGCTCCTATTACAATGATGTTTAACCTATCAATTAAGTATGGTTACTTTCCTAAAAATTGGAAAGACTCTTTTATTATACCATTATTTAAATCTGGCATTAAATCCGATATCACCAATTATAGGGGTATTGCAAAATTAAGCACAATACCTAAACTTTTTGAAAAACTTATTGCTGACCACCTAAATCATCACGCTACATCTTTACTATCTCCTTCTCAACATGGTTTTCGTAAAGGCTGCTCTACTGTTACTAATCTCTTACAATTTACAACTTTAATTAATCGCGGATTTGTTCAACAAAAACAAACAGATGTAGTTAATACTGATTTTAGTAAAGCCTTTGATAAGGTGAACCATAAACTCCTGGTGAAAAAGTTGCATGATATGGGATTTACTCAAAACTGCTTAAATTGGATAATATCATATCTGACTAATAGAAGCCAAATTGTTGTTTTTAAAAATGTTACTTCAAAGACAATTGCTGTTAGTTCTGGCGTACCACAAGGAAGCCATCTTGGACCTCTGCTTTTTTCGCTATTTATTAATGACTTGCCTAAAATTATAAAATATTCGTATATACTTTTGTATGCTGATGATGTTAAAATTTTCTTTAGCTACGATAATTACGTAGATCATACCTTCCTACAAAAAGATTTGGATTCTTTTCATTCCTGGTGTGAGCTGAACTTAATGAAGCTGAATTTTAAAAAATGCAAGCATATGTGCTTCTTTCGTAAAAGACATATTAACGTTAATTATTTGTTGGGCGGTAATGAGCTGGATAAAGTTGAGGTTTTTTTTCGATCTTGGAATTCTATTTGATGCTAAACTTAATTTCATACAACATATTAATCTAACTGTAAATAAAGCACGTTGTCTCCTTGGATTTATTAAACGTTGGGGAAAAGAATTTGATGATCCATACGTTACCAAACATCTTTATACATCTTTAGTCCGTCCTGTTCTTGAATATGGCTCAG
This sequence comes from Gymnocheta viridis, assembly GCA_956483585.1. Classification (NCBI taxonomy): domain Eukaryota; kingdom Metazoa; phylum Arthropoda; class Insecta; order Diptera; family Tachinidae; genus Gymnocheta; species Gymnocheta viridis. The sequence continues at coordinate 38,135,306 of OY101444.1, forward strand.
TGATATGGGATCCAGCATATAAAGTTCATACTAACAGCATTGAATCTGTACAAAAACAGTTTCTTCTTTTCTGCCTCCGTCGTTTACATTGGGATCCACTAAATCTTCCGGCATATCAAGCTAGACTTACTCTTATTAAGCTTCCATCGTTAAAAAGTCGTAGAACAATGATAAATGTAATGTTTGTATTAAATTTGTTAAATGGTAATATTTCCTCAGATTTTTTAATTGCGCAGATATTGGTTAATGTTCCACATCGTCCAACTCGATATTACTATCCCCTCTCCATTAAAGTCTTTAGAACTAACTATGCTTACTTTGATCCGTTTATAAGAAGTTGCAGAGATTTTAATAAACTTTATTCTTTTGTGGATTTTTCCGTTAATAATAATACCATTAAACGTAATATTTTGTATTCGTTAAATAATTAATCATTTGATATATCTATGTGTACATAAGTAGTCTGTAAGAATTGTATATTCATAGACTAAATTAATTTAAATAAATAAATAAACAAATAAGCTGATTTGAAATGATTACGTCTGAATGTATTGTTCCTAATGTAAAAACAGGATTTGAAGTTATGCCGGTAATAGATACAATGTCATACTCATTTATAAAAATATTGGAATTGATACACGAAATTTTCATTACCGAAATATCCGCTTGAGTATCGACAAGGAAAGTACATGGTTTTATTGTATTAGTACAATTTAACGTAATAAAATCGGAATAGCTAAGATTTAAGGAAAAAATTGATTTAGAGTGGTTATGTGTACTTAATCCTGGCTCTCTTCCTCTTGTACCCTCAACAGAGGCTGCTGAGGGACTTCCATGTTTAAAGTCCTTATAGCAGTTCTCTGATTAGTATTCCGAGAAGGACGGTTTCTATTATTTCCACGGTAGTTACTGTGATATTGGTTGTTGTTAAAAGTTCTATTTTCCATAGCATTGTAAGCTCCACGAAAATTTCTTTGATTATTTCCCCGGTAATAATTGCCTCTATAAGAATTACCACGAGCATTGTTGCGAAAACTAAAATTATTATTTGGATATGTATTGTTATTTCTTTTGCCTTGCGTTCGTAAAGCCAAAACCTGACGTTCCTTGGTCTCGTTCGTCTGTTCGATCACTAACTTTGCTACCACCTCCTTTGGATCTGTGCATACCGATGAAGCCAATATTGATTTCACCAGATCAGATCTTGCATTTAGACGACAAACCGTGACTGTTTGCTCGATTATGTAATGTAATGTATTTCCGGTATACTGTATTATAGAATTATATTCTTCTAATAAATGCGTTTTGTATTCATTAATTTTATTTACATTCTGTGTCAGAGGCCTTTTCTGTAGGACTCTTTTTTTGATTCTGTAAAAGTTTGAAATATATTTATTAAATTCTTTATAGTCAAATTTACTCATTTGTATAGGTATATTTCATTTTAGATATCGTTTAGCGCTACAATTGTTTGTATTTTTAATGCAAAACTTTCCCGATTATAAAAATATGTATGTTTGTTTTAATAAATGTATAAGTTTATACAGACTGTTTTGTAATCACTCCGGTGATTTGTAAATTCCTGAAAATCAAACTTGGAAAAATATAAAATAAATATAATTTATGTAAAAGTAATTGATTATTAATTTAATCATGTGCTGATTTACTTTTACTTCTTTAAAATGTTTCTTTGGAATGTCCAAAAAATTATGAAAATGTGCCGTGCAATATTACAAGAAGAAAAAATTGGCGTTTACATTCGTTTCTAAATTATGTAAAATTTTAGCACTGTTTGCATATACATATGTATGTATGTTAACTTCATCATTCAAATCTGACACTAATTTAAAATTGAGAAAAAATAGTTTTGTTCCAATTGTTTTTTTTATTGATTTATACAAAAAAATAAAATGTTTGGTTTTGTTATTTTTTTTCTCTTATAATATTAAATTGGCATATTTTCACACTTTTCAACTTATATAAAAAATATAATTCATTCATTGTTTCAAATAGTAACCAAAAATTTTGTTCGTTTATTATGTATGTAATAGTATGCATGTTTCGTTTTGCATGTTTAGATATTATGTTCATATGTAAATATACACTAGAACATATAGTTATATGTACATTTAAAAATAATATTTGTATTTTGTTTTTTTTGTTTGTGTTTTTTTTTGTTTGTTTATTCTTTAAGTAGTAATAAGTAGCAATAAGAATGTTATTGTTAATTATTAGTGAAAATTATTAAGTATTCAGGAAAATATTTTAAGTTATAATAAATACAAAATAGTAGTGGGTAGATAAAAATTTAGTTAATATTTATGTATTTAGATTAATTAAATAATATTAGATACTAAAACAGTATATAGAAATCGTTTAATAATAATTACATACGTAGTTAGTGTTGGATGAGTATTTTGTTAACATAAATAAAACAAGTATTAACAAATCTTTAATTCTAATAAAAACAGTCTTTTATTTTTACACTCAACATTTACGTGACAAAAGCTCAATAACGAATAAATATAGAAAATATATGACAAGAAGTAAAAAATGTGTATTGTATTGGAAAAAACAACTTAGTTGATGTTGCTGTTGATTCTGTGGACTTGAAGTTTAGCTGCAGGTAAAGGTTTTGTTAACATGTCTGCAAGCATATCTTCCGATGGACAGTATCTGCATTCTATAATTTTCTTTTCAATGTAATCTCGTACAAAATGGAATTTTGTGTCAATATGCTTTGAGCTATTACTTAGCTTTTCTTGTTTAATAAGATTTAGGCAGCTTCTGTTGTCTTCGTACATAATTGTTTTACGGATCTGAGGACAATTGAGGTCGATCAAAACGTTTCTTATCCAGACTGCTTCCTTTGATGCTTCTGACAAGGCTATGAACTCAGCTTCGGTTGTTGACAAAGAAACACAACTTTGTTTTTTACATGCCCAACTAATTGCAGCTCCGTTAAATAAAAATATGTAACCTGAATTAGACTTCCTGTCAATACGACATTCTGCCCAGTTAGCATCAGCGTAACCAACGACTTCATTTTGATTTTCAGAGCTTCTAAATAAGTTTAAGTATAAATCGGAAGTACCTTTCAAGTACTTACCAACACGCTTTAATTCGTTACAATCTTCAGTGTTCGGATTATTTGTTTTTCTAGCTAAGATTGAGACGCTTGCAGAAATATCTGGTCGTGTGTTTACGGCAATATACAATAATGAGCCAACTAAACTTTGATACTCATCATTTCTTAATAAACTTTGCTGGTCACTTTTCCCATAGGATGGATCTAATGGATATTTTGAGTTTTTCGCATCTTGTAGTCCAAACTTAAACAGCATTTTTTCGATGTATTGTTTTTGACGAATTTTATAGTGAAGTTGATCTGTTTTAGTTACTTCAATACCAAGATAATGAGAAATTGGGCCAAGCTTGTTTACTTCAAACTTACTTTTCAAAAGGTTAAACATTTCTGAGATCTTGTCTGTATTTACTGATGCAACCACCAAATCATCAACATGTACAAGTACATAGACATCTTCCCAATTGATGATTTTACTATAAAGACATGGGTCGAATTTACTTTGGCTAAGACCGCCAGATATCAATACATCATTCAAAGCTTTGTTCCACACGTACGCAGCTTGCTTGAGACCGTATATGCTTCGGTTTAGTCTGCACACTAAATTTTTGTTTTCTGCAGTAAAACCAGGCGGTTGTTTCATAAATATTTCTTCTTTTAGGTATCCATTCAGAAATGCACACTTTACGTCCATGTGTTCAATATGCATATTTTTTGTGCTAGCAACAGACAAAAGTAGACGGAACGTAGTTTGGCGAACAACGTCGTAGTCACAACCATATTTTTGGTTGAAACCCTGTGCAACCAAGCGAGCTTTAAAGCTTTGGATTTTTCCCTTGATGTCCCGTTTTATTTTGTACGTCCATCTGCAACCGACAATATTAGCATCTGGAGGTGCATGAGTTAATTCCCAAGTGTTGTTGTTTGTAAGAGAATGTATTTCCTCTTTCATTGCAGATTCCCATTCAAGTCGTTGTTTTGATGAAATAGCTTGGTTGTATGTTTTCGGTTCAATAAAATCGTGATGCTCTGCCAGTTGTATGTATCTTTCAGGCGGAACGCCTATGTTCTGCCTGGATGATCTGCGGGGATTCTCTTTAGAGAATTCATCAGGGTTTTGTTCTGTTTGGTTCTCGGCATCAAAATATAACAGATCCGTTCCAGTGCTGCTATAAGAACCAGGATCGGGCTCTACGCTTGTTGAAGTGTCAAAATCATCTTCTGTACGCTTTGGTAAAAAGGTTATTTCTAAACTATTTTCAGAACTAGTTGAGTTTTTACAGTTGTAATAGCTAACGACAGCATTTGGAGAGACAAATTTAAAGTTTCTGCTGATTATAACTTTGAGTGTGCATGTGTCAACGAATCTTAAACCTTTATATTTTACGTCGTAGCCCATGAAAGTTAATAGAATTGACTTGTTATCTAATTTTTTGTGATTTACATTTGGTAATAACACGTAGACTTTTGCACCAAAAATTTGGAAATTTTTTATATGTGGTTTATGATTTTCCCATCTTTCGTAGGTTGTGCAGGGTATAGAACTGGTGATAAGTCTATTTTGCAAATAGTTTGAACACATTACAGCTTCTCCCCAGTATGTTTTAGACAAACCCGCGTCTTCAAGAAGACAACGAGCCATTTCCACTAAATACCTATTTTTTCTTTCAGCCCCGCCGTTTTGTTGTGGGCAATAAGGGATAGTAAACTGAGACAGAATACCATGATCTTGAAGAAATTCATTCATCTTATTCGATTTGTATTCAGCAGCGTTGTCAGATCTAATGCACTTAGGAGTTTTTCCAAACTTATTCTTTACCATGTAAACGTAAATTCTAATTTTATCAAAAACTTCAGATTTTTTAGAAAGTAAATATACGACAGTAAAGCGACTGTAATCGTCTATCAAAGTAAGAAAGTATCTATTTCCGCTTGGTGTAGTTGTTTGCATTGGGCCGCAAATATCAGAATGAATCAGATCAAGTACTTCCCCAGTTTTGCGTTCCGTTTTCTTAGGAAATGGTTTTTGTGCCATTTTGCATTTTGCACATACATCGCAAGTACTGCTAACACCACAATTAACATTTAAAAAATCGTTTTCAAACTTACCAGTCTGCATGGATTTTATGGCATTTATGTCTCTGTGGCCAAACAGTTTGTGATAAAAATGTTGACATTGATTCAAGTTACAAGCAGCAAACATGGCGATTTGTTTCCCTTTGGTCTTTATTTGATACAAATTATTAACACAATTTGCAATACCAATTTCTACGTTGTTGTTGTCGAGAATCTTACAGCTTGCGCCAGAAAATAAAAATTTGAAACCTTTTGTAAACATCTTTTTTACCGACAGCAAGTTTCCTTTAAGTGAGGGAATGTACAGCACGTCATCCACAGTAACCACCTCTTCAGATCCTTTGTGGTTTACTAGCATTATTTCACAACACCCTCTACCAGCAGAATATTCGATTTCACCATTAGCCACCACCACTTTTTCGCGCCAATGTGGATCGAAATTAATAAACTCCTTCTCACTACAATTATGACACGTAGCACCGGAATCAATCACCCAAACACCATCTTTACTATTTAACACAAAACAAGAGTTCGCGGTATCATTATTTTCTGCGATTTTAAATTTTGTTTATTATGTTGTTTGTAATTTTTTAGTTTCCAACAATCCTTGCGAATGTGACCGGCATTGTGGCAATAATGGCAGATTTTCTTTTTATTGTTTTCAAATTTGTTTAGGGTTTTAAGAGCAGTTGTCTCATCTGAATATCTTTTTGTTGTTTATCATCTTCTAGTAATTTGTTTTCAACCAAAGTCATCGTAAGAGCTTTTTCGTCACGTACTTCAAGCGCCGTAATAAGGGTGTCATATGCGGTAGGCAAGCTACTTAGTAACATTGATATTAGCCACGATTCAGATACATTTTCACCAAGTGATTGCATTGTTTTTTTTGAAAACAGGAGTTTCATTTGAGTTATATGCTTATCCATATCATTACCTGGTTGTAATTTCAATTCACAAATTGATCTCATCAATTTTACTTTATTACTTAATGTTGACTTCTCATGATATGCCTTCAAAATATTCCACGGATCTTTGCATTAGTGGCGTTTGCAATACGGAAAACTTCTGACTCTTCGACTGCTAGTCCAATCAAAATTGATGCTTCAGTATCGCGTTCGTGCCACTTTGCATCTGTTGTTGCAGGAATATCATTCTCAATGACGTCCCACACCTTTTCTTTTTTGAGTAGTAACTTCATTCGATATTTCCATAGTTCATAGTTGTCACGATTAAGTTTTGTTATGAGGAGTTTTGCATCAGCCATTTTGTATAAAACAGCACCAACCTCAACCAAACAACAAATTATCAAAGACAAATAAAGAATATAAATGTACCAGCAGCAAACAGCTGAACAAGATTACAATTCCTTGACAAAGGATTCAAGTGGAACTTCAAAACACGACCACTAAACGCAATCACAAAGTACACAGCCAGATCCAGGCAGTAAGTTTTTGTCTTCAAAATTAGTTGATGTAAGCGAAACAAATCGGCAATGTTCAACAAAGCACAACTTTAATAACGATGGCCCATAACCTGTTGGATGTGTATTTTGTTAACATAAATAAAACAAGTATTAACAAATCTTTAATTCTAATAAAAAAAGTCTTTTATTTTTACACTCAACATTTACGTGACAAAAGCTCAATAACGAATAAATATAGAAAATATATGACAAGAAGTAAAAAATGTGTATTGTATTGGAAAAAACAACTTATATCCAATGTTGTCTTGATTTTGTTTTTACCTTAAAAGTTGTTTTTTTTTGTTTGCATTTTAGTTCTTTTGGTAATCTTTTTCGGTTCTCTGTGCTTTAACACTTATTGTTGTTTTTCCAGCTCTTAATTTCTTTTGTTTGTTTTGGTTTTTTCAGTTGTTGTAGCTTATTAATGTTGTCTAGTTTTTAATTTCTTTGTTTGTAACTTATTATTTGTGTTCTTAGTTTTTAAGTTTTCTTGTTTGTAAAATATGTATGTATTACATATTTGTGTTTATAGTTTTTAATTTCTCCTGCTTGTAGCTTCTCGGTTTACACTTATTGCTATTTTGATTTTATGTCACCAGATTTTTATTTTTGTTTCGTTTTAAATCGTTTCACTACTTGAACAATTTTTATATTCATATGTTTGTAGTCTGTTTAGAAGTTTTTGCTAATTATTCTTTTTGTTTGGTACTTTTTATTTTATTTCACTTGTTTTTAACACTTTTATTATTCTTTGATCTGTTTCATTTTAGTTTTCAGTTTTATTTCTTTTTTTTATTCAGTATTTTCTCAATTTTTCTGTTTTTAAGCCTTTACATTTTGATTCGATTATCTTTCGTTAAGTTAAATTTTTCTCTTTTGCCTAATAAGCAAAATTATTAATGCTTCTGGTTTTTTTTCGTATGTAATTTTTTTTTAATATAAAGTAACGGTTCAGTTTTCCGTTGCTATTTGTAACTTTTGTTATACATACGTTTTAATCTTTTATAAGTTTTACTCAATTTTTTGGTACAGATTATGCTGCAGTTAACGTCAGTACCCGCCAATAAGGCCTTACCTGACGGTGCTCCCAGCACTGGGTGAAAACAATGCGTCCACCATCGCCCCCGTGCGGGCTTTGAAAAGCACCTGTGCGTGTGTTAAAAAGTCCGCACAGGTTGCAATTCTCGTACATAATCTTACCATTATGCACAACTGCTTGCTAAGCAGTTCGAGCTATCTAAACTCTGTTGCTGGAGGGAAATTTTTGTAGAGTTTCCGCCAGACAAGAAGAACGCGTCAGAACATTAGCTACACAACCAGTGTAACTATGACTGAGTTTGCTCTTCCCTCTGAGGGTGGCGTTGGCTCAGGTAGTAAGCACGTTGACTACAAACCGAAGGACCTGGGTTCAAACCCAGTGTCAGACAGAGTCATGGAATAAAAACACCACGCATCTCTCTGATGTGCATTGGTGTGCCTTTGTGTCAGTTGTTGGCGGAAGGTTTCAGTGGCGAAGGCATGGTCACTGGTCACTGAACAGTACCAACTTCAGCTGATACTAATTCCAATGTAACATCAGAGCGCCCTCCTTCGTTGGTACTGAGTAGCACAATCAACGGCGAAGTAAAATAAAATTAATAAAAGTGGCTACTAAACTAAACACAGCTTCAAAAACTCGAAAACTCGTAATGTCCTCCTCGCCACCAGAGGCGCTGCAACACTACTCTACGAATAAACGTGCAGAAAAAAGCAGAGTTGTAAAGAACGAATGAAGCTACACCTCCTTTCATATCTATCACTATCCCTTTCCACTAGTTCCAGCACAATGCATTGCATGTGTAGGGGTCATCCCCTGAGTGCTGGTCCAAGATAAAAAAAAAAAAAAAAATCAATTTATTAAGCGGCTATGCGCTTTCTTTATTTATTCCTTTAAAAAATGAATCTAAACTACGCTTATGTTACACTTAATACTGATGTTCGATTAAGACTCGTGTTAAATTTAGACTGCCCTCATGTCTAAAAATAATCTTTTTATATAATGTTGAGTTTTAGTACCTGTTTGCTTAAACTAGGGTTAGTTATGAAAATGTACATTCTTTATCTTATGTTTATTAACATGCCCTTTTCTTGGGTTGTTTGTTTGTAAATTGTGTTTACTAAAAATGTGTTTGATATTTTCTTATCTCTAGAATATGTTTACATTTGATATTTCCCTGAAATGAATGTCTTTGTCCTAAAGTGTTTGTATCTTTATTTCGATTACAATTTAGCATGTTATTACAATTAACCTTTCACGTGCTTGGTATTGTTTTATTACAAATAATCTTTAGTAAATTTGACATGTTTGATTTATTACAAATAATCTTTGTTTTATTACAGCTAATGTTTGTGTCTTAAAGTATGTTTTATATCTTTGTTTTAACAACCTTGAGGTTGTAGTGTTCCTTAACTAGATCCATTCAAAGCACAATGGATAGCCCTGTCTTTTTGCCATCCGTGAGGATGTTACCAGCTGATACCACGAGGAGGTAAGACATAGGCACATGTGTAACTGGACAGCAAGCAGATGTTTACCACACCCGCCCCAGCCAGCCCACCAACTTACCAGCCATTTTTTGGTACAGTCACCACCGAAATATTTTTAAAGAAAATGTTTTCAAAATTTGCGTTTTCGAAAAAAAAACTTTTCCAAATCTTATAATCTACAGCCATGTGCTTTTCTATATTTTATTTTATTATATTCATACATTTTTTTTCGAGGTTTTTCCAAATTTAGAAGACGAAATTTTATTTCATTTGTAAAAATGCTTTTATAAAAAGTCTATATAATTTTATTCAATAAATGTTTTATTTCAAACTGTTACCTTAAACTTTTATAAAGTTTAACTTTCTGGTTTTTTTTGGTGTTTAATATATATAAAAACTTTAGCTAAAAATTATTTTTTTTCAATTGTTAAATTATTTTTATATACATATGTAGATAACTACACTTTATTTTTAGATGCTGTTATACATATGTATGCCGTAATTTGTTCAAATTGTTTTTTTTTTGTGTTTCTATATTTTATTTTTCATAAAATCACACCATTGCTATTATGTCCTCAATTATAAAAATAATTGTCACGGTCGCCATATTATACAAATCAAAGACAGGTCTGTTTCGGTTATGTGTCAGCCGTCAACGCTCTTGAGTTGAGCCTAATTCTTTATTTATATATTCTTAATGTTACTGTTCTTATAACAGAGATGGTACTCTTATCATAAAGTAGTGATGGCACATTTGGGGCCACTATAACACTGCACATTGCAGAATAAACGGCTTTTCATAATTTGCGTGAACCAATACTGGTGCTGTAGTTAGTTTATTTTTAATAAAATCAAAAGACTTTTGAGCGTCTTCATTTCACAAGAACGTTTTCCTTTTTGACAAAACTTCCGTTAGCGAGAAGGTAACATTGGCATAGTCATCAATAAATCGACGATACCGACCTGACATTCCAAGAAACTGCCGCAGTTCACGAAGTGACTTGGGAACAGGGAAATCCACAATAGCTTTTATTTTACCCGGGCCAATATTGAGACATCCTTCGCCTATTAAATATACTAAGTATTGCACTTGTCGTAAAGCAAAGCTACTCTTCTTTACGTTGATTGTTAAATTAGCCTTTCGCAATTGTTTCATGTGTTCGTCGTAGTATTTCGAAATTATAAGAAGTCATCTTATATAGTTATATAGTCATCTCTTATAGTCATCCGTCTCCCCCAACTGATGCTCACAAAATTTTGCTAGAAATGTGAATTTGTTCTAAGATTAATCCTCATAAAATTTTGAGAGCGTAACTATTGTAGTTGATCTGTTATGGGAATATTATTATTTACTTTGCATGGGGGTACTCGTTTCCCGCCTCCTATATCTCCAAGATTTTGCTGAAAATCTTACGTTAATGTAAGAGTAACACACATCAAATTTAGAGAGCCTCACTCTTATAGTATTATAGATACATACTATGTATATGCAAATTTATAATTACCTCCAATGGAGGATTTTCGTTTCATCCCTCCGATACCTTCGAGATTTTTCTGGAAGTTTTACTTTCTTTTATGAACCAGTCGCAGTGAAATTGGAGCCTCGCTTTTGTAGTTATACAGATATAATTCTCTTATTTTTCTTATAATAATTATAAATGAAAGCCTTAATTTTTTATATAAAAAAAAACGTATATAAATTTTTTTAAATTTATTAATCGAGATTGCCTCGATAGCTTCTTTCAAAGATTTGCAAAAAACTTTTGTTTGTTGAGAGATTTTTAGCTAGTCTATGTACTACATGCATTAGCCCAATGAAATGAATGTATGTATATATACTAGCTAAAAAACCCTCAAACGTTTTTTGAAAACGTACATACATTAATTTTATTTATTATCGATATTTCGCCAATATCATTGATTGGCTTCTTCAGGAAATAATGAAAAAATATTTTATTTCCTGAAGATAAAAAATAAAATTAATATACGTTTTTTATATAAAAAATTAAAACTGACCTTGAATAATCATTTATAATTATTATACAGATATAGGGAAACTTCAGTTAAACCATCTACAGACCATCCGCAACGTACACTAAATTTTTTGTTGCAATCGGTCGACCAGTTTATGATTCTCTAAAGGACAAACATACATACATACATTCATTTATATATATATACATATGTAGATACTGTAATTGTTTGCGACCCATTCACAAGATTGTAAATTTACGCCCGTTTCCTCCATCTCCGATTAAAAAATAATCATAGCTTTAACAGAAAGTTTGGCTAAATTGTATTACACAATGTATGATTAACTGACTTAACTGACACAATTTAACAAAAAAGTTTATGTTAAATTTAACCGAAGCAAATTTGCCCGTTAGCACTTTAATTGGAAAGTAAAACAAATAAAATGAATAGAAACATGAATTAGCATTTACATTTTGGTAATATTTTGCAATTAAAAAATTAATTTCGCGAAAAAAATAATGCCACCACTTTAATATAACTGATAATAAACTCAAACAAACATATAAAGTATCAAAGTCGTCTGAGAACAACCTGAAAACAAAAAATTACATTTAATATTCATACAAATATTGTACATCTACATATGTATATGTAGATATGTATGTATGTATATTCATGTATAAGAATGTTTCAATCATTACTTGCATGCATTTTTCTATTGGCACAGTTTCGCTTTATAAATATACAAATGCCGCCATTTTCTATAGTTTTTTATGTAAAAAACTGGTGGTATTTCCACATTTTCATCAAATTCTCTTGTTAACTAACTGAAGGATGGTGAAACGAAAATCGGTAACCGTTGATTAAATAATAGCGGTTAGCCAAACCAGCAGTTAGTTAATGTTTTTAAACAAATATTTTACCGAAGTTGAAAGTGAGTTAACCTCATCACAAAATAATTCAAATGTTTTTTTCCAGTGTTCATTACCCTTTATCCCTTTCCTAGCTGACGGTACTAATTCGTACCATATTTTTTAACGGTAAATTAAACAAACAAGAGATCGTCGCAGCTTTCGCTCTGCTTAAATATCTCTTCTAAAAGAATTGAGCGAGCAAATAAAAAAGATTCTGTTCAAAAAAATAAAAAAATCCACATTCAGTATGACTTTGAAGCTGTTACTAGCACGTGCATTGTTGACAAAAATTTCACCGTTTTTTTTGGTATATATATATACAGATTATACAAGGTAAGTAATATTATTTTTATATATATAGTAACTTTACAACATATGTTACGCTGTGTTTATATTATAAAGGTATTTTTTAAGTTTCATGTACGTAAAATCCGCATAAAACCGTAGGGGACTTACAAGTACCAACAGTGACTTTAAGAATTTTTTTTATTCATTAGAAGTTATGTTCTTTATAACTATATTTGTGCAATGTTTGCTTTCTAGATGGATATTTCCGAAAATACTGCTCTAATAGAAGCATTATTGATCGAAGATATCCCAGAATTCGATATTAACTCAGATTTAGAATTATCTGATGATGAAAATTACATACACCAACCTCTGAGAAGTTTTGATGAAATTATTGATGAAACTATACATCAATCTTTATACACATTGGAAGCTGAGAATGAAGCAGATGATGTACCTCCTACAGATGCTAATTCTTCTACGATGACGTCTTTAGGTGCCAAAAACACCTTAGATAAGTCATCGCAGTTGAAAAAAAGAGAAGAAGAGAAGAATGGAACTAAGTCCACGGTTATTTGTCCTAGGTCTGTCAAGGATTATAACACATATATGGGAGGTGTTGACACCGCTGATCGATTGAGAGCACTCTATTGTGTTGACCGTAAATCGCCTAAATGGTGGCATAGGTTATTTTGAGGTGTGCTAGATATCGCTTTTGTAAATGCATATGTAGTACATGGACTTATAATTGAAAAATCTACAGTCAAAGATTTCAGAAGATCCGTAGCACAAGGTTTAATGACCATGAAAGATCTGAGAAAGAAAAAACGAACTTCAAAAGAAAATGTTTCAAGTCCATGTTCAAACAAAAGGCGCAAAATGGACTTCTCAACATTGAAAGATGTCAGGCTTGGTAACAGAGGTATTCATTGGCCAGTGTTTGTGGAAAGAAGAGGGAGATGTGAGGTATGCAGCATGAAGAAGGTACAATCCAAACCTCATTCCAAGTGCTCTCATTGTGATGTTTTTTTATGCTTGAATGGAAAGAAAAACTGTTTTACTGAATATCATGAGGCAAATAATTAGCATTTTTGAAATAACTCCTTTACTTTATTTTTTTCATCTGTGACACTAATAGACTGACGGTACTTATAAGTCTAGGTCCTAAAACTAATACTAAGAGTCAAAATAAAAATTTGAAAAATACATTAATTAGTTTCATTTATAATATCTTAACATTATAATAAAAATAAATTACTATTTTTTTATTCCATGTTATAGCCGGTAGGAAAGGGTTATATGAGTTTTTCACTTCTGCACACGCAGAGTTTGCTTTGACAAATTTTGTGTGCTTTTGTTGATTCAATTAGGGATGTCACAGAATGCGTTGTAGTCGGAATTGGTTTTGAAAAGATGACAAAAAAATGCTTTTGTGTGATGAATTTCAGTTTTATCGTTTATATTTTCAATATAGAATTACTATCTGTTTTTAATATAACATAACCGATAACATTGAAATTCATCACGCAAAAGTATTTTTTTTGTCTTTTCAAACAAACATGCAACCCAATAAAAAGTACATACATACATATGTACGAGTATGTGTAATCGACGAACGAAGAAAGCAACTTTGCGAGTACATTGGTCTGTACTTACCTACCCTTCCTTTCCTTCTCACAATCAAACACAAGACTGTAAATTAAACTTTACCTGCGGAAAAGTGATCTTACACGCATTATTCTATTCCTCTTAATTTAAATACTTCAACTGGACTTCTCACTCCTCCTCCCCCTCCATAAAATTATATTTAATAATTTCAATTACCCATTTTAATAGAATAAAACCTTAACATCTATCAAAAAACAGGATGCCAGAGACCAAATTTTATTCCGTATTAATTAATTGCCTTTGTTGAGAAATTCCATTTCAAACTATGTATTCATATTTAATAATCGATTTTTTTTTTAATTTCAATTTTTGTTTTCAATTACTACAGATAAATACCAAAACATACATTCATACGTACATTAAAAAAACTATTCTAAAAACGCATTCAAACTGTTCTAAAAAGATATTTATATGTATAAATCATTTGGGTCACATACAAATAATCATTTAATGTTGCTAAAAAATAGTGGTAATTTGAGTAGTTTAATCTATTAACGCATATTTAACAATGTACAATACTACATACATTTTTTCCGTAAAGTTGATTGTTGTTGTTTTTATTTTTGCAATTCTTAATTAAATCTTAAATATTTTTTCTTTAATCATTTGAATTTATTTAATGGAGTAGTGTTCCTTGAATTTCTTTTGTTTTTATTTTTTTTTGTTTTGTTTTAATGTACAAACTAACTTTATAGTTTATTGGAAAACACATACATATGTATACATATTTATATAAAAAAAATAAAAACGCAAACAATCAAAATTATTTGTTTTAAACTTTTTGCTTATAATTCGCGGCCGATGTATATTCTGTGTAGTAATTTTAAATTATATGTGATCTTCTGATGGTAGTATTTTATCAAGATTATTAAATGTATGTATGTATTGTTTTGAATTGTTATGAAAGAAGTGATATTATTATAAAAGATGAAGCCGACTGAAGTTAGTTTAGTAATCATTATGTATTCATACTTCGTCAAATATCCATAGATAAACAATCTTTAGAATTATTCAAAAGTGTCTCGTAATTTATATTCATGTTTCATTTCTCTGTTTTCGTATTACTTTAAAGCAGAAATTAAATGAATTAGAAATTAAGTTATTCGTCTTGCATGTCTTCTGGCAATTCATGAGGATTCAACATTCCAGGTATATTACGTTGCATAAGCATTTTATTTTCTTGCGCCTCTCGAAGTGCAGCTTCTCTTTCATCCAAATACAAGTCCGAATCATCTTCTCCAGTTACTTCCTGCAAAGCAAAAGAATTAAAAAAATAACAAAATTTAGAAATCAATTTTTACAAATGTCAAATAATTTATAAACTTACTCTTATTTGTATTAAGAAGTCTCTCAAATGCTCTTTAAATGCTTGTACATTTTCATCTAAATTAAAAAGACCTGTAACAAAGACTTTAATTTGGTTGTCTGTTAAATGACTGAAGGCCGATTTGAGCAAGGAGGCCACATATTCCTGAATGAAAATAGTATTATCCGGTATAGGACCCAAATTCACAGTAATTTTATTATTTTCAACTAACGAAAACATATATGCCAATATAATAGCATGATTTCCAAGATGCATGATTTGGGATGTATCTGTGACAACTGAAAATATCTGCATTAAGATATCTGTAAAGTATGTCTGATAAAAGCTCTGTGCTGCTGATGGATGTAGTTCCAAATTTTGTAACATCTATAAGAGAAGACAAATAATTAAGTGTTATTATTATAGTCGAATGGGTTTATATATAATTCAAAATCAATTACTCTGTAACTCGATTCGAAAGAATATGCTTTTAAATTGCAATATAAGTAACAGTTTTCTTTTCGAATCCAATTAATGGGTAACAGCCAAAGTTCATGTTGGTGCTTTAAAATGTTCGCTAAAGTTTTAAAAGTTTGGCTAAACTAAAGCCGATATGTTAAATCAAATGCGTAAACTATTTTCAATACTCAAACTAAGGTTTATATTAGAGCCCCGCACAAGCATAATGCAACATTTATTTCTGAAGGGTTAATCAAATAATACAGGGTACCCCAAGAGCCCGCCATTTAACAGTTGTCATAACTCAACCTGTAAAACTACGCCATGAAGTCACGGTTCACACTATGAAATTTTTCTTTCTGAAAGTATTAGTTTGTGTGTGTACAGGGAGAGAAAATTGGGAAGGTGTACACTCTTTCTTGTACTTTGAAATTCGTAACTGTCAACCTGAAAATGGCTGCAGCTTTATTTTAGATTTTCTTTTAATTTTATTTTCTTTCATGGTGGTGCCAGCGAAAATTTTTGTACAAAAAAAAAGAATGTGAAGATAAACATGCAAAAATCTTGAATTTCATTACAAAAAAAAAATCATTGTGTAGACAATATGACTTCAGCCTATAAGAAATTAATGGTATTACTAACAACTATCATCGAATATTAGATTTAATATTCGTCAATGATTTAGCTGAGTATTTCACTAGGCGCTCAACCCCTTTTAGAACTCCTGAAAATTGATTTTATCTGAATCAGTTATGACTTCGTTTATTAAAACTGAACTCGTTTAAACTCTGTCGGAAAAAATACAAAAATAGCCAACTTTAAGTTAACTTAGTAAGCAATGCAAGATTTGTTTGGTGTTTTTTGAATAAAATTCAAAGCTTATAACTATTGTAATTTTTGAAATTCCTATTTGATTTTTTAAAGTTTTTATACTCGTATAAGATAAGAATATGGTTTAACCCAGATATGCCGACCGTACTACATGTAGTACAACGGTTAATCTCAGCTTTCTGCCTTTACTGTGCTTTAAATGTTTTAATATACTTGTTGTTGTGTTACAGAATATAACGGTAAACAAAGCATACGTTGATAAGTTTTGCGTAGAGTAATTTCTTATGGGTTTTTTTTTGGATCAAAGATTTCGGTTTTTTTAAATTTGTAAAAGTGTAAAGATGTCATGTAATCGGTGAAAAAAAATTTTATATGCATATTTTATTGCTGTTGCGTTTCGTTGTTTTTTAAATTATAATAGTTGTAAAACCTAATACGTAGCCAAAGTATATGTGAAAAAAAACTGTTTATGTGATTTTAGTTGATTTATTTGCTGACGTACTACATGTAGTACGTTCGGCATTAGTGTGCAAAAATGGTGAAAACAAATAATTATTTTTTTTCAGAGTTTTAACATTAAATGACATAATAAATGCCTTAGAGGAAAGTGATGAAGAGTTTGTGCAAAATTCTTACGACATCTCAATTGTGCCTACTCAAGATGCGAACAACTACGTCACATATGAAGACTCTGGAGAAGAAGATGAAGTGAATTTTAAAAACTTACCACCAATTTTATTAAACGCTGAGGCTCAGCTTTTTCGAAATTCTTATTCTAGTGACTCGGATAGTGAAGACGACATTAGAAGAACGACGCGTAAAAGGCACTGGAACAATTTGTCACAATCGGTTAGGCAACTGTCCTTTGCTAAAGAAAAAAGATCTGCAGAAAAGAGGGAAAGGGTGGTATGACCATCGTAAGATATCTACTAACAATATAATTGTATGTTGTTGGAACGATAGCAGTAAGCATTGCCTCAAACGTCCATCCTGTTGAACCCTCAAAAAATATTTCACGTTGGTCTCGAAAAGAGAAAAAGCGTATACATATTCAACAACCACGTCTTATTCATGAGTATAATCGCTACATGGGTGGCGTTGATCGAGCAGATGAAAATATTAGCTTGTACCGTGTATCTATTCGTGGTAAAAAATGGTATTTCCCAATATTCGCACACCTCATTGATCTTGCAGAGCACAATGCGTGGCAACTGCATAGACATATGGGAGGTAAAATAGACCATTTATCTTTTCGTCGGCGTATTGCCACATTGCTTATTTCTACATATGGGAAACCCTCAGCAATGGTCTCATCAGGATCTTCATGCGACATCAGATTTGATAGAAAAGATCATTTACTTCCAGAAAACACACGTCAAGCCGATGGAAAATGTAAGCAGCTGCGTTGTAATCATTGCCACAATAAGACCATCGCTGCATTAAGTGTGATGTGCCGCTCCATGTAAAGTGTAATGTGGAGTATTACACCACCAAATAATTTTTTTATTAATTTTTTTTTATTTAGTTATGTACACAAAAGTTAATGAATAATAAATGACTTGAATTAAATCGCACGAAAAAACTGTCTTTTGCTTCCATATGTGCCGAGCGTACTACATGTAGTACGGGCTCAAAATCCAAGTTTGAAAATATTTTTTAGTATTCTTTCTTCAGTTTTGTGATATAATCTTTCAGAATAAACCTATTTTGGAAAACTATGAAGATTGTTGCACTAGTATGTCCGTCGGCATATCTGGGTTAAGGTCTAATGATGATTTGACATAAGCACCAATGAAATAGACAAGCTAAAACCATCAACAAACAAAACTTTTATATATTATTAATTAATAAATTATTATTTTTCAAAAATTACACCAATGCATACTTTTAAAAATTTTAAATTAATTATGACAGTTATAAAAATTTTATTTTCCGCTAAAGTGTAAACAATTACGGCCTTATTCAGAAAAATTACTTATTTTGAGTTTTAAATTCACATTAGTTATTACACACTTTTTGTTTAGTAAACCAATAATAAGAAGGAGTATTCTAAATGTATTCAATAAGTCTAAATGAACTATTAGACGTTTTTAATATTTTTATGGTCGCATGTTTGACGTATACTTTTATGAGCTAAAATATAAATACTTGCTTCGCTAGCTTTGTGTTAACAAATCTTAATGTAGCGCCTGAAGGTAGGTACGCACAATTATTACAGCCACATAAATTGTCTTTAATTTTTTTTTTTGCTTGAACTTGAGGTAACAATTTCTATCGAAAATGAAACAGAACTTAAATCAAACAATAAATTTTTTTCTTAAGAATTCTTTTCTTTTCTTTGTATTATGTGCAACTTTGCAGAAGTTCCAGAAGATTTTTATAAATTTATTTACTTTTGTTTTATATTTCAATATACTGTTTTAAGTTGATGGCCCGGAATCACGAATTCTTGCCTCAAAACTTTTAGTTTTTTTGCATTTATGAAATATTAACAATGTAAATTTTTAAAACTCAGTGATTAATTCTACGACCTCTGCTATTCAACGCGACGTTTTCCTTTACTAAATCCACAAATTTGCGAACAGTAGATTTTTCAAAGCCACATTTAACTTTAAATTGCTCATCTGTGATGGAGATTGGATTTCCTAGTACACTTTTGGTTGACGATAATTTGATATCTAAACTAAAGTGTTTGTGAATATTTGAATTTGTTAGTCACTTTTATTTTTTTGAATTAATAGTACGAATTGTGTTTATCGAATCCATAATATTAATTAAATCACTTTTTCAATAATGTTCCCGAAAAATGTTTTTATAAAATGTAAGTATGTGACCCCGCCTATGAAAAGGTGGCTTATGACTCAAAAAAGAAATTACGAGAAACAGCTGTTAAAGCTAAACAATGCATTTCGTCAGTTTCTTATTAGTTTTTCTTTTGCATTATGAATAGTCATGCCCAAAAGGCAACCAAAAATTTATCAGAATCTCAGAAGCTTGGTTTCAGACCCCACGTATGCGGATATTTTGGCCCCATTGCCATCGAAAAAAATGCCACCAAAAAAATCCGAGGATGCTTCACCAGCCACCAAAGTGGCATCGAAGGAACCAAAGGCTTCATCGTCGAAACCTAAACCGAAGAAGTCTGAAGCTTCATCTTCAAATCAAGATCCAAAAAAGAAAGAACTGAAGAAACCTGCGACTTCAACTGCAATAAAAAAATTAAGAAAACGTAAGGCTTCATCTCCAGAAGGAGATTCGAAAAAACGAGCAACTTCAAAGGTTTCAACAAGGATAGCGACGAAGAAAACTACTTAATAATGCTAAATAAATATTTTTTGTGCAAAACAGCTTTTGTTTTGGTAAAATCGTTTTTGCATCGTTCAATCCTGTTTTTAAATTTTTCAATTCCATTATCTTGATTCTGGATTTTCAATAAAATTCTGTTTTTCTTTCATTTGTGCTCTTCTTTCTCTACATTTTTAGTACACTTCTAAGCAAGTTAGGACTTTCTAGTTTTCACCACGTGAAAGAGCGTCTCAAAAACTATCGAAACCAAAAAAAGTGTTAAAATTTTTTTTGAGTCATAAGCCGGGTCACACAACAAAATGCCGAAATGGCAAAGTGTCCTTTTATTTTTGGTTTAAAGAAGGGTGAAACCAACAATAAAATTTCAGATTTTATAGATGCTTTATTAAAAGTTTCAAAGCCTATTAATCATTTATGAATATAACTTTAATGAATTTTCCTTAAAAGCGGTTTCATGCATATGACTTAACTTTTGGCTGACTTAAATTTAAATAACTTACAGTTAATTAAAACAAAACCTACTTATAGCCAATGGAAAAGCAGCTAGCTACAAAAAGTTAACTGAAAGCTGACGTTTAGTAAGTTAACTTTAGCTGCGTTCGATATTTTTACAGTAAAATGCAGTAAATGAGTAATTACTGAGTAAACTAAAAAATTTACTCTTAGAAAAAAATATGCGAACAGAAAAACTGAAAAAATTAGTAAGATTAAGGAAACATTTGATTGATGATTGCAAATCAATATAGTGTTGAAATATATTTTTTCACTTTGGACTGCTCAACTCTTTTTCTTGTTGGTAATCGGTGCAATATTTACTAATAACACGAACATTTTAAGAAAATATAAGCAAATTATTTTCTGTAATCTTTTCCATAAGTTTATTTTTATTTTATTTGATTTTGCTAAATTGTGTCTAATTAAATTTATTCAAAAGTATAAGATTATTTATTTTTGCTATTGACTACCTTAAAAACAAGTGCAGTACTAAGTAACCATATACTTAACACTTTCAGAACTCCAAAGAATAAAAAATAACACAAAATGCATATACAAATTTAACGAACGAATAGTTTAAAAAAATTATTCACTTTTTATTATTTCAATCTTTCTTTTTTTTAAACAACTTTTTCAAAAATTTTATACATTTTTGTTTGTTTACCTTTTGAATCATGTTTTTCTGTTTTACTAAATTTTAATACAAGAAATTTCTGCAGTAAAAATATGTAAATTCTTAGCCATGATCTGTCAGTTTACGCTCTCAACTTGTGTTCTCACTTACTGTAACTTGAGTAAACGAACGCAATTTAGTAAAATGCAGTAAAATTCAGTAAAAATTTTTAAAAACTTTTGGGTATTCGAACACACTTTTTAGGTTAGTTGGAAAGTAATGCAGAGTCGGACAATTGACTACTTCCTAGGACATCACAATGTTAAAAAAAAGTTGTTTCCACTGAAAAGTAATCCAAGTGTCACTCAGCACTAATTGCTAAATAGTTAGCTTAAAGTTAATTTAATGTTAACTCAGTTTCCGACAGGGAACATACTAACTACAACATGTTAAATGAGCTATTCGCTGAATTGGTGCAACATTTTATTGTGCTATACTGACGTTGATCAGATGTCTAAAACCTTCTACAATAAGGTTTACTTTTTTATGGATTTGTGTGTCCATCCTAAAATATAACACACTTGACTCATGCTATAAATAAAAAGAATAAGTGCTATAGAAAATTTTTAAAGCAATCTGATTCTTCCGTTGACTATCTAGGTGCTCGATTAGCCGCTCTGAATACACTATGTATATACAAATATCGTATTAAAAACACAATATTAGTTTAGAAGAAATCTCTTTCTACTCTTTTTTGTTTTCACTTTCGTTTTTCATTCTTTTGCAACTTTAAAACAAACTAGAATTAACTTTCTTTATAATATTAATACATTTATATTAAACACATCTATTTTAATTGAAATATAACGTGAAACTCCCTAGATTATTTTTTAAGTACTATCACAAAATACATAAATTTTTTGCTAGAAATTATAAATTTCACATATGATACAGACCTTGCGAGAGAACTACTACGTCATCTAACGTGAAATATGCGTAAGGCGTAATCTTTATTTTTATCATTCTTGACTGGGACGAACGACGGACATTGCACAACGTAACGAACACGTCGACAAGAATTCGTTGCGTAAATTCTTCGAATGAAACACAATCAAAATTTAACG
Organism: Gymnocheta viridis; assembly: GCA_956483585.1. Classification (NCBI taxonomy): domain Eukaryota; kingdom Metazoa; phylum Arthropoda; class Insecta; order Diptera; family Tachinidae; genus Gymnocheta; species Gymnocheta viridis. The sequence continues at coordinate 38,157,433 of OY101444.1, forward strand.
AAGTAGGTACATATTTACCTCGTGAAGCTAATAGGCCTGAAATGTTTATGTTAAAAAAATTCTTTTTTATTTAATTTTTCCCGACGTTAGTTACTATCGTTTGATGTCGTATCTCTTTTTAGTAATATTCCTGTGCATATTGCGATAAAATCAATAATGAGAAACGATTAAAAATTTCACTTAAATACGTCGCCATAAATTTCTGCGAATATTCACCCTTACTCCAGTTGTCAACATGAATACAAAACGATATTGTTTTGCCTTGTTTACTTGAAATTGTTATTCCAGTTGTCGTTATCGGATAATATCGATGACTGTCAACATAGAATTTGTATTCTACAAGAAATTTTGACGGCGATATTGTTTTGAAACGATTTTGAATTTGTCGTCGCCATTTTTCATAACGACTTGAATTTATTTGAAATATACCTAAATTGAAAAATAGAAAAAACTGAAAAATTTAAAATAACAACTGCAACTCAGTTTGAAAAATTTGCAGAACAATCCCTCTCTTGCAGTGGGATTTTGCAGAGGCAATCTTCCAAGTAATTTTAGATGGATGACAAAAGGTAAGGAAACAATGAGCGAAAATAGACGAACATAAAAATAAAATTTCTTGATAGGTTTGGCGAGAATTGAAGTTTGAAGTACTCTAAAGTAAGTTTCAAACTGAAGAAAAAAATAACTATACAATCATTAACGCAATACACTGAAATTAGTGTTCACTTGCTGTCCGGTAGGTTAAATATGTTGAATTTCTGTCTCAGAAGCTTTCGTTCTAATATGAGATTTTGTTTTCTTGTATTTTCATCATCCCTCGAGTCTGATTTTATATCACAAGTAAAAAATATTTCAGCTTTTAATAATATTTCTGTTCAAAACTAACTAAAAAAAAACCACACAGCTGTTTCAAATATTTAGAGATGTGTGTTTGATAGTTGATATTAACGATACATCGTCAACGTCGTCGTCATCCAGTTACAGTTCTGGAATGAATTGATGACGACGTTGAAACAAAATTATATTGACAATAAAATGACGGCGACGTTGACGACGATAATTGGAATAACAATTAATGCTAAAATCCCATACATAGACGCCGTGCTATATAGGGTAGAGAATAAAATAGTTTTTGACTGGCTTACAAAAGAAGCCTCGCCTCTTTAGGCCGAATTATAAGTTTTCGCTCCACACAACCAAAAAGTCAAATTATTAATAATACAACAAAGAGCGACGAGCAATTTCACACCAAAAATATACAAATAATACATAAAAGATGTTAGACTAATTTAATTTGCATCTTCGAAATCAGTTACTTATAAATCACTAATGTCCACTACTCATTTGCCATTTTTGGCTCAGATGCGTGTCTTCCCAGACTTTTCCAAAATGGTTAGCTATTTGGAAAGGCTCGATAAGAATTTCATTTTCGGTCTCTATTGCGCGATTCGGTTTATTTTGTTATACATGACCGATTTTGTTGCGTTTCTGTCAATAGTTTTCGTAAAGTTTTCGAAACTTGAGTGCTTGGCGTTATTTACTTCTTTTCGAAATTTGGCGTTGAATTTTTTATAGGAAACTAAGTAATTCGGTGTAGGATTTGTCTTAAAATTCTACAATTTCCTAATTTTTCCTCCCACAAAATTCATCATTCATGATTCCACCAGGTGAACGTACTAAGGCGATCAGAGATCCATCGTTCCCTCGTGGAGCAATTCCTCGGCGAGCGACGACACTAATAATTGTTATCGTTAATCAGGCATTGCGTTATTCGTGAGATCGGTGACATAAAATTTTCATTGCTTGTCTTGGAATTGGTGCTTAGAGTTGAATTGCTTTTTTCGGTTATTGTAGTAGTTTTTTTTTTGCTTTCAAGTCCTTTTAATGTATTTTCTGTGGTTTTTTGTAGTGTTTTGTTTTTTTAATTTGTGTTTTGTTGTTTTTTTGAAGTGGTTGGACTTATTTCATTAAGTGTATTTTTTATCTGAGATAGTGGTTAGTTAGTTTTTGCTGTTTGATTATTTGTTGGGGGAGTGGGAAACGGCGGCTGCGTATGTGTGTGGTTGGATGTTATATCTATACATGCGGCGGGCCTTCCCCTATACTGCAATAGCTTTCTGTTTCTAATTTTAGGACTTCTCTCATTTGAACGTACCGAGGACAATTTTTATCTGCCGATGAATGCTCACCGGAGCAGTTTACACAAAAATGCGGGTGTATTCTTCTGAGGCGTGGGGTGGAAGACTGCATGTGGGGCATGTTGTGTCTCCTTTGCATTGATTCTTAGTATGTCCCAACTTTTGGCAGTTTTTACATCTCATTGGGTTAGGGATGTAGAACTCCACTTTGCATTTATTCCATGAAACATCGACAGTTTTTGGTAAACAGTAGATCAAAAGTGATAATTTTCCGGTTGGTGTGCGGGTATTGCTGTCTCCGGACAGTTTTGTAAATTTGTACACATCGATGACCATACTCATATAAATCCTTTTACAGAGTTAAGTGTGTCATAAAGCTTACAAGCAATAGGGCATACATTAGACAGCGTTTTCGCCTTTAGGAATTTTTCTGCTACACGTGCATTTCATGCAAGTATTAGTAGGTTACTGTCGCGTAGTAAAGAGATGGAGTCAAATTCGGTACTAATACTTTCAACTCCTTTTTTGATAACAAATGGGATTATTTGCGGTAATTGTTTATTAGGATCGTTGGAAGGCAAATGGTATGGAAATATTTTCTAAATAATGAGAAAAAGAAAAAGCTTTGTTATATTTCGATCTACATCAGGTGCCATTCTGGTCTTTTATAGGGGCATTTCTTTTAGTTAAGCTTTTTAAATATTTTCTGGCATTCCATAAATTATGGTAGTTCCATCTATCGCATGAGGTATTAAGGTTTTCCAAATAACAGCTTAATTGTTAATTTTTGTTATCATTTAGACGTCGTTTTAGCTCGTTTGTAGCTCGGTTAAAATTGGTTTAGTCTGCTGGATTCCTTTCCATATTTTCCGTAGCCTTCTTTCGTCTCTTATAAGATTTCTGATTTCCGCGGACTCTATTACCTTGTTTGGAGAATTTTCTTGAGCTTCAGTAAGAGTGGCTTGAAACCCAGTTTCATGGATCAGGTTTGTGAAGTTTTCGACGACATCGTCAAGTTCTTTTCCATCTTTAATTCGAACGTTTAGATTTATATTTGCTTCTATCCAGTTTTTAAAGAGATTTATATCAGTTTCAGGTGATATAATTTCATACTTTTTATCTCTAGTTGAGCAATACTACGTACTGAAAGTGGGGAATGATCGGAACTCAGCTCGTATCTAAAAGATGGCTTGAAATCACTGAGTACACATCGAAATCAAGTAAATCTGGAATTTTTCTGGGGTCACTAAGTCAGACGTTGGATAGAACTGAAAAGTTTTTGTTGGTTTTGTAGTCCTTTGCCTTTTGGGTTAGCTAGCCTAGAGGCCTACCACTGGTGGTTAGCGTGAAATCGCCACCTACCATAAACTTGTTTCCAAGTGTGTCAAACAAATTTTTGAAATCTTGAAATTTAACAATATGCCTTGGTGGAATATACATATATGTATGTATGTAGTAGACAGTGATGCCAGTTTAACCTTTTCGAGACTAGATTTAGCCTTTTTTTCTTGTCTTTTAGCCTCGAAATTTACGTTTTAGCTTCATGGCTTTTTTTTATTTTAAATTTAGCCTCAAAAAGGCAAATTTTTTTCTAGTGAACCCATGAAATCATCTTGAAACATTAAAAAATAATACAATCAACAAACGTAAGTACAATGCTGGAATATGGGCAAATGTTGAGTCAACAGTTCAGTTCTGGGTGGAGGTGTGGCAAAATAATAAATTAATTTCCGGTGATTTAATAAAATTAGTAGACTGGTGATATTTATGCAAATGATAGTTCCGATTCTACTGGCGATGAAAGTATATAATATATAAATATAAATAAGACAGATTTACTACTTGAATTTATTTAAATAATGATGAAATAATTATTATATCATGCCTAAATACAAACGTCCTGTTATATTTTTGATCCAATATATGAATTAAAATATATGTACTTTTATTAGTTTTTTCATCTATTGCCATTTTCTAGCTTTGTTTTTGGTTGATTTAGCTTTTTCTGGCCTTTTAAAAAGCCGATTTAGCCTCTTTTTCCTCCAGCTCCTGGCAACACTGGTAGTAGATAGAAAAGCTAGAGTTGCCTGATTTTATTTCAATACCAATAGTTGGTAAATGTGGCATTCTATAATTTTCGAGGGGAACGTACTTCAAAGAGGATTTTATCAAAATTGCAGAGCCACCGTGAGCTCTTTCATCTGGATGATTGCAAGAAACTATATCGTAATCTTTTATTTTAAAGTAACTTTTTTTGGTAAAATGTGTTTCAGATATTAAGAATATATCTATGTACGAGGGCGGATTGATATTGAAGCTACCTAAGTAGGAAAAAAATTTTTTTTTCAAAAACCATGTATTTCTCAACATAATCTCCTTTTAGCTCAATACAATTAGTAAGACCATATTCCAAATTTTTTATACCATCTGAGTAATAAGATTTGGGAACCCCTCAAAATACGCGTTAGTTTCGGTAATCACTTCTTCGTTTGAGATGAATTTTTTTCCTGCGAGTCATTTTTTGAAAGTTTGGAAACAGGAAAAAGTCACTAGGAGCTAAAGCTGGACTATAAGATGATCAACCAATTCGAAGTGAATTTCACGTAATTTTAGCATCATATCTAATGCTGTGTGAACCGGTGCGTTATCTTGAAGAAAGAGCACTTTTTTCTTCTTTAAATGTGGTTGTTTTTTCTTGATTGCATCAATCAATTGATCCAATAATGCACATACTTTCCTGTGATTGTGGATCCTTTTTCTAAATAATCGATGAGCAATATTCCGTGTGCATCCCAAAATACAGTGGCCATAACCTTGCCAGCTGATTTCACTGTCTTCGACTTCTTCGGAGCACTTCCACCAGATTCTACCCATTGTTTCGATTGATTTTTGGTTTCAGATGTGTAGTGTTGGACCCACGTTTCATCAACAGTTATAACAGGATTACGTTTTATCATGTCCAAACACCGCTGTGAAGTGGTCTGTCGAACACTGACACTGAGCAAACGCGGCACCCATCTTGCCCATAGCTTTTTCATATGCAAATGTTCATGCAAAATGTTGAACACATGTTCATATGATCTGTTTACCATTTCAACAATCTCACGTAACTTGACTCGGCGATCATTCATAACGATATCGAGGATATTTTCTTTAGTAACCACCTCTTTTGGCCTTCCTGAAATTTTAACAGCTGATGTTTAACAGCTGACGTTTGACAAATCGCAATTTCTAAAAAAAAGTTTATGTGTTTGTGCTGCCATATAGCGCTAGGTAGCTTCAATATCAATTCGCCATCGTATATGTTGTAACGGCACGTCTCCACGCTCAATATTTATTTCCGAACATAAGCAATAACGTCGGCAGCATGATGTCACAAATATGTTCATTTACAAGCTTATGTTTTTAGGTGGAGAACACTCAGTGCACATTGGACATAAAATTAAAAAGTTCGCTGTGAATGAATACATTAGCTTCAGCGTTTTCTGTGCTTGTTTGATTTTTTTTGTTGGTCAAAAAGTTTAGCAGATGCTAATAAGTAAATATATACATACATATTTGCACGGTTTTTTATTTAATTCGCGGGAAAAATAAATGACAGAGAATTGACAGCCAAATTTGACAGTTTATTTCCAACATAATTGCTTGAAAATAAGTTTGAACAACTATTTCGCAATACATGTGCAAATAAATGTTTGTGCGGTCCACACGTGAACATATTGTGTTGGCAATAGAATTTGACAGTTGAAAACATAATTATTTCCAAGTTTATTGCACGTGAAGACCCCTGTAAATAAATGAAAGTATGAACTTCTGTTATATGATTTATTTGCATAGTTTTGAGATCAGCATGGTTATCATGTTTAGAAGGCCTGCTACCATGGATTCAATTCTTTCCTTAACAATGTTATTATGGATGGACGTTGTTCTGTTGCCGATAATTATGGAAGTAATAACCCTGGTGCAATATTTTTTTAAGTATGTTTTTGTATACCTGACATCCTTTGTAATTTGCGGTATGATCTCTCAAACAGTGATAGCAGCGAGGTGGTGTACCCGCATTTTTATTACAATCGGGCGAGGGCTTTTGTGTGTCCAAAAAGTTGGCTTCTTTGACATTGAATTATGTATATTGTTTTCTTTGGGGCCTCCACTGTTATTATAGCGTAGTTTATATGCTTGACATTATAATTTTCTTTATTTGGATTAAGATCCAAATCAACATAAAACATGGGCAATGGTCCGTTGGTGAGTATACTTCTAACACTTGTTACACTGCGAACTTCATGTAATAATGCTAAGTCAGCTTTTATATCGACAAATCGAGTGGAGTGGTGAAGGCCTTTAATAACTATACTAAACGAGCGTTCCTGTTTAAGCTGATAAGTGTGAAATCCTATTTTTGAACATCTAAGTGTTTGACTGATTTCCTATGTAATTCAACAGTTTTATTTTTAAGTAACTTATTAGAGAATTGATCTTTGGATATTATAGTACTTATATTACTTATCATTCTCTTAATATCAATAACATCTGGAATGTATGTATGTATATTGGAGTTGGTTTGGGAATATTTGTTGTAGTTTCAGCAACTTCTTGATCATCATCATCATTGTTAACAACATCATCTTCATCATCATTTTGAATCATAGCATAGCAGCAGAGAGCGAATTCTTTTTAGTATTATCGGCGGCGGCATGCAGCCGGCTCAAAGCCGACTATTTTCAAAATATGTATTTCCATGGTAGAATAATACAAATAGTGTCGAAGCGTTAACGGTCAATTTTTTTGGGTTCGAGTCTGTCAAAATTTGTTTATGTATCACTAACACACCCACACTGCTAAAAAAGGACACTATCACTTGTTTCAAATGCAAATAAGAAAGAGAAAAGAAACAAAATTCTTTATAGAACAGAAAATACAACCATTTTGACATTTTTCTTTCGTACTTTTTGACAGCTTCGAACCTAAAAGCAGTGTGGTTTTAGCTTCGACACCACCTGTATTATACCACCATAAGTATTTCTTTTTAATTTTTAGTATTGAAAATATATCGCTCCTTTATTGAAAAAAAAACTCTTCGTCAGCAAACAAGTTTTAAGTTTTTAAATCAATGGAGAAATAAAAATGTATTCTCTCGTCAAGAGGTGAATAAATAAGTTATTTGTATTAATTTTTCACTCAAGATGAAGAACGATACGATCAAGTTTTTTGAGATATGACTACGTTGCAATAAAGGAGCGATATATTACAAAAGTAATGAAGAAAACAATTCAGTCTTTTGCTCAAAGCTAAATTATATGAAAACACAACATTAACAAACAAATTTAATTAAATAGTGGCAACAATATTATACTTTTAAGTTGTTTGCTTTAGTTGAAGTGAGCACTTAAAGTTGAATAATTGTTATTTTTTTTGTGCATATTGAAAAAAAGTGAAAATTTTGATATTTCAATTGATAATTTTTTCTATTAATACTTCTAAAAGTTAAATTTTTATAATGGAATCGTCAACTTCAGGTAGTTTACTATATAGTACATGTTTTTTTGTTTAAATAAATGTTTTAAAAATATTAAATGTTAATAAAATAAAATTAGCCCAAAAATGGGCTATTTTTGATTTATATATGGAGTTTCAACAACTTTGTTTGTGAGCTTGCGTAAAATCGTCTATATAGTGTTATAATATGAGATCTCAACTAATAAACCCCAAAATATTTTTTTGCGATTTTTTGCGATTTTTGAGTTATGCTTGTTTTTGTGAAATAACTCAAGATGCTAAAAATCCACAAATATGAAAAAAAAACAAAACAAAACATCAAGTTGTTTTTACTTTGTTTTGTCATTATTTTCGTTATAGTAGTTGTTATTGTAGCTAAAAAAATGTGTTGTTAATTAGAGATGGGGGCGTGAGTAACTTTAATTCACGCATGCTCACGTGATTGCGTATGTTGGGTTTGTTTACTATGAATAAAACTAATTAAATTATTTTACATGTGTTTATGATATTTCAATGAATTTTACTTAAACATTTGTTAATTTTAAATTATTAGAAAATTGTATATGGCACAAGTGCACTATTTTGAAAAATTGAAGGAGGTCACGCTCCCATCCCTATTTATTATTGTCATTTATTTGAGTCCTACATAATAACTGTTGGTCATATACATGCATCATACGAGTAAAGTTTTAATTTTGTTTTAAGGTGGTGATATCAATCTACTAATATAATGATAATACATTTTTAAGAATTTCTATCCATCCGTAGGGTATTATTGATTCGGTACTGACACGTTTATTTATTGTTTTAGCTGTCAATGTTTTGTGATGTGATGTTACATATTTAAAGTGTTGTGAAAGTGTAAATTATTCGGTACAGGGTTAAAGGAATTACTTTTTGCAAATTTTAAACGAATAGAAATCTTATTAATTTTAGGAACATGTCCCAAAACAATTTTCATTCCTCGTCATGAGTTGCATAATTGTATGAGGAGTGCAGAACCTAAATCACTTCAGGATAAATTTAAACTTTTGAGATGGGAAGTAATAAAACGTGTCGACCCTTCGGATATGGTAGATTTTATGACAAGGTTTCATAATTTTTGCTCTAGCTATGAGATTCGGTGGCAAAAATGTCATAGAAAGAATGAAATTTTTGTAAAAAATAATAAGAATTGGCTGGATGCCTCAATCTCATTCAGTCCACCACCAGAACCACAACAAAAGAGAGGTCGCAATGATCTCTCATTTGAAGAGTGCAAAGAAAAAACAAAAGTTAAGAAATGTAAAGACATAAGAGATCAAATTTCTTTGCCTGTTTTGGCTTACGCCACACAAATGAGCTTGAGAGCTGCTGGAAAAATAGATGAATCGAAAATTGTTAAGGAAATAATATCATCTCCAACAAAAGCCAAAAAATACCGAAAAAGTATAGAACAGGTACCACCACAGCAGTTAACTCCGGATGAAGCTCTGTCCGTTTTGGTAGAAGCGAAGCTAAGTCGCCACCAATATAATGTTATTAGAAAGGTTGCACCTGAGAAATTTCCATCATATAAATTGCTCCAAAAAGCTAAGAAAAAATGTTACCCAAAGGGAGAACAAATGAAAATTTCTGAAACATCAGCGCAAGTTAGCCTACAAGGAATATTGGATCATACCACTGAACGCCTTTTGTCGGTTAAAAATGCAGATTTAAATTCGTTAGACAACGAAGAAATCGAAAAAATTACTTTATACACTAAGTGGGGCTTTGACGGAAGTTCAGGGCATAGTTCTTACAAACAAGCCTTTCATGACAGTAATGCATCTGATTCTTCTGTATTTATTACGTCAATTGTACCATTAAAATTAGTTTGTAAAAACAAAATCATTTGGCATAATCCTCGACCGTCTTCAACTAGGTTTTGCAGGCCATTAAAAATTGAATTTATGAAAGAAACGGTCAACAGTATTAAAACAGAAAGAGAAAGAGTGGAGACAGAAAAAAATGCTCTTATCGATACAGTAATATCAGTTGGAGAAAGAAAGATAAAAGTGAACCACAAACTAATTCTCGTTATGATTGATGGTAAAGTGTGTAACGCGATTACAGACACAAAGTCCACACAAAAGTGCTACATATGTGGCGCTACCAGCAAGGAGTTCAACAATATTGAACAAATGATTTCTAGAGATTCCAACGTAGACTTCATGGAGTTCGGTTTGTCTGTCCTACATGGCTGGATAAGATTTTTTGAATGTCTTATTCACTTGGCATATAAACTTCCAATTCAAAAATGGCAGGCAAGAAGTGACGAAGAAAAAAAAATTATTGCTGAAACTAAAAGTCGTATTCAACGCGAATTTAAAAAGAGAACGGGATTGATCATTGATCAACCAAAACCTGGTTTTGGTAACTCTAATGACGGGAATACTGCAAGACGTTTTTTTAAGAATGCAGAAGTATCTGCTGAAATTACTAATATTGATTTAGAGTTGATCAAAAATATGCACACAATATTAATTGTAGTTTCTAGTGGTATTGAGGTCAACATTGAAAAATTTACAAACTTCGCTAATAACACTGCCAGGCTATTTGTGAAAAAATATCCATGGTACTATATGCCTCCTACTCTTCACAAATATTTTATTCATGGGCCTGAAATTATATCATTATCGCCATTGCCAATTGGTCAGCTAACCGAAGAGTCTCAGGAAGCCAGAAATAAAGATTTTAAAAGTTATAGGGAGAATTTTGCCCGTAAATGCAGTCGAGAAAAAACAATGGAAGATATCTTTAATAGATTTCTCTTAAGTTCAGATCCGTTTATAACAAGCATGAACAATAGTTCTAAAAAGAAAAAAGAGCTAATGCCAAAATCTGCATTGGAGTTGCTTGTACTTCCCAGCAATCAAAATAGCAATGATGAAGATGGAGATGAAGATGGAGATGAAGATTAAGATTATTGTAACGAATTAATTTATGATTATGAAATTGAATGTGAAGTAAATACTAACATTGAAGGTAATAATGATTATAATAAAATATTGTTGTTTTCAAAAAGAAAAAAAAAAAAATAGAATAACCGAATTTAATTAAATTTTTTTTAAATAGTGTGTTTATGGTTATTTATCAATAAAAAAACAATTAGATTTTCAAATGTTTCATTTTTGAGCAAAATTTTAAAATTTCGAGAAAAAAGGTATGATTTTAATTTAAAAATTTTCTAATAGAAATACATATAAAATATTTATTCCTTATTATTTTTACAAATATTACTTATTTTTCTTAAAGCACATTTAGTATGCTTTAATTTGCAATTTAATTGAATAATTTATAGCGCACCGTTCCCAAGTTACAGCAAAAAATGTGAAAAAAGAGGATTTTTTACACAACACAAAATGGCCCATAAAGGGTTAAAAAATGTGTTTTTTCACTCTGTTTTTTTTTAAATGTTGGTTTTTTATGTATTTATAAATATCCATTAATAAAAAATATTTTTTTTTAAATTACGACTTCTACGAATTAATCGCCACTTTTCATGCATTTGGCCCCACTGTGCGGCGTCTGTCAATCGTAGAGGGTTTATTATCATTTCGCACTTGTTTTCGTTTATTTACATATAGCTTAGGCGATTCATTTTAGTATTTTTAATTTTTATTCGCACTTTTTCCCAAAATTAATATTTTACATATTTAGTAAAACATTAACAATTTTGTGAAAAACAAATTGAAATTGATTATTGAGGGGTATAGCTTGTTCCTACGCGCATTTCACTGTTGCTAATGCAGATCATCAGGGAACTTTACACAAATATTTCTTAGAACAACTGGAGATATTATATTAAACTTTCATTAAAACAAATGAAAAGTTTAAACAATATCAAAGTTGTAACAAGAACTCAATCAACCAATTGTTTTTGTTTACTACTTTACCCTTACTACCTAGGCTGACTTTTTTTCAACTCTAATTGTAGTTAAGAGGTTTGTAGAAAATGTAAAAACAACAACAGCTATACATTTGTATAGAGTGAAATCAAATGATCCATGTTGACGTCTTTTTCTTTTAGAAACTATTTTTTTCCACTCAAAATCACTGCTTGCTTCTGATACATTTGTATCATCAGCCATTTTATTGCTGTTCCAGTGTGACAACAATTAGCTTGTAAAAGCAACAAAAGTTAATAAAGATTAATTTCTGGAATGTTTACTAATCTTTTTGTTTGTTATATTTTATTTTTTGAAGGATAACAAGAAAGAAGGATCTCAAATAAATGATAGCAAAAATATTTTTTCTGAGTGCTTTTGCTAAACACAGACAGTTTTAAGCAAAAATGAAAAAAAAAACAAAAATTACGTTTGATGGAGTATAAAAAAATTATATAATATAAGATATTTTTTACTTTTTTTTGTTAGTTTATAATCTTATCTAATAGTGTATCTAATAATTAGTGCCCATTTTTACCACAAATTTTTTTTTACCATTTTTCAATGATGTTTTTGTAATTTCTATATTAATAATCAGATTCTACCCAAATTTAAGAAAAAGGTTATATGGCAGGACCTTGAGTTGTATGTGTATCAGCATGACCACTTTTTGTAATTTTGTGGGTTTTATTAAGGTTGAAATTACATTTTTCAGTTTCAGAACACATGGGAGGTAAGCGAGTCCTTGCACCGATTTTTCCAAAGATACACATTTTAAGTATTTTATGCTAGTGTACAAAATTTAAAAAATATCTCACAACTCCTTCTATATTTGTCCCTTTGTTATATGGGAACGAAGAACTCAGAAACTAAGAAAGTAATAGTTTGAAGTTTTCATTTATTTATTGGAAAATAAGTTATTTTTTAAGCTTAATTTTTTTTTATAAAATAACTTTTATTTTCAGCTTAGAAAATAAAATTATTTTTAATTTAAACAAATAAGATTTTATTTACGGACACTGGAGATATCGGAAACTACCTCAAAAGGATCGACTGCTGCAACCAATCTAGAGGCGGTCATTTGAATGCCATTGTGATGCGTACATAATGGCAAGGTCCAAGCATGACAATGAAATAAGTTTCATCGAAATCATAGCCTTATGTGTGTTTTATGTAACTTTACTTTTGAAATCAAAAAATGGATAACCCTGTAGGTTGGGTTGCACAGGCTGCCGATTGCAAGCAACCGGCCCACTTGGCTCCACAAAAATATGAATAAGACCGTTAGTAATTCACATTTTTTTTTATATAAAAATTAGATTTTTAAAATTTTTTCCAAAATATGGTAAATGTCTACTGGTGAGTTGTCATAAGCACCAAGAAAACGCATGTACAGTGAAAGCTCCTGTAGGAGGACACTAAGCGTTATAACGTCTTTATCCGTTTGCGGGAGATGTCCGTCTACGAGATCGTTTCTACAAATAAAATTAAAAGCATGGAACTATGGAACACGTCCGTTTATGGAAGTTGCATTTCATTTCAAAATAACAATTTCTAAATGTTTTTGGTAATTTCTATGAAAAATATTTGTACAACACAAAGATCTTCTGTCCTACGTTTTTCATATGTCGTACGTTAAATGTCAAAAATAAAAAGTAAAATTAATTGTTAATATTTATGGCCAGTTTATGACTTTGTATTAAAATGTTATTTATCTTTAAGTTCTATATAAATACGAAATTCAGTTTTGCAGATTTAAATGAAACTTAAAAAATATTTAAATGACCAACCTTGCTGATTTAAATTCTATTTACTTAGCGTTTACGCATGCCAGTGCCAGTTTGAAAAGCTCAACACACATTTTTTTTACTAATACTCCCATATTTTTCGCAATGGCAGCTCCAATGACAGCTAAATTTGCATGCCAGTGAAAATTTGGCACTTGCATGACACTAAATGTCAAAATGATAAACAAATTTACCCTGTTAAACATTTAATGCAAATTTTACTGGATTGCTGTAGAACTGTAAAAACTGTAATTTAAGTTTCATCATTTTACTGGGGATCCAAAATAAGTTATTTTCGAAGCTACGATATTAGTATTGAAAATTATTTTTTTATACAATAATGTATATGTATTTTAATTAATTATTTCAATTAATTTCAATTAATTTTCCCTATATATTTTTTATGGATCAGATCCCACAGCAATTTGAAAAGAACAAACCATTTTATACATCGAAATTGTGTTCTAAAAAACAAATTATGGCGATATAAATGATTGTCGCTGAACGAAAATAATGCCAGTTATGACCAGACAAAAGAAAAAGCAGACACAAGCTATTGTGATTTGTTATTAACTAAACAAATATCAAAATATAATTTTCAAATGTGTCCCGATGTTTGTCAACATACTACGTTGAAACTTATTTGAAAAAATGTAGAAGTTGTTTTGTGTTACAAAAAACTGTATTTCACCTTTTAAAAAAGAATTTAATATGTAACAATTTGGTATCATTAATTTGAAATGAGAAAAATTGAAATAGGGTGTTATTCATGAAAATCATAGAATTAAGCCAAATACACGACGCCAGTCTGTTAATTATAGAGCATTAATATAATTAAAATAATAATAATAATAACAAATGTTAACTGTTTCCCCAAAAATGCTCGTATATGATTAAGTCGGTAAATCTATTTTTTAAACAAAACAAAAAGTTAAAATGGAAGCAATTGCAAAACTGTTCCCAAGTTTACCCTTCGACGACATTTTGAAAATGAACTTGCACTCGCATGTGTAAATGGAAAAGCTAGTGGCAAGAATTTCCGAATTTTTCGAACAAACGTTTCGTTGATAATACGTATACATCAATGGCATGCCACTACTTGCGTGTGTAACTGCAGCGTTATGTTGTGTACACCTACATAGACAAACATTTTGCGTTTTGCCAGCTTCTTGTTGTTTCGCGCAACAAAGTAAACAAAAAATTTGCGTCCATTGAAAAATCATTGAAACATCTTCTAGCCTGAAATTTGGACTTCTATTATAAATATTATTCTATCTATCTAAGCTTTTAAAACATTGCAGCAACCTATCATTGTTATTTTCAGCCTGAAAAAGAATCCACATTAGAAATTTTTCTTTAATTTTGTTCAACAGCTGTTTCTCCAAAAAAATTGAGAGAATTTCGTGATGCTGCCACATTTTTATCGTAATTAAATACAAACAATAATTTAACACTGAAAAACTGAAACTGAATTTAAATGCAACTTAAATATAAATAAAAATTAACTAAATAATGCGTATTGAAATATGAAGTCATGAACTGGCCATTAAAGTTTTAAATTTAAATGTTTAATAAAACTTTGAAAATGAAAAAAAATCATTATTCCATTAAGTTCAACCAATTTTTAACCGAAAACTGTAACAACTCTTCTCATTCTCTTCTTTAAAAAGTTCGACGTTTTGGAGCATAACAACGAATGTGAATCGGAAAATAATAAATTTAAAAATTTTGAAAATCGGGAGCAATCTCAAATGCGGTAATAAATGTTTTTTATGAATAGTTTTATAATAGAGAAATGTAAATTTGACTTCTCAAATATCACTTTTAATTTAATTTGATATTTTTCTCAAGATAAATTTTTTTAAATTTGCCATTTACTAGATACTTTTAGTACAAAAAACTAAACAAACAGAAGAAATCAATTTTGCTTACCTTGTATAAAATGTTAAGACCAGTATCAGCAACATTGCGCATAGTATGTTTAAAAGCCCAAACAACAGAATCGAAAACAAGCTTAAACTGTGCTGGTGGTATATTAAGAAAAGCTTTAAAACAGTGAGCGTTAACAGCTTGCAAAAGCTCATAAAAGCTGACGCGATGTTGAGGGTAATCTTCAAAATTTTTATTGATCATATCGAGAGTGCATTCGAAAACCGCATCAAATATCTTGGGGACCTCGTTTGTAATGTCATTTCGCAACTTGTAAACAATAACAGCCATAGAACTAAGAACATTAGGTTCCCTAGCAGACGTCACTTTGCAACGCTGCAATGTAAAATCACTGTAATTTAGTATAATTGTAATTTATTATAATTTAATGTTTTAAACCTGGTAATCCAAAAGAATTGCATCCAACAATGGTGGTATAAAGCTATCCATTACAAGCTGATTGTCACTTGATCGCGAAACCCATTCCGAAATAAGATTAAGCGTTTCCTTTTTCACAACGTGCATCGACTTAATAAGTGGTTGGTTGTTAACATTCACGCCATTTACTTCAATAGCTTGAATAATATTCTCAGACGTAATCTTGTAAACATTTAACATGTCTAAATAAATACGTCCCAGCTGAATGACATACGCATGACCCAGAGCCTTACAGGCGGCAACATTAGTTTTTAAAATGCTTCCCAATTGCTTTACAGCAGTCATGTTTTTCAGGAAATCGACATTTTTTGATGCACGAGATATTATTTCATCCCATACTTGGTTGGGTAAGAACATATATTTTTCGATTAAAATATCTTGTTGCACTTGATCTACTTGTGCGGATATCATGTAACCTACGGCTTCATAGAAAGTGTGAACCTATAACACAACGAATATTAATATTATATTATTAAGATATTATTTTGAAGATACCTTTATTTTGTAAAACGCAACGCTAAACGGTAATCAATTTTAAGTGTGTTTTAATTTATGAATTTCTTTCATATACAATTTATTAACACTAAGCGTGCAGTTTTACAAAACAATGACCTTAATAAACATTTACTTACCTGTTGTGGTATCAAATCACAAATAATGCTACTCATAGTACTCAATATTTCATCGATAAACGTACAAGCCTCATTTGGTTGTATTGTCACAAAATATCGCCTACACTTGATAGCAATTTTTATAAAAGTGTCACACGCCATATCCTGGACTCCATCATGAGTCTCATGCATAAATTCGAATAGTTTATTGACAACAGTTTTAAGAAACTTCCAGTGAGCCCTTAAAAATCTTGGGTATTGTCCCACGACATACATAATATTTGACGCAATAATGGCTTTATTATCTTTTCCTTTTTTCTGCTCGCACAAGCCCAACAGATCTTTAATTACAGTCACCAAAAAGCGTTTTTCGTCCTCTTCGCAAAAAGCACCTGTAATATAAAATATTCTTTTTCAAAGAATGCAGATCTTAAAAGAGACATAAGGAGAAATCACACTTCGTAAATGCTGCAGATGTTGCAAGTCTAGGATTTATGCCACGATATACAATACAACAGCATAACAACAAAATATATACAGCTACGTGCAACAAATTAGGGACACATTATCGATATTAAATTTATCGTATAGAAATTAGGAAAAAAAATTGATTTAATATGTGCATTAAAATACAAAGTTTCTTTGCAAAATAAAACAAGCTTGATTTTATTATTACAAAATTTTTAAAATAAGACGTGCATATAATTAAGGACTCGATTAGTTTTATTTTATAAACTATATATTTTATTTTAAAACATAGCAAGCTATTCGAGGAATAATAATCTGTGGGTTCCTTAAAGACCGTGAAAAGGCTAAAAACTATTACAAAGAGCGGTTGGATTGCCATTTCTAATAACACCGTAAAGAAAAATCAGATTCCTAAACTCAAGAAAGTTTTGAAACGAGCAACCGAGAAACTGGCAAACATACTCCGAGATATGGTCACGAAAACTAATAGTGCATGCGAAACGAACTATCATATTAACAAATCCATTTAAGTTTTGACACGTTGGTTGCATTAGTCCCTGAAACAGCCTCAAGCCCATACAAGACAGGGGCATTAATAATGATCGAGACAGTCTCTTTCTGATGTAGAGCGGTAAATATTTGTCGAGGATAACCTACGCTGGATTTCGAAAATCTTACCACGCAGAGTGTTAAAATGTGGAAGGAAAGAAAGCCTATTACCAACAATAACAACCAACACTAAAAGGTTATCTACAAATTCGATAGCGATTCCATCGAAACTTATATCAAAATCGAAAATAAAATGTTACGATCTACTAAAACCGATAGCTTTTGTGTTAGCAATATTTAAACGAAGAGAATCAGAAAGAGTCCCATGGAGAACGCGACCTAAATCAAAATTGATATTCACCCTTATTCCACGATATTGTTTACTTCAAATTGTTATTCCAGTTGTTGTTATCGGATACTATCGATGACTGTCACCATAGAATTTGTATTCTACAAGAACATTTTATGGCGATATTGTTTTGAAACGACTTTGAATTTGTCGTCGCACAGTGGCTGAAAATCGTTTTTCATTGGCCAAAATTCTGTAACTTTTGAACCGATCAAAATATTGAAGTAATGTTTATTTTATTGGATAGATATTTAGTTCAGCTTGACTCAGTTTAAATTTCATTAAAATTGATTAAGGACTTTTTAAGGAATTCTAGGTCAAAGTTGAACTTTTGAATTCTTTTTACTTTTAGAGTGAAATATGGGTTTATTATTTTTTTATTTATTAAAAAATTGAATATTTGGAAATTAATAATAATTATAAATATTTTTTGTAATAATGGAATTTTTTTAATGTTACACTTAAAAAAAATTTTACACTGAAAAAAATAGTAAAATCAAGTGGAGATTTTGCTATTACAGAAAAATTGAAAATTTTTTGCTGACAAATTTGCAAATTTGTTTACACTCAAAGAATAGTTACACTTAAAAAAACACGTTAATAATATTATCTAAAAATATTACTATTACTACAGAAATATTTATTATTTTTTGCTGTCAAATTTGATAATTTTAAAAACATTTTAAAAATAAAAACTGCAATAAATTTTAATAGCATTTGCAACAATGGTAGGTTCTGTTTATTATTATTTTTTACTAATATGTTTTTCGTACTTAAATAACAATGAAAGGCAATTATAATTATTATTCATTTGACTCAAATATTGATTGCAAATATTCCATATTTTGTTCTGTGCTATTTCTGTTCTTTTAGTCTAAAAGCTTTTTCATCTAAATCCCGATGTTCCAATTTCCATTGATTTCGAATACTGGAGATGAACGGATCTGACGTTGCCAATAATATATTAAAGAGATCTTCATTTGTTGAATTTCTTGAAATTTTTCTAGTATTGTGCTCTCTATAAAATCTGTAATCCTTGTTCCTTTTTTCCTGAGCCTCCTCTGATAGATTTCCAAGTGGCACCAAATGATATTTAATGACATCTTCTCCATGATAAAGGATTTTGTGAACTGTTGCAGACATATTTCTCCATGGGTAGTTGGTTGTATATATTTTTGCAGTTTCCTTAGCATAATCTCCAAATTTTCTAGAGTCAATTTCTTCATTGCACGCAAGTACTTCTAGGATTATTTTAAATCTGAAAATAAGGTTAAAATCCACTCCTGTTATTTCAGATGCTGTTTCTGGATCTGAAAAGAATCTTCTTGCGGTATTGCCATCATTTGTATTGCCTGACCCTTGTTTTGGCTGATCTATAATCAATCCAAATTTGCGATATTCATCTTGAACATGTTTCTTTTTTGAACTTCTTAACTATTTGTTGGTTTCGTTGTTTCTTATTGATCCTGAAGACCGGAAATCCAAATCATAACTGATTTTTAGTATGTGTTCCATAAGTCGTATTCTTGCATGTAGTGGTGATAATCCAAATTCATATGCATCGGTATTATCTAATGATTTTGTCGGGACTTGGTTTAATTGGGTTGATGTTGCTTGGCATATAATGCAGCTGGATGCAGCCTTCGTGCTAGTCAAAGCCTGACCTACTTTTCCATCTATCATTGTCAGCACTAATTGGTAGCTTACTTCAGTTTGCTGCCCATCCAACTGTAATTGTAATGGCTGTAGTGTTGCAATTTGGGTCTTGATATCACTAACTTCTTTGTTAATGGCATCATGAGTTTCTTTTTTGAATTCAAATTTGATTGGCCTGCAGTATTTCGTAGAAGATGGTGTCTCATTTTTCCAAATATTCATTGTTTGCGTTGTACTAGTCGAAGGCTCTGAATCTTCCAAAATCTTTTTCAATCGCAATGGTACAAATGATACCATGAACATATCTGAGTCCGATATATTTTCACATACAGCTTGTTTGTATTGTTTTTGTCCCGAAGAACCATCACATCCCCATTTACAAAAAAGAATTAACTTTGTGTTTCCACATTTCTTTAACTCATTTCCTGTTATTGATTGTAGCAAGCGTTCTGCTGTGTGATCAAGTAGAGATTGTAGTTGTACCTCTGCCGAAATTGGTGTGATTGTAATAGTGTCCTTTGATGGCAAACAGTCCATTTTAGCAGCGGTTATGTGATGATATGCTGGATACATATTTGAGCCTTTTTCAATCGCACGCAGTCTGAGCTTAATATATTGCTGTTTTGTTAATTTCAAATCCAGAAATAATGATAATGCCTCCTCATTTGTGTACTGTATTGCATCACTCGGAGTTGGTATACTGTTAAGAATCCGTTTTGTTCTCACTGGACTAGCTTTAACAACTTTTTCAATGATATCCACTTTTGTTAATTGGTTCTGTGATCGTAATTGATGTAGGAAAGATTCTTTTATATTTGTACAACCAATTGCATCGTTAATATCTTTAAGTTTCCGCCTCTTAGATCTATCGCTGCAGTTGCCCATTAATGATTTGCGTGGTCTTCCAGCCTTATCTTGCTTTGCTGTTTCTGCAGCGACAGTAAGTTGGCCCTCTAACCAGTTTGCACTTTTTATATAAAAGTTTTGTTTACTGTAGCGAACTTCTTTGTAGCGTTTTTTTAGTGCTTTGACGAAATTAGATAATTCCTCTTCCATTTCGGTGCTACACGAATTTAAGTTTAATTTTATTTTAACGTAACTAAGAACATCTTCCTGGTTTTTGTTTCTAAAATACTCTTCCGCCAGTTCTTTATAACTGAAGCTCTTCATATTTTTCTGAATATTTTTATTTGCGTCTGTTATGTTTTATCCGTACACTTAGAGGATTAACTGAGTAATCCCTTATCGAATCCGTAGTTTTATACATTTTTAGATACATGTTATTCACACATTGATCTTTAATTTCATAGCAGGTAGTGCTTAAATTGCACAAAACTGCACATGTTGTCCAGACCTTAATATCAGGTAAAACTAATTAGTATCTCGCCAATATTTGTTGTTGTTGTTGGGTTGTTTTTTATTTTTAGTGGTTTAATGTCCCGATTATTGTTATAAAATTGCTTATGACTTTGGTTGACCCTAACATTTGATAACAGGTAAATTTAGAAACAGATCATATGTTTACTGTAGAATTTTGTGATAATTTGTGATAATTTTATGACTTATTTTTTGCTGATCAAAACAAAGCCATTAAACCCTTTCGCAGGTATTATATTTAATTTTTTTAGTTTTACGTAGTCTAAAGTAAAAACATAAACTTTTAGGCAAAAAAGTGAAAATTATATACACCATTGTATACGAGTACTTTGGAGTAATTTCATTAAAATGAAAAAAGTGTTCTACACACGGCTCGTCACGGGTGCAAAAGTATATATAGCGGTAAAGAGGACACTTTCACCTTTCTCCGGGTGGTATACATTTCTTGTTCCCTTTTGTTCCCTAGAAGTTCTATTCTACTAAAGTTTAAATTTGAGAAAAATATAGTAGTTTCATAAATATTCCGTAACGCCCTTAATATTAAACGCTAGAGCTCTGACCACTTACAAAAACTAAAGACTATAATCCTTCCAACATTATAAAAAAGACCGCAGGCCATTATCGATGATAGCTTGCGAGTAGTAATCATTTATTTTTGATAAAAAACAACAGAAAAACACCTTTTTCTGAAATTACAAAAAACCGTTGAGTTTGACAGCATGCCACGCTCACAATTATCAATAGTTTAACCTAATTTTTTGGCTACCTTAATCTGGATATATTAGCTGCAAAAGGGCGTAAAAATTTTAAAAATCGGTGACAAAAAAAATTTGACTTTTGGCCAATGAAAAACGATTTTCAGCCACAGTGCGTCGCCATTTTTCATAACGACTTGACTTTATTTGAAATATACATAAATTGAAAAATGAAAAAAACTGCAAAATTTAAAATAACAACTGCAACTCAGTTTGAAAAATTACTGGAAGAGTTGCAGAAGAATTCCTCTCTTGCAGTGGAATTTTGCAGAGGCACTCTTCCAAGAAATTTTAGAGAACAATGGGAAGAAATCGCAAGAATTTTAAATTCTCTTGGCTCGCCGATACGTTTAGGAGATGTATGACAAAAGGTAAGGAAATAATGAGCGAAAATAGTTGAACATAAAAATAAAATTTCTTAATAGGTTTGGCGAGAATTGAAGTTTAAAGTGCTCTAAAGTAACTTTCAAACCTTTAAAAAAATTATACAATCATTAAAGCAATTCACTGAAATTGGCGTTCACTGGCTTTCCGGTAGGTTAAATATGTTGAATTTCTGTCTCAGAAGCTTTCGTTCTAATATGAGATTTTGTTTTCTTGTATTTTCATCATCCCTCGAGTCTGATTTTATATCACAAGTAAAAAATATTTCAGCTTTTAATAATATTTCTGTTCAAAACTAACTAAAAAAAAACCACACAGCTGTTTCAAATATTTAGAGATGTGTGTTTGGAAAACTTCAGATTCAGTTACACAACGGAAAGAAAATCTCAAATCAGAATAAACAAACTCCCCAAAATCAAATGATTCATAAAAAGTCATTGATTAAGTCAGCATTATGTTCAAACAAAGAATCACGATCAGCAACACAGCCCGCACTCCTTAAAACCCTCCACAGCAGCAGAATCAAGCCCACTAAACAAATTAGAAAAAAATTTCTTTTTGCTCTACGTATTATCCTTTTCAATCGATTTCGATATTTGCAAAAGATTCGCAAAATACCTTAAAACGTGAGCAGAAATCACTTCATTAGACACGCAGAGACAATTAATTAGATGAGAACTAGCAAAGTGAAAAAAAAATTTAAAAGATTCCACAAAAACTTCAAGTTTACAATGTAAACAATTTGGCTGTTGCAATAGGCGAGCAGTTGCGGTAATTGAGGGTTGAACAAAGCGAGGTCGTACTGTATTGATCATTGGCGTCATGTGGAAAGGCCCTAACTCGCATTTTTCGAAATAGAGATTTTTTAGTAATTCCAATACAAAAACAAAAATGTAATTCAATAGAATCAGAAATAACGGGTTTACAACCAATTGTATAAAACAACCCTAACCGATTGAAAAATTTTTTCTTGTTTTGTATTTTCTGAAATTATTTAACTAAAGTGTTTGTAACGCGATATTAAATTTAATTGATGTAATATGGAATTTAAATAATAAGGTTCGATTATGGATGGCAACCAAGCCTCAGTTGAATTGGGTTTTTAAGGTAAGTTTACAGTGTATATACAGTAGTGGTCAAAACATTACAATATTTTTAATAAAAATTATATTAATGCTTTATTAAAATTTTTTTTCATATTTATATGTTTTCTAAAATTTCGTAAAAATAAAAACTTCTACAGTAGCTAAAACACAAAGGAAAATTTTTTTAAAATAAAATATCTCTAATTTCAATTGTTCAAAACATATGAAACTCGAGAAAAAAATTCATGTGATTGGTGTTTACGCTGCAGTTACACCATCAAATTATTTTTCAATTCTCATTCAAGATTTTCACACATTCCACTTTGCAAAATTCACAAAAATTGAAAGCTGTGACGTAGGCTGTACGCATATTTAAAGCAAATTTTTGAGCAAGATGCCATAAATTTGAGGATCTGAACATCAGGAGGTCATATAGGCTCCCTGACGAATGCAGTGTCTTCCAGGCAGAGGTTCCAGGGATATTGAGGGCCATAGAATTGGTAAGGAACAATATTGCTTGGGGATCGAAGATCACTATTTATGTGGACAGCCAGGCACTTAAGGCCTTAATGGGCTGTCACGTGAACTCCAAGAAATCCTAGAGATTTTGCTGGGTACCGGGTCACTGATACATCACCGGAATGAAATAGCTGATGAGTTAGCAAGACTAGGTTCAGAAATGGAGGGTCAGGACAGTCAAGAGGTGGTTAGACCTCCGATAGGCTTCTTTTTTGGAAGGATCAGAGAATGGGCTCTGAGCAGGAAGCTTATTCTGAATTGCGATGCGAAAATCAATGCGATGCGAAAATACATAAATGCGAACAATTGCTATTCTGTATTGCGATATTCGGAAAGTTCTTTTTTATTCGCATTTGAAATGCGAAAAGGTGGCCATTCGGTATTCTACATTGCGAAAACAAATGTCAAATTCGCAAAATTTATTCGACAACAAAATAGCATTCGCAAAGTACAAACATGTAAGTGAAAGATAATATTTTATTTATTTATTCATCATATATTTATTATTTAATTCAGGGAAGCAAGCAATAAGACCACCAAACCGCGTAAATTTGAAATAATGATTGAATTTATGAATAAGCACAGCCAATAGGCAAGAGGACATTTAAAAACACCAAATGCACGTCAGTCGGCAAATACTTTGTGGCAAACGTTAACTGAAGAACTAAATATCAATGGACCACCTATTAGAGAAACTGCAGGGTGAATTTAATTTTAATAGGTTTGGGCCGATTTTAAAGTACACACCAAACAGAACCTTAAACGAAATAAACCGACATATAATCCACTGTCTCCCTTAGAGCAAGTGGTGAAATTGTTAATGGCTGTGATGGAACAGTTGGACGAAGTGCCGTTACAAGAATTAGCTACGGAAGTAATAGTTGATTCGGAGGTGGCAACAAATATACGTTCCCAAAGCTGTGAACGTAATTCAAGAAAACGTTCACGCTCAGTAAGCTTCTGTGAAAGAGATAGTCTGCTTAAAAAACAAGATGAAAATCAAATTGCATACCTAAAAGAATTGTGGCTTCATTGAAGCAAATAAATGAAAATTTGAACTAATTTGTAAAAAAAGCACTTTCAGAAATTGTAAAAAGCCCTGTAAATACCCGCTTTCTAAAAACGGGTATTTAAGAAAATTTCGCGCGTATGAAGGCAAAAAGCACCAAAATGGCAGCACTGGTTTGATGGGTAGTTTTGTCAACTCACTAATACTTATAAGCATCTGTTGGAGTTGTGGTCACCACTGATATAATTTCAAAATTGTTAACACTCCCAAAATCTTCAGCAAACAACAAGAGGATATCATCAGCAAAGAAATAACATTAGGAAAAGTTGTGGAACAAGTCTAGTTTAGTGACACAGCTCCAAAAAGAAAAATATATATATATATAGGGGTATAGAAAATGGTGAAATAAGAAAATATCAAATAAAATAGTTCCCGAGTATGGGCCTCCGAAGTTTCTATATATGTATGTATGTATATATATATATATATATATATATATATATATATATATGTGATTTTCCACTGCATTTATAAACGTATATGACCAATATGAATATCATTTTAAAGCTTTTGAAGAGTTCTTTTAGAGTATACAAAATTTAATGAAAAATATTTAACTCTTGAGTTCTCAATACAGTTTACACAAAATTTTATCCGAAAATGTTACGATTGTGCAGTAAGTAAGTATGTAGTTTATTCAAATGAAAGGAGTTTGTAATCTATGGTATAACAGACACCGGCTTCGCTAACGAAAGCATTTTTGCATAGCCGGCCTTTGGCCGTGCTTAAGGATTTTCTCTCCCATGTATAACGAACACCGGCTTCGCTAATTAAAGCATTTCTGCATGGCCGGACTTCGGCCGGACCTGAGGATTTTTTCCTCCATGTATAACGACCACCGGCTTCGCTAACTAAAGCATTTTCGCATAGCCGGTCTTCGGCCGGGCTTAAGCATTTTCTCCTCCATGTATAACAAACACCGGCTTCGCTAACTAAAGCATTTTCGCATAAATTTTGTATATTCTAAAAGAATTCTTCAAAAGCTTTAAAATTATATCAATATTAGCCATATACGTTTATAAATGCAGTGGAAAATCACATATATATATATATATATGGAAACTTCAGAGGCCCATAGCTCGGGAACTATACGTTTCCCCCAATTTTTTATTTTACATTTTCTTCTTATTTCACTATTTTCTACACCCCTATATATATTTTTTTCTTTTTGGAGCTGTGTCACTAAACTAGACTTAAGCCAAAGTTGTTGTTTAAGAAAGAGCCACAGTCATTAATATAGGTAAGAACAAATATTGGACCCAACACCGAGCCTTGGGGGACACCAGAGGTGACAGTTCCAATGCTGGAGTTATAGCCATTTATAGACCATACTGTGATCGATCTGAGGTAGGAGTATACTAATTTGGAAAAATTTTAATATCTTTTTAACTTACATATGTATATCATTGCCAGAATGTGATTTTCATCATATTTTTGATAATTATTTTAAACAAAATATGATTTAATGATTTTTATTCTCAAATTATGATTTCTAATTTATAGAAATTATGCTTTTTTATTTCAAGTGTGTACAACTTTCATTGTAATTGTACTACAAAGTGAAGTTAAATTTTGTGTCAGCTAGTAGTTGGTTGATTTTAATTACTTTACGCTTGTTACCCTGTAACAAACACATACAAACTAAGAAGTCTATTTGGGGTTTTTGTTAAACAAAATATTTCTAGCTCAAAGATCACTGCTTTTAAAAGAGCTCTCATGTCTTGACCATTTGAAAATTATAAATAGAAAAGTCAATTCCTTGAACGGCTTAATAACAATTTTCCAAATTTAATTAGTAAAAAGGATAATCAAAACTTAGATGAAGAATTTAAAGAACTCCGTTTTATAAAATTCCGTGACTATTTTACAACTCTCATAATCTTAGCTGGGAAGGATTTTGGTCAAAAGTTTCAAAAATAACTTGTGCTGACAACATTCTAGCTTTTTCGGTCCTGTAAAAATTTGTTCAAAACTTAATATGTGTTCCCATTTCTGCAGCAAATGTTGAACGATTTAATCTCAAAGTCTGTTTAAACAAAAGAATATATAGAAATAGATTAGACAACAGCACTCTCGAAGATATCTTATTTGCAAAAAAATTACTTACTCGTAGCAATAAAAAACTGTTTCTGCTATAATTAAAAAATAAACCAAGATATCAAAAATATGAAACCTTGTTGTATGTATTATAGCAATAGTTCTTCATAAAAATTTTTCATGTACTTTTAAAATAAAATTTTGTATCGAAAAAATTTTTAAATTTTTTTTACATAATATAAATTTTTTTCAGTATGATGACTGAGAAAATTATGATTAATTCGGTCAAAAGATAAGTAAAACTGTAAGATCAAGTAAAACTGTGGTACAAATCCTACGAACATCTAATTTTTTTACGATAGATTCGACAAGGGAGAGAAGTAAAGAAGTGGTGTTAAGATTACACTATAAAGTATATTGACTTGGATGAATAATCAGTGAGAATTGTTCACAATGTGTTAGTATTTGCAACTTCATTATATTCTCAAGAATTTTTTACATGGCGGGGAAGATGCTAATTGGCCTCAAATTAGTAATATCAAAAAGTCCATTTGCGCAATTGGAATAACACGTCCAAATTTACAAGATGCCGGAAACTTGGAGTGTTTATAATATGAAGATTGGATGAGGATATGAGGGTAAAAATTATTGTGATAAACTTAATGGTAATTTTATCATGACAGGTAGCGTTAGACTCAATGGAATTTAGAGCGATAAAAATATCATATTCAGTTATATGATAAAAACTATCCAGTATCAAAATCAAAGTCCGCTATAATGTTCGGTCGGAGATTACCTAAAAAGGTTCTTGCAATCTCTTCCACATCCAATTCATTACAAAACAAACTCCGAATCAAATGAAGGCATACATTTAAGACAGCGGCTACATGATTTGGACTACGCATTTAATAAATGGCACACAAGACAAACGTAATAGACTAAATGAGAACAGTAAGAAAGTCAGCCTGAAAATCAATCTACTAAAGACAAGCTGCCTTCCTAATCGTCGGTATACAACGTCATAGCAGTGTGTAAATCAAGCAATTATAATTTACAACAATTCAAATCAAATGCATTGTCATTTTAAAGCATTGACTGTAGGAATGTCATACTTTGTCAAAGTTTGCACGGTTGTGTTTACGAATACGTGACGACTGAACTGCAAAGCAACCTGCGTTTAGGAAGGGCACCGCTCACGTGATTAGGGTAAATCATTCGTGATCGTGATTAGTTTCTTCAATCACGTGAGCGTGCATGAACGTAAGTATAGAATAATTGAGCGTCAGTGATTGGATCGTGCTCTTTTTTTGGTTTATTTAAATTTTTTTTCATATATTTTTAAAATTTGTTATTTTATATTTATTTTTTTCGTAAGTATTTCCGGAGCGGGAGTTTTCGTAATTGTGACCTTACTTTTTTTAATCACGTGAGCGTGCATGAACGTGAGCCAAAAATATAACATCATGTATGAAGTCACTCACGATTACATCTATAATTCATAACTTAAATGGAAGTACTACTCTAATGGGAGTAGCGTTTTTAATATGTAATTGAATAATTTTAAAAAATAATAGTTACTGTGTTTTACGATTAAATTTCCTGCGCATTTTATAACATTATCGAATTCAGAGAAAGTCAATTTTTCTCCTACTTCTTCTGTCTCGATTTTAAATTTAAGGATAGAATTTAGTGTTTCAAAGATGTAAATAAAATACAGCCTTTTTTGTTGAAATAAGTGAATATATCAACACAAACACTAATTCTTCGACATCAGTTACTAAAAATGCAATTACAATACTGAGAAAAATGAACATATCAATACCACAAAAACCAGCTATACCAACGTTGTGCAACACTTTCGTCATAGGAGATTATAGTTTAAGTTGCCTTGCCAAAAATGGGACCAACCCTATATGCTATAAAAAAATGTTTTGGCAAAAAATTTCTTCGTTCTCTCCGGATGAAATATAAACACATATCCAGCACACAATTTTAAACTCTAAAGGAATCTAGAATACCCGACTACTCAGGCATTTTCACGGCAGAAATTGCTGCGATTAGAACAGCATTTTTTTGGCCATAGAACACGGTGGGACAAGTGCAACAAGGTCTTTGATTATAAACCGCAACGGTGTCTACGATGACATGTTACGGCTACAAGACGAAACACAACAAATCCTATTACTTTGGATTCCATCCCACATTGGAATTCAGGGAAGTGAAACTGCAGACTGTGACTTTAGAGTTACACAACGTTAAGGAAATACCATGTTTCCCCAAGGCCATAAGCAATCCCTTCAAAATTATTCGGAAACAACAAAATCCAGTTACCAACAGGTCAAAATGCAATGAAAATTTATCTAGATCACAATGTATTATGCTGGCGCGCATACGAGTGGGTAAATGCATTTTCAACTCCAAGCACTACTTTAAAAAAACTGATCCTCTGAAATGTACTAACTGTAATGAATCCTTACCATAACACATCTACTAAAAACTTGTCCGATTTCAAATATGGATGACCCACTGGAGGAAATACTTGACTGTACGAAATCAAACAACTTACAGAGGATAATAAGATGTCTACAACATCATAACATTCAGGATGTTTAGCCTAGAGAGAAATATATAGGGAAAAATGTTTCCCTTTCTAAATTTCTTAAATTTTTATTATTTATTTTTTATTTTTTAAAAATTATTACTTTAATTCATGAATTATGTACTTTTTAATTTTGTATATATCCTTGTAAATAACATTTTATTATATTTTAATAGTTAGCGTTTACCTAATACCTGATTTTACCTGATACTATATAGTATATAATAATACGAGCGCTTATGCTCTGGCTACCGGCGCCTTTTCTTGTATATATTTTATAAATTTATTTATAATATATATTGAAAATAAATATGTGAATATTTTGATTACAAGTGCATAAAAATATGTTTCCTATACGTCGAGAAATAAATAATGTTAATATGTATTCAGCTTGTAAATGCTAGTGCCGTTCGCTTTCAATTTTGCGTTCATTCCTCTACAACAGTGGTTTTCAAACTTTTTGACGCCGCGACCACAAAATGATTTTAAAAAAATCTGGCGACCCGACCCCTTAACGTTTTTGCTCTCAAATTTTTAAAATATTATAAAAAAAAGAAAATTCAATGAAAATAAAATAATTAAAAATAAAAAGTAAAATACAAAAATGCACACATGTATGTATTTAATATAATAAGGCTACTCAATTAAGCTGCTAAATTCATTTTATGCCTTCTTAAATTTAATAGCTGTTAAAATATTTGTACATGTCAAAATTTGTAAAAATTAAGTGTTACATGGCAGAACAACGTGCTTTCATTTCATACTCGTATCTCAAAAATAAAAAAACGAAAAACTTTGGCTGACTTCACAAATGTAGTTTGCAAAGCAACAGCGGATTGCATAGAGTTCATAAACGCCGTAGCGTTATATTTGACAATGAAGCGTGTTCATAATTGCAGTACAACCTTTTTCCATGCGTTACAGTCGCGAAATTTGTGCATGGTTTTTATTTGGGATGCTGTGTTTTCTGATCGCAACAAACGAAACACACGACAATACAATTATGCGTTCATAAACGTTTGACAACTCATTGTATTATGTGACATAGCAGTGTTATCGCGAAGTATTGCTTTGCCTTGTAAACGCATATGTTTGCAGTGTTCCTTTGCAAACTGCGTTTATGAAGTCAGCCTTTTTCTATTTAATTAAAAAATTGCACTCATTTTGGCACACCCTTTCAATAAAAATAAATAAATTTAAATGAAAATTTAAAAATCCTCTACAAAATTTTGTTTTTTTCAGTCTACTCAGAACTTAATGGAAATAAGTAATATTTTCCTATCAAGAGACGAGTATACGACGGTTGCATACAATTTTTAAAAATGGAATTACGATTCATTTACCATTTTCAGTTTTGACGTTTTTCCAGTAAAAAAAAATCTTTAAAAATATCCGACAATCGTTTCAAACAATTGCTAAAAAATAAAAATTTCTCTTGGAACTCAATTCTTGTTTATTATATGATTTTATACCGGTATTCTATTTCAAATTGAATATAATCGATATCGGAATTAATAGCGGTATCGGTTGCAAACTTCGAAATAAATCTTCAGTGGCTTGTTACTACTGAAGGGATGAACTTAAACCGAAATTAAAGTTTATGGATGTTATATTAAAATTTAATACTTTTGTTTAGCGAAAATAAAGCTTTAAGCGGCTGCCAGACAGACAATAATCAAACAGCTTCAACACTTAAGTTTGCTTTAGATTTTTATGAAGTACAAGCAAACACAAATATTAAAGCCACATTTTGATGCTTCTTCAGCCGCTTTAAGTTAAGATACTACTACCGGCGCAATGCACAGATCTTGTTTGGGGGACTGCAATAAAGCCAATTGGCTTTATTTCTCCATTACCTTTGGAGCGGCCAGTGCCAGTGTGCCTTAGAGAATCGGTACATTGCGTCGAAAATGGTACCGCAGCTTTAAAGTTAACAATTTTAATTGTATTATCAAATTATATTTACCTGATATGGAACCGATAGCCCAACACAATGTATTTAAATTTTTCCAAGAGAATTCAGTACCATTAACTTGATTTAATAGCTTCATAGTCATTATTCGTTCAGTATCAACATAATCTAAATGCGTCAGAAATACAAGTGCTTCGCGCATGTTTTTATACAAGTTAATTGCGTTCGTGTCTTTCATAAACTCGCGGACGACTTCACCATTTTCGTTTTCAACAACAAGAACTTCTTCGGGTTTAGCCATACGTGATATCATAATGTAGCGCACTTTAGATAATATATCTGAATAGAAACGACGTCGTGGAAAAGCAGCATTTCGTCTGGCTAAAGTTTGGCCTAAATGAACATTCGATCCGCCTCCTAACGACTCACTGGTATATAAGTCTTCTACCAAGCTATTCCAATACTCTAAGCAAATTTTAAATACTTCGACATCTTCAACTTCCGATATCATTACTAAGTAAAGCAAGGCTTGATTCAAATAATCGACATACTTCACATCTTCGACCAGTTTACCATGTTCCTTCAAAAATGTATATAAAAATATAGCCAAATTTTGAACGAATTCTTGTTCAGTGTCGTTGCCATTAGCATATATATGATTCATGTTTGAATTTTGGTTGATCATTTGATCCAGCTGTGTCATAGTGTCTTTGAAAAGATTTGCAAAGTTTTCGTTGTAATCTGGAACTGTGAGTCCAGCTATTTCCGATAAACACTTAAGAGTGACATTTCTGAACATGGGAACGCTAAGGAATTTAAAAATAAGTGTTTCAATTAATGTCGTCTCGAAAATATAACCTAAAGGTATCCAGTTGAGAAAACGCAATAGTGTTTCAAGAGTAACTTGTATGAGTGCAGCATTCATTGAATTTTCGAGAACAAACAAGCAAAGCTGAAATATTTGCGAAAATTCTGAGCACATTGTGTCCTTTAAATGCTTTGCTTTAGTTTGTGTTATTTGTCCAGGTGAGAAATCAAAAACTTCTTCACTTAAATTCTTAAGAATAATCATATTATTCTTGCATAACGATTCATTGGTTTTTGAAGCACCAACAATGTCGCTAATAAACGTTTCCCAATTGCGGGGCCACTCCCGATTTAATATTTGGACCAATATTATGTTCAGCTTATTCAAATAGACTTTATTTGCTTCCATAGTTGCCGCGTCCGATGAAGTCTTTATTATAAGACCAACAACATACTTCTTTATACCTTCGCATTGATTACGAGGTAAAATTTTCCAGCGTGTTTTTATTACCTCTTCAAGAATTTGTAACGCGTAGTATTTAGTCTGTTGATTTTGTGAGAACTCCAAAATACTATCAACGCGCGTCCATGCGTCTGGATGCTCCTTGAGAGTGGTGAGTATATCTTGGGTTAGACGAAGCTGCTCGCCTTGCGACGTGTATAACCCCTCTACAATACGGTCAAGTAGATTGATATCTAGCTTTTGAGAGAAATCCAGCAATTTGCTGGCTTCATCTGTTGAAAGCATTGCCATTGCCTTGTAGTAAAAGCAACGTTCTTTTCGACGTCTTGTACTGTCCGCGTTAATTTTGCCTCGTTGATCTTTACAAAAATATGTGCACGTGGGTGTGGTGCTGATATCTTCTTAAGCAAATAGATTCCAATTTAAGTAATCCGCCTTTACCTACAAAAATACAAGATGATATTTATTGCTTATTTTTTACCGGTGGTTATCGAATCTAGTGTCTTGTTGTATAAACATATACATTTTTTCGTCATAATGACGTTAGCGACAGCAGCTAGTGTTGTTAAAGGCGGCTACTTTTGACTACTCGGTACTTATTGAACTTACTACTTGATACTACTTAATACTTTTAACGTCATTATTTTAAACATCGATTTTATGAAAACACGAGGCACATACTATTTTAATAATGCACTTAAATTATTTAACATAAGTCTGAGCAAAAAAAAAACTATTGCAAATGATGCAAAAGCCCTTCATTTATTTGCAATCGAAGACGTATTAACAACGAAAGCATTGGATAGTTACTCATCGGTAATGAGTACCAAGGCATGGTAGAATAATACAGGTTGCCGAAGCTCCAACAACACTGTCTTTAGGTTCGAAGCTGTCAAAAAGCACAAAAGGAAAATGGCTGGATTTTCTGTTCTATAACTAATTTCGCATGGCAGAATAATTCAGGTAGTGTCGAAGCATTAACGGACTTTTTTTGGGTTCGAGTCTGTCAAAATTTTAATAAGTATTTCTAACACACGCACACACTACTAAAAAGCACAATTGTTTAAAATGCAAATAAAAAAGGAAAAGAAACAAAATTCCTTAAAGAACAGAAAATGCAAACATTTTGCCATTTCTCTTTTGTGCTTTTTGACAGCTTCAAACCAAAAGAGAAGTGTTCTTGTAGCTTTGATACTACCTGTATTATTCTACCATTGAATTTTGTTTCTTTTCCTCTTCTTATTTGCATTTGATGTAAGTGTGCTTTTCTAGCAGTGGGAGTGTGTTAGTAATACATAATCAAATTTTGACAGGCCCGAACACAAAAAAAGGCCTTTAACGCTTCGACAGTACTTGCATTACCGTGTACCAAGGTATTAAAGCAGTACTAAGTAATCGGTATCTAAGTACTCAATACTTTTACAGCACTAGTAACCTCCATTTTCGAGAAAACACACAATAAATACAAGAACACATACCCAACAAAAAACATTTGCTCATGAAATTTCGATAAAACATGATTGATGTTACGTTTAATTGCATTTTACGTGAATGTTGTAAAATCCATCGCAATTTCGCTAAAATGTTTAATTCTCTTTTCTTTGATAGAAAGATGTATATTACTCCAGACATGTACTCACCTACAGCCTGTATGCCTTGTGCTTCTTCTACTCGCCAAAAAAGAAATGCGAAGAAATAGGAAAACCGAACACAAAATCGGCACTTAAAGCGAAAATGCTGCAAGATTATTCCCGTAACAAACTTTTAATATTTTTCAGTAGTTAACTACCAAAAAATGCGGGTTTCTATTTCGTTTATTCAATTTGTAATTATGTGTAATTGCAAAAATTTACTTTTTTCGCAATTAGAATTATTGTTACCAATGCCGTAGTATGAAATTGACCAGCGTCCCTAATCAAGGTTGCAGAAAAACGTAGTTTTTAATATACTACTAAATTTTAATTGCAGACTCCACGATGTTACAAGGCGTCTACAAGTGCATAAGCTGGGAAATAAATATATACTGAACTTCTCTTACCTAACAGGGGGTCTTCACGTGCAATAAACTTGGAAATAATTATGTTTTCAACTGTCAAATTCTATTGCCAACACAATATGTTCACGTGTGGACCGCACAAACATTTATTTGCACATGTATTGCGAAATAGTTGTTCAAACTTATTTTCAAGCAATTATGTTAGAAATAAACTGTCCAATTTGGCTGTCAATTCTCTGTCATTTGTTTTTCCCGCGAATTAAATAAAAAACCGTCCAAATATGTATGTATATATTTACTTATTAGCATCTGCTAAGCTTTTTGACCAACAAAAAAAATCAAACAAGCACAGAAAACGCTGAAGCTAATGTATTCATTCACAGCGCATTTTTTTATGTCCAATGTGCACTAAGTGTACTCCACCTAAAAATAAAAGCTTGTATTTGTGACGTCATGCTGCCGACGTTATTGCTTATGTTCGGAAATAAATATTGAGCGTGGAGACGTGCCGTAACGCCAACACCAAATGTCTACATGTGGACCACAATGCGTAACTTATCGCTTATGTCCAGCAACGTCATCAAAAAACTCGTTATGCAGAATAAGAGATTAAAGTTTTTAATTTACCTACAACTCAATAGAAAAGCAAAATAATACTCTTCTCTACAGGGAAAAGTGTGCACACATTGTATTAAGTGGGATGCACACCATCGAACATAAGTGACAGTTTTGCTCAAATTTCGGCTTGATCGACAGTGTGAACACAGATTTCGTTAGTCAACTGTCAACCACAGAAATTTTTGTGCTTGAGTGGCACAATTAACCAAAAAGAAATTAAAAATATGTAATATTTTGTATTAAATAACATAAAAGACCAACACATAACCGCGCTATACATTTATCAATGACTTCTTAGTTCAGTAAAAATCTAAAATCACAACTTTCTTGAATATACATATAAGCATTTTTCGTGAACAAATTTTGTATTATTTTTTGTTTACATACCTTTATTCGTAGCATTATGTACTTTATAGATGTCTCTTTCTTCACCCACCAGCGATTTAGCTCATTTAAACCATTTCCATACGTCATTTTTACATGTCTGTTAGTAGTTTGTACATAAACTACAAAACTAGGACGCGTATAATATTTTTTATATATTTATTTAAATATTTTTTTATGAAATGCAAGATTATGTGAGATGAGAAGACAAAATAATACAAAAATAAAGACGTGTGGCACTCGGGGACTGCAGCGGCAAAGCTATTGCATAGCATTTTTTTTATTTGCAATTATAATTATTTATTATTTTTTATTTATGCAGTATTTTTTTTTCTTTGATATTAATTCAAGTTTTTCCTTTGATAATAATTCAAGTTCCACTTTTTGATCGTGGTACCGATAAGAAAACAATTCTTTTCTTTTATTGAATAAATGAAAAGTTAATATCGTTTAAAATATTGTTATTTTACAACATATGTAGGTTATTCAGGAATTTTATCATTAAAACTATAGGTTTATGGTAACTTAAATCAGAAACATAAGTTTGAGATTTGATATCGTCTAAATATCTGGCAAATACCGCTTAAAAACCTACGAATTGTCTGTTTGTTTATGAATATACATAATATTTTGTCAACCACGACTGCTCGTCAGTTCGCCATTTTGTGTTTCCCTACATGTAAAAATCTGTTCTGGCAATACTGTTAATGAAATCAATAGCATACTTTAGGACTTAAGAAACGAACTTAATGTTAGGTTTTTTTCGTTACGGAATTTCTTGATTCGGTCGCCGCGCTCAAAGCCCGCGATAAAAGCTATGTAATAGCTTAAAAAATGTTATATAATAAGATAAATGCGCATCCAATATTCGTATTTTCATGTTTATGTCTCTAATTTTTTTCTTGAATTACGGTTTGAGTGTCGAACATGATCGATAGTCTGAACAGTCAACACTATCATTCAAAAGTAATGAATTTTTGACTGTCACTCAAGTTCGATAATGTGTATCCCACTTAAGTCCCCTTTTACATATCAGCAGTTGAAAGACACAGACGAAGTTTGTAGATGAGGGGCCAAGATGCACGACTTTCTGTACCCGACAGTTTTTGTTTCTGTTTTCTTATTTTTGCAATTTTTAATATGATAGTTCAAACCCAAGTCGCATTTGTAGGAAGAATCTTCTAATGTCAATTTTGTGCAATACTGAAGTTTTTCCATTTTTTTAAATGAAAATTCATTTCTATAAAAAAAATTTGTTTTATACGTATTTGGTAAATTAAGTAAAGCACAGAATAAAAAAATAATAAAGAGTAAACAAACTGCAAAAAGGGATGAAAAGCGAATAAAAAAATTTCTGTCTGTCTCTTAATTTCCACATTAAGCCAGTGGGAATGAATTTTATAAATGTATGCAAAATGTACCAAACAATTAAGTGTTGAAAGAAGGGTTGTCAGCGGAGGTGGTACGCCAGACCTGTTAAAAATGACTGGTTATCATCAGGATACTACCAGAAAGTATTTAAAAGAATTAAGGATATGGATGACGAAAATTTTTTTCTACACACACGAATGATAAAGGATGTTTACGAGCTTTTACTTTCGTTAATAAAAACCTCTCTAAGAAAGCCTGGCCAACGTATATCTCCTGAGGAAAGACTGTCAATAACAGTCCTGTAAACACATTTCCTTAGAAATTTGTGACCATACGGCCCGCTTTTTTCTGGCAATTTGCAGAATTTGTTATACAATATATCACTCAAACAATACAATATATTAAACAAACTGTCACTTAACGTTGTATTCTATTTCCAACAGAATAGTCCGCAACAGAACAGAACGAAAAAGTAACAAAAAACCTCACATACACTTTTTCAATGAAACAACACAGCTGATTCGTAACAGCACAGAACGTACAAACTAATTCTGCCTTTAAGGCCTCATTAGTTTTTACTCTTCGTTGCCGTTCGTTTATGTAAAGTGTTTTTTACTTACTTGTTCTGTGTCTGAACTTTCGAATGAGGACGATATAATTATAGGATTGAATTTTGTAAATGTTTGCAAAATGTTTTTTACTTGACAAAAATATATAAATCTTTAATAATTTTAATTAAAATAAAATATTCTGACTTTTAAAACAAAATTTTATAAAATATGTTAATTATTTTCTTCGACCTTAGAATTAGTAAATATTTGTTCTTTGTTTCAGGCTCTAGGTTTCAGGACCTAGAGCCTGAAACAAAGAACAAAAATTTTATAAAATTTCATTTCACAAAAAGCTAATACATACAAACTCTTGGCTGTCCCTTAACGTTGTATTCTATTTTCTACAGAATCCGCAACAGAACAAAACGAAAAAGACACAACAAACCACATATACAGTTTTTAATTTGAACAGAAACAAAAAAGCTGACCCGTAACAGAACGGAACGTACAAACTAATTCTACCTTAATGGTACAAATATTCCAATGTTATCTTCACATTGAAAATAATTTAAAGCTGTCAAAAATTCTTCAAAAAAAGAACGAACTCTTTCAAATAAAAAGCAAAGTAATAAAAATAACTAAAATGTATCAAAAATTAAAAAAAAATAGCAAAAGATTGATCAGGATTTGAAACCGTACCCTACCCGGTGGCACGGTTTCGAATATGTTATCAGATAGGATTTTGTACAGTGATAAAATAATTATATAATGAATTCAGTAAGTTGTCGACGTTTTTATTTGATATAATATAATAATACCAAAAATTAAAATAACTTGACGGTGAAAGAAAAAATTTTAAATTATAAAATATAACAACATATTTTAATTCATTATTAATGTTTGTAAGTAATTAGTAGAACTTATATATATTGTATATATGTATATTGAAACGAATAGTTTGGCTCAAGTTCAAATCCGACTTTATTTTTTTTTATTTATAATAAATATTAAATAAAAAAATTTGAAAAAATAATTGGGTAAACTCGGATTTGAACTTGAGCCAAACTATTCGTTTCAATATACATACATACATTAATTCATTATTTTAATTTTATTTTTTCTTTGAAACTCGTATGATGTACGTACATATGTATGTAAACTAGTGCCATTCTGATAGTTGTGTTTTTAAAATTTTGTTAACGATAAAGGTTTTGGTTTAATATAATCTGTATATTTCTGATATAGAAACACAATCGAATCTCAACCTCAATTGATTTAAAAAATACGAATCGGTAATTCATATTCAGCCTGCTAAGAAAACAGATGGATTTAATTAAAAACATTTCTTATTTAAATCTTCTGCGTTTGTGAAATTTTACTGTGTAAGACATAGAAATAAATTTGAAAAATTAAGATCAAATCGCAAACAGAAAGCTTTTTGCTCTCAAATCCAACAAATAGATTCAGCTTATTCTCGTAATATTTCGCCATTAATCCGAGTCCAATTCCGTAGTGCGTGCTATCGACAATGCGATATTCCGCAAAACGATGACTTTTTAGGCGTTTTTAATTAATGTAAGACCAGTTTATTTTATATAAATATGAAGAAGTGAATTTTTTATCTCATAAGGTCTTAACTTATCATTTTGTATATGTTGAATATGAAAATATGCAAACAAAATACAAATATGTACATATGCATATACCATTTTTGGACACGGTACAGCTTTGCGAACTTATATCGCTACGCCCTTACAATGTTTTGGAAATTATCCTCAAACATTCCGATCTAAAATTCAGGCAAATTTAAAAATATTTTTTTCGGTCAGTCGTTCCAAAGTTCATATGTATGTACATATATGATAGGAACTGATTGTGTGAAAAATATTTGATGAAGCTAAATATAAATTTGTGGAAAATAGGTATTTGCAATACTTTTATTCAAAATACAAAGGCATTTTAATTGTTCTATTCCAAACACAAAATAGTTTTTAATAAAAGTTTAATTTTCACAATGGAAAAGATACTTTGCAATTTTTTTCTATAATTTTGCTGTTTTTTAATCAATATTGAATCATGCAAATTTTATGATTTTTTTTTAAATAACTGTTGGTACTTATTTCCAATATTGTAGTTGCAATTTTCAGAATATGCACTATTTTCGCAGGGTTTTCAAGTTTTTAGTTTCTTTGCTAATTACATTTTGGAGCTTGATATCAAATTAAATTCTTACATCAAACTT
Organism: Gymnocheta viridis; assembly: GCA_956483585.1. Classification (NCBI taxonomy): domain Eukaryota; kingdom Metazoa; phylum Arthropoda; class Insecta; order Diptera; family Tachinidae; genus Gymnocheta; species Gymnocheta viridis. The sequence continues at coordinate 38,196,934 of OY101444.1, forward strand.
CGTTTTTATTTTATAGAAATGGCAATTAATTGAAGTGCTTGAAGATTAACTCACTGATGTTACAGAATGAAAGAAACATTTCTTATCAAATTCTAGCCGGGAAGACATTTTTCTGCTTTGTTATGTGTTACTAAGTATCCAAACAACTTTAATTGATTTATCACATTGTACAATTACAATAATAATACCGGGTTTTGAAATATTTCAAGTACGGTCTGCACCTGAATATAGAAAAATATTAAAATTATTATTCAGAGCACACAATTATAAAATAAATAATAAAATAAAATTAATGTCGGGCCCGGAATATAAGCATCAATTTTGCCTTTCTTTTGAAATCACAAATACTCATAAAGAATGAAATGTTAAGATATTAAAAAAACAAAACTAAAATTCAATTTCATTGATTTTGTATATACCAAAGTGTCTTGACGACCCATCGATTTGTGTTGTAAAAAGTCAAAGTCGAAATGAAAAATAGGACTAACAATTTTCTGTTGTTTTTATGATGTTTGTTTGCGGTTGAAAAACTACTGCACAAATTTATATTTTTGGGTTGTGTAACCGTGTAAAAAATTACATTTCTTTAATATAAAAATAATTATGATTATTTATATACGAAAACAAAAAGCGATAAATACTGTAATATGCATGCATTATATTATACTAATAAACATACACAAATAAGTTTAAAGAAACAAAAAAAAAAACAATAAATCTTATTATGCTTATTCACACACAATGTGTACATGTGCACATAAACGCATGACAGTATTAATGCATGTGCTCAAAAATGTATTTCTATCAAGAATTTTAAGTTTTAGTATTTTATAATAAATGAGGTATATTAGATACTTAAACGCGGAAAATACCATCAACAACTGCTCTGTGGTGTATAAGAAGCGCTTGTGATTGTTGTAGGTATGAATCCCGACGCAACTTTTTCAAAAAAAATTAAAAAATTTTTAAAAGTAAAATTATTTCGAATACCATTTTTTGCCCATATTTTAGCCGTTAATGGACCAACTTTAATTACTTCCAGTATAAACCTTTGTAGAGCTCCAGACAAGAGTAACATATTTTTTCTTCTGATTCTGCCGACGTTCTCTCTCATATTATATCAAAGTTAATATCAGTTGTAGACGCTATGTAACATTAACTGAACTTGAATTGTTCAAATTCTTGTAAAAACAAAATAAAGTAAAATAATAAAATTCTAAGTCGGTGTATCATAAATAAAAAAGTGAGGTCTCGTGAAAAGATAACATTTTGTTAAAAATGCCACGGAGCCATGTTTGGCACTAATTGAAAATGGTAAATAGTGCAGGTGCTCTATTTGTACTAAAGAGTTCTGTTTTTGTGGAACCACATTCTCTTTGGCCAATCATCTAAAAAAAATGCCATAAAATTTCTTTTGCTAAAAAAGGAGAAACAACAAACATTGATATTGAAGATATATCGGATGAGGAGTGAGAGCAAAACAGAACAATTGATTCCGTTTTAAAAGTGGGTGAAAGCTCCACTTTAATTTTATGTTAACCTATATCGCTCCTTATATCGAAAACAAAAAAAAAAATGTTTTTTATTGTTGTTTTCAATATTAATATATATTTCTTTCGTAAAATTTCTTTAGAAATTACTGGGACAGGCAGTTAATAAATACAATTTTAAGTTTTACTTAGTATTTGAAATAAACACCAAACCAGAAATTTTATTTAAAGGAAAGAAAATATACAAATCGACTATAAAATAATAGATGTTTGACTACGATTAATCGGTTGATTAATCGAAACAGAAAATGGTTGATCGAAAAGTCGAAAGTCAATTTCCTGTTTTTTACCATTCACTACTATTTACTATAACTGTTAAAAGTGTTGATTCTCGGCGTTGGGGACACACAATTTAAAAGAAAACATTGAAATTGGGAAAACCTTAACAATTTTTATTCGATTCAATAACGAAGTTTTTAACAAACTCGACTATGTAAATTCGATTTTAATTTTTCAAAATCTGCATGTAAATTAATATACTCATATCTATCTGATCGACGTCAGTACGTATTTGTCGGTAACTATACTTCTAGCGTTGGTTATGTTTCATCGGGTGTGCCACAAGGTTCGGTACTAGGACCAATATTATTTCTCGCTTATTTAAATGACTGTAACTTTTTTGGCAGATGATAACTATGAAATTTTCCCTTATTTGATATGGATATAAATAGTGATCTTGCAGACATTATAAATACTCAACTTAATAGAATACTAAATTGGATGCACCATGCATAAATTTGAAATAAACTCTTCCAAAACTAAAGCTATGTGTTTCCACTTACAAAACCAACAGATTAATTATCCTCACAAACAATCAAGGAATTGACTTTGTGGACTCACTAAGGACTCTTGGTGTAATCGTTGATTCTAAACTTAAATTTGAAAACCATATAAATTCAATTTCGAACAAAGTCTGCCTTACGCTAAGAAGACTATCTTCATTAAAAGCTTATACACAAATTAACTATTGCCATGAAGTCTATTCAGTTATGTACATTATCCGGTAATATACAGCGTATTGAAGGCATAATCAAATAACTTGTCCGCTATGTATTTAATATCAGAACCCGGGACCATGATCGTACTAATGAACGATTACTTAAATTTCTAGGTTGCAGATTTCCTGATTATCTGTAATTTCGTCTACTAATTTACTACTATAAGGCTATGAAATCAGGCAACCTATTACTATTGTTAAAAATTCTCATTTAGTCACTCTACTCGTAATACACAATTTTAGATACCCAGAATCTATTTGTCAATTTTAGAACGTTCTTTTCACATAAGAGTGTGCCGCATTTGGAATAACTTGCCAAATTCCCTTACACTGAGTCTTCGTCTAGCAATTTCATTGATGAGAATAAGCAAAACCGTCAGCTGAGTTTTGATAGTTCGATTGCTTATTGCTTTTATGTGGAGAACACGTAAAATTGCTCGTCACAAATTCAAAATTTTCATAGTGAGAGGTTGTAAAAATATGCTATAATATATATTTGTTCTTTGTTTCAGGCTCTAGGTCATACCAATTATTTAAATAAAATTCATTTTATGCTTTATTAAATTTGTTGTATAAATTTAGTCTATTTATTTTTTTATATTTCAATATTTCGAGCACTTTCGGTGCTCTCCTTCAGGAAAAACTGTAATAAAACAAAAATACAAAAAACAAACAATTGTTAATATTTTTGTAAATAAAAATGTTTTTTTAAACAATAACAAAAAACATAAACATTAAAAATAAAAGCACAAAGAATCTTACTTTAAAGAATGTTCAAAATATCGTAAAAGCTTCTTTTTTGTTTATATTTTGATATTATGTGTTTATATGCATGCGCGCAATTTTCTGTGTCTGTTTTGAAATTCATTCGTATGTTCGCGGGAGTATTAATTATTTGTACCATCTCAATTGTATACCTTTTTTTGTAATTGTTTTCTTGTTGTAATATTGCTGTATTACTAAAATTGTACAGTGGGCTGCTAACGCCGTTTTTTGTTCTATTGTGCCTTTTTTTGTTTTGTAGTCCGACTTATGTGCTGCTACTCTTGTTCGTAGTTTAGACTTTGTCGTTCCTACATATACTTTATTACAATTATTAAGCCCATCGCCGTTGCAATTTATTTGATAAATTACATTGGATTTATCTAATAAATCCAACTTTGTTTTTGTGTTCGCGAATAACATATTAAGTGTGCTGTCAGTCTTAAAAGCAATATTAACGTTTTGCTTATCGAAAATATCCGAGTACGAAATTCTTTCAGAAAACCCAGGAACGTAAGTCATTGATTTAAAAATCTTTTCCGTTTTTTCAGTAGGCACTTGGTTGATATTTTTAGTAGCGTGTTTGATAATGTCATTTGTCATGTTAACGAAAAACTATTCCTTTGTAATATTTTTCTTATCCTACTGATATTTTTTTATGGTATATCGTGTCACTAATCTGCAACACTCTTTTCGTGAAATTCTGTGCTGTGTTAATTTTCACATGTTTAGGATGGTTAGAGTAATAGTTAAGGATGTGTCCTGAGGCCGTTGGTTTTTGGTACCAATCTATTGTCAATGTGTTATTTTTTCTTATTATGAGTGTGTCTAAATATGGCAACGTTGCATTCTGTTCTAACTCCTTTGTGAACTGTATGTGTCTGTGGAAACTGTTTAACATTTCAAGTGTGTTTTCCACATTGTTTCTTTTGGTGATGCAAAATAAATCGTCGACGTATTTACTCATGTATCTTGGTTTACAATCTAGACTTGTCATTGTAAAATCCAACAGTTCTTCCATCACTATATCTGCTATTACTGGTGATGCTGGTGAGCCCATTGGCATTCCTTTTCGTTGTTCAAATATTTTATCCTCATACTTAAAATATCTATTATCTTTAATACAAAAATTTATGATATCCATAAACAAATCCTTTGGTATCGTATTAAATGTAGATATTATTTCCCACTTTTTCTTTATTATTTCTACTGCCAAATTAACCGGGATGCTGGATGAATAATCTGCTGCTGGATTATTAAATTCACCTTATGATTGGTCAAATTACGGGGGATGGGTTTGAGTTAGTGGCCAATCTATAAAGTGATGATAATTAAAATTACTCCACGCAATTATAATTAAGGGTTAGGGAAAAGAAAGTAATTGGGGTTAGTACTGCAATCCCTTTCGATTTAAGGAGAAGTAGAGTTATGGGCGCTTACTTCGGGTTTCCAATTAAATAAAAAAAATTGAGGAAAATTACCAACTTAATTGTGATTTTATTGAAGATGCAATTAATGTTGCGAAAAAGGATGGAAGGTCTGTGTTTGATGAGGGTTCACAAATAATTAAATTTACGGAACATTATTACATTTTAAGCATTCGGGTTTCAGAAAAGCGCGGTTTATTTTCAATTGACGATTCCAACATTTTCCAGTATTTAAGTGCTATCAACTATTAGATAATTTTCTACGATATTACATTCAGCGATTATATGCAATTGGTTTATGTATCAAAATATTTAACTTCAATTCAATGGTAATTTCATAATTCAATAATAATTATACAAATGTTCAATAAGTTATTGTCCAAACAAGTTTGGACATGGTCCCGGCCTTGCCTTCAGGCAATATGTGCCTTCTCAGATGCGCACAACACATTGGCTATCGACCTAATGGCTTCCACTAGTATTTCAGTATCTGGTGCTGTTGATGAGGTGCTTTGATGTTGGTTTGCTGAGGTGGCTTGCGCTGGAGGTTGTACAGTTGATTTTGTTGTTGATGAAGCTTGTCTTGGCGATGGACGCTTACGTTGACGTAAGTCTTGTATGGTAATTCCTCGTGCGCGATTGACACGTGGAGGTTTTGGGTGTAGTAGGGTGTGGTGGAACTTGTCACACCGTTTACATGTGTCCATGGACGTACAGCCTCGTAAGTCATGGCTTCGTGCAAGACAATTCACGCAATAGCGGTACTTGTCGACTACTTCTTCTCTCTTTTCCTGGTTCATTTTCAGGAATTTGCCACAGAAGCGCAGCGTATGAATCTTCCCACAAAGAGCGCACTTGTAAACATCAGATTTCCTTTTGTTATGACGACTGTGGTGTGGTTTGACAATTTTTCTGGGTGAGCTGAAGCACGGTGGTTGTTTCTAGATAAAAAGACACAGATATGGTGGTTAATATGAGTGGTATTTAGTTAGTTGGGGTAGTTAGCTGAAAATGAGATGGATATTATGTATTGTATGGTATCATTTTAGACTTAATGGGATGGAGCGACTAATGTTTGATCAGTAGGATGGACGTTGGTCGCGCACGGTTCATCGTTTAAAAGGGGTAGGTAACATAATTTAACGATTGGGCGGGTAATAATGCCGGTGGAGATGCGCACGTCAGCAGTACGTACGTTCTCATCCGACCCAGGAAAGGTTTTTTCAATTCGTCCTAACCTCCACTCACGGGGTGGTTGTAAATCATCCATTACAACTACAAGGTCCCCAACCTGAACATTTGGCGCTGAATTCTTCCATTTGTAGCGTTTGTGCAGGGTTGTGAGATAGTCCTGCTTCCATCTGATTGAGAACTGATGATGGAGAGCTTTAAGCTTTTCCCATCTGTTGATGAGGGACATATTATTTAGGGTTTGCTCTGGAAAAGCCAGTAGGGGAGCCCCTCGCAGAAAGTGACCCGGGGTCAGTGCGGTTAGGTCTGCTGGATCCTCTGATAGAGCTGAGATAGGCCGTGAGTTAAGTACGCCTTCAATTCGAGCCAAAATGGTAGAGAACTCTTCAAAAGTGAACCTTTGCGCACCGGCGATTCTTTTAAAGTGAAATTTAAAACTCTTTACGGCGGCTTCCCAATGCGGCTTCGAATGCAGCCGACGACAGGTCTGAGCACGGTTCTAAGTGTATAGCTTTTGTGCTAAAACAAACGAATACGCTGACGTATCCTTTGACGTAGGGAGATTTTCTCAAGGATGATGTTTTGAGTTCAAACGGGCCAGCAAAATCAATACCTGTTATTTGAAAGGGTAATGATAAGTTGCACCTTTCAGGTGGTAATGGGGCCATGATCTGATGACCAGGTTGCTGTTTGTATATTATACAAGTTTTGCAGTGGCGTATTATGTTCTTCACTCGGGGCTTGAGTCTTGATATGTGAAATTCCGTTTGAACCATTCTGCACATTAAGCTACAATCTGCGTGATAAAGGAATTTATGAAGATGATTAAGGTACAGTTGACAGAACCTTGAGTTTCCTGGAAGTATAATTGGGTGCCGCTCATTGTAAGGGAGCGATGATTTAGTTAATCCGCCATTCACACGTAAAACTGAGTGGACATCAATAAACGGAGAAAGAGGGTTTAATTCGAAAACGGTTCGAATTTTGATGGAGATCTATACTCTTCTTGCCAAAATGATATTTGAGCAAGGGTAATGAGTCTTGACTTCACAAGCTCCATTTCTTTTTGCTGTAAGCTGCCTTGAGTATTGAGATAAATACTTGGCCTCGTTTTTCGTAATAATTTGCGGAAGAATCTGAACATATAGCAAATGACCCGTAGGCATCTACTATATGATGAGAAATTATGTAACAAGTCAGTTTCTTCCACGTGAGTGTGTAGAGATATGAATGTGTTTCCTGTTGGGAATTCAGCATGCTTTAAAGGGGTTTGTTTCGGCCATTCTGATGGGGGATTTGTTAACCACGATGGTCCATTCCACCAAAGCGGGTTCTGCGCCAGATCTTGTGGTCTGCAGCCACGCGTTCCCAAATCAGCGGGGTTGTCATGCGTTGGGACATGTCTCCATGTTGCATTGTGTACTAAACTATGAATTTGAGAAATGCGATTTGCTACATAGGTCTCCCACGTTGACGGTGGCTTCGAGAGCCAACCTAACGTTATGGTTGAATCTGACCACAGATTTATTTCATGTATATTAATTCCGAGGTATGAAACAACGTATCTCACTAGATTCGCTAGCAACACTGCACCACTCAATTCCAAGCGAGGAAGAGAAATCGTTTGAATTGGGGCAACTTTAGTTTTTGCTAATAATAAGTTCGTGAACGTGTTAAAATTTTTATTCTGACATCTAATATATATGGTGGCGCAGTATGCAGCTTTAGACGCATCACAAAACCCATGAATTTGAATCGAATCCGAGGGAAAATAATGTAACCAACGGGGAATAGAGATTTGTTCTAACTGTGAGAGGGCTTTAATGAGATCATTCCATTTGTGTAGGGATTCTGGAGAAACGTCTTCATCCCAGCCCAAATCTTCTAGCCATAGTTGTTGCATTAGAATTTTCGCTCTAATAACTATAGGAGCTAGCCACCCAGCGGGGTCAAACAGTTTTGCTACTGATGAAAGAATCTGCCGCTTAGTAACCTTTTTGGCTTGATCTAATGTTGAAAAACTATACGAAAACGAGTCAGTGAGCGCATTCCATTTTATCCCAAGGGTTTTGGTTAAGGTTGTATCGTGGAAGCGAAGAAACTCTGAGTCGTAAAGATCTTCTTTGTCTAAATGGGAAAGTAACTGGGTATTATTTGCGGTGATCTTTTTTAGGGGTAGCCCAGCTGATTTTAGCGCATTTATAAGTTCAGTCTGAGCAGAAATGGTTTCTTTCAATGAATAACCGTCAGATAGAATATCATCGACATACGTTTCGGTGAGCAGCATTGACGCTGCTTTCGGGTATACCTGGTCGGAATCTGATGCAAGCTGAAGAAGTGTTCTAATCGCGAGATAGGGAGCGCAGTTTACTCCAAAGGATACCGTTTTTAATTGGTAATCCTTGATAGGGCCATCTGCTTGGGTCTGGAATAGAATTTTCTGAAAGGGTCTATCAGCTGGGTGCACTTGGATTTGGCGGTACATTTTTTGGATATCGCCACTGAAAACGTATTTATACTTTCTCCAGTTCAGAATTATGGATATTAAGTCATTTTGAAGAGTAGGGCCTGTGTATAGGATGTCATTGAGCGAGAAATTTGACTTTGTTTTACGAGAGGCATTGAAAACTACTCTCACCTTTGTTGTCTTGTGTTCAGGGCGAACTACGGCGTGGTGTGGTAAAAAGAATGAGGTATATTTACCTTGAGATATAATTTCACACGATGGGGTTTCTTCCATGTGATCAAGAGATATATATTCATTAAGAACTTCTTTATATTGTTGCTGAAGATTGGGATCTTTGGAAAGGTTTTTTTCCATGCTTGAGTACTGGGCTAAGGCTATAAACCGGGATGAGCCTAAGAATACTTTATCAGGATATTCTTCCTTGAATGGTAGTCGAACAACGTATCTACCATCGTTATTGCATGTGGTTGTGTCGGTATAGAATTTTTCACAGAATTTTTCTTCAACTGATTTTGGCCGAGTAACAGGAATTTCTTCCTGTTCCCAAAACTTTCGTAAGATATTATTGAGTTCCTGGGTCTCGGATGGGATAACCGAGGTAGTGAAGGATTGAATTGACTGAGTTTTTATGGGCCCGCTGAGAACCCATCCGAAGATGGTGTTATAAGCGGAAGTTTGACCACAAATATTCTTTCTTATTCCTTCTATATTGAGAAAATGCTCATAATCATTGCCAAGTATGAGATCTATTTGAGAAGACTTGTTAAAGCTAGGATCAGCCAAATCTAAATCTGTTAGCTCGGTGGATACTGGGATTTCAAATAAGATAAGCGGAAGACGTTTGGTTACTTTAGGCAATATTATGGCTTTTACACGAACTCTGAGATCGTATCTTTTGGCATACAAAACAAACTCTGACTCTTTATTTGCTGATTGTTTTTGCCCGCCTATACCAATAATGTCAAACTGAGACTTTTGATAGGGTAGTTGCAGCCGATTTCGTACCTTCTCTGTTAAAAATGTTCGCTGAGATCCGGGATCTATCAAGGCTCTAACGGTAAACAGTTCACCCCTATGCTCTATCTGCATTAGTGCTGTACGCAATAAAATGTCTTCATTGCTAGTAGAGCAATTGGATTGAACCTGCCTTGACGTGCTAGGACGCATATCTGTTGAGTCATTTTTAAAAGGTGAAGTAGCGGTTTGAAACGATTTCTGACACACATAGTGTTATTCGGGCTTTCTTTGGTTTGTGTTTTTTCCGAGCCTGGGTTAGAGTCGTGAGCTTGTTGATTCATATGCAAAAGAGTGTGATGCGATTTTTTGCAATGTACACACGTGTGTTTGCTTTTGCAATTCGCTTTTAAGTTAGATAGGGCTAAGCAATTATTACAGACTTTATTCTGAAACACATAATCGATTCTCTGCTGCACTGTGAAGGCTCTGAATTTTGGGCAAGCTCTGAGGCTATGGTGCTCATTATATAACTTTCAAGCCGAAGTTAAATATTCGTGTGAAACATAGGTTTGTACGTTGGATGAGGTTTTACGAGTGAAACTAATTGCGCCTTTAGAGGTTTGAATACTATTAAGCCTCTCTACGGGTTCGTATCTGTCCACGAGAAACTGGGACATTTGTGACCATTTGGGTAACTCGCGGGGGAATGCAAGGGATTGTTCCCAAAGGGCTAAAGTAACTTCTGGAAGTTTTGTAGAAATCAATCGTATAAGTATCGGGTCCCAACTTTCCACTTGAACATCAAGGGATCTAAGGGTAGCCAGGGAATCATTCACGGAGGATTGAATTCTCCTTATTGATTCACTATCTTCAGTTGTGGCTGCTGGGATATCGAAGAGGATTTTAATTTGATTGTCTACTAGAACTCGTTTGTTTTCGTAACGGGTCTTTAGAGCGTTCCATGCAAGATCGAAATTATCATTAGACAGTGGATATCGTTTTACTATGGCACCTGCCTCGCCTCTCGTTTTATTGCGAAGATGGTAGAGCTTTGTAACCGGAGTGAGTTTAAAGTGATTTATGTACACTGCGGTGAACATATCTCGGAATGAGGGCCACTGCTCGTAACTGCCATAGAATATCTCTGTATCGCATGGAGGTAGCTGTATACAATTACTTGAGGTATCCTGTGTGAACGTATGGGCGGAAAGCTGTTGTCGCATCGTAGTGTGTTCCGTTGATTGTAGGTCTGTATTGCTAAAAGAGTTAATCCGAAAAACCTTTAATAAATCACTCAGTTGGGCGTGGCAATGGTAATAGGAGTCCCCGCACATCCCAAATGTTTGTTGTGCATCCTTTCTGACTTCGGGCGTGATCGCAATGTCTGTGCATGACATGAGCTTCCTATACGAGGTATCCACTCCATGCCACCTTGCGTTCAGATCTGTCAATCTTACCTCAAGAATAGATTCTGTTTGATCCTCAACAGGAGTTTCCTGGAATGTTTCACAGAATGCGAGCAAATGATCGGAGTCGAACTTGAAATATTCCTTTATATTAGAATTGGATTGTGAAGGGGCTTGATTGGAAGTCATGGTTTATTTACTTTACTCAAAGGACTGCTGACCAATCGGTGATTCGAATTTTTGTAGGGGTGTGAGGTTACGAGTAGTGATATAACTGGGTGTCAGTACGATTAAGGTTTAACCAAGAATGGGTGTTATGAGGGATTAAATAAGCGGAAGTTAAAAGCACACCTATTCTAAATTCTTAAACCCAACTATCTGTAGTATGGAATTCGTTATCGAGCCGTCCCACAAATTTAATTCGACACAGAAATATAAACGGGAAATTCTTCTTTATTTAGATTCGTAATTTTACTTTAACTAATTTTGAAAAAAATAAATTTTTATGTAATTTTATTAATTCTGTTTTTAATTTTCCTTATTTTCACGCGTATGGTGGAAGTGTTTGTGTATGTTAGTGCTGGAATGATGAGCTGTTCTTTGGATTGCTCTGTGTTACTTTTTTATGGTTATAAGGGGTTAATAATTACCAATTATCAATCAGTGTCATTCGGTGAACTAGGGTTGCCTTTAAATTTCACTCTTCTATATGAGCAATAAATTAAATATTTGAGAATTGTTTCTTCTATAGGGGTTATAGGCTTTGTTATTTAGGGTTATAAGTTAGGGTTAGAACTTAATAATGGATCCGAAAATATTTTAATGCATGAATGAATTCTTAGAATAGGAAATAACATGATAATTTCCGGATTAATTTATAAAAAAAAGAGTAAAACCCGTTTATAATTTTCCGCGGTAGTTACATTAACTACCCCTTTAGAATGGTTTGCTTGGATTAATATTAATTATGAAATATAATATTTAAATTTTTCATCAATTTATTTCACTAATTTATCCTTTGTTTTACTTAGTATATTTTGTTTTGCTTGCCACTGTTTCCTAAGTCAGTGAACCATCATGTATTTTTGATTATGTAGGTCAGTATGTCAATTTGTTAATTTCTTTTAATCACTATTCTTTAGCTCTTGGGTTTTATTTCTTTGAGTTATTTGTGTAGTATTCAAAGGAATAAATCGGAAACGTAACAAAGCAAAGACTGACTTTTTTACCACCGTTTATTTGGAGCGCACGCACAAGGGAACACAATGACATGAAATAAAGGTTGAGCGAGTTTAGAGAATGTGTATTTTAAAGGCAAGCAAAGGGGAACACAATGAAATTAAGTGAATGGTGGATGAAAGAAGAGAGCCCTTTTCAACTTGAAATTTACTACAATGCACTGATTTGTGTCTCTTTTTTTCGTGTATTATTAAGAGCAACCCACAAGGAACACAATGATAAAAAAATGGAAAACACTTACTTTGATCAGGAGAGCTGTTGTCAACCTGAGAGGAAAAGAGAATCGATGTTTTTTGTGTCTCTCTTTTTTTTAATTTCTTTTGTTGAATTTAATTTATTTTTTTTTTGATTTAACTAACATACTTTTATCATCACTTTTGTATAGATATATATTTTTTATATAATTTTCGGTTATATGCGGTTTTAATTTTGTGGAATTTAATTTTTTTGTATGTCACAGGTTTTTGTTTTCTGACTGTATTTATGTAAGTTTATTTTAAATTTTATGTATTTCAAGGTTTATGTTTTATTAAAGATCATTTTAGGTTTGTTGTGAATATTTTGTGTGTTTTGTATTGAGAGTGAGTTAATTTGGTGGTTTTGGTTAAATGTTGAAGGAATATTCTTAGCATATATGTAAGTAGTATGTATGTATATAAGAATATATTAAATTAAATGATATTTAATCATGAAATGTATACAATCAAAGTGTGAAAAGGTTTTTTTTTTGTACATATGTATACTCGTACATACATATATAACAGCGGTTAACGAAACCCGTTGTGACAAACCATATATATATATATACCGGTTCGAACTATGTACCAACCTGAACAACTGAATATAGGTATATAATTAAATGCTAGCGGGATTTTCTTGGTTTTTTTTTTGGTTTTACCGTTGAACCCTTTGGGTTTTTGCCGATAAAATTTAGTTTATATGATTTGCACTTAATCACAATTGGGTTTTTTTTTGTTTTTTTTTATTTGGTTTAATTTTTGAACAATATACACGATTTTAAAGCTTTACGTTAAGCACGCGACGTGGATAGACTGATACTTTGTCTGATTTTTTTTTTGCTTTTTAACTTTACCTCATAATTTTTGGTGATGGTGAAATACCTCTCTTTAGTTATTTGGTTTGGTTCAATTCCACTCGTTCTGTAGAAACTGCTGCTGGATTATTAAATTCACCTTATGGTTGGTCAAATTACGGGGGATGGGTTTAAGTTAGTGGCCAATCTATAAGGTGATGATAATTATAATTACTCCACGCAATTATAATTAAGGGTTAGGGAAAAGAAAGTAATTGGGGGTTAGTACTGCAATCCCTTTCGATTTAAGGAGAAGTAGAGTTATGGGCGCTTACTTCGGGTTTCCAATTAAATAAAAAAAATTGAGGAAAATTACCAACTTAATTGTGATTTTATTGAAGATGCAATTAATGTTGCGAAAAAGGACGGAAGGTCTGTGTTTGATGAGGGTTCACAAATAATTAAATTTACGGAACATTATTACATTTTAAGCATTCGGGTTTCAGAAAAGCGCGGTTTATTTTCAATTGACGATTCCAACATTTTCCAGTATTTAAGTGCTATCAAGTATTAGATAATTTTCTACGATATTACATTCAGCGATTATATGCAATTGGTTTATGTATCAAAATATTTAACTTCAATTCAATGGTAATTTCATAATTCAATAATAATTATACAAATGTTCAATAAGTTATTGTCCAAACAAGTTTGGACACTGGGAAATAAGGATATCACATCAAACGAAACTAAGACTTTATCTTCACAAAGCTTTGCATTAGTTAACTTATTCCTAAAATCAATCACATCTTTTACATTATAGTTGGAATTTTTTGTTATATTTTTCAATATATCAACTATGTATCTACAAAGTCCGTATGATGGTGAATTAACTGAAGAACAAATTGGTCTTAGAGGCATATCAATCTTATGGACCTTAGGTAGCCCATATATTCTCGGGACGGTAGCAACATTTGTGTGCAATTTGTACTTGTAATTTACATCAATTATATTTAATTGAATAAGTTTCTCAACTAATTTGTTGTTGCGTGTTTGTAGTTTAGTTGTTGGATATACTTTTAAACGTTTATAAGTACACATGTCTTGTACAATATTTCTCATTTTATTTTTATAATAAATTTTTTCCATTGCAACAGTAGTGTTACCTTTATCGGCTTTCAAAATTAAAACATTCTTGTTTTTGTTAAAAATTTTTTTTGTCTCATCCACTGTGCTAATCAGCTCCTTTTCTCTAGTTGTTAGTGATCTTTTATTAAGGTAATTGTCCATTGGCATGCATATAAACACATAATATCAAAATATAAACAAAAAAGCAGCTTTTAGTATATTTTGAACATTCTTTAAAGTAAGATTCTTTGTGCTTTTATTTTTAATGTTTACGTTTTTTGTTATTGTTTAAAAAATATTTTTATTTACAAAAATATTAACAATTGTTTGTTTTTTGTATTTTTGTTTTTATTATAGTTTTTTTCCTGATGAAGAGCACCGAAGAAGACTAAATTTATGCAACAAATTAAATAAAACATAAAAAGAGTTTTATTTAAATAATTGGTATGACCTAGAGCCTGAAACAAAGAAAAATATTTACAAATTTTAAGGTCGAATAAAATAATTAACATAATATGCTATAATTTTATATATGTAAATAAAGATGGGAATTGTCGATAAAAGTTTATTATGTTAAATATTTCTTCGGTTTTCCATTCCATTAGGTGTTTTTTTAATAAATGTGCAGTTTTTAGTTTTCTAAATTCAAATTCGCAAATGCACTGACTACAGAAAAGATAAATGACAGCAGATTGATAGGTAATAATTTGCGCTATAGAAAGTCATTTATAGCAATCGTGGTCCACATCTAACAATTTTTATGAACGCAATCAATTTCGGGAATTTCCGCAATGGATATTGCTACGTGAAGACCCAGTGTTAGACTATTTTCATATTCTTTACATACATTTAAGAAAAAATTATTACTCTTTCTCTCTTTTTAATATAACAATCTTTCTCCTATTTTTGGAGTCTCTGTTAAAATAGGATCCTTATAATACGCTTATGGGCATTCCTTTTTATAATTATAATATATTGTAAAAAATTGTAATAATTTTGCCCCCAGTCGCTTATAACTTTCAAGTACATAAGTTATAACTTATGCTTAGTTTATTTACTTTTTTTAATAATTGAAAATTTTGTATTATATATTTATTTATCGTACATGGTTTTTAGACATATAATACATTTATTATTGGCCTTGAAGGCTTCAGTGTATTAATGAATAAATAAAATAAAATCAACAAATCTGGTAGCATTGAAAAAATTAATTGTATCGTTTGTGTTCTTTGCATTGCCATGAAACACGTATGTCAAAACTTGTTTACTCACTTCGTACTTTGATTACCCTCAATAATTTTATAAACATACATACATTTAATATTTTATTCTAAACAAAGTAAATAATTTTATCTGCAGCACATCACTGACTCAACAATTCAAGTTAATTTCCATTCAAAAAGTGTGTTCGGCTGAATTGAGATCTCTAAAAACAGCATTTTAAATTAAAAGATTAGGTTGTATTGTTTATTGATTTATCTAACAGCAAATAAATATCTTTACAATCTGTCTTGTGCTCAGTGTTTACGTTTATACACATGAAAAAAATTTATTAAGTGGAAAAAGTGGTGCATAAGTATAACTGAAATTAAGTTTTATTAGATGGAGGATCTAACGCCCTTGACACATATTCAACAGGTATTTACAAAATTTGCCGTGTTTATTTGATAAATTATTGAAAACAGGAAAATTATATCATATATGTACATACATACATATCGCCACGAAAAATGCAAACAGCTCTACCTTAACTTATTAAAATGTTACAGAACAAGATAATTTGATTAAATATAAAATATACTGACAATTAGCTCAAAACTCAACAGTATAAATGAAGGGTTTATATCGAGAATATCAACACTTTAAAATAAATAAATCATGAGGTAAAAGCCTTGTTTAACCTAAAACATACTTAAATTTACTTTAACTACACGCCTCCAGATAAAAAAGAATTTTAAATCTTAAGACATATTCTTCAAATTTTTAAATCAGTGTAGCAATATGGGCATCACATGAAAGCGCATCAAAATTATTCGATGATTAACATATTTACAAAAACTTAACCAGCTTGCAGAATATATTTTTCCTTTTTCGCATCATAGTATGCAGAAAATATGGCTTAAGTCCATATTTCCATAGAAAATGGAAAAAGAAAATGTAAAATAAACAAATGGGGGAAACGCATTGGTTTCAAGTTATGGGCCCTTGCAGTTTCGATATAGTATATGTACATATATGTATGTGATTTTCCACTACATTTCCAAACGTATATGGTCAGTATTGGTGTCATTTAAAAGCTTTTGAATAGATATTTTTAATATTCAACATTTTAAAAAAATTCTTAACTATTACTTAAAAAATCATTGACCGAGCTTGTCTTCTGCTATTTACATACATACACATGTATGAAGGTCGGATATGCAAAAAGTCATGTTATACTTAGTCAAGAAAATTCTTAAACCCGCAAAGGCAGGCTATGAAAGAACATCTACTTAGCGAAGCCGGTGTTTGTCATACATAGAGGAGAAAGTCCTTGAGCTCGGCCGAAGGCCGGCTATGCAAAAAGGCTTCAGTTAGCGAAGCCGGTGCTTGTTATACATAGAACCGGAAATCCTTTCATTCGAATAAACCACATACAATTTTGTATAAACTGTATTGAGAGCTAAAAAGTTAAATATTTTTAAATAAATTTTGAATATTCTAAAAGATATATTCAAAAGCTTTAAAATGATACCAATATATATATATACCTTATACGTTTAGAAATGTAGTGGATGATTATATATATATATATGTATATATATACCTACTTTGGGAGAGGGATAGTGAGCGGACAGATGGTGAAAATGAGAAAGCTTAATTTTTACAACTCTGATATTTCGCGTTGTCTTGTTTTAGATCAGTGTTGCAGTGCCTCTGATGTCAAGTAGGAGCGTTAAATGTTTTTTTTAAGCTGTGTAGCCATTTTATTAATTATTTTCCTTCGCCGGCGATTTTGCTACAATACCGACGAACCAGGGCGCTGTTATGTCCGCTACCATACACCAGTATACATTAATGTATTTATGGAGATGAACTTATATTAAAAGTAACCAGAGTGTTGCGCAAAAAAATCAAAATTTTCTTTGGCCTTGAAATGAAAGAGTACGTAACAAAAGCATCATAAAGATAACTTTCCAATAATGAATTTTTTTGGTATAATATATAATGCAAAGAATTTTAAAGTTAATTTCGATGAAGCAATTCAAAAAATCAACCGATATAGAATGGCAACAGATAGACGTCAATTTAAAAATTAAATTTTTAGACGACTACAATAAAGGAGAGAGACAAATTTCAATTCCCAAAAAATACAATAACTAGGTCTATTATTTGTGGATTGATAATGGAATTTATATCTACAAACGATGTAGCCGTGCATCATTTGTGTGCATCATTACACATAGTATGTGCACATTTCGGCGGTACCCTTGTAAACTCCTCGAGCAACGAAATTGCATGGAGGTGGTTGTGTAATGTTTCTCGGCAGACAAAGTTGGTCGCTTTCATGCAATTGATGGAATAATGCACCGTTTCAAGTATAGAGATATATTAGGAACCCAAATGCTGCCGCTTGCCAAAACGAATTTACCACTTCAATGGGTGCTTAAACACGACAACGATCGGAAACACACATCGAAGTAGGTAAAGTACTTCATAAGATATAATGGGATCAAGTCTCTGATTGGTCGTTTTCCAGATTCCGTAATCTACAATTAACAACGTAGTTGAGTAGATGGCTCGTAGATCTGCAGATGTTATTAGAAACATGAGCTCTTATACAAAGTATTGATATATTGCTTTAGTTATGCACACTTAACTTTGTAAAACAGGGGAAATGTTTTTTTTAATAACTAATAATTTATTATATATAACACTGGTTTACAGCCAAAAAACTCAAACCCTTGTGGAGCCCAACTTCAAAAAATTCAAAATTCCAAAAATTTAAATTAAAATGAGCGACTTGAACTTAAAAAATATGCATATTTTGAACTTTGAGGTGATATAACTCAGCTATTTCATATAGAAATTTGCAGCATATCGACGGAAAAGGCATTCAATTACCTCTCCAACTATATGCCATTTATCTCGATCGGACTTTTCGGTTGGGCTCCACAAGGGTTTGAGTAGGACCATACACCGAAAAACACAAATGTACCGTTATCTAAAAAACGGTACTTAGAACAGCGTTTTTCGTGTTCAGGAGGTCCCAATTAACTTATTTAGGCATGTGGCGTTCTTGGTATTTTTCCTAATTAAAAATTTGTAAAGCTGTGTACTTTTTGTTAAAAAAAATATATAGGAATTTTTCTCCCAATTTGTTGCTTTTATTGTGCACAGTACTGTATATAATTTTATAGAGAACCTTCCAAAATCTCGTTTGGTGTATACCCTACAAGAAATATCGGTCATCACGTAGAACAAAGTTTCTATAATTTTCTTAATTATGACGGAATCTTTTGTGTACGTGTGATCTTGCAGCCCTATATAACGACCAAATTTTAGCATTCATAGAATATATGTCTAAACTGCTTACTCTTATGTGTTTTGCTGATCACCGTTGACACAAATATTAGTCACATTTGACTAATCACCCTTGATGTACATATCGGTCACCGCTGATTTGTCAAACTTGACGGATATATTGGTCACTGCTGACTTGTCAAACTATATGAATTCATTCACCACTGTTGAAGGACATTTCTGTTTAAATAAAACGCGATTTTTTTAATTCAGTTGTTATATTATAATTATACGTACATATGTATAATATGTACAATAGTGTAAATAATATGTACAATAACAGTGTGATTTTAAAAATTCAAATTTAAATAATAAATAAAATGCATTCCAATTTAGTGCCATGAGAACAACACCCATGACTTGAGCACCACCATGCGATTTAAATTTCAGTGGGTTTTGCTAAAAGTTACAAAATTTCGTCACCAACTTGTTTGCTTTGCTTCTCACGCGTCTAGGGCATAGAAGGAAGGGCCTGAAAGTGTATTAAATTTAGGATAACGTTAATTTTGTTTATATCTTAAAAAACTTATTTGTGTAGTTGATGTAATAGTTGCAGTAATTAGCGACAGCACATATTGAAGATGCGCTTTAATTTTCTTGCTTAATGTCATCTGAATCAGCATTGATATTGATATTCTTCCGATCACAGCTATCTTGACTTTCGTCTGACTGATCGTTGCTTATCATCACCTCCAGCATGTCATGTATGTACTTATCTTTTTGCTGGAAATAAATATGTCACAATATTATTATTATTTATTTATTGAGTAGTATTTGAAATACTTTTACAAAACATTTACATTATATTTAACATATTTGAGCTCGGCTCATTATTTCTAACAAATAAAACAATATTTTTTCTAAAAACATTAATATTTCGTTCAGTCTTTAAATATCTTGGCATTTTGTTATATGTATTCAACCCTTTATAGAACAATGATTTTTGCATGGCACTAGTATTTGCGCGCTGTAGTCTAAAATCCGAGGCATTTCTTAATCTATACGGCTGCGCTTCTCCAACATATTGTAGCTGCTCAGTTAGATATTCTGGTGCTTCTCCCATCTTTAATTTTTGAATAAAATTTAGCGTGTTGAATTCTAATCGTTGTTGCACATTAAGCCATCTTAGCGTAACCAGCATAAATGTTATTGGTGTAAATCTATTGCATTTTAGTATAGCACGCATCGCCTTATTCTGTAGTTTTTGCAGTCTTGATATTTGTTGATCGGAACAGCATGTGTATAGTATAGTTGATCCGTATTCAAAATGTGGCTTTTAATTTTAGTTCTTTATCAATTAAGAAACCGAGATATTTTATATTATTAACTTGTTCTATTATCACGTTATTAATTGCGAACGTTCTATTCGTGTTCATGTTAATTTCCATTAATTTTGTTTTATTTTCATTTAGCTTAAGTTTGTTCATTTTCAACCATTCATTATTTTCCATATCTGAGTTTAGATTTTCATAACATAATTCGCACGTCTTTTCTTCAGTAAAAATGAGAGTGTCGTCAGCGTATAAAACAATTTCGCATTTTTTTATTACTTGTTCAATATCGTTTATGTATATTACAAACAGCAGAGCTCCTAGTATTGAGCCTTGCGGTACCCCAAAATCATTCACCTTTATACTTGATTCAAAATTATTTACTTTTGTTATCTGTTTACGCCTTGTTAGATACGTTTGAAACCATTTTAGTTCATTATTTTGGACACCATATTTAAAAAGTTTTTGTAGCAGAATATCTCTGTCTATTGTCTCAAAAGCTCTTTTGAAATCTAAAAATATTGCCAGAACTTTACAATCATGATTTATAAATTTCCATCTTTTTATCACATAATTAATTGTAGTTTCACATGAATATTTTTTTTCTAAAGCCTGATTGATATTTCGATAGCAGTTTGTGTTAAATATGATTTTTCTATCAGCAGTGACAGTCATATGCTTGTTCAAATGTTAAATTCCTAAAAATGCTATGAAAATTTTGTACGTATTAGTTTCGGTCATACATTTCTTGTAGGGCATTTAAGAGCTGTTACTATATACAAATATTTTTTTACTTTACAGGAGATGGAAAAAACGTAATAAAATACGTAACAAATTTTATTTCTCAATTCGTTTTTAATTCTTTTTTTGTTTGTTTTAGTGGTTTTTACTAAGATACATAGGTCCTTTTTCATTGAAATTAATTGCCTATTTCCGATTTAAGAAAGTAAACCTAAGCGAATGAAAGGCACTCGCTCGAATTCGAACCAATTTGGATTTCTCATTGGCACTTACTTTTATTCTCATTAGGTTACGTATGTACGTGTACATATGTATGTCAATAAAATAATAAATAAAATAATATAATAAAAAAAAAATAATAAAATATTTTTAAATATTTTCTTCCTTATTGTTGATTTAACTAATACATGTAAACCTGCTGCTGTTGTTTCAAAGACGTTACCCATCCTCTTTGCTGATTCAGTTTGCACCTCAGCAGCATCACCCATTAGCTTTTTCTGTAGCTGAAAAACACTCATTGTACTCGTATGTATGTAGTTTATTTTGGTGCTGGGAAGTTATCGGGTTTGTATTTGGTGTAACCACTGAAACAGCTGTAATGCACCTAGCTGGTGACTCCACCAGTGGGGCTTTACAGCAAATACTTTACCCCCGGGTGCTACAACTGACGATAGAAATAGCGGCTTGTGTAAGCCCGTTTCTCTTAGGCTCTTGGTTTTCCCTATTTTTTTAGTCCGTGACTTTAAATCCGCCCAGGTCTAGAGTAAGTTCTGGTAATGTGGTATACCTATTTTTTATTTGACTATAATGCTTTGAATCTTAATTCGATTAGAACAGATCTCAGCTGGTATTCTGCTACAGATCTTAGGTTTACATTCAGGAAAGTGAAAGAGTCTGGAGCCCAAGTTTCAGAGACATTTGCGAGAAGGTGAAAAAATCGATAAACCAGCCATTGAAAAAATTGGCGGGTAATACTTTCTTCTGTTAATGTGGTACATTAGCGTGCGTGGCTGATTGTGATTTTTAATCAGTAGTTAAAATAATGTCTCAAATTTGTTTCTATAATTAAACTGGGATTGTAATTAAGCTTAACTGCTTAGAGTACTTCATGAGGATTTCCAATGGTCTATTCCACATTTTTGTCAATGTGGTTCAGTAATAAACTTCTAAATTTACAACTATTTATCGAATTATGATTTATTAATATTCTGTAATCTAGAAACCATCAAAAATAGTATGGTTGGGAAGCCAAATTAGCTTTTTCCAGCTAATTTTTAACTTATATTTATTTTTATTAAATCCTAAAATTTTGTTACGAAAGCAAAACCACAAGTGACTGATTTTAACATTTCATTCTCAATGTTAACGACACATTCGTAGCACAGAAATCGGATTTTATATGAAAACATTTACGTTTTCATTCGAGTTGTCTTTTGAGTCACTTTTCGTTTAGAAATAATGTAGAGAAATAGAAATCAATGTTCTTTCTCATATAATGCGAATGAAGGTGTTCTTTCTTAAATCAGAAATAGGCTATAAAAAAATAAGTTATGGCTTTTTCAAACTGTGTTGAAAATCAGAAAAATTATTATAATAATTAATAAACATAATTAGACGTTGCTCTTGACTGAAGTAGTAGCCCGTTAACTACAATACCATAGATTCGAGTCAAGGTGCAGGCTGATGTGCATTAGTGTGCCATTGCATCTGTTGTTCTTGAACTGTTTAAGTGACGAACGCATAGCCCTGGTCAGCTTTGTATGATACTCACAGATTAAAAAAAATTTTTTTGTTGAAACGCGTTCTGCTACATAAAGCTGGTAAATTTCCCGATAGGTGGAAAATCCGATTCAAAACGGAATTTTTTGGCGTCCTTTCGGCAATAATGGGACTCTATTATTAACTCCGCTAAATATTTTTGGAAAAAATGTACGCCTTTCTTCGTTGTTCTTTCCTCTGGCTGATGACCGTTTGGCAGACTCGCTAAGATTTTAAGTTATATCAGGACTTTCTTGCGTACCATTCTTACTGCCCCGCTAATCCAATTCTGAACTTTCTTTTATTCCTAGTTTTGCATAAAACATATTGCGGCACACTTGTCTGATTGAATTATATCTCAAAAGATATTGCATTGTCTGCTTGCAATATTTTTCGAACACCATCTACGTTTCTTTTTATTAAAGGAGTAATGGAATACTGGGTAATAGTTTGTATTAATAGTTATACTTTAATATAATAAATAAAATACACAAAGATCTGGGTGCAAATTACGGCATTCGACATCGAACGAAATTCAAAAAAATTTATGCGATGTCAATCGATATCAAATATGGTTTAAGGTCTACTGATGATTTGGCATTAAATTAAAAAAATACTTAATTAAGATTTTATTTTCCGTTTCGCCTTATTAAATACTTTCATTGTCACCGAAAGGGCGTCTAATTGTATAAAGGTTGTAAAGAAAATAAAATAGATTCATATCGAATATAATTTGTTTGTTGGGATTTTTGAATAAGTTTCAAAGCCTACTTTGCTTATTTATACTTTTGTAAATTTTGAAATTCTCATTGGTTTTTTAAAAGTTTTTGTATAAGGTAAGACATGATGAAATAAACAGGTGGCATTATTAGGGCTACAACTACAACAATACAACAAAAAAAAAAAAGAATTTTTGTTTGTGTAAAGTCTAACCCTTTGTCAAACGCGGCATCAAAGAGCCATATAGAAGATAGTGCAATTTTAAAAGAACTTATTGAAAATTTTAATAAAAAATTAAACACAAATTGACCAAACAAAAATTTGGATATTTTGTAAATATAAACTAGAGATGGGATCGTGAGTGACTTTATTTATTTATTTATTTCAATCCGATACATAGGAAGCCTATAAGGCCAATTATACATGTATCTATAGAATACTTTAATAGTCACTTAGGCTACAAAATTTAAATTAATTATAGGTGAAAAGAATAAGTCTCAGTGGCTCCCCAGCCACACAATATTAGGAAGAAGGAAACAAAAATCTTTAATAATAACAAAAAAATGATCCAAAATTGCCATCGATATGTGAAAGTTTTTTTTTATAATATATTCTCAAGCAAAACCAGTCCAGAAGCATTTTTTATAGCTAAAAATTGAATACGAGAATAGTCTCAAAGGTAGAGGTAAACTATTCCAAACCCGGCATACTCTTATTTTAAATGACCGTTCAAAAATAGAGAGGAATATACGTGGAATTTCAATCTGAACATTACGTGTAGAGTTAATAAATGAAAAGTTATTTACAAGAAGTGTAGGTTTTCCCATTTTAATAACTTTGTAGAAGTAAATAAGCAAGCGTAGGTCTAGGTAGTCTAGGAATTTACACCCAAAAAATTCAGACAAAAGTGCTGTAACACGATCATGCTCACGTAATTTAACCTGAAATACATATCTAATAACTTTTCTAACAATTCTCTCAAGAACACCAATATTGCCTCTTAATGAACCAGAGTATAACTCAAGACAATAGTTAACCTTAGTCATAAGTAATGCATGGGCCAGCCGATATCTAATATGTTTAGGTGTATATGATTTTAACGCATACAATCTTCTTAAGGTCATATATACTTGACGTGATAGGGAGTTTATGTGTTTTTCAAAATTTAGTTTGGAATCGATAACTACTCCTAGGCATTTGAGAG
Source organism: Gymnocheta viridis (assembly GCA_956483585.1). NCBI lineage: Eukaryota > Metazoa > Arthropoda > Insecta > Diptera > Tachinidae > Gymnocheta > Gymnocheta viridis. Next base: position 38,221,348 of record OY101444.1, read on the forward strand.
AGTCTACATAACTAATTGGCTGATTCCCAATACAAAGTCTGGGATAAGTTATATGTTGAGTATATAAGTGAAAGTACATGGCCTTAGTTTTTGATGAATTAATATCAAGATAATTGAGGCGCATCCAGTTCAGGATGGAGTCCAAATGGTTATTAGCACATTCTTCAAAATAAGTAGAAGTACTAGGATTGATATTATAAATAAGAAGAATATCATCTGCAAAAACATAAGATTTGCCAAAATATGTTTCCATGAGGGGAAAGCAATCATTCAAATAAGCAAGGAAAAGCAAGGGTCCTAATACTGACTTTAAGAGTGACTTTTCACTCAGGGCTCATGCACGACCTTATGTATTAAACATTATATTATAAACGTTCATGAACGGTCACGTGAGCGAAAAAAAGTTACAACACGAAAACTCACGTTAACATGATCCGTTCTGCTATTCTGATGAATAAATTGTTACAATAATACTTTATTAATAAAAATAATTTCTAGCGATTCGATTCGATTGCTATTCACACGATGAATTTTACGACGTCCAATTTTCGTCGTTTTTTTGGTTTGTTAGTGATCGTTGTAGAGAAGAATGGTGGAGTAGACAAAATTACACGATTTCTGTTTTTCATGTTTTTTGTTTTTCTTATTTCTCATTACACTAATTTTTCTTTACTCACTTGAAAGTTTTTGTTGTTATGTTTTATATAGGTTTGATAGAATTTTTAATGTTACGAAAAGAAAATTAAAAAACTTAAGGTACGCTCACACTTGCCAAATATTTGCCGAAAAAACGCTAAATTTGCATTTCCTTTAATTCCAATACTTCTTTAAATATGGGTTCGCATTTATTAAAAATAATATTAAAAAAGCATTTTGCGGCATAATTGACTTCATTTTGTAATATAAAAACCGTCATGAAATTCGTCGTATGAATCGCGTGTAAAACTAATAAAGAAATAAGTAAAGTCAGATTTGAGTTTGAGCCAAACAATTCCCGTCAACATAAACCTAAAACAATTCAAGTAGTCACGTACAAACATTAATTAAAAAATTACAGGAAAAAATAACAATATAGAAAAACAATCACGTAAAAATCTACTTATGCACGCATGATTCACGCGAATCACGTGAGTGGTGCTTATCTCTAATATAAACAAAACTGACATAAGATTCAACAAACAATGCTGGAACAAAAAATTATCATATGGCCTAGTAATGCCACCCGTTTATTTCACCATGAGATAAGATAAGAGGTTTGAAACTTTTCAAGAATATGGTTTAAGGTCTACTGATGATTTGGCATTAGCACCAAATTAACGCATGTATGTATATAGACAAGCTAAAAAAACTCTCAACAAACAAAAGTTTTTATTAAAGTATTATTTTGTTTTTTAATTTTTTTAATTCAGTTTTAATTAATTTATTTTTGTATTTGATTTCATTTTGATTCTATTTATTATTGGTATTAATTTCTTTATGTTAATATTTCTATTGCTATTTGTGCCAAATGGTGTATGTATGCCGAATTTCCACCCAATACTATAATATAAGACTTGTTCTTGTTGTATTGTATTCTACTATAATAAATAAATAATAATAATAAATAATACTTTGCTTATTATTATTTGCTTAAATTATTTGTATCGAACCCTTCCACTACAGGTGGAAAGCTGAAATGCGGTATACAGTTTGGATTTTTTTTTTTGAAAATGTTGCCAAATTAGCAGGTTGACGAGAAATGAGATGGTACTATACTTATCAAAAACGTCCGAACTTTTTGGATAGGAATTTGACGTTTGATTGTGAAATTTATGTGTTTGTGGGACCTATATATAATTAGACAAGTTGGAGACAGTCCAGATAAATGTTCTTTATTTGGTGGCTGTTGGCCAGTTTAAGGGCAGAATGTACGTAGAATTTGTATTGCAGCCTTATTAATGAATATAAAAATACGGAAACCACGTCGGACTCGCATTTGGCTGATTTTTTTAACATTTAAACTTAAACACTTACGACATTTAGTGCAAACATATTTTTACAAAAAGTCGAAACACTATCTTAAATATATCGCAATTATTTAACAGTAGTGTATTAACTCGAAATTTAGACAAAAAGCTGTATACTATCCTATTAATTTAAACTAGTGTATCCAGCGGTCCACTCAATTGACCGCATTTTAGAAATTAATATTAAATATTTACATAAATACATACGATAAAAAACAAAAATAAAACACATTCTAAATAAACAACTAGAAACTCTGTCTGATTTTTATGCAAAAGCAAATTGCAACACACACATGCACACTTTGTTTATTTTTCAAGTTGAAGCTGATACATGCATGTGTATTAAGTGTGCATGTGTTAGTAGCAACTTTAAACGCTTATATCTTTCTAAATATCGAACCGATATAAATAAAATTAATATTGTGCACATTTATGGAAAACCCCGTTTAAAAAGATATAAATCTTTCTAAAAACTAACACAACGCGCAATATCAGAGTTGTAAAAATTAAGCTTTCTCACTTTCACCATCTGTCCTCTCTCCCTATCCCTTTTCCAAAGGGCGTATCTTTAGCAAATTGTAAACGTTTAAGCTTATTTATCACTCGAAAATGTTAAAATGCGCTTAGAAGAAAAGAGGGAATTTGAGTTAAGATGACTTGTTGAACACCCTCATACAAATCCTTGTGGAAATGTTTATTATTCTTCTAACACAACAGTAATCTATATATAAATAGGCAAAGACAAATTTTTAGATCCCTTTTTCTCCTTTGTTTGCCAACCGATTTTGTTCATTCTTTTACTAAGTGGTAAACATTGTTGAGCTTTAGTGACCCGATTATATATTATTTAAATCGGCTCAGTATTAAAGGAATAAAAGGATTACAAAGTTGACACCACTACAAAAGCTAAAAATACACACGTACACGCATTCACTTATGTAAGTATTGGTTCAAGCAAAGCGATCAGAGTATTTAAGAGTACCTACATACATATGTATGTATACGAGTAATAAGTTTTTTTTTATAAATGTGCGTGTTTGTATGCAAATTCATTTGTTTTATTGTTTTTTCCATGGGGAAGGGAACGAGTAATTAGGTAATTTTTTCTGTTTAAATGAATGCAACTAAAATAGGTATACGTTTAAACTGGCGGTCGAATTTCGACCACTAAGCGTACTCTAGTAAATATAATCACGCAAGGTGCAGCAAGACTAAAGAAGTCTACTAGTGGCCTTAACTTATTTTTCAAAAATATATCAGTTACGAAAGTTATTCATCTAAGCGATAATGAGTGGAAATATACATACACATCACCATACATGTACATACATACATACATCAAGGCGTATTTACTTTATAATATGAATGCAATAGCAGTTTTTGGCATGTAAAATCCATTTGTTTTATGTGAAAAATAGTCAGCTGTTGAATTAACTTTATCTGATGAATAAATACGCCTCTTGGTTTGCATCTACTTATATCCATACATACATACCTATATTTTACATTCTTTAGTATATTACTTATGTATATTAATTTTATTTTTCGTTTTTTTTAAGGTTTAGCTTAATAACAACCGAGGTTGAATTGCAGATTGCTTCTTTTTATTATTGGATTTTTATTTGGATATTTTCAGTTTATATCTGTAAGTTTGAGTTCTAATATTTTTTATATAATTGGTTCAATTAATATTTAAAAGCAAATACATTTTCAACAATAGCTTATTCTTATCTCCTACATTTCCATTGAAATTATTGTTTTTGCACATGTGGACATACACGTAGGCTGACTGCCGAATCGTATCAACAGAAAGTTTGTCTACAGTTCTGGTGCGGTGTTTAGACAGCGTTTAAAAAAACTAATGTACATACATATATACGTAAAATTTTCTACATCTTTAATAATTTGAATGAAAACTATAGAAATATTTATCTGATGAGAAATATTTTCGGTTTTTTAATAAACTTATTTTACATCTACACGCTATTTAATATTTTACATTGTAAACGAAAGTAGTAATATTTTTTATTGCAAACAAAATAAAAATATTTAACTTCTTAAAAGAATATTGTACAGTAAAAAATGTATTTTGAGTAAACTGAAAAATTTACTACTGAAAAATAGCTATCGCCTAAAAAATTACGCGAGCGGGAAAATTTTAAAAATTAGTTTAAGGAAACAACTGCTTGCAAGTGAATGTAGTGTTGAAATATATTTACACTATTGATTACTCAACTCTTTTTCTTGTTGGTACTTGTTTACTTGTTGGATGCAATATTTATTATAACACGAATATTAAAAAAAATATAAACAAATTATTTCCTATAATATATTCCATTTGTTTATTTTATTTGATATTTATTCAAAAATATGTGATTAATTGTTTTTGATATTCATTACTTTAAAAACTATTGCAGTACTAAGTAACCATATACTTAACACTTTCGCAACTCCGAAGAATTAAAATAACACAACGAAAATGGCTGTAAAGGGTTTCTACATTTATTTCCTTTTATTTGTTATTTCAAATTTGTTTTTGTAAATAATTTTTCCACAAATTGCATACTTTTTGTTTTCTTACTTCTATTTGTTTACCTTTATGTTATGTATTTTGCTTTTACTAAATTTTACTTCAAGAAATGTCTGCACATGGTAGAATAATACAGGTAGTGTCGAAGCTACAACAACACCGCTTTTAGGTTCGATGCTGTCAAAAAGCACAAAAGAAAAAGGGCAAAATGGTTGCATTTTCTGTTCTATAAAGAATTTTGTTTCTTTTGCATTTCTTATTTCAGCCGCGAACTCAAAAGAAAGTCCGTTAACGCTTCGCTACTACCAGTATTATTCTACCATGTGTCTGCAGTAAAAATTTGTAAAAACTCAGCCATGAACTGACACTTTACGCTCTCAATTTGTGTTCTGATTTACTGTATTTTGGGTAAACGAATGCAATTTAGTAAAATGCTGTAAACTTCGGTAAAAATTTGTAAAACTTTTGGGTACTCGAACGTACTTATTCCTTCTTTACTATTTCGACTGAATAGTTTTAATTCAGCACTTTTTTAGTCTGGTTGAAAAATATTTATTTACATACATACTCTAGTATGTATGTTTGTTAATTATAAAGCATTATTATCATTAACATAATCCTAATAATAATAATAAAAGTTAAACGTTTCCCTAAAATTGTGCCTGTGTTAATTCTATTTTGTAAACAAAACAAAAAGTTAAAATGGAAGCAATTGCAAAATGTTCTCAAGTTTACTCTTCGACGATATTTTGAAGATGAACTTGCACTCGCACGTGTAAACAGAAAAGTAAATTGCAACACCCAATTCATACGATGATTTTTTCCATGATTTTTAAAACATGATTTTTGGTGTATGTAGGCGAAAGGGTTGGAATAGCAAACGGGGTAAAGAAAAAATCGCATTTTCAGTTCTCGGTGTTTTTTCATATTTTTCTTTCCACACATTCTTTTTTTTTGTTGTGTTGCTTTATTTTATTTTTCGTTTCAATGTGGCAATACAAAAGCATTTTTGATGAAATAAGAACATTTTTGATGTTTTTATAAAAGAAAAATTTAAAACAGAAAAGTAAATAATACTTTTAAATATAAAAACAAGAAATATTATTACCAAAAATAATGTAAATAATATAATATAATATCATTATTTTTGTTTAATTTTAACGACTTTTACTTGTTTTTATACAAAAAAGCAATTATAGAAGAATAACCGATTACGGAAAAAAATCAACCCAAACATGAGAAAAAATCTTCGTAAGAATCTGTAAAGTTTTCGCAAGCAACTTTTGAAGAGAATTAAAAGTAAAACATGATTTTTAAATCAGCGTATGAATTGGGTGCAAGAGATTCGAATTCTTGGGAGCCTCCGTAGACTAGTTGTTAGCGTACTAGATTATTAGTCTGGGGGTCGCAGGTTCGATTCCTGCCTAGACCCTGGGTGTTTCTGCAGACAAGCCAAAATGGCTTTGCGGTTTGTGTTTGTTCTTAAAAATTATGAGCTTGGACTTCAAACGATAGAATATGAAACGGAATGTCCAACAATAACGCTAAGATCTATTATCCTGTTCGTGCACCTCTAAGAAAAAAATAAAACTTTTTTCTAACAATTGTCGTTGATAATACGTATACATCAATGTCATGCCACTACTTGTGTAATTTCAACGTTTTATTTTTTGTTTACCATTTTTGGTAGGCATGCGATTTTGTATTTTGAAATTATGGTTTGGATGGTATGCAGCGAAAAATATTTCAAATTCAATGGCGAAGCCAATCATTACAGTAGCAAAACGGAATAGTACTATTTTCGATAAGTCGTCACACCATTCATCACTAGCACAGTGGAGTGAAATTAAACCAAAGTTGTAATAAATCCGTAACTTCTAAACTACGGAAGAGATTTAAAAAATAGTTTTAGAAACCCCAATCCCAATTTGTAAGTCAAATAACTCTGATACTATTAGAGCTAAAATTATACTGCAAGAATGTTGTATCTCTGTCTTTTAATGCAGATAACTCGTTGAAATCGGTTATCATTAACAAAAAGTTGGAACTCCTGAAAGATTTTTGACACAAGGGGTTGCCAAATTTGACGCCTTTCGAACGCACCTTGTGTTACAACAGGGTGTTTCAAAACACAATATTCAAAAACTTGATGACTTGATTCATGCAAATCGGTTCCGCGGATTTATTATCACTTTCTTTACCCCCAACTTGACTGGCAATAATTTCATTGACATATATTGCAGCATATGTCAAAATTATGTTATGTCTAGTGCAGACGCATCTTTTTCGTACTTGGCAATAATTGTCAACAGTTTTTCGTTGACAATTTAAATGAAACTTAAATGACCATTCTTCTGCTTTTAAAGTCAATTTAAGTTTTGCACACATACATACACAAACATATGTTTTTGCTTGCGTGTTGGTGTTTCGCGCAACCAAGTAAACAAAAAATTTGCTCCCATTGAAAAATCAACATTTTTTTTTTGTTTTAAACTTTTTTAAAACATTGCAGCAACCTATCATTGATTGTTCTTATTTTCAGCCTGAAAAAGAATCCACATTAGAATTTTTTTTAAATTTTGTTCAACAGCTGTTTCTCTAAGAAAATTGAGAGAAAGCAGCTCTGGGCGAGTAAACAACACGCGTCGTTGGCAATTATTTTTTAAGTGCAACCAGGCCACTGTTAGTTTATTGGCCTTCGAGAGTTTTTCGTCTCACTATCGCACGTGTTAATGGTCTACCTCGACTAACTGTATCGCGCTACGGTTCTTTGTGGAATTTTCATTACCGCGTGCAATCGTTTTTAACTATACTGGTGGAGACCATAAAAACTCTAGTAGTGGATCTTAGGAATTCCACTTTCTATACGAAGGTATAGGTCGCTTGGCAGTTCCTAAGGAAAGCACCTATTCGTGGGATACCCTGGCAATTTGCGTACTGCTATGCCATTTTTTATTTTTTCAAATCAATCAATCAAAATTGAGAGAATTTCGTGAGGCTGACATATTTTTATCGTAATTAAATAAAAACAATAATTTCACACTGAGGCCCAATAATTGACTACTCATTTAAGTGTCATTTATCTTTAAATGCCACTTAAGTAACAATTTCATTTTTTCAGTACAAAATTAACTGACATTTAAATGAAACTTAAATGACCATTCTTTAAAGTCCATTTACATACACAAACATATGTTTTTGCTTGCGTGTTGGTGTTTCGCGCAACAAAGTAAACAAAAAATATGTTCCCATTGAAAAATCAACATCATTTGGCGTGAAATTTTGACTTCTTTCATTGATATTATTTTTTTTTTGTTTTTTTTTTTTTGTTTTAAACTTTTAAAACATTGCAGCAACCTATCATTGTTCTTATTTTCAGCCTGAAAAAGAATCCACATTAGAATTTTTTTTTTAATTTTGTTCAACAGCTGTTTCTCTAAGAAAATTGAGAGAATTTCGTGAGGCTGCCATATTTTTATCGTAATTAAATACAAACAATAATTTCACACTGAAAAACACAAACTGTATTTAAATGCAACTTAAATTTAAGTGGCAATTAGCTAAATGACATTTAAATACGAAGTCAATTATTGGGCCTAAGAATTTTTATCTAACCAAAATTTTTAAAAAGTTGAGCAACTTTCTAGTTTCACGCATCGCGACACGTCGTATATAATAAGTCAGTTAGTACATTTAATTAAAAGGAATTTTCTAGTCTTTTATATGAAGCTAAACTGTTAACAAGTGTGCTGATTTTTTGGTCAGTTTCAACAGTTAATAAATTTCAACAAGAATAATATGAGACTACCTGTTTGCGAGGATATAAGGGAAGTTATAGAATCAAAAGCTGTTGATTACCACAGATGAAAGAAATGAATATGATTAGATACTAAAGAAAATATCGCCAAAATTAAATAAAATATCGGCGGTATAAAGCGCATCCAAAATTTTGTTAGGATTAAAATAAAGGATAGATATCTGATGCTGTATAAGATTGTTGCAACATGTCCGATATGAGATCGAGAAAATTGGCGAAAGCAAAGCTCATAGCAACAAGCATTATGACTGAACGAAGATCCGGTCAAAAAGGCCCAATGTAAAATCTGAGCCAAGACAAGACGGACGTCTCATTCAAATGGGATACTCAAGAGTTGATGACGATACTGCATACAGACGACAGACAGAGTAATAAAAACGCTTACACACAAACACTGGCAAGCATGATGGCTGCGCGGTCAGTTAATGACTACTTTAGTTCCCGTCAAGTTGAATACATTACAAAAGACATTGTTAACTTGATCCAATAATAATAATTGGATCTTTGTGTATACAAAATTAATATACATATGTATGTACATATGTATGTATGTATTTACATGTATATACATACATATGGATATGTATGAATTATTTTAAAAAGTTTTTGTTTGTTGAGGTTTGATCATTAAACTACATTTTTCCGCTGACCAATCATAAAGTTTATTAACTTGCAAATGTGTGCAAAATTATTCCTAAATAAAAAAAAATAAACAAAAAGTTCTTAAATTACTACAGTGTTGTACGTAAGTATAAATAGTCTATATACATGTATTTCATTGGTGCTTATACCAAATCATCATTAGACCTTAAACCATATTTTTGATGTGTTTAAGATTAATTTTTCCAAAAAATCGTTATAAAAATTAAGTTTTAATATTGCAAAACTAAAAGCGGCTTAAGTCCAGCTTAGTGACATAGCTCACAAAAAATTTATAGGGGATAGAAAATGGAAAAATTAAGAAAAAATATTAAATAAAAAAATAGGGGAAACGCATAGTTTTAGAGTTATATATAGCCTTTTGAAGTTTCCATAAATATCATATATATTTATGGAAACTTCAACTACATTTCTAAACGTATATGGGGAATATTGGTATCATTTTAAAGCTTTTGGATAGATCTTTTTGAATATTCCAGTTTTTTTTATTCTTAACTATTACTTAAAAAATAAAAAAGGAATTATCGATCTATTCAAAAAATTTAAAATGATACCAATATTGATCATATACGTTTAGAAATGTAGTGGAAAATCACATATACGTACAACCTCCCTAATCCGGACACTCGCTAATTCGGAAAATCCAGTAATCCGGACATTCAAATTTTTTGGACAGTTTAGAAATTTTTCGTCTATAGTCTGGACAAGTGTTCTTTTTTCTCAGTAAAATTTGCGTGGCAAACTGTTTTCAAAAGCTGAACAAACCAAAGTGACAGATAAGGATATTTTATTTTTGAACGAATTTAAAAATACAGCTGACAAATTACATAAAAATTCTTATTTTTTAAAATGAATATTTTTGGTCACTTTTAGTATGGTTCTTTGTTTTCTGTAAATAAATTATATACAAATAAATTCTTATTTTTCTTTTCGGTTATAAAAATAAATTATGTATATGTGCATTTATGTATTGCGTTTAAAATGTTATTTTAACTGTATTCCGGACGATCCACTAATCCGGACAGTAGCTGAAACTATGTGTGTCCGGTTTATGGAGGTTGTACTGTATATGTAAACTTCAGAGGGCCATAACTCGAAAACAATGCGTTTCTGCCATTTTTTTCATATTTTCTTATTTTTCCATTTTTGACCTGTGTGTTTTTTGAGCTGTGTCACTAAACTGGACTTGTTCCTTAAAACAAACAAAAATTCCCTACATACTACTTAATTAACAAAGACTATATCATTATTAAAATAAAAATCTGAACATTCTAAAATGCTTCCAATTAAAATAATTAATTCCCCACCTTTCCGCTAGCTAATACCAGGTTGCTCATATTGATAAAGTAAAAACCGAATATTAATGAGACTAACTGTATATGAACTATTACTAATAAATATGTGAAATATTATTTCATTAAAATATGTATGTGTGACTGTGTTTTATTCAACAAAGAAGAATCATTATACATTTATATTGAAACAAGCAATGAAGTATTTAATCATCGATAAATTCTCACATTAGTTATAGAACATGAACAATAAAATATTGAAATAACATAAATATTTTTCTAACGGTTTTTATTTTTCTTTAATCAAGTCTACAAAAAAAATGACTGAAAAACAACCTTTGCTAAAATCAGACCGGCTGGAGGTCGAAGGGTGTTCTATTCCCAGGCCCGATCTACGGAATTCCCCTGACAATATGTTAGTCAGCATCCAAAGTGAGGAATGCTTGGGTAAGTACGAGTAATAATTTTTAGTATTTTTTTATTTATTTATTTGCATACAAATTGATTAAATTCATTTCTTTAAATTTTATATTAATAAAGAAAACACTGAAAGCGAAAATAAAAACGACTATAATCCTTCTATGCATCGTACCTTGGAACACCCCACATCAAATATGGATACAATGATACATTTATTGAAAGGAAATATTGGAACGGGAATATTGGCAATGCCTGATGCATTTAAAAATGCCGGCTTATATATGGGCTTATTTGGAACTCTAATAATGGGAGCAATATGCACACATTGTATGCATATGTTGGTTCGATGTTCCCACGAATTATGCCGTAGACTGCAGCATCCTTCCTTAAATTTCTCTGAGGTTGGTTATTGGTGTTTTGAAACAGGACCATTGCCTTTAAGGCGCTATGCAAATGTAGCAAGGTTTGTAAAACATTTTCCGTTTTTCCAAATCATACGATGTAGACTACACAAACTTTTCAAAATAGAAAATGCCGATAATTCTGTAGTTTAATTTATTTTTTTAATTTTGTAGTACTTTTTACCCGACCAAAAGAAAAATTTTGATTTTAGGGTTCTATGTATTTATAGCATGTATAGTCCGGGTAACATAAGAAACAAAATGTCAAAAATTATAAATTATCAACATCTATCAAGAGAATAAAATACTAAAATCCGACTACGACAAAAAAAGTCCACTAAAAAGATTGAACAAAAATAAAATTTTTAGTAGACACCACATGGTAGACCAGAGATGAAACAACGAGGTTATGTTTTAGCTTAAATAAACTTTATCCCCCATCAGATTATAAATAGAGACAGCAATGTCATGGATCATGTAACATCAGTTTATCGTGCGACTGAAATGAAACAGAGTATTTGTTGCGTTCTAAATTGATTGAACTGAAAAATTAGATTGGTAACGCTCAACTTCCAAACTGGAACAGTTTCTATTGAGCAAAAAGAATATAAAATGCGGATCCTTAGGGCCATTTCTAAACAAACAGTTTGCCAATGACTTGTATTCTTTAACGTAAGTAAAGTAAATTTGCAGAATATGGTTGCACAAAAATGGCGCCGGTAACTAGACCATATGTCCATGATGTTATTAACAGTATTTTAAAAATGTTTTTGTGACTGACTATACACGACCTATGCCTTCACATAGGAAGTAGCAACGTGGTTGTCAACGAAATTCCACAAAAGGACCGTAAGACTATACGGTTATCCGTGGCAAATCGGTCAACCAGTGCGAGCGAGACGAAAAACTCTCGAAGGCCAAACAACACACGCAAGCCTGACCGCACTTAAGAAATAATTACGATGACGCGAGAGCTGTTCTTCATATATATACATATATTTTAAAGTTATTATTCTGGATGTTGTCATAAGTAGCAAAATCTCTATATGTAGTTTTTTTTTCACTAAAATATGCATGTAAGGAAAATCGGGCATATATTTTTAATTTTCCTAAAATGTTAGTATTCTTTTTCCAACATATATTTTTTTGTTGAAATAAGCAAAATGTATTTTTAGTTTTTTTTTGATTCAAAAGCAGCTGATATTTTCAAAAATCTCTAAATATGTGTATTAACGAAAAAAGCAGAAATTTTTGCAATTTGAAAAGTAAAAATTATATTTTGAAATATATTTTAAGCAAATAAAACATCTGTATTAACATGTGTACAGATATCTCTGAAACATTCAAACTCAGCAAATTTGTCTGTAAAAATATTGTAATCAAGCAGAAAGTCTTGAAAAGCGAGTCCACTTCCTATGCGAAACCACTTTCTTTTGTATGAAAATATTCCCAGTTTTAGCGGTTTTAATGCTGCTCCTTACCTTTTGTAAAACATTTTAAATTTTATTTAATATAAATTACAAATATGTGAAATCATTAGCTGTTGAAAATTGCACAACAATTAAAAAGTGGGCTTCGTGATAAAAGACTTGCAAATTTTAACAAATGGCAAGGTTAAGCGTTTTTATAAGGAGCCTAATTCTGTTTTTTTATCTTAAATTTTAATGACTAAAACGCGTAGAGATTTTGGAGGAGAAAGTTTTGTAACGTATTGGAAGAAATGGATTTTTTTAGCATGCGCTTGGCAACTGCTCAAGTCAGATCTTAAACATATTTAATCCGTTTTGTGTAATAATTTTATCGTTTCGTTAGGATTTATAACACTCCTTTTTTATTCACCCTGGGGTGGGAGTTTCTACATAAACTCTTAACGAATAAACCGATAACGGTTCATCTTTGTACTCGTCACCTTGCTTTTTTTTTTTGTTTTAAATTATTACATATACTCGTTGTTTGAACGCCAATTGTTCTACACCAATTTTACACAAAAGAAAAAGGTAATATTTAACAAATATATTGAGAATTTTCTCACTTTTAATCACCGAAAAATACTTGTTTTATATCAAATCCTTTTCACGCAAACATTAACACTGCCTGAATGACACGCTCGGGCTTTGAACTTAAGTTAAACCAGTGGAATTTGAATTGATTTTACCTGACCGCCAAGGAAGGCTTATTTTGATATTTAACACTATTCTTATTTTCTGCCTGAAAAAGCCACATTTGAAAGTTTTCTTTACTTGTGTTTAAACAGCTGTTTTTGGGAAAACTATCGATATTATGATGCTGTCATTTGTCTATCGTAATTAAATAAGAATACATACATATTATGTACTTATTTAAGGCTTAAAAACTGATACTGTTTTTAAATGCAACTTAAATTTAAAATAACTAAATCTGTATTTAAATATGAAGTTAAAATCTGGCTATAATGCTTTGTTCCCCTTACAGTTCAAATTACTTAATTTCCTTCCTCAATTACCTTGCCACCACTGCACATTCCTAGTTCGTTTTGATATTTCTCTATGTTGTTAAGTATTGCCACAAAATTAAAAAAAAACTTAATTAAATTTGATAAAAAATACCCAGAGTATTTTACTTCCACTTTCTTTCATCAGGAGTTATTCTGTGAAGCAATAAAATTCCGCTATTTCCACAATAATTATCGATTCCATGTTGTAAAATAAATTGGCCTAAAATCGTTTCTTTATTACAACTATAAATTTGTATTATAGTCCATTTACACTGCATCGAAATCTAGTTCTTGCTCCCCGACTTGACTGACAATAAATTCATTAACATATATTGCAGCAAATGTAAAAATTATGTTATTTCCAGTGGAGACGCACCTATTTTGTACTTGACAATAGTTGCGGCAATAATTGTCAACAGATTTTCGTTGACTGATTCAAGTTGAAACATATCCTCATTGTTTCATCTCTGGTCTACCCTCTGCCATGAAGTCGTTTATTTTATTTATACAAGATTACATCAACATTAACAAATGCAGGAAAAACAGGTTTTAAGTAAATTTCGACAAAGTTCATGCGAAAACAATACGCCAAGGCAGACCAACCAGGTAGTAGCGGTTCTACAACAATAAAAAAATACGTGTGGCACTCGGGGATTGCCGCGGCAAAGCTATTTCATAGCATTTTTTTTATCAACTTATGCAATTATAATTATTTAATTATTTTTATTTATGCAGTATTTTTTCTTTGATATTAATTCAAGTTTTTTCTATGATATTAGTTCAAGTTACACTTTTTGAGCGTGGTGACCGATAAGAAAACTAATTTTTTTCTTTTATTGAATAAATGAGAAGTTAATATCGTTAAAAAACTTACGAATTAAGATTACGAATTGTGAGCGTGAGTGAATGTGAGTGAGCGTGAGTGTGCTCCTATTAGTAAATTTTTAGCGTACTTTTTTTTACTCACGCTCACTCACGCTCAATTGTTTTATACTTACATTCATGAACGCTCACGTGATTGAAAAAAACAAAAGACTTAAGAAACAAACTTAGTGTTAGGTTTTTTTCGTTACGGAATTTCTTGATTCGGTCGCCGCGCTCTAAGCCCGCGATAAAAGCTATGAAGCTTAAAAATTTGTTGTAGAAAATACTTGAATAGCTGTTAAAAAAAATAAAACCCCGGATGGCACTGTCGTCACAGATGAATCTTTAAGAAAATGTCGAATATAATATGAAAATTAATATCTATAGATATCGACCCCTGTGCTCGAAATTATCGTATGTAACACTTTTTTCGAAATCGAATTTTTTTTGGCCAAATTTGTACTAATTCATCTGTAGACAAAATATTATAGCGATAAATATAATAGTTATAGAACAAACACAATCCACATTTGATCGTATATAAAAGTTTTACAGTATAGTAATAGTAATAAAAATGCCCTCCTGTAAAATTTAGTTTTTGTAACATAGGATATTATCGCGTACAGGAGTCGATATGGTGTATGGTAGTTTGAAATCAGCCATGATATTAAAAGTATATTATCAAAACGAAAACAATGTTACACAATTGACATCTAGACAGGTTAGACATCTGTGCTAATGCTATTATCTTGAGGATTTGCCTTGCGAAACGCTTTTAAAGATCAATGTTAGGTTAGGTTAGCTTCCATTGGCATCCGTGATTAAGCACAGTTCACGTGGGTCCATCAATTAGTTCCCGTTGTACTACGATGTTGCCCTGTCTCCTAAGTGTCACATGTTATATGGCTGCTGATATTCTCACGCAGCCAAGTTTTGTCCCTAAGGGTTCTTTGACCGAATAGTTCACGTGGGTCCATCAATTAGTTCCCGTTGTACTACGATGTTGCCCTGTCTCCTAAGTGTCACATGTTATATGGCTGCTGATATTCTCACGCAGCCAAGTTTTGTCCCTAAGGGTTCTTTGACCGAATAGTTTAACTCTTAGATCTTCGAATGCCGGACAATGACAAAAAAATGTTCCGTCATCATCACCGCAGCTTCTACATATGTCATTGTAATTGAGCCAAATCCTTTGGGCGTGCCTTCCAATAGGCCAGTGGCCAGTTATTACCGCGATTAGGTTTCTGAGATAATGTCTGGACAGCTGTAGTGTCCGCCTAGTCCTTCTTTCATCTATTATGGGCCAGATTTTCCTAGTTTCCCTACAGGTAGTTTCATCTAACCGTCTCTGATTGGTAATAAGGCAAAACTTGTGTGCAATTAGTTGCTTACTCATTGGGAAAGAGACACCTGCATATGTTAACTCGTGTCGATTTAAAATAGAGCCTGGTAAAATTTTAATATTGATCGTGGTGAAGTTGTGTTTGCTGTAAAAACAACTAATAATACCTTCCGCAATACAAATAACTCTCTTATGCTTTTCTAGTCATTAGTTGTATAAATACAAATTTGAAATCACATTCAACCGAGACTTTTGCGCACGATAATCGTGTAATCAGCCATCCTAATGTTGTCAATGGGCCTCCTTTGAACTGCAATTTCACCCCATTCAACTTTTTCTACTGGGGTGCCGTTAGAGTCTGATCTTATGTGGATAGTCCAGGAACGTTCCACACTCTTAAGGGTAGTATCAGCTTCATGGGATAGAACTAGAAACCGTCAACAAAATCTTGGAAAATTTTACCGACAGAATACACTGCTGCAAAGCCAGTCGCGGCAGTTACATGAATGAAATCGTATTTCATAAGTAATGGGATTATTTGTTATATCCAGTAAAGCTATGATATCTCAAAATAAATTAGGTTATTACTGTGTTCAGAAATACACCTTCTATTGCAATTAGCAAATTTTAAACAATTAATGCTCTAATTGAGATTAATTTATTATGCGATAAGTCAATTAATGAATTGATCAATTAGAAGTTAATTAGTATAGAAGAAAATTCTATACAATACAAGGCAGAACAAATGACAATCGTAGGGGTTCCTTCGGAGCTGACAGCGCAAATGAATGGGACAAAAGCGTTGTTGATAGGTGGGAAGAGTTTAGGAACGAATTATCGGAACTCGTATTGGCATGTGACAATGTTCCCTGCCACAGTCGCTTACAAAGTATTTTTGACAACTGCCCAGCTTTACTGCTACGATTGAGCCCCTATTCAGCGATGCTTAACGCAATTGAAATTGTTTGGTCAAAAATAAAAAGTAAGGCGAAAACAAAAATGAATGTACCGATCGTAAGTTCCCCACATGTAGGAAAGCAGAGACTTGCTTTTTTAGACATGTATAAGTACTGGGGTGCTACTCTGCAATTCGATTCGAAAAGAAAACTGTTCGAATTTGTATCTAAATTACATTGAAATTCGAAAGCATTTTCTTTCGAATCGAATTACAAAGTAACCCTAATGGAGATTGTAGTAAAGCTATACAGCATACTACAGCGTTTTACCAATCCGCTCTGGATCTGGAAGATATGCCTGTTGGTCAATAAAACTATGATTTGTATTTATTTTCATATCATTTCATTGCTTTGATCCTCATGTTGAGTTATGTATGTTTCTATATAGTATGCATATTTATGAATTAAATAAAAATTATATATGTAATTAAATTTTCTCAATTTAAAATGAAAACTTCTCAATTTCATTTTAAATTTTCTCAATTTAAAATAGAAATTTCTCAATTTCAATTGGAGTTTCCTCAATTTAAAATTTAAATTTTCAATTTAATTTGGACTTTTCTCACTTTCAAATAGAAATTCTCTATTTCATTTAGAATTTTGCTCAATTCTCAATTTCATTTGAAATTTTCTCAATTTCAATGAAAAATGGTGTAGAACAGCAGACTAACGTGCGTATATTGAAATTTCGTCAAATTTTTTGGTTGAATACGTATTCCGTTTTATATTGTGTTTGCAATTTTTTTTAAGATTCATCTGTGCAGGCAGAGCCTCCTAGATTTTTATTTCTTCTGACAACTATTAAGTTATTTTCTACAAGAAATTTTGTACTGTTGTATAACCACTACTACCTTGTTGATCTGCCTTGTGTCAAATGCTAATAATGCTAATTGAGTAAGCTAAATTAAGATACATATATAAACATCTTATAATATTCTATCACAGTAGCCATTTACTATTTACTATATCATTGTCAGTTTGTTATTTAAATATTATTATCATAAAAAACTGGACTACACAACACGGATATGAATAATAAATAAATAAAATAAAAATCGGTACATCACAACACAAAATCAAATAGACAACTTAATACTATATAGTATCACAGATTTTACACTAATTGTCTTATTGCAACTGAATACTGGAGTTTTGTATTGCCCTTGTCCTCTTTTGTGTTCATTGTCTTATGTATTTTCTCTTGAATCTGTAGACTTTCTTTAGTGAAACGTTTGTTTCCCAATTTTGCTCTGTTTAGTTGTAGTAGTCATTGAGTGTTTTTAAAATTATTGTCTCATCGGATTTTTTAATAATTGCAAATTGATCGTCAAGATATTTTGATATAAATTTAATAACTACATTCTTTGATTTTAATTGTTCAAAAGCGATTCCAGTAGAATATCTGCAATTGTCGGTGATAGAGGGCTTTCCATCGGCATACCATTCAGGTGCGGAAGAAGCATGACAGCAGTCATTTAAAATTTTTCATATTTTGTTATTCTGTTTTCCTTATATAGTTGTATGACAAGATTATTGTTGGTTCTTTGTTTTTACTTTCTCCGTAGGATCGTCTTGAGCTATTTTATATGTCTTCTTATCCTCCAGTAGTTTTTACATTTTTTTCTTGTATTCGGTTTTATACATTGCAACAGTCTTGTTTCCTTTATCTGCCGTAATTATTATTATAATCAGGGTTGTCAGAGAATCCAATGTAGTCGGAATTGGATTTGAAAAGTCGACAAAAAATATTTTGTGTGATGCTTTTCAATGTTATCGGCTTTATGTTCAAAACAGCTAATAATTCTAGATTGAATATAAAACCGTTAACATTGAAATTCATCACACAAAATATTTTGTTGTCGTCTTTTCAAATCCAATTCCGACTAGATTGGATTCTGTGACAACCCTGATTGTCTTGTTGTCTTAAAAAAGTCCTAGTTTTTTCAAATACGAAGCTGGATTGATATTGAAGCTACGTAAGTAGGAAATAACCTTTTTTTCAAAAACCATTTATTTCTTAACATAATCTCCTTTTAACTCAATACACTTAGTCCAACGTTTCTCCAGTTTTTGTATCCCTTCAAAAAAATAGAATTTTTCGAGGTCCTTAAAATAGGCATTTGTTTGGTCAATAATTTCATCGTTGGAGCTAAATCTCTTTCCACCGAGCCATTTCTTTAGGTTTGAAAATAGGAAGTAGGCACTAGGGGCTTAATACGGAGAATATGGCGGATGAGGTACCAATTCGAAGCAAAATTCATAGAGCTTTGCCATTGAGACTGCACACGTCACACGTTTATGGTCAGTTGAGAGCCAACGCGGCATCTATCTTGCCGATAGCTTTTTCATATGCTAATGTTCATGCAAAATTTTGAACACATGTTCATATGATATGTTTACCATTTCAACAATCTCACGTAACTTGACTTGGCGATCATTCATAACGATATCGAGGATTTTCTTGATATTTTCTTCAGTAACCAACCACCTCTTTTGGCCTTCCTGTTGATGGTATTGTTGCAGTGCTTGTTCGGCCGCGTTTAAATTCAGCAATCCAATATTTTATCATGTAATCTGACGGAGCAGACTCACCGTAATGTTTGTCGAACTTTTCTTTTGTCTCTTTCGCCGTCTTCTCTTTGAAATAATAGCGTTTAATCTCTGCACGAAATTCACTTTTTCCCATTTTTCAAGAAACACAAAAGTGACTTACTTCAAACGACTAAAACAAATAAACTAATCGATGAATTTGAATGAAATTTTAACAGCTGACGTGTGACAGATCGCAATTTCTAAAAAAAAAAGTTTTGTGTTTGTGCTGCCATCTAGCGCTAGGTAGCTTCAATATCAATCCGCCCTCGTATGTTTAATATGAACCTCTCTTTTTCATTATTTCGTAAGTTGCTTCTGTAGTTCGCTATTCTGTTAGCTATCTGCGATCTCGCACAGTCCTTGTCGGTTTCATCTTTAGTATTTTGTACCTATTGTTCTATATCAGCTATAAGCGCATTAGGCTGAAAATTCTTCCTGTTCACCGGGATTGCGAACTTAGTACCGAGAGATAGCAGCCACTTCAATTCGAAGTAAAATTTAACGCTCGTGTAATTTATGAACCATTCTTCATTGAAGATTAAGTTAAATTTTCTAAATTTCTCTTTTCAATTTATTTATTTTGGATAAATGTGTCTTATTTATTTTCCATTTAATATTATTAAAATTTTGTTCGTTTTTAAACCGTATGAAGTCTATTTCTGTGATTGTACGTTTCATTTTTTTAGTTGTGCAAAAATGAATAACTCTAATATATATATATATACATACATACATATATACATAACTAGACGTGTATATGTAATTTTGTGAAATTGGTTCTATTGGAACTTCGTAGGTTAGAAGAGATTCGCAGAAGAATCAATATAGTTTAGATCGGATCTAGGACCTATCTCACCCCGTGACGTAAAACCTTGCGGTAGTTCCACGGGGAACGTTTGGGTCAGTGTAAAGCGGTGTTTTAGCGTGTTAAAGTCTCGCTTTACTGCCAAACTCCATCACTGTCAGTGTCTTTCGATAATTTCATCCCAAAAAACTTACGCACACACATACATAAAATAAATACTCAGTAACATTTAAAATAGCGGTAGAATACCGATCGCTAAGAGGTGAGCAATATATCTTTAATTTATTAAATTGAAAAGTATTTTACTCATTGAAAGTATTAATCAAATATTGTTTAATTATATTTTTAGGAAAATCATTACAACATTTCTCTTTATTACTCAAATGGGGTTTTGCTGCGTTTACTTTCTCTTTGTGGCTTTAAATGTAAAAGAAGTAGTTGATCATTATTTTATTAAATTGGATGTACATATTTATTTAATGATTATGCTTATACCAATGATCGTATTAAATTTGGTTAAAAATCTTAAATATTTGACACCAGTGTCTTTATTTGCGGCAATTTTAACAGTGGCGGGATTGGCTATATCCTTCTTTTACATGCTTCAAGATTTACCACGGACGGACACAGTTAAGCCCATAGCATCTTGGTCAACACTACCATTGTATTTCGGAACAGCCATTTACGCATTTGAGGGTATCGGCGTTGTACTGCCCTTAGAGAATAATATGAAAACACCCGAAGATTTTGGAGGAAAAACCGGAGTTCTTAATACTGGAATGGTTATTGTAGCATCCTTATATACTTCAGTAGGCTTCTTTGGTTACCTAAAATATGGAGATGATGTAAAAGGAAGCATTACATTAAACTTACCACCGGATGACATGTATGTATAAAACCTCTATTTGGTAATTATGTTTTCTTTTTAATTTGTGTTTTTCTCATTGCTACCTCAGACTATCTCAAATGGTTCGAATAGCAATGGCTGTGGCTATTTTTCTTTCATATTCCCTTCAGTTTTATGTGCCCGTTAACATTGTGGAACCGTTCGTGCAGAGACAATTTGAAACGCCAAGAAGCAAAGATTTAGCCGCCACCACTTTAAGAATAGTTTTGGTTACATTTACTTGTAAGGAAAATGAAATTAATATTTTTTGTCATATTTATGTGTAAAAAAATTAATAATTTAACGTTTTCAGTCATTTTAGCTGCCTGCATTCCAAATTTAGGACCTATTATTTCACTTGTAGGTGCTATTAGCAGCTCGGCATTAGCTCTTATAGCTCCACCAATTATGGAAATAATCACATTTTGGCATGTCGGTTTTGGTGACTACAATTGGATTATGTGGAAAGATATTGGTATTCTAGTCTTTGGACTGTGTGGATTTACATTCGGTACATATGCAAGTATAGCACAAATTCTTAATCCCAGCATTGTTTAATCGATTTAAAAAATTATTAAGACAAAAATTTGAAATAATCACGAATTTCAGTGTTCCATATTAAATAAATAGCTTAAATTCAATTTTATTTTTAATATTGTAATACAATGGTGCTTGTAAAAAGTCGACTCAAATAATTTAAGTGATAACTTTATTTGCACTTAATTTTAATAATCTAATCTTTAGTGTTTACAAGATGTTTTAAGTAAAGAATGTCAAAAAATGACAATAATAATTGTTTTTCGCTGTATACATACGTACATATGTTCAAACATACATACATTTGTATGTGTGTTTTATTACCTTATTTTATGCTTTTAAATCCAATCACAAAAAAAAACCTTTTTGTTGTCAATTCGTACTATTTAGTAAAACAATACATAACATGATTGAAAAAAACTGAGTGTAACGAAATTTTATGTATGTGTTTCTTGCTTCCTGTCAATATTATGTAACACTCACAAGCGCAACGAATAGTAAACGATTAGTATAAATGCTAATTGAATAAAACGTTATTTTTTTATGCAGAAAACATCGGCATTTATTTGTTCGAAATTTTCCTCGCATTGATTTTTTTTAAATCTAATCTTTCCGAAAACTACCGAATTGGATTAAACTAATGAAACTGTTGGTCAATAAATAAATGTTTTCATTACATGACGTATAACACCATTATATAATACTGTTTTCAGACATGCATTCTCAATTGAGGCAATATTCGGTTTATTGACAAAATTATTTTACAGTTCAGATATACTAAATTTAGCTAACTCAATAATCATTTACAAAAATGGAAATAAATTCCTATTTTAAAAAGAAATTAATATTATGTACTGTTGCGTTGACATAATCGGTTCAGGAGACGGAGAACACGATGATGGTGCAACAGGATGCAATGCCTTTGATGAATTGGAAGTATCTGCATAAATAAAATATTTAATAATTATAAATAATAACAAATTTTAATCAAAAATGAAAACAGGAAAAAAGGCTTTTCTTCTAATGAAATTGATTTCCTAAACTGGTTAGAATAAGATTCACAAAAAGACTCGAATTTTTTAATTTTCTTATATAATATAATAATATAATAAAAATTAAATTCTGCGTTTCCTGACGAAACACATACCGTTTATGCTGTCTAGTGCCAACTCAGCAAACAAGTTTACCTTGAAACCACCAATAATTTGATGGACTATTCCCATTATGTGGCCATTTGGAAGGTGAGCCGCCAGTTCCCAGTTCTGCAACTTTACTTTTATAATTCGTGGACTAAAAGAGTAACCCTGCTGGATGATCTCATCATCCATCTCTGCGTAGATGTGGCCATTTTTCATGTGTCCACGAAGCCTATCCATTTCGCTTGGCCAAATATCTAGAAGGGCTGCCTCACTGGCCTCATTCCAGCCCATTCTCTTCTTCTTAATTTTAACACCTATTTATTTAAAAAAGATATTGATTTATTTGTTTTTTATTATAAATCATAGATTTAATAAACTTACCCTCAACTTTACTCGCCATACTTTCATTGTATTTTTTCAATATTTTATTAACATTTGCCATTGCAGATAGTTTTGCTCACCAAACACACTTGTGAACACTATTGTATTTCAAGTTTTACTTAATTTTATGGCAATTTCATACTTATTGAACAATAATTAATAATGGTATTTATTGCGATAATCTCAATAAAGGTGTATGTCTGAACACCGTATAAGGTTGAATAAAACACTTTAGGACTTTTCGTTCTAACGATTCTGTCCGTTTCTTTCAGAAATATTTAGAGCTAAAAACCACAACCAAACAATAT
This sequence comes from Gymnocheta viridis, assembly GCA_956483585.1. Lineage (NCBI taxonomy): Eukaryota > Metazoa > Arthropoda > Insecta > Diptera > Tachinidae > Gymnocheta > Gymnocheta viridis. Next base: position 38,244,757 of record OY101444.1, read on the forward strand.
TCATATTTAAATAATCAAATAGAGCATAAAAACGTATCTTTGTATAGTGAGTTTGTAATGTGTATGTGTACAATACAATATAAAGAAGATGGTATAAGAATTAACAATGCTTGTGTACAATATACATATTTATAACCCTCAGTATATGTACTATACTCTTACAAGTTAATATAAATGATTATACATGCATAAAGTTATTTGTACAAACGCTTTCTTGTTGGATTCAGGGAAACCACCCAACAGGGAAGCATGCCATACAGTGGCTACAACTCGGTCATCCTGACCAACGAGATCATCTGATCTCTACCAGTATTTTTACCTCTAAACCTGACGGCCCACATGCCCTTTGCGGATTCTTGGACTGCTGGAAGCCTTCGACATCTTCTAACAAATATTTATCATTCCTCAAAATCTTTGCTATCCTGTATGGCCTCCTTAATTTAGGGATAAACTTAGTGACCCTCAGTCATCGGCGGGAAATCATCAAGCACACATTCCCTCAATGACTCCACAATGGGGCCCCTTTGCCCCAGTCCGAATAACATTACACTCAGTTGCTCATCAAACGTGATGTGAACAGTGTTGTTCAATGCACGCTCAACCCCATCTAGAAGCAAGTCTAAGTACACACCAACATCGGTCCAATGCTTCTGTTTAGCATCTCCACTTCTCCGTTAGCCTGGGGAGATCCGGTGGCGAACCTTACATGTTGTATACCCCATTTGCTTAGGAAATCCTGGAATTCCGTGGAAGTGCACCTTGTTCGTTCCTCTGTCACTCACAATGCACCAGGGGCGACTATTAGACGTAAAGCAGTCCCTCAAGTGCGCTATTACTTCCCCCGTCTTAGTAATCTTTGTGGGGTAAAGCCTCACGTCAACCACGACGAACATATGCTTAAAAAATCTCCCCATTATACACCGGGGCATGATTATTATGACTGACATCGAATGGAGCGGTGGACTTTGGGATTGTATTAAGTGTTTATCCGAATATGGGATGCATTTCAAATAATTCTGCATGAGTTCAGAAACCTTTTTCCTCATGTGAGAAAACCACCAGCTGCCCGATGTCAAAGAGGTAGGTGACGCATGTCATTGTCAACGAGTTGCATTCAGTGACAATTTAAAAATATCTTCCCTGTAAGTAAATTCTAAAATGTCTTAAAAGCGTAAAGAACAGCCAGTATTTCTGTTTCAATATATTTCCTCATGAGTAACAAACAACGATGATTCGTTTTTAACGGTTTCTTTTATTCTAATTCTGATTAAAACAAGATGATACAATGGCGGTATTCAGTGTTTGGTGCAAATGCTCTTGCGAAAGTGCAAATGCAAAATATCGTAGCTTTTTTGTGAAATTTAACGGCAAATCTGTGTATTTTGTTGTTGGATTTTACAAAAAAGCTACGATATTTTGCATTTGCCTTTTCGCAAGAGCATTTGCACCAAACACTGAATACCGCCAATGTATGTATAATAAAGAAGATAAAGATAAATAAGATACAATGCAATGTAATAGTGGCAATGCCATAAAATATGAAGTGTTGCATTCACGTTTAATTCATGTCTTAACACTCCTCTTCAACACTCATATTCAAAATAAAAAATATAAATCAAAAATGTTTACAATTTCACAAAGCTTAGTGACGCTAATAATTTAACATGATTATTCTTTGATAAGTTCTTCGTTAAAATATCAGCAATGTTGTCAGTGCTGCTACAGTATTCTAATTCAATTAAACCTTCAACAAAAACATTTCTAATATGGTGATACTTTATATCAATATGTTTACTTCTACTATGATAAATCGGATTCTTAACTAAATGCATAGCACTAAGATTATCACCGTAAATAAGAATTTTTTCAGGACAATGAATCTCGACCTCCCCAAGAAGTTTCTTCAGAAATACTGCTTCCTTCGCGGCTGATGAAAGGGCCATATATTCAGCCTCTGTTGTACTTAAAGCTACCGTAGACTGCTTCTTTGACTCCCACGAGAATGCACTTCCAGCGAGAATAAAAACGTATCCGGTATACGATTTTCGATTAACGGCATCACCTCCCCAATCGGCATCTGCATAGCATACGACTGGCTTACCCGTTTTTCTATAAATCAGTTGAACATCAATAGTTTTATTCAAGTACTTCAAAATCCTATTTGCTGCTATCATGTGCTCGCGATGTGGTTCTGTGTTCTTTTGTGATAATTTACATACTGAGTGCAATATGTCAGGACGCGAGTTATAACTTTAATTTAATGTCTTTTTAAAAAAAAGACAACTTTTCCTTTTGGTTATTAAATCAGAACTTTTATTTATTTTTAACTTTACAATGAAACTTATTAACTAAATATAAAAGTGCTTATTCTATTGTTTTACTTTGTTAATTTTGCAATTTAATAAATTTCCAAATAATTCCAAATAATTGAGTTCTTATTAATTTTATATGTTTTGCAATTTAATAATTTTTATTGTGTTCTTATTAATGTTAAATATTCTGTAATTTAGCAAATTTCCAAATAATTTTTTCTGTAACATTTTATTGACTTCCTGGAATTTATTTGCTTTGTAATCAAAAGTGTTTAATTTATTGTTGGTGAATCCATAACTCCTCCCTCCCTAAAATGAAGTGAGGGCCAAAGGGGCTTTGCGCAATTTGTAGCCGGAACTTCATTAATTTTCTGATTAAGTGAATATGTTATTGTCGTTGGCTTTCTTTTTATCACTGCAATTGTTAGTATTATGATGAGAATTGTTACTGACCCGAAGGCTGAATAGGTAACTTTTTCATGTATTTGTCTGTAGATTTTCTATTATTCTTTTATATTGGAATCTATATTCATTTAGTTTTGGGAGTGTTATTTCATTTTTATTCGAAAGGGTTGTAATGTTATTGTTAAAGTTGGGTGGCATTTCGATGAAGATTCCGTTGTCCCAATATATGTTACTTTCGTTGTTGTACCAGATATTATTGATGGCGACTTTGCAGTTGATAAATTGAATTAGAGTTGTGGTACTAACTGTGTGTTGTTTGATAACATTGTTGCATATAGTGATAATGTGTTGTATTGGAGGGTTAATGAGGATAATATAGTTAGGTTCCCGGTGAATAATATCAGATTTTTGTCCTATATCTCGTAAATGGCAGGAGGCAGTCTCATTATTATTTACTATATTTCTAATACAGTTTGTGTTCATATTAAATTCTGTTTCATGAATATGTTTACAATAAAATTGATTTTCTATATGTTTACATTTTTCTTTATAAAATATCAAATTATTTTCATTAATTAATGCGTATTCTTCGCTTATAATTTCTAAAGTTTTATTAATTGGTGTGATATAATGTAAATTTACTGTTTGATATTATTGGAATTTTTATGTTAAATATTATATTAGTGTTGTTATAGTGTGCGGTTAATTCGAGGAGTTCAAATATGTATGTGTTCAGAAGAGAGTATATTTATTGTGTTATTTAGTGTATTATGAATTTGGATTAGTTCTATAGGATCTAATATTAATTTAGGAATGATATTCAATTTGGATAATACTATTGCTTCTGCGATATTGTTCAGATGCTGTGTAAGTATATCGATGTTATAGTTTATCTGATTAAGTTGTTGAATTTGTGTTATTGTAGGGTTTAGTGAATTACGGGTTTGATCTTGTATGTTTTTTATGGATTGTGTAATAATATCTTGTTCTCTGTTTATGTGATTAGTTATGTTTTCAAACCTCTTTATCATGTTAGTGTTGAGGATTAGCTGTTGGTTTAGTGTAGTATTTATTCGTCCATTTTCCGTTAGTAGACGTTCAATGTCTCTATTTAATTTCTCCGCATCTTCGTAATCCATATTTCCAGTTATGAATTTTATTGTTGAACCTAGTACGTTTATTAGTCCTCTCTTCTGTCTATTTCTGGGTGTTAGTAGATTCAATTTCGTAGTGAGTTCTTTCAGTTTTAGTCTTGTTGTTTTCAAGACGATTTTGGCAAATTGTGTGGCTTCAAAATGATCTATGGTTTTCTCTATTTCTTGTATATTGTCAGTGTAAGATTCGAGATTGATTATATGTATAAGGTGTTTGTAGTCGATTATTGTTCTAGCCATTCTAATTTCAATGGGATGATTCCCTGTGTTGGGGAAACGTTTACAATTTTAACATCGGCTTGTGCCAGTATAAATCTAAAATAAAAGTGAGCTTTAAGTCTTATGTTTCTTTTTTATTTTAGATTTATAGAGCTTTTGGTTGTTTAGTGTTAAAAGAGTCACTCTGTTATTTTGTTTTACAATTCTCTTTGAAAATCTAGGGGCCATTTTATTTCTCCTACATTCTTTCCTGTAGATGCTGTCATTTTCTAGAAGAGTTTCGGGTTCCTCTCTATTTTGGTTTAATCGTTCAATACGTTTGTCTGTGTCATGTGTCAATTATTCCCTAATCGATTCGTGTAGTTTGCTTTGAAATTCTTTTAGCTGTTGCAAGTATTCATGTTGTGTGTTATAATTTAAATCTTTTTCAAATATAGGTGTTCTTCCATAGAACAATTCAAATGGTGTCAGCTTTGTCGCGGTATGTATGGAATTATTATATGTCATGATTACTTCTGAAAGGAGATCATCGTGATCTAATGGTAGTTCTGATTCTTTATATTTTTGCATAATGATTCTATAAATTTCTGTCATTGTCGAATGTAGTCTTTCGACTGGGGAATTACTAGTACTTTGTTGAAATGAGGGGTAATGTATATTAATTTTGTTAATTTTGCAAAAGTCTTTTATGATAGACGCACTGAACTCCGAGCCTTGGTCACAAACAATTTTTTTGGGGGAGCCGTGCAGTGCAGGCTTATATAATGTTTAATATTTTTTAAGATTGATATGCTATTTCTGGATTCTAAAAGGTATGCTGATCCGAATTTTGAAAATTTGTCGATAAGTGTGAGAATGTTTCGTTTGTTTATACAGTATATGTCAATGTGGACAATGTCTAATGGTTTTTCGGTATTTCTGGGGTTTCGAATGTAGGTTTCGGAGGTTTTCTGTCGTATTTGAGCGTTTGGCATATATTACAATGATTGACACATTTGGTTATTTTTTCTTTCATATAAGGGAAAAAATATTCCCGTTTCAAATGTTCAAATGTTTCTTGTATACCCCTGTGATTGTGATCGATGTGGTAATCGTTCACAAGTTTATCCTGATCATCAGTGTTCCGAATATCTTGTAATAAGATTTTACAGCGAACGAGTTTAAAAAGTTTACTGTTTGCGAAATATTTACAGTATGTATTTTGAACAATTTTAAATGTGTCATCGTCTGTCATTATCGCAGAGAGTTTATTGGGGGCTAGGTATCGTTTAAAAATATCAGTCATTACAGTTTCGTTGTATTCTGGTCTGCGTATTGTCTTTCTCATTTTGTTTGTAAACACAGTCTCGAGTGTAAGAGGAGAACCTTCGTTTTTTACTTGTAAGATAATTTGAAGATTGAATGTGTTTATTGCCTTCTCCGAAATTGGAATACCGTCATCATTATTTTCGTCGGCAGAGTGAATGGTCGTTCCCGCTGTTCCTTGAACTGACTCATTGTCGATTGTATTAATGTTAATTTCTTCATTATTTAAGGCACTATAATCGTGTATTCTGATGTCCTACTAGCATAACATATCGGTTTATCGCTTCCGATTGGACCCTGGGAAAGAATTGCTCCTAAAGCAAAGTCGCTCGCATCAGTTGTTAAGATAAATGGTTTTGAGAAGTCCGAATATTGAAGTAAAGGGTCATTGATTAGTAGATTTTTACACATTTCGAATGTTTTTAATTTTTTCAGGGTTTGGCTTTATTCCTTCAGTGGAAATAACATGTCCCAAAAACGCACACTCTTTGTGTAAAAATTCAGATTTGTCCAACTGAAAAACTTCCTTCAAATTTATCATATGTTCCTGTAATGACGTGGAGTAGACGATTATGTCATCTAAGTATACGAGACAAACCGTACCTATTAGGTCCTTCAACACATTGTCCATTATCCTTTGGAATGTAGACGGTGCATTTTTAAAACCAAATGGCATTCTGACAAATTCAAAATGGCCTCCATCTACGGAGAATGCAGTTTTACCGACATGTTCTGGATGCATTTCTATTTGGTGGAAACCACTGGCAAGATCCAGGGTAATGAAATACATGCTTCGGCCAAGTTTATCTAATATGTCTGTAATATTAGGTATGGGATACCTATCACAAATCGTCTTCTCGTTTAGTTTTCTGTAGTCAATAACGAGTCTCCATTTTTGTACATTACTAGCGTCCTTCTTTTTCGGTACAATCCATACAGGAGCACTCCAAGGTGAAAAACTTGGTTTTATAATGCCCTGTTGCAGCATTTTGTTTATTTGTGTCCGTACTTCCTCCTTATGAACATAAGGGTATCTATAGGATTTTGTAAAAATAGGGAAGTGGTTTTGATTTTATGTTTAATTTGGTTAGAAAAACTAAGGGGATTCCCTTCTTTAAAAAATATATCATCGAAATCCTTACAAATTTTCATTAAAGCTTTTCTTCCCTCTTTATTTAAGTGGTCTGTTCTCAGGAATTTAGTTATATTAACTTCTTGGTAGGGTGTGTCTGACTTTATGGTGAAGTTATTAACTTCAATGAAATTTTGATATGGAATGGTTTTTACGGGTTGTTCAATGTAGACAACTTATTCTTGGTCGGATATGTTTTCTATTTCAACAAAACTATACCATTCCCTTGAGGAATAAATACCTTCCGGAATAAATAAATCCGGTTCTAAAAATGTTTTCTGTATGAAAAAATCACCGTTGCGAGAATCAACTGGTATCTTAATAATGAATTTTGAAAGAGGTTGAATTATAAATTTTCCTGAAGTCAGATTAGGCTTAAATTGTAGTGGTATTATAGAACTGTCTACTTTGGCCTAAGTCTACTTTGGCTTTTAGTTTATTTAAAATATCAAGTCCTATTAATCCGTCAAAATAATTGTGGAATCTAAAGACAAATAATTCCATCTGGCCTTCCTCTCTGAACTCCACAAAGTATTGTAAAATGATTTTCTTATTCAAGGAGTGTTTATTTAAAATTGTGGTAATCATAATTGGTTCACAGTTTTGACATTCGTCTTGATCAACAAATTCTGGATTCAACGATGAAGAGGCTCCAGTGTCAATCAGAAATTTTAATGGGCTACCGAAGGGGGAAGAAATATTTATATATGGTAATGTATGTCCATGTTTATTTACGTCTAAGTATCCAGTAGGTCCGGGGAGGCATTTACTAGAAAATTTTCATTGTCATCAATTGTGTTACCACTATTTTGGTCATATTGGTTGTTTTGTGCGAAAATAAAGTCTTGATTGAAATCGTTCTGAGAATAGATATTATATTGTTGAACATAGTTGTTCTGGTCATAATAGTAATATTCCTCTAAGCTTGTGTAAGGAGTTCCTTCCGTGTCAATGCTATGTATTTCATGAGGTTTAATCTTTATGTCAACGGCAACATACCTGGGTATGTTTTTAGTTTTGAAAACGCTGTAGCTCTAAACTGGATAACCGGATCGACTTGAAATTTCTTGATATCCTAGTCAAAACTGTTTTACGCAATAGTTCCATGGTTAGGATTAGATCATCCGTTCGGAAGATAAAGCCCATTTACAAAGTTGCACCCTTAAGTCAACAGAATACATACCTGGGTATGTATAGTAAAACGCATGCAAATATGATAATATAATATAAAAGTATAGTTTATTTTGAGCTAAGTTTTGTAATTATTTTTTTATTATTATTATATAATGTCAGTTTTAATTTTTTTGCTTAAAATTATTGAAATTCAAATACATCTATCGCATTGAGGTAAGTCTTTGGAATGCTCTGCGCACACTGGTTTGGTGCATAATGTGCATGCTTTACGAGTAGGGCGTCGTTTCGAGCAGATGTAGCAATTCCCCTTTACTTTTAGCCGGCCCGTACTATCACGTTCCTCCGATGCATGTGCCTCAGCATCCACAACTCCGATGGGCCCACCTTTCATGGCTTCGATGGCGTTGCGCGTTGAAAAAACTCTGGATATTCTGCTGTTATTCGCCCTTCTTTCCATTTCTGGCTTGCACAATTGCTCGCTAAGCTGATGGAGAAACATCCTACGGCGGCTTGTAGATGTCTTCAGGTGAGTGTTGTTGTCAATGTATATTACGTATGCAGCAAACGCAGCAACGTCCACAATATTATAAAAGAAAGCCAGAGGCCATCTATTTGTGCGCCGCTTCGTACTAAATTCGGACAAGCACTTGTCCATGTTATCAACGCCACCTTTGGTTTTATTGTAGTCCAATATAAGCAATGGCTTCTTCTTAGGACCGGTCGTTTCTGTTGTATAATGAGTAGTGGACAACATTACAACTGCCTAGTTTTTCTTGGGAATGTACGAGCACATCGTAACGTGATTACAGAACCCAAACATTGATGATTCAGCCTCACGTCGTTTCGGGTTGGCAAATGCTGCTGGCACGAATGTACGCCTTTTGTTGCAAGTACCCAATATAGATAAATTGTTGTCTAACATCAAAGTTTTTGCCAAGTTGTAGCTAGTGAAAAAGTTGTCACATACAATATTTCTTCCACTTCCAGCAAAAAGGTTGACACATAAATCCTTTACTACTCTTTCGCCAACGTTTCTTTCACGTTCACCAGACGGTGCCATTCCTGTATAGATTTGTCCCTGCATTGAAAAATTATATTCAATTTAGTTATTTAGATTTTCAACAATTTTCAACAATATTCATTGTACCTGCAATGGATAGGAAGAAATGGAGTCGCACACCCACCACACTTTTATTCCATATTTGGCAGGTTTTGATGTTATGTATTGCGTGAAGCCAGTTCCACCACGATAAGCATACAATTGTTCATCTACGGTAACGTTGGCTCCAGCCACGTAATATCTACGAAGACAGCTGTTAAGCATCAAAAAAACGTCCGATATTGCTGCTGCTTTGTCAGTTTGTTTTCGTTGCTGGCGTGTGTTTCCATTATCAAAACGTATGAAGCGGCTTATTTCCCAAAATCGTCGTACACTCATTGCGGCACGATATAGTGGATGTGAAGTAGTTTTCCACAAATCTTTCGTATGCACGTAACCAGAATGTGTAACGCCACTTAGCAAAAGTAGGCCCAAATATGCATCAAATTCACTTTTTGTTATGGGAATCCATGATCTCGGTTCTCTTGTTGGATGTTTTGCGTTGTCAATATCATAAAATTGCCTTGCCTTTCGATTTGATTCACGAATAATTATGTCGCATATTTCGTTTGACATTATCAATTGGAACGTTTCTGCAATGGTCAAACCCTGCGTTGCCCGTACTGGTCCAGATTCTGCACTTCTTAGAATGTTGTGCGTACGGAATCTTACAGGTTGTGGTTGTATCGAGGACCAAACATTACCATCTCTGGTAGTAAAAACTTCGCCAGTTTCAATTGGTGCATCTTCAAGATCTTCATCAGAATCACTGTCGCCCTCTGGGTCATATTCTGGTAACATGGGTTCTTCAACGTCTGAGTCATCTCCACCAATATCACCTAAAGCCTCGTCACCAACTATTGAATCGTGGTCACTTGTTTCTTCTTGGCTGTCTTCAAGCGCTTGCCGAATATATGCTTGTTGTTCTTCGTACGAAAGTGCACTTAGTTGTCGCGGAGTAAGCCATTCACCATCAGCCATTTCACTTTTAATATTTTTTTATTTCCACAAAATAAACAGAAACGTCTTTTCACTTCGAATCACAAATGTAAACTAAATTTTCTAACGATACTACAAAGAATGAAATTTCCGCAACAATAAATGTTTCTACCTGGCTATATTATATATTTAGTATATACGTATGTCGTCTACCTATACAACCACTTTTTTCCACAAACAATGACTGTGAGGATGAAATTGGTTATCATAAAATTTTTTAGCCTTTTGTCCATTTCTAACAAACTAAAAAAATAATTCGGAAATTCCAACAAACCAGGTAGATACGTAATTAGCATTTTTATGCTAACGACGTACCATTCCCCATACAAAACGTATGTACATACCCAGGTATGCTGCTGTGGACGTGCGTAAAGCATTTCTGCTGTTGACATAAAGGTTAAAAGCACTTGTCATTCTTTGTGTCTGCATGCTTGGTGGTTTCCTCAAATGAGTATATCCCGAGCTTATATCCATTGGTTCCGGGGGTGGTAAATTTTGTGGACGATACTGTTGTTGTCCAAAGTTAGGATTAGGTGAATTGTTGTTATTGTTGTAGAATATTCTGTTCTGTTCGAACCCTTTATTCGGTATATTCTTCTGGTAAGTATTAAATTGTTTATTCTGTCCGAATGTATTAATAGGTGTACTAATTTGGGGTTTCTGACCGTTGCTAACTGGATTCTGATATCTAATCATATTGTTCTGATATGGTGGTATAGTTGGGTAGTATTGTCTCGAAAATTGTTGTGGAGGTCTGTTTACTATTGATTGGTAAGGTTGATAAGGTGGGTAAGTCTGATAGTTTGGTGGGAAGTGTTTAACATTCTGTTGAAGAACGGAATATGTGTTTGTAAATGGTTTTTTTGTATAATATATATTTTGTTCCTGTATGCAAAAGGAAAGAGCTTCGGCCATTGTCTTAGGTCTCATTGATCTAATGTTTGAGCCTAAAGGTTCTTTAAGGCCTGATAAAAATGTGTTTAGACACATTTCGGCGAATAGGTTTTGTTTTGCTTCTATGACACTAGGATTGGTTTCGTGAATTAGAATGTTATTATTGATAGTCGACTGTATTTCTATGATTGAACTGTAAAAGTGTTGGACCGACTGATTAGTTTGTTTTAAATTGTGTAGGTCCTTTATTAGGGTTGTTTCATTCTTTTTATCGGAATAATGTAAAATTAGATTATTTTTTATATTTTCCCAAACTAGAGGGGTACCATAGACGTTGAGTACTTCATTAGCCTGCCCTACAATTTTATTCCTAATTGCCCTCAATATAATTTTCGCATAGTTCGTTCCGTCTACGTCAATTAGGTATCCTAGGATTTCTTCGATATTTGTCAAGAATTCGTATAACAACCTCGGGTTTCCGTCAAACATCGGCAGATCTTTCACCGCGTCTGGGACTCTCAGTGAGTCAAATATTTGATTGGGATTTGGAAATGGGTTTGGAATTTGGGGAGCGGAACCTGAGGGATTATTGTTATTTAGTGACATTTCTCTATTTTCCGGAATGGGTGTTAGGTGTCTAAAAATGTTTGTGTATGGGTTGATTCGATATGTTTTCCGCATGAATGTTGCAGCTTTTATTTAAATTTATACTTATACATATATTACTTAAAATATAATTTATTTACCCTAGTGTTATTATTAGTAGTTTCATATTGATGATTTGATGATCTTGTGGGTTGGTTATCTTGCTTCTATTGTTGATGATTTGATGGTCCCGTGGGTTGGTCCTCTTGCTTCTATTGCTGATGATTTGATGTTGGTCGTTGGCGTTGGTTTTTCTTTTATTGTATATTTGCTGCTTATGGATATTTTATGATTCCTTATGTCTTTGATTTTTAATTTTATTGTTTATAATTGTATATTTTATCAGATAGTCTTAAGTGTGATAATTACTATGGTTTAGTTCACTCTTCTATTTATTTTATTGTTCGCTAACAGTTATTTTCACTAACCGCTTATTCACTTTCAGTTGTTGATTTAGATTGTTTCAGTTTTTAATTTTAGTCTTAAGTATTATTTATGTTTTAGTTCACTATTCTAAATGATTCATTTATTGTTCGCCAACAGTTATTTTCACTAACTGTTCATTCACTTTCAATTGTTGATTAATATTTATGATTGTTTTTAATTTTAGTTTTATTATTTTTAATGCGTTTCCTTAATAAGATGGTCTTAAGTATTGTTTTTACTATTCTATTAATTTATTATGTTCACTAACAATTATTTTCAGTAATTGTTCGCGGTTTCTTACTATTATATACTTTAATAGTATTCGAGAGCGGAAGTTGATATACCGTCAACTTTATTTTCGACTGCGCCTGTTATAACTTTAATTTAATGTCTTCTTAAAAAAAAGACAACTTTTCCTTTTGGTTATTAAATCAGAACTTTTATTTATTTTTAACTTTACAATGAAACTTATTAACTAAATATAAAAGTGCTTATTCTGTTGTTTTACTTTGTTAATTTTGCAATTCAATAAATTTCCAAATAATTCCAAATAATTGAGTTCTTATTAATTTTATATGTTTTGCAATTTAATAATTTTTATTGTGTTCTTATTAATGTTAAATATTCTGTAATTTAGTAAATTTCCAAATAATTTTGTCTGTAACATTTTATTGACTTCCTGTATTTAATTTATTTGCTTTGTAATCAAAAGTGTTTAATTTATTGTTGGTGAATCGATAACTCGCGTACAAATTGCCAAATACATTAATGAGCCAATAAGTGACTGATACCTTGTTGGGTTGACTTTTTCACATTCTTCATTAGTACAAGCGATTTGAAATTTTGCTTCTAAGGGGGTAGACACTGGACGACATTCAATCATTTTATATTCTTGTAGAAGTTCTTTTACGTATTTGTTTTGGTGTATAGAAAATTCTCCAGTTTCATCTTTCCTTTCAATTTCGATACTTAAAAATTGTTTGGCAGGACCTTTATCTACCACAGACAATCTATCTGAAATTTGAGATTTTATTAAATTTAAATCATTTAAATCAGAACTTGCTATAAAAAGGTCATCTACATATACAGCAATCAAATTAATATTACTGCCGGTTCGCCTTTGGTATAAACACGGTTCACTGTCACAGGGGTGAAAACCTATTTCTTTCAGAATTTCATCGAGTTTAAAATTCCATTGACGGCCGGACTGCTTCAAGTCCATACAAGCTTTTTTCAACTTTAAAACTTTGTTGGGGAAATTTTTGTCAACGAAATTTTCTGGTTGCACCATATACACTTCATCATTCAATTCACTATTTAGAAATGCCGTAGATACATCCATTTGATGCAAATGAAGTTGGTATTCAGCGGCCAGAGCAATTACGATTCTAATTGTTTCATAACGAACTACAGAGGAAAATGTTTCCGTATAATTTAGACCATATGTCTGTGCGTAGCCCTTGGCAACTAATCTCGCCTTAAAACGTTCAATGTCGCCTTCATTATTTTTCTTTAATACAAATACCCATTTGCATCCCACAGCCTTTTGGGAATGTGGTAACTCTGTCAATTCTTATGTGTTATTATAAATTAGCGCCTTGTATTCTTCTTCCATTGCATTCTTCCAATATTCAGAGTAATCACCTGATACGGCCTCTTTTATTGTTAACGGTACTACAACATCATTCGCACACATCATGTTTAATGTCTTACATTGTTTTCTTGGTCTTCCTGGTCGGCCGGTTCTTATCGTTTTGGGTCTTCCTCGACCAGTAGATTCGTTTGTTGTATAAAAACCTACAAGATGTTTACCTGCCATTTCAGCTTCAGAATCGAGGTAGTCTTCTTCCGCAGACTGGAACTCACTCTCACTTAGTATATCATTGTCGACAGGTTTAGATATTTCATTACACGGTGCAGCATTATGTTGAATTTCTATGCTTAGTATTTCTTTGTTGGTCTTATCTTGTTGACTGGTATCATTTATAGCTTTTTCATTGTCCTCGATAAAATAAACATCACGGCTAATTATAATTTTTCCGGTAGATTTTTCTAGTAGACGATACCCCTTCGACGTTTCGGAATATCCAACCATGACAAACTCCTTTCCTTTTGGCTGGAACTTGTGGTGATGGGTTTTGTCCAATGCGATGGCTACAGAACCAAATACTTTGAAATGTTGTACTGTTGGCTTTCGATTATGCCATGCTTCATAAGGTGTGCAATTTTTGAGAACTTTTGTTGGTGACCTGTTTCTAATGTAAGCAGCAGTATTTACAGCTTCTGCCCGTAGACATTCATCAATACCCGAAGACACCAACATTGTTCTGGCCATTTCTACCAACGTTCTGTTTAAGCGCTCGGCTACGCCGTTTTGTTGGGGCGTGTAGGGTACAGTAAGTTGTCGCATAATTCCATTCATCTTCAAAAAACTATTAAAAGCGTTGTTAACAAACTCTGTAACATTGTCGGAACGAAGTATTTTTATTTTCTTTCCTGTTTGGTGTTCAACTAAAATTTTAAATTCCTTGAAAGTTTCAAATGTCTGACTTTTGTTTTTCAAAAAATATACGAATATATATCGAGATCGATCATCTATAAACGTCAATATATAACGTGCACCACCAATAGAACTTTTATTAATCGGCCCACAAATGTCCGTATGAACTATTTCCAGCAACTCTGTTGCTCTGTTCTCGGAACTGGGGAATGGTTTCGCTGTACATTTACTTTTCAAACATGGCTTGCAGCTAATTTCCTTAGGAAATTTTACATTCATTCTACGAACCAAATTCTTTTGTGACAATTCGCCCAAGCTTGATACATTCAAGTGGCCATAACGTCTATGCCATTTCATAGCGCTACACATGTCTGTGTCTGTAAAAAACAAAGTATTCATTCGCCTTTGCAGAATATAAAAATAAATCACCAAACCTCTCTGCACGCAATATAGTTCTGCCGACTTCATTCATTATCTTCGCTGCGTTATTTTCAAATTTTACAACATCTTTGGATGCTACTCTGCCCACAGAAATAAAATTACATTGAAGATCTGGTACAAACAAAACGTTACTTAGAACAATGTTGCATTCCTTGATACGAACAGTACCTATGCCCTCTGCTCTCATTTTGCTCTGCCCAGCTAAACTGATCAATTCAGTGTGAAGCTCAAAGCTTTCAAAAAATTCGCTGTTGCAGCACAAATGAGCAGAAGCGCCGCTATCTAAACACCAAACATTACTATTCAACATGCCATTGTCGCTAGTTGCTGCAAACACCGAGTATGCATGTGTATTTTTCTTTTCTTGTTGTACCGTCCTATTATCGGTTTCTTCTTTGCCGCTTCTACACTGAGCTGCGTAGTGACCTCTGCGACCGCATTTAAAACAATTAAAATTATGTTTCTGCTTACCTGTATAACGGCTATTCTTTTCGTTGTTATCTTTGTTGTTGTAGTTTGAGTTTTTGTTGTTTTTATTTCCTCGTAGCATGAATGCTTGTGCACCATCATCATGTGGTACAGTTTGATCGGCTTTTCTTCTCTCACCTTCTTCCGTCAATTTCAATTTTAGTTTGTCTAGTTTTGGTAGATCATCTCTGGTCTCCAAAGCTATAACAAAATTTTCGAACGATTTGGGTAGGCTTGCAAGAAGCATTATGGCAAACAACTCCTCTTGAAGCTCAATACCCGTTTCAGCCAGCTTTTCCACGATTGACGAAAAATTACAGACGTACTGCTGGACACAATCTGCCTCATCCATTCTCATATTCAAAAGTTTCTTAAAAAGAGTAACCTTCGTCACCGGTCCCTTGGGCCTATGTATCTCACGTAAGGTGTTCCACGTAGCTTTCTCATCTTTTTTCGTCCACAAAGCAATTGCGTCTGCAGCGGTTGGCTTGTCGTCAGATATTGTTGACAACAAATCCTGATGGATTAAAACAGCCTTTATTTGTAGACACCACGAGTCATAATTGTTCTCGTCTCATCTCATCTCTCTTTTCCTTAAATACTTCCTTTAATATTATTCACTTTAACTTGAGCACTCCTGGGCCCATAACCTGTTTCAATATATTTCCTCAGGAGTAACAAAGAACGATGCTTCGTTTTCAACGGTTTCTTTTATTCTGATTCTGATTAAAACAAGATGCTACAATGTATGTATAATAAAGAAGATAAAGATAAATAAGATACAATGCAATGTAATAGTGACAATGCCATAAAATATGAAGTGTTGCATTCACGTTTAATTCATGTCTTAACAATTTCCAACATAAAAATTTGGTACCTCGATTCTGCATCACCAGTTCTTTTTGAAAAATAAAACTCTGAGTGCATTTTCCCATCCGGCTTCTTCCGCAATAGAATCGCTTTAAACCCTACACTGCTAGTATCACAGTTCAGTTCTGTCTCATCTTTAGGGCTCAATAGAATCAGTATCTCGACAGCCTCTAATTACTGTTGACCGAATTCAAAAACTTTGTCCTTCCCTGTCAAATCCGTCAGTGGCTTAGCAATAGTGGAGAAGTCCTTCACAAATTTCCTAAAGTATGACGTCAGCCTTAGGAAACTATGCACTGAATAAACATTCTATGGAATCGAAAAATCCCTTGCAGACCGCATACCTGCGTCAACTGCCCTAATACCCCCTCCGTCAATCTCGCGGCACAAATACTTGATACTAGTCCTTATGAACTCACACTTGACCAGGCCAAGTTCCAGTCTGAATGCGTATGAAATCTCCTACTATATATGTATGTATGTACATTAGGGTGACAATGGTTTGTATGTAAAAAAATTTTTGTTCGAATTTTAAAGTTTTTTCAACGGAATATTGTGCCAATAGGTCCAAGAGTTTTGTGCCGAAAATTTGAGCCAAATCGGACAACGTTTTCTGGACGCGCATCCAGGTCAAAGGTCAGGTATTTGCATATTTCACAGCTAGTATGAAATAAAGTTGAGAAACTCATATATTTTCTACTTTATTTTACAAAAACATCTGGATTCTGTAGACTTTTAATAAAGAGGACACTCAAATAGTTTTTTTGGGAACTAACTCTCAAATTTCCCTTGCGTCAAAGTGATCCACAAACTATTTTATTTCAAAAATGTTTAATATATGTATGCCATTATTGGCAATGTATATAAATTCTGTGTACTTTTGATAAAATAACTTAAAAATATTGCAGGAAAAAATTTCAATTAACATAAAGTTTTTACATTTCAATATGATACGTTTTTTTCCAACCTTAGCTTCTTATATTTTTTAAATTTCTCCATATTAGACAAATTTTGTAAATTGAAAATGCAATAATTGCAAAGAAATATTAGAAAAAACAATTGACACAAAGCAGGATGGAATATGCATATATTTCTGCTGCGCTACCAGCGTCGACCGCATTCAATGGTCAATCTACTACTTTTTCTAATTTTAAAAACAAAAATTATGATCGGTGATTTTGTAGGTTTTTTTTCTTTTAAAATCTACAGATCAAAATCTTTTTGCAGAGAATATAGATTAGCATTTTTTGAATACAGCTGCCTATATTTTTGTACCACCTGTAAAATATTAAACCATGTCAAGAGAAAAAAAATTAAAAAAGTTATAATATATGATAGTTACTTTCATTAAATGTTGTTTCTGTCCATCATCTTTTGTTATTTTGTCATGGTATTCTTGAATTAACTGAATGCCTCTTTCAGCACAATCATTAACAACAGCCAAGTATTGAATAATTTGTTTCGCTCTTAGGTACTCTCCTGTAACACTCCAAGAACGTGGATCGTTGCTGAAAAACTCTATTGAAATTCCAAATCTCTTGAAAACTTTTTTGGTATTTTTTGAAAACAAATCTTGTAAAATATCAGAGTTGTCTCTGAAAATAAAACTTTTTAAGTTTTCCTTCTTTATTATTAGCTTCTTTGCTATCTCTTCATCCTCATTTCCAGATATATCTACAGACATCTTCGCTACTAGCTTGCTTTTTGTTATGTTGTCTATCCTTTCGTCAAACAAAGAAAAGCCCACACATTCTTCGCTTAAGTAATAAAGATGATTTAATACCTTTGAAATGGCTTTGTCCGCAATATTTTGATTGACTCTTTTGTAGTTTTCCAATTTTCTCAAAAACATAATATCATTTAAAGCAGCTTTATCCGCTTTATTTGAATCAAACCAAAAATTTGAATAACAACTTACAATGAAACCTGTTACTTCTATCAAAGCACTGATTTCAAAATCTGTCACTTCTGGAAATTGATTGCGAAAAATCACTATCTTTAAAGAGTATATAGCCTTGGCCATCCATCTTGCGTAGTGCAGTGCACCGGGTTTTCTGAATTTTATTCCTAAAGGAGGATTGCCACCAAGGAATATAATTACTAACTCCAAAAATTCTTTATAATCATTTCTCGGGAATGAATCGTTCATTTTTCCTAAAGCAAAATCTAAAAGTTCACCAACATTATCGACTATAATTTCCATAATTCGTGGATGAGCTATTCCTGGCACAAAACTATCTGTATTTATTTCTGGCCAATGTTTTTTGAATTTTTTAAAAATCGTTATGTCCGGTCCAGAAGACACTCCAACATTGGTCTCCGTAAAAACTGCTGCCAAAACAATTTCGAAAATATGGTGTCTGCAGCGTAGAAATAGAATTTCTCTTCCAATTGATCTCTCCAAAAGCACACATGCACCTTTCAATCTACCAGTGTTGGATGATGTTGTATCAAAAACAAACGCTTCCGTTCGTTCCAAAATATGTTTGTCTTCTAATGCATCATAAACTGCAGAAGAAATTTCCGCTCCAGTCCCAGAGGGAATATCAGGCATATCTATAATTTGCTCTAGGCCTGGAGCCGTAGCAATTATAGCCAAACGGTCTTCTGATTTTCCTGTTATTGTCGATAACAGTTTAGTGTCCCAATGGATGGTCAAAGGTTGATCACTTGCAGTAAACTTTTCTATAATTTTTTCACTTTGCGTTAATCTTAATTGTGCTCTTTCCCGACTTATGGAGGTTCGATTTAAAATATAATCGGATGTATTAAGTCCGACGGCGTCAATAACTGCAACCAATAAGTGTACAGCATCTCTCTGACTTATTTTTAACTTGTCGAAAACTGCAGCTACTCTTGACGTTAAGACACTTTGCTTTTTCGTACAAGAAGTACTGCGAAAACGTTTTGCCTCAATCGAACATTCAGAATATTCTTCCTCTGATGTTGCAGCATCTTCAGACGCGGAAAATTCAGTCATATTGCAGGCTGAAATAAATTTTGTCACAGTTCAGTACTTCCAACAAAAATTTAAAACAACGTTATTTAACATTTAATTAAATTTTTACCTGATGAAGTTGATGGTAATTCGTCACTTAATTTTTTACGCAACTCTTTTTGTTTTTTGCGATTTCTTTTTCTTTCCTCTTTTTTTTAGATTACAGTCGACTCCCAACATACAACCTTCGCGACCTTTCATTCTTTGTTTAATTAAAAATTGCTTGTCTTCTTCTAAATCTATTAGTTCCAGTGCATCGGTACGAGCAATATCGAAGAGATCGCCTAAATTATCGCTCCACAGTTTTCTTCTGTTTTTATGAATGTCGGACACTCTAGATATATTTTTTTTTAATCTTTCCATTCCTCATACAGACGCAACATTTTTTTTGTACACCAGTGCAAATCGTGAACAGGAATACGGGCCTTTTCCCAAAAAATTATACACTCTCTTACCACAAGATCAGCACTATCTTTTGCAGTTAATTTCGTTGTCCTCATATTATGAAAAAAACTTTGAGGCAGTCCCCCTTCGAGGGAAGTTTAGAACCAACTATTTGGTGTTTTGAATAGCCTATTAAAAATATTTCTTCCCTTAACGAGGGCATTGTTATATATTTTTACCAAATTCACAAAAAATTTCTAACCAAAAGCACTTTACACAAGTAATTCACACGACTGAATGCAATTTATATAATTTTTGGGGAAATACATAATTCAGTCGTATTTTAAAAATCTAGTAGGCCTTGAAATTTATCATTAGAATCCGTTAAAAATAATGGTTGTTGGCTAGGAAATTAGCAATTTTAAAATTTTTGCCATGTAGATTGCGTGATTTAATACAAACAAACAAATGTGTTTTTGTAGTTAACGTTTTTGAATAAAAGCATCTATTAATTTCCTGACATAAAGGAAAGGTTAATTACCAAAAAAGTTCTTTTTACTATTTTTTTCACGAAAATATATAAATCCACATTTTTTCATTAAATATTGAAAAAAAATAAACGAGTTCAAAAAATTTATTTCGTATATATTGTAAAATATGAAAATACCTGACCTTTGACCTGGATGCGCGTCCAGAAAACGTTGTCCGATTTGGCTCAAATTTTCGTCACAAAACTTTTGGACCTATTGGCACAATATTCCGTTGAAAAAGCTTTAAAATTCGCGAAAAAAAATTTTGGCTGTCACCCTAATGTACATATATTGTTTAAACTGAATTGGATACGAATGTGTATCCTGAGCCAGCATCCACTTCGAAGTTCACATGTCTACCTTCGATATTATCTTCATGTTGTAATTAATTTGTTGAACTTCGACTTGGTGAAGTTGAGCTACCAGTTAACACCTTTTTCTGTAAGATGGAAATACAAACCTTCAAGACATGGCCTTGTTTGTTGCAGGCCGTACATTTAAGCTTGTTCTTATCTGTTCGGCACTCTTCTGCAAAAGGGTTATTTATCCTACCCTACTATAACTATCTCCTTATAGCCCAGACAATAGTATGGTATACTATATGTGTGTCATGCTAAACTGTAAATAAACCATAGAACAAATTGATATAAAGATGGTTCCTATACTATGAAATTTTACGTAGTATAAATGTGGTATCTCATTAAACACAGCTTTTTGCTTTGTTCAATAAGAACTGTAGCAATCCAGTTAACTGTGCAGCTATAGCCACATCACAAGTAACAACACTACATCAGCTGACTGGCCTGAGTCCATCGAAATTGTGTGAAATTCGTGCATGTTGATGATATATTCATATCATGCTTTATTTGAGACGTATCAAATATCGTATTCAGTTTTATATTGCGATTGACATTTTCTTCAAGATTCATTTGTGCCGACAGTGCGCCCAGATATTTTCTACAACAAATTTGTTATTGTTGTAGAAACGGTACCAGCCGGTCAACTTGCCTTTTTGAACATATATAAAATATAAAAACCAATATTATAGTGCACATACTACAAGTCTGTCACACTAAAATAGTATAAAAAACCGTAGTATGTAAACCATATGTCTGTCAGGGGTATTATAGTTGACGGTAGTTTTTCTTTTGTTAATTTTTTCTGCACGGGACTCACTTTTGTGTTTCATATGGTTGCGGACTGAAACCCTGTTAATTACTGGCGTTGAAAAGGTTTTCAATGTGATATACCCTCACCTTTTACTTTTGCGCCCTATAAAGCTATTGCCTTTGACATAATTTCACCAAATTTTGTTGATTCCGGTTGTAGCAGTTGCCCTCGCAAATTATTGTTGGTAATACCTCCAATAAATTAAGCGCGTAGAAATATATCGGACACTGATGTCCCGCGTGCACATGGAGACACAAATCCACATTCTCCTATATCAGCTCTTAACGAATTCTGAAACGGATTGGTTTTTTTGGTATTTGGAGAGAAATTGGTTTTGCGCCACCAACACTTTCTACTTCGGCGGTAAATGTTCTTGCAAAAGAGCCAACAATTCATCGCAGGCTATTGTATTAAGCGGCTGGTGATGCCAATACAGCCACCGTATGGAAAATACCTTTCATTTGCACGTAATTTTTAAACTCTAGTATATTCTCACAAATTAAAAGAAAGGTTTTACTTAAATTTGAATTTTAAGTTTTATTTATTTCTTAGAGCTCTCGATGAAGCTCCTAAGAATGCTAGTCGAATAATTAAAAATTAAATAATTGTCTGCATTTAAATGTAATTTAGCTAATTGACACTTAAATTTAAGTTGCATTTAAATACAGTTTGAGTTTTTCAGTGTGAAATTATTGTTTGTATTTAATTACGATAAAAATATGGCAGCCTCACGAAATTCTCTTAATTTTTATGGAGAAACAGCTGTTGAACAAAATTAAAAAGAATTTCTAATGTGGATTCTTTTTCAGGCTGAAAATAAGAACAATGATAGCTTGCTGCAATGTTTTAAAAGTTTAAAACAAAAAAAAAAAAAAATATCAATGAAAGAAGTCAAAATTTCACGCCAAAAGATGTTGATTTTTCAATGGGAACATATTTTTTGTTTACTTTGTTGCGCGAAACACCAACACGCAAGCAAAAACATACGTTTGTATATGTATGTGTGCAAAACTTAAATGGACTTTAAAAGCAGAAGAATGGTCATTTAAGTTTCATTTAAATGTCACTTAATTTTGTACTGAAAAAATGAAATTGGTGCTTAAATGGCAATTAAAGATAAATGACACTTAAATGAGTAGTCAATTATTGGGCCTAAATACATTAGCTTATATATTACTGATGATAGTTCTAGACGACTTGAATGAGCGTTTTCTAGACCTTCACTCAAAATCTATGTACATATTTTTCGATTCTTATATATACTTATTTTATATTTTACCAGGCAATCATAAATTTTAGACAGTTCCCAAAACTTATGATTGAGTGGCTTCATAAAATGAATAATGTGGGAATCATCAGTTTGAGTTCTTTTAGTTTCCAAAGCGGGGCATACGGGTCGTGTCTCGACAGTTTCCAAAGTCTTTACGAGTGCATACATGTTTATGCCAGCAATAGATCTTTTTATAATGGAAACACAGAAAATTGTCCAAGTGTCCTATGCAACGGCCGCCGATTCAAACACAAGGTGTCAAGTAGCCGTTGCACAAATATTTTGTCTGGCATTTGTCAATGTCACTGAACGCTGTCTAGTTTGCGGTACTGTAGACTGCAATTGCTTGCTGTTGTTTATAGTGACTGTTAGATTACGCTACAAAACCTTTGTTTGTAATTTTTGTTGGTTTCTTTGGTTATATCGAATATTTCGAAATTAGGCAACAATGCAGTGTTCACTGTAATATTTTGCACCGTATTTGGTGTTGTATTTTAAACCGCATTTTCATCATGGCGTTCCATCATTCGCTGCATTTGTGCTAACAAACTTTGTTGATACTGTAAAAATGTATTACATTGCGTAGCATTTTATATATATATCCACTTATAATTTATTTTCATCTCGTTGCCAAATTTGTCGTGTTTTTTTTTTCAAAATAAAGAACAATTTGATTACTCAAGAATTTAATTCAAGTGTTTTATTAATAAAAAAAGATGTGTCTTTACAAAGCAAGAGATAGAAATTGGGTGATAAAATCGTCGTAAGTACCGAATACATAATTTTGAAAGAAAGCTGCTAGATCAATTATAATGATATTTACCTTCACATTGTTTTTGTTTCGGCGTGAATCCGACTGGTTGGTTGGTAATAAAACACAGTGATAATTTTTCTTTTAATATTAAATAAAATGAGAGCGAATTCTCCTATATATATTTAAAACTTTTATGTTTTTTTCACAATAAATACATACTCACGTAAACACGGGACTTCAAAAAACCCCACAAAAAATGTCTGGAACAGTTAAATCGAGCGATCTTGCGGGCCAGTAGAAATCGCGAAAACGAGAGATGAAGCGACCCGGGAACGCCGCCTTCAGAATATAGGTTGTGGCTGTCGCAGTGTGCCGTTTGAACCATATATCCTGCAGTCCTAGTTCGTTCAATTGCGGCAGAAAAAACTCGGTTAAGATGGCCCAATAGCGCGCACCGTCCAATGTTGTCGTTTGACTTGCGACGTCCGTGAAAAAATGGCCCGATGACTCCTCCAGCGTGAACAGCGCACCATGCAGTCACTTTGAGCGGGTGTAATGCCTCCTCGTGCACCACTCGTGGATTTTCGGTGCCCCAGAAGCGATAGTATTACTTTTTCAAGTAACCGTTGAGGTGGAAATGAGCCTCATCGCTCATTATGATTTTGGTCGAGAAATCATCCACTTCGTCTTCGAGATTGAGGATGGCTTGGGCGTAGGTTCTTGGGGAGTGTATCGCTTCATGGCTTGTTCACTTGTATTCTACATCTGCCTAGTTCACAAATGTCAAAACAGATTTGACATTGGCCGCCATTTGCAAAAATAAGAGCATCTTCCAATAGAGTGATTTCTTTTGTAAAATAAGCACGTAGTGCACTAGCTTGCGTCTACAGAGGCAATAATGTGTTTCAGTACGCAAAATTGTAAGTAACTGATCGACAGCATATAATACATATACATTTTAGATATATCCGTACATTAAGCACTCCAGTGGACTGTATTTTAAATGAAAATATAATTAATTTATAACAAACAAGTCATAAAGGGGCCCTGTTGATTTAATTATGATAAGTTTATACGAACCGTGATGGACTCCTGATAATAGTATTTACATATTGAGTCATGAGGGACTCCTGTGGTGATAAAATCGTTTGATAAATGAAAATTAGTAAATAAATTAAAGTTGAAACCGCGACAAACCCGAAATAACCCAACACAATATTGTGTGTTGGGCAAGAGGAATACCAGGATTTGTCTTCATTAATAATGGCATAACCTCCGGACCTAGAACCAGACGGACATTGCCCGAGTGATTAAAATTCTGGTCAGCAAGCTCAATGTCCTGAATTGGCTCCAAAATCGGGTCAGCGATCGAGCATATTGTGGAGGAGTGTGAATGTCTTTTATGAAGTGTCATGAATAGATTCCAATCAGTGATTGGCAATGAATCGTTTTTTCGCTATTCACACTGCTAGATGTAATTTTAAACATAAGTGAGTAGGTATCATTTAAACTCAACCACTCTGATTTACTAATACTAATGATAACGTTGACTTACAAGTATAGGTTCCAATAAATATGAATGTGACGTCGACATCATACTCATACCATCCTCATAAATCATCTCAGTTTAATTCATAATTTCAGGAAAATACTTATAATACCTATGTGCATTAATTCAGCTCACTCAAGTCATCCATATCAAATATTAAATAAGCAATACAAATCTACACACATTTCTTTGTTTAACAGAGCAAACACACAACCTGATAATGAGTATTTCAATTATCGTATGCGAAGTTCGCATTGCGAATCATACTTATTTTGCATCGTCTATAAACATCCAGTTAAGGAGACCCTAAATCAACAACGTCATAAAGATTGTAAAGCACGAGTTCGATGAGTACTTCAAACTTATGAGTGCGTATGAGTACTAGAAATTATAAGTCATGATTCAACTCTACTCACTTTTCACTACTGATCACTGATTCCAATTCTATTCGACAAAGAATTTTCAAACGACGTTGACGAAGGTAAAAACAAAGATTTGTTCCAATCGCAATCGATTGGCGGATCGACCGTTTCAACGCTTATCAATGAAACAGTTAATGTCGGTTGTTCCTCATTTAATTTTTAAGTCGAAGTATCACTTGAAATTAATGAAGGAAGTTCCGTAGATACGTTAGTGGCCGATGGACTAAGGGTACATTATTAGTTTCCATTGCTTCCTCGTAGTCTAACAAACCCTCCTTATCAAATTCAAGTTGCGACATGCATTTATTTACTAGTGGTCTCCATTTTGCTATGAAGAGATTGATTAGTAAATTGTAAAAAAGATAAAAGTTATGGGAATTTATGAGTCAGATAAAACAAAAAGTTTGGTTATTGGCCGAGAGATTACATCTGATTGTGTACGAATTTCCACGATACGGCAATGACCGTCTGTACCTGTATGCATTTTTGTTATAACACCCACTCTATATGAAGTGGCAGGTAGTTCTTCTTTTTTGATTACGAATAAATCGTTTAATGTCACCTCCCTTTGAGGATGTTGCGTTTGTGCAAATTTACCAAGTATTCCTCCTTCGATCTTTTGCAAAATTTATGGCCAAAGCCTTGATTTTGCGATACCGATTGACAACGCTTATTGGGCTATCAAAAATCGTCAGTTTTTATAAATACTACTTAAAATAAAAGAAAAAAATAGTAAATATTATCTTTCAATCCTAAAATTAAAGAGCATCTCTGTGTTTTATTGATATGTCACATGGTAATTGACAATTATCTGCATTAACATTCAAAGTTTTTGCGTACTTAAGTTTGAAAAGCGAATTTTTATACATAAATGTTATAAATTACTAATTTCAAAAAAATCATTAGAAGGAAAGTATTTGTTAGCAGTTGTACTGGAAGAGTGAAAGGTAAAACACTTTTGTTTAAGAAATACATACATACGTACATATATAGTAGTTTTGTCTTGGAAGGGATTTTAACATTCAAGACCTAAAAAAATAATTAAAACTCTTTCGTTAAAGTTGTAAATTAATACTGATTTTATTATGTAAATATTTCTTAAAGATATTTGTGTTTTATTACTAATACATACTTATTTTCTATAAAGGTGCCGATTCTCCAATTTAGAACAAAAGCATATTAACTAAGTGACTCAGTGACAAATCATACGATGCAAACGTTTTGTTTACATTAAACATCTGGTGGTTTTAAACCACTGTTTATATTGGATGCAAAGCCAAATCTGCTGTAAAGATAATGAACTTGTTTACAAATTCCTTATCTTTATTGTTAATTTTCATAGCGAAACCAAAGTTAATGACGATTCAATTAATTCTAATAATTAGGTCAAACTTAAGGCTCCCCTAAATAATTTATATTTATAACTGAGTTGACATGGATAGGATTTCCACATTTAACTTAGTACTATATATGTATGTATGTAAGTTTTATTTATTAATTTTTTAGTTTTATTTATTAATTTTTATTTATTCGACCGAACGCTTGCTGTTGTTGACTAAAACTAAACTTCTTAAAATGAACAAATGTATTCTTAGCATAAACTTATGACTATTTCTGCATGATCAGCACAACGATCATGGATGATGAAATTCCATTGATCGTTGTGCTATCAGCATGGTGACAGAAAACGAAACCAAATACAATTGTAAACAATAGAAGAAACGACTGCCTACAAAACAATTGGTTCCTCTTGGGTGGCATATATAACTTGTATGTACTCGTAAGTATCAAGTTCGGCGAATGTGCTTTTGATTTGTTTCTCTAATTGGATTGCATAAAGTGATTTCCATACACATGTACGAGGGCTACTATTTATATTTCGGGAATAGCGGATAATAACAAACATTTTTAAATGAAAATAGCTTCATTGTTTTTCGAAATATTTCCCTTGATGATAATACACTTTTGCATTCGTTCAAACCATTTGTGATAGAAGTTTTTCCATTCCTCTGGAGACACCTGCAAAACATAGTTTTTGATCGCTTCAACTGCTTCTTTGATGGTTTTTGATGGTGTTTTATCGCCATGCAAAGATCTGAGTTCATCGACACATTCTTGTAGAGATAATCCACGTCGAAAGTTGTGAAAAATAATCCAATGAAAACCTTCTCTTGAAATTTCCATTATCTGAAATTGAGAGCTATGGAATGCCGTGTTTTGAAAATATCAATTTCAATTTGGTTTTTATTTCACTGGTTGAAAATCTGTTGTTCAACATCTCGATCTCTATGAATTTTGAAGAAAAAAATCAACCGCTTGTTGTTTTATGTTCAAGTTATTTATTTAGAGTGAAGTATATAAGTACTCGGAGTAGGGTTACTGTTATGTTTTCCACTAAATAATTTAGTCTTTATTCGGTTGGTAAAACAACTGCACATCAAGAATGCTAATTGTGTAATAACGTACATAGAATGACAAGAGCAATGACAAAAGATAAGAATTAAATAGAAAGAAGATGAATTGATAGATGAGCTAGAGTTGCCAGACGGTTGACCTCATAGCTGATAATAAGGGTTGCCGTAACATCTCCCTTTTTAAGTAGGGGGCGGCTCGACTGGATGTCCTCTAGCAGTTATACGGTTAGGGATTTGGTTAGAACTGGTATTCGGCAGTGTCTGAAAAATTTGTTCCGGTTATGTGTTGATTGAAAATTCTACCAACAGTATATCGAGAGGTAGAGTTTTGTTGGTCGTCGTCGGCATGTTGACGTCATTGGCGTGTACCCGGATAAGTTTCTGGCGGTGTTCTCCAAATTGAATATATGTATTTTAGATGACATTTCCCACTTTTTCCATAATTTCGCCAGAAACCCAGAAACTTTTATTGTTTTTAAATTCTAGTACATAAATGCATAACATATTTTACAATGATCGAACTTATCTGTTACTTAAGATTTCAATATCGGTGTTAAAGTTAAAACATTGTTACATTTATTTTTGACTAAATTTTAAGATTATCACCTGTATACATACATATACTTGTCCTTATTTGTTTCTATCTTCATAACGAAACAATTATTGTGCTTTTTAAAAACTTAATATTTGCTTGCATTGTTAAAACAACATTTTTATATAATAATAATAAATTCTAACACCTCGAGGGATGACTCTAGAGAAAATTTAAGTACCATGATAACAATTCTTTCAAAAAGTGTTTCTGGACTTGTGGAATCTGCTAAAAACCTTGGTGTCATATTTCAGATCACATTAATAAAAATTGTGGGGAAACCTTTGCTATGCTTCGTAATCTTTGGATGACGCAATATTTTACACCAATTCATATCCGGAGGCTTTTAGCAAAAACGTATTTATTGCCAACTCTTATGTATGGTTGTGAGCTGTTTGCTAGTTGCGATGCTGTAAGTAGACGAAAGCTAAATGTAACATAACACCGTTGCTAGATATGTATTTGGTATTAAAAGATTCAGAAGTATTTCACAATTTGCAAAACAAATCTACGGTGTAACCTTTGATAATTTGCTAAACTGCCGAACACTACTGTTTTTACATAAAATTCTATATAACCAGCAACCACCTTTTCTAGATCGAACAGAGGAAACAGGATAAAGAGCATAAAATACAATTAAGCGATCTCTATGCAATACTTTTTCGTCAATTGAATTCGTCTTTGGAGCCAGCTAACCCCTCAAATACAAGTCATAAACAATGCAAGTTTTCGTAGTTATTTTTTACTATTTGTAAACGTAAGGACAAACTTTTGATTTATTTGTCTTAACTGTAACTTTTATTACTATTTATTTTTACAATTGTCTCCCTCCTTTCTTATTTATTCATATGTAATTATAAATACTGTCTATTGTTTTTTTATTAAATTAGTTTTATGAACTTGTTACATACATATGACAAATTGTTAATCAATACTATAAAATAAGACTTGTTCTTGTTGTATTGAAATGAAGAATCTTGAATAAATAAATAAATAAATACAGGATCACCGTTTTCAAAATGCTTTGACTTCGTGCCATGTTTGCGGTTGCACTGACTCTCCATTTGTTTCCATGTTTCAGGTTTTCTTAGGAGTCCATGATGGTTCTCATTTTTCTTCCTATAAATGACTCCGCTGGAGAGGCTCCATTTGGGGAATTCGGATTCGGTGTGGAACGATATACTTCTAAGAAAGTGTTTAGTATTTCTGTTCCTGTCCCTTTTCTCTCTAATTTTTTTAAAGCTCGTTTAAAGGTATCTACGAATTGTTCTGCTTGACCATTAGAGGTGTGATTATAACGAACTGTCGTTTTGTGCTGTATTTCGCGAATCTTGCACCAATTTTCAAATTTTTCCGAGCAAAATTGTGTACCAATGTCGGATATGATCTGTTCGGGGTTTTAGAATTGACTACAGCACTCACCAAGAAATTTCAGAGTAGCACATGTTGTAATGGTTTTTGTCTCATAAATTGAAGGATACTTGGAATGGGCGTCTATGATATGAATAATTTCCCTTTTCAGGACCTACATAGTCTATATGCAGCATTTCAAGATTTCGGGTTGAAATTTGCCAGAAATGTAGATCTGTTTTAAATGAAGCTTTTTGGTATTACGATGCGATTATTGAAAAGTAAGCAACCATCGACGACCGATAAGAAGTTTTTCCAATGTTTGACCAATGTTAAAAGCTGGCACTATTTCCAACTCCAAACTATTTGATCTGTGTGGCCAGCTAAAATTCAACAAATTCAATATCTTTTGAAGAACTTTATCGTACAATCATGTCATAAGTAGCAGGAGGTGTTGCAAGCGTTTCAGTGAGATCATTTTGAAAATCTTTTTCCAAACTGATGGACGCAATGATGAAATCATCTGATGGTTTTTCGTGAGAGCTTATGAGTCTTGAAAGGATATCCGCATGACCGAATTAATGGGTATTCGTGTGTTTGATATCAAAATCGTATACCAATAACGTGAGTGCCCATCTCTGTCGACGATTTGCCGTATAGACAGCAATGCCTTTTTTTTGAACCAAAGATCGTGAGAAGGGGTTTATTGTCAGTATTTAAAGTGAAATTACGACCGAAAATCTTGCGGTGAAATTTTTGAACAGCAAAGATTAGAGCAAGGACCTCCTTTTCGATCTGGCTGTAATTTTTTTCTGGAGCTGTTAATGATCGTGATGCATGGTAAATGGCCTTGAAACCGTTGTATAGAAATGTATGATATATAATGGCACCAATACCGTGATTTGATGCGTCGGCCGCTACGTGTATAGGAAGACTTGGGTTGTAATAATGATCTTACTTCTAAAATGTTTTTTTTTTGGGATTTTTAGGTCCTGGATGACCTTTATTTTTTCGGAATCTGGACTAATACCAGACTTGTCTGTTGTTTGACCAAGGTATTTTATCTTCGTTTTGAAAAATTTACATTTTTGGAATTTGAGATGAAAACCAAATTTGTAAATTCGTTTGAGCAGTTTTTGAAGATTAATTTTGTGATCGGATAAGTTCTTACTTGCTAACATGATGTCATCAATGTATGTCCTTGCACCTTCTATGCCTCTGCATAACTGGTCCATGATGCGTTGAAATGCGCCCGGCGCAGACTTTATTCCTGGAGTTAAACGGTTAAATCGAAATAAACCCTTGAGGGTATTAACGGTAAGTAATTCGTTGCTCTCGTCGTCGATTTCTGTTTGTAAATAAGTGTCTGATAAATCCAGAAGACTGAAAACTTTGCAGTCATATACCTCGGAAAGTATTTCCTCGGGAGTTGGTAGTGGATATTGATTTGATTCAATGACGTTGTTGAGACCTGTAGAATAATCGCGGCATATTCTAATTAACCATTACGTTTACTTATAACAATAGGTGCTGCCCATTTCGATGTGTCCACTGGTATTATGAAACCGGCGTTTTGTAGCCGATTTAGTTCAGTTACAATATTCGCGCGAGAAATAAGTCTAACAACTTTATCTTTAGAGATTCCAAATTAAACTGTTCTTTATTAATATTTTTTTTGGTTTTCTTTATACAATTTTCTTCATTTTAAAACTTATTTCTATGGATAATATGTTTAGCAAGCAAAATCGATCGTAAAATTTCTTAATGTCGACCAGTTGTGCATCTTCACAGTCATCATTTGCGTAACAGTATTAAACCCCATCATTAAGGAGATGAATAGAATAGAATTTTCATCATGGTTCTCTAGTGAAATTATTATTTTTTTTAAGTATTCGTCTTTCATTTGATCTTCTCGAATTTCTGTTGAACTTTTTCTAGGCGAATCTATCTGAAACGCACATAAACAGTTACTTTCAATTTGCTCATCATCATGATTCGCACAGAGTGGTCGGGAAAGCATATCAGCTACAGCATTTGCTTTTCCTGGAACATAATCGATGCTAAAGTTATATTGTTGGATTTGCAATACCCACCGTGCAAGTCTGCCAGTAGGTGACTTAATCGTTAAAAGCCACTTTAACGGTTTGTGGTCTGTGAGGATTTTGACTTCCTCCTCTTCTATGTAGCCCCGAAATTTGCTACAGGCCCAGACTATGGCTCTCTCGCTCTGTGGTGGAGTAGCTTCGTTCGGCGCTGCTTAATAAACGACTTGTGTACTCTAACGGATGTTCCTCCGGATCCTTCCCCTGGAGTAAAACCGCACCTAGTGCATAAGCGCTCGCCTCTGTTTTTATTGCAAAAGGTTTGCTTTCATCGGACTGACTTAAAACGGGTGATGTCGTCAATGCTTTCTTTAAGGCGTTAAAAGCTTCCTGCTCTTCTTGTCCCCACTTCCAAACAGTTGTTTTCTTTGTCAGATTGGTTTGTGTTCTAGCGATTTCTGCATATTGATCTATGAATCTTCTATATCAGGAACAAGTCTGGATAAATAAAATAAGCTCCTTAACATTTCTGGGTTCCTTACGTACAAGTATGGGATGTGTTTTACCTTGATCCACAGATATTCCTTCTGGAGTCAATACATGACCAAGGAACTTGACGATGGCACAGCAAAACCTACATTTCTGACTATTCAAACGCAGTTCAAAAAATAGCAATCGACTCAAAACTATATCAAGGTCACTTAGATGTTGTTGAAAATTCTCTGAGCAAATGATGATGTCGTCAAGGTAAGCGAAAATACAGATTTTCGCAATATCGGACTTGAATCGATTTATTAATCTCTGGAAAGTTGCGGGCGCATTTCGCAATCCGAAAGGCATTCTTTTGAAACTGTACGTTCCAAAAGGGGTGATGAAACATGTCTTATCACGGTCTTCTTCGGCAACTGCAATTTGGTAATAACCGGACTGTAAGTCCAATGTGGTCATATATTTCGTACTTTTGGCCGAGTGCAGTAAGTCATCCATACGTGGTAAAGGATACCTATCAGGGACCGTAAGCGAATTTAGTTTGTGATAATCTACACATACGCGTGTAGAACCATCTTTCTTAGGGACCATGACTACTGGTGATGACCATGATGATTCGCACTCTTCTATAATATCGCACTTGAGCATATTTTCTATTTCACACTTTAATTCTCGGGCCGTGGCAAATGAAAGCCGATAAGGGTGTAACGCAATTGGATTGTGGTTGCCCGTATCAATTTTGTGAACGGCGTATGGCTTCCCTAAATTACCAAACACATCTCCATGCTTTGCTAAAACTATAAATCTGCTGCTTTTACCCGCTATTTAAATCCACTCCATCTGTTGATTTGAAAACTTTAAAGTCAAGCGTATAGAGAGGCGTAAAAATTGGGTCTGCGCCATCATCATCAGGTTTGTACACTATGGTGTAAAGCCCGAGTCTTTTGCTCTTTCGGGGGTTTCCATATTGACCGAAATTGAATCTCGGAAAATAGTGTGGTGAATAGTCACTCTCCTTATTATAATCTGGACCATATGATTCGAACTCTGAAACATGCGTTCTACATTGCCTTTTTGGCATAATTTGCGTAGGCTCATCGAAAATCTCAGCAGTGTTTCGCCTGGTTACCACGATGGATTCAACCAAATTTAAAGCTAAAGGCCATGACTCACTAAAATCGAATTGCTGATTAGGACAATCCTCAAAATACCAGTATCGTTGTCCCATGTTCAACACAATTCCGGCCTGTTCCATGAAGTCAGATCCGATTAATGTTCGATTACTTTTATCCTCAGGGAAAATTAGGAAAACAATATTTAGACATCTACCACCAACGTAAGGCAATTCGGTTGTAAGGCAATTTCTCTCGCAAGAACTACCGTAGGCAAGTGACACTTTGCAGTTAATGGATTTATAACCACATCCCTTAAAGTCCATTATCTTTTTAAGGTTTGCACTTGCTACACTCGTCTTGGCTCCAGAATCAAAGAAAGCTTGTCCTGGCAAACCGAAAAGTTTAACATCCACCACAGGTATGTCACGACCAAGGCACAAACCTAACGAATTAAAGCTTACGCTGACAGGAGAAGAATTATTCGGCTTTTTGCTACAATTAGGGCAGTTCGCTCTTACCACGCCGGTAGCATTGCAGCCATAACACGCAGGATCAATCTTAGCTGGCACTTGCTTCGAAATTACATCCTGCTTTTTGAAGCAAGTTTCTACGGAATGGCCCTTTTTACGACAAAAAGAGCAACGCTTTGGACAGCCTTCAGGACCACTGGAAATTTTCGAAACATCAGTGTTTACCACGTTACGTTCACTTAAAACATGCTCAGCTTCACGGGTATCTGCCAACAACTCGTCAAACGTCCTCAATTTATGACGGAAAAGGCGCTCACGAAGTTGAGAATGCAGCATACCAAATACCATATCGAGCTGATCTGCTTCAGAAAAAATAGTGATAGTTTTTTTCTAATAAAAGAGTCCGTTGGTTCTTTCTTTTGTTGTTTTATCTCATAAATTTCTATATAAATTCGCCTTCGCTGGCTTCGGAGGCGAGAACGATTCGCGAAGCATACGCACAACGTCGTCGAATGATTCAATATTACTCTTCACACCCCGCCATCATTCTGCAGCATTCCCCTCTAAAAGCACTGGCATACAATTTACGGCGTCAGCATCAGAGATTTTCTCAACCAATTTATACGTAGAAATATATGAAATAAACTCTTCCACTTTTAAGGGATTTCGTTCACTACCATAACGTGAAGAGCAGCTGCAAAGCAAAGCAAAAGTGCTTCAAATTGTTCAGTTGATAAATTAACCATGATGGTTTTCTTCACACGTTCACTTCTTAAATTTCCAGAAATTCCAGCCACGGCTCAAAACTTAAACGACTTACACGTGCACTTAAAAATTTCGGAACACAATTTTAAAAATAAATTTCGGCTTTATGGGCGATTTCCTCTGCCTCTTAGTTGGGCGCCAATTTGTAAGAGGTTTTTTATTTAATATTGGTTTTAATATTTTCCTTTTAACATTTAGTAATTTAATTAATATTCTTTTTTTTAACAATTTCAGTTAATACTGTCTTTTAAATTAATTTTAATTAATTATTTTATAAAATTTAAAGAAACACAACTTGCAGCCAACCTGCAAAGAAAGAATGATCTGTTTTCGTTTGTGCTCTGCTTTTATACACAAAGATACGATCTTTTACCCCAAGAACGATTCTCATAGGAGAGCTTTCAAATACAATAAGACTAACACAACGAAACAATCACCAAAGCTTTTGCAAAGTTGTCTGTACATATTAAAAAAACCTCGCATGCTTGCGATGTACACAATAGGAGAAACGTTAATTCAAATGTACATATGAAAATGAATGATATAAAATTAAAGAAATAATAATAAACATATAAAATAAAATAACTGAAGTGCAAACCGCTACAAACTAACTATTTGACTGGTATCAAGATATTCAACATTGTTCTTTATTTACGCTTTGCTTAATTAAATACTAATATTTGGTTTATTGCTGCATTTTCGTTGTTAAAAGAAAAAATACTTATTGATTGTTTTAAAATAATTACGGAAATCAATTGTCTAGAAATTTCTCTGGATTTATTTTGTTAATTTTGCGGAAATGCAGCAAAAATAATAATGTTACAATTTTTTGAAAAATATTAAAAATAAATATTGAAATCCTTTGGAAAATAAAACAACGTATGTTCTTATGTATGAAAAAATGTTACGTTAAGGGAGTAGTGGGAGACACAATTACAAAGGGAATAGTGGGAGACACTATAACAGTTTATCTCATTTGTGCAAGATAACATATCCCCATCCTTGAAAAATAAATCTTTGAACTCAGTAATCAGCCTTAAGGTTGCTTGATGTTCCTCATTATTCATGTATGACATATTGGAATAGTTTTCTATATCATGAGATTCTGTTTGTTGTAAATTACAAACATTTTCTAAATATTGAGGATAATTGTATTCCTCAAAAAATATTTTTTATTAAAACTTATACAGTTTTGTTCGTTATCGATTTTTGCCTTAAATGCTTTTAAAAAATTATTTTCTGAGAAATTGTCATGAGAAAAATTTGGGATTTTCCATTGCATTGTACCAAGGCAACCAAATTCCTTTGGCAATGAGGTAGTCACTACATACTTTATTTAGCTTAAACCATTAAAGGCCGTGTCACATAAGACTTTGTCGCTTTGCGTGACATTTCTGACTTTGACGCAAAAGCGCCAAGCAAAAAATGTATGTCACAATAAAAACTTTGGCAATACTCGCGCTTTATTTATTTGTTTATGTATGAAGCATTGGAGCTCTTAGAACGCATTTCAGCACGTAGGTTTTGGGTAAGAAGTCTTTACCAAGATCGTGACTACACGGTCTCTTCGCCTGCAGTTTTGATGAAATGCACCAAAAAGATCCGGAGCAATTTAAAAAAAAGTGTTCGAATGACTCCTGCTGTGTTTGACATATTGTTGCAACTTTTAAAAGAACGACTCACAAAAATGTCAAACCGATCACCAATATCTGCTACATGCAGACTGTTTTTAACGCTTACGTGAGTGATAATAAAATCTTAAGCTAATAAAAAAAACTACTAACAGTTTTTTTCTACTAATAGTTACCTAGCACATGGAGATAGTAAGCAAACTCTTGCTACTGCCTTTAAAATGGGACGTTCAACTGTAACCACCATAATAAGTGAAGTATGTGAAGTGATATGGGAGGAATTGGGACTGATTTACTTGTCGCCCCCCAACAACTATGAATGGAAACGTATTGCTGAGGATTTTAATAGCATGTGGAACTTTCCGAATTGTGTTGGTGCTGTGGACGGAAAGCACATTACAATATCTTGCCCAACTAACTCAGGATCTTTATATTATAATTATAAGGGAAATTATTCCATTGTGCTCCTAGCAAGTTGCGACGCAAACTACACTTTTACAACAGTGGATATCGGCGCATATGGGTCTCAAAGCGACGGTGGAGTATTATCGCATTCTGGCTTTGGTCAACGATTATTTAATGGTAATCTGGATTTGCCTGAAGATGCTTGTCTGCCAGGGTCTTGTACCAAGTTCCCATATTTTATGGTTGGTGATGCAGCATTTCCCCTTAAAAGTTAAATTATGCGTCCTTACCCAGGTTTGTTCATTCAACTTAAGTACTTTTTTATATACCTATGCTAATTTTATAACATTCAACGATTCTTTGCAATTAGGAATGCGTCTGTCAGTTGACCGGGAAAATTTTAATAGGCGGTTATCGCGAGCTCGAAGGGTGATAGAGAACGCTTTTGGAATTTTGTGCGCTCGGTGGAGAGTTTTGCTATCGACTTTGTTTATGCATCCTGAAAATGCAGAAAAAGAGGTGAAAGCTGCCTTGATTTTGCACAATTTCATAAAATTTCACGATGGTAGTTACTGTCCACCTGATTATGTGGACCACTTTCAAGGTGACGAAATTGTTAATGGACTGTGGAGAAGTGAAGTCGTAGCACCTCTGCGAAGCCATGGCCGAATGACTTCTAATAATGCAACAAAAAGTGCATTCGCATTAAGAGATCAGCTAAAGGACTATATTATGTCCCATCCAATTTAAATAATTTTCTAAATAATCAGGTGTGTAATGAAAACTGATTGTTTTGACAAATTAAAACAATTTAGACAACGATAAAGGCGTAAAAAATTTTCAAATTAATTTAAATGTATCACCTCTTTTATGCTTCTTTGTATTCATTTAAATTACAATATAAAAAACTAACAAATTATTTTATTTTATTTAATAAAAAGTAATGTATGTAAGTAAATAAATATTTATTTATTCTTTCATAAAAAAATCAAAAACTTAAAACAAAAAACAATTCATTTCTTAAAATTTACGATATGTTAAAATATATATATATTTTATATATATTTTATATTTAAATTAATAATATCGAGCTTGAGGCTTGTTTTTACAAAAATTGATTATATATTTATAATTGATTATATAATTTTTGTAAAAACAAGCCTCAAGCTCGATATTATTAATTTAAATATAAAATAATCAAAGGCCGAACAACTCAAACAATATATTTAAATTAATTATAATAATAAAAAAAACAATTCATTTGTTTAAACGTGTAAAATTTAGTAGTTGTGCACAAATGCCAGAAGCTCTATTTTTCAACTTATCCTGGACTTCCTCAGTCTTTTTTTGAATACATTCGTCTAGCATCTGCAGAAAGGCGCTATTTTTTGATGGCACTTCTTTAGTTTTGGTAGCAAGAACCGCTTCAATCGTGCCACAAAGCCTGTCAAATCTTTCGCGGGACTCGTTCCCAATGCGTTGGCGTTTAGCACTTTTGGCACTGGTTGTTTCTTCCTCGCTGCACTGGCTTTGATTAACTTCCAAGTACTCCTCCTCCATCACAAACTCGTTAAGAGGAGTAAGTGGTGCCTGGCTGCTGGAACTTTCTTCGATGTTAAACTCAAAATTGTTGCTGGTTCTAAAATTTGTATCCGAAAATTATAAATGTAGTAAACACAAACAACATATAAACAAATTTTCCTTACTTTTTTGGAGTTACATGTTTTGTCAAAAAACGCATAGACTCCATATAACACCACTTTTATCTTCCGCAGCGGCTCCCGACTTCATCTTGCTACATGAATTTTCCCGCACAAATCGGTCACGCAGCAATTTCCACCTTGTTTTGCATTGCTCCTCTGGAATAACAAAATTAGCAAACAGGGCAAGCATTTTTCTGACGAACATATTACATACCTGATACTCCAACTGAAACTGCCACTGCCTGCCAAGCTCTATCCTTTAGATATTTATTTCTAAAACTTACTGAACTTTTATCAAAAAGGCAGGGATGCATTTTTATTGCTTCTATTAATTTTTCTTCCATTGCGATAAATATTTGATTTACAAAAAATATAGAAAACTGAAACAGCTATTTGTCAAAGCGCACAAAAAGTTGAGAGTTGCCTAACTTTATGCGTTAAAAGTAGTTATGCGACATGTTTCGTATAAGTATGTACATTTCAACTTAAACGTCAAAGCGTAATCGTAACGCAAAGCGAAGCAAAAGTCTTATGTGACATGGCCTTAAGAGTTTTAAAATATAAAGGGGGTTTCAATAAGGTTTTTGGGTAATATTGCACCAGTGTTCCTTCTTTTAAGACAGTAGTAGTTGACCCGGCATCGATGAGGCATTTAATCCTCTGTTTCCCTATTGATTTGTTTATTAAGGGTAAATTTGATCGTGAGGCAATGTTATAAAATTTATTTCATTATTCTCTGTCAATTGGTCTTCCTGTAATGTACCTATTTCCATAGGTTGTAGCCCCAACCTGGAGTTGCGAGTATATGTGCTCATACGTGTAATCTCCGTTTGGTTTGAGTTGTTATTGTTCATGTTGCTTTGTATGATGTTATTATTTTGTATGTGTGTGTTTGAGTTTGATGATGCATAATTTTGGTTGTAACTGTTTTTGTTTGGTAGTGTATTATTTTGGTTGTGTGTTTAGTATGTGGTAGTGTTTCATTATGGTTGTGTCTATTAGTATTTGGTATTTTGCTATAGTTTTTGTAAGTTTTAAGTGAATGGCCCTAGGGTCATCTAGTGCTTTTATTTGTGAGTATCTCATTATAATGTTATTGAGTGTAGTATATTGATCAAAGTGTACTCTCATAGGAATATGTATCTATTTTTTCCACAAGTATATTATCTAGATCTATGTCTACTCTATCTGGTCTTTAAATATCTGGTTTATTTTCATCAAATAAATATATTTGGCTCATATTTAGCTCTATCAAAATAGTTAAACAATTCTCTTAGATCACTAACTTCAATGTTTCTGCATCTGTTGAAAACGTCTCTGTACTTTGTTCTTGGTTTATAATACTCCTTTAGCTTAGCCTTAACTTGATTCCATGTTGCACTGGCACCCAAGTCTCTGATGTAACTTCCCACTGAACCGCTTATTTTTTCATTGACCACAATTGCCATTGCCAGGTTCGTAAGTTGAAGGTTGTTTTCCGGGCACAATCCGAATACAGCTTCCACAGATTTTATAAAAGCATTGACATCATTATTGTTGTCCAAAACTTTCAATTGTCTGAACTGGGCTAGAATGTCTTTAGGTTTTAATGGGGATTCCTGTTGGACTACCTGGTGTTGCTGTAACATTTGTATCTGGGTCCTCAGTTGGTTTATTAATTCCTCTTGGGCTCCTGTTACTTCCGAAATTTGATTTGATTTGAAATTAAATGTTAGCATAGAATCTGCTCATTGGTTTTGTTTTATTAACTATTACACCTTTAATTTGATTTAACTCTGTGTTAAAAAATATATTTGTTTTTATGTATCAAAACTTTAACTTGAGTTAATATTTTTTTTCTATTAGTCAGAAAAATAACTTTATAACGTTATTGTATGGAGGTTCTTTTTGGTAAAATTTCTTCAGAATTTTTACTCCGTGACTGTGCCAGAAATAAGTCTAACAACTTTATCTTTTTGGTTTTCTTTATAAAATTTTCTTAATTTTACAACTTATTTCTATGGATAATATGTTTAGCAAGCAAAATCTATCGTAAAATTTCTTTCTGTCGACTTTGCTTGGTCATTGAATTATTTTTGTTTTGTTCAACGACAAATTCAAACACAAGTTTACATTCAATATTTTTTATTGATACAAGAGTTTTGTGTTTTAATTGTCGTTGCCCTTTTTTTCATATGCCATGTAGCTGGAGATGACCATAATGGTGCCCTCGTCCGTCTCCAGCGCTGCAGTTAGTGTGTCTTCATCACTGTAATCAGATAAAATGAAGATGTTTAGATTGCCTTTGGCCAGAATGCACGTTCTAATGTTACCTTGACTATTGGCATAAAGTAGCCTGAAGCCCTTAGCATTAAGTCCGCAAACCCTGCCTTGGTGAAGCCAGGGTTCTTGGACTAGGACGAGGTCCTCCCCTTTCTCTACTACGCGGAGGAGCATGGCAGCGGATGCTGCTTTACAATGGTGAAGGTTCACCTGTGTGACTCTGGTCATTGTACGGCATAACTGTGACGTTGGCGTCTTCTAGGTCAGAGTCCAGGAGAACGTCCTCGTCAACTACCTCATCCATCCCCTCAAAGAATTCCCCTACCCAGCCGAAGTTGGATACGGTATCCCCTTGATAGGTCGAACTGGCAGTTTCGTCTACCGACATAGCGTGTGAAGCTGGATCACCGTCCTCCTGATCTCGAGCCTCCCTGTCATCGCCCTTGTAGATGGATTGCTTTTGAAGACTTTCCAGAACTCCCCCATCAGTTTCTTACGGACCATGTCCCACTGAGCATAGGACTTGCCACCGTCTGCGTAACTACGGTCGATGACAGCTTGCACAAGATAGCCTTTAGCTGTGACGTTTCACAGCGGGCTGTTGGCTCTGCGTCTGAGCCTCCTCCTCTGAACGTTGCCGTTAGGCGCATCCGCAGACGACGGAGGAGTCTTTTGCAGATTGGCCAAAAAAATTTGACCGCATTTAAATTTTGCCCGTTCTTCCGGGGTGAGGGACTCAGCTGGCCGTTTGCGTAGCTGCGTCGAAAGTCTTTCGGCGGAACGCCGTTGCGTGAATGCCCTTCTTGCAGGTGTCATGTTCCTTAGGGGTATGCCTTGAGTGGCTTGATGCCGAGCGTTGGAACCCGACTTCGAGGTCGCAGCTTCCTTTCTGGCAGAGGGGTGTAAGTCCGAGTTACCCGACTTCGTGGTCGCAGTACCCTTTCTCACAAATGGCACTGGGTTTACTACCTTCTTAGTAATAGCTCCCAAACAGGGGGTTTTGGTCACCTTTTTGGAGTTCTGGGCTATGGCAGATTTTGAAGTGCTTGGTTTGAAGTCCAGAGGCACTCCACTGCCCGGTTTGTTACCAACACTAGGCGGTGGTTTGTTTGTTGAGCCCTTGTTAGGTGCTACAACGCTGCCTTTGGTGAGCTCGGGTTTCCCCTTGCCCCCTCCAGCGGGTTTTTTACATTTGGTGGGCCCAGGTTTCCCCTTTTCCCATCCTGTGTTGAGTTTGTTACCAGTAACTTGCGGATTAGCCCGGCCTGGTACATTCACCGGACTGATCTGGGGCGCAGTAGCATTCGACTCACCTAGGCCTGTGGCCGGCACCAAGGGAGTAGGGTCTCCGGAGATTATTAGGCCCGCAACCGGATACTCGGGGAATTTTTGCTGCTTTGACATTCTTTTTTTAGGGGCGGCGTTGCATTTTATACTTGCGACCAAGTGAAAAAAATGTCAAAAACAACAGACCACCCAGCCGCCCAACATGGAACAGACGCTACAGACCATGGAAAGAGTAGTTCTTAGTTCGTGCTAACCAAGAGATATACTACAAGGGTCCTTGCACTTAAGCCCCCGCATCGCGTCAAGATGACCACCCGTCGCGGAACATAATAATTAAAGTGATGATATAATTCAAATCAAATTCATTATGTATAAGAATGCAAGTTCCAATAAACAAATGTAAAAAGTGTATGTATATTTACGACAATGTTTCTTGGTCTTTAGTGATAATCAGTCCAAACCCATTAATTTGGGCTGGCACTAAATTGCAATTAAGGTTTTCCTTCTTCTAGCACTTGAACCAGAAAAAGTATCTAAATGATTGAGTTGCGATCTGTTATGCTGTAACTGATCATTTCTTTATTGAAATGCTGGTCTTATATACTAAATAACATAATCATACAATAATAATAAGTTATAAAAGAAATGCATAATATGCGGAACTAAAATGTTACAATTAATTGGAACATTTAATAAATGCAAGAACAAAATAGCTTGAGTTTAAATGACCTAATTAAATGAAAAATCCAACGTTTTGAATTGTGCTTAACTAAATAGAGTGTAAGTGAACTAAATATCTATGATGTCGATCGTGACAGGCCGTGATCGCGCGACTGGCTGAGGTGTGGATTGGTCATCATGGTTGATGTTGTTGGTGTGGCGATTTATTCGACATTTAACAGTAATGAGCGCTAATAGCAGCATTGTGGACAGAATCAGTGCTGTATAACTTATTGCCTGGTGGTGTTGAATGTTGAATTCTGGGAAGCAAGACTTGACTCATTTAGTTGTTTCTGGAGTGCGTTAAGTTGATCCGAATGAGTCTCAAGTTCCTTGTCAGTGGTGTCGGACATTCTCTTTATCTCCTGAGATGTGCTTATGGAATCTATGTGCTTAAGTTTAGCATATGATGTGTGTATGTTGTTGGTTGTGCCAAAATGTCCTTGAATCGTAATCAGGCTGGACTTTACTGTGCAGCTGGCTTCGACTCCGAGTAGTCCACTTCCCCTTAATGTGCACTGGGTGATTTCGGTGCCGCATACTGATGATACTTCGATGTCTCCGATAGTCGCGAAGATCCATTTATTTTGATTTTTCAATTGCGATCATGTAGAGTTGCCTGGAAGCCGGGTTAGCTTGCAATCGGTTGTATTCCTGTTGTTAAAAATGTGGATTTCACATGAATTGTGATTCGAACCCTTTCCAAGCTTGAATTGTTTGTTGTGACATATAAATGTATTGTCCTTGACTGTGATACAATTGGACAATTCATTATTTGTAAATGGCACGTATTCGTCCCTGTGTGGATTTACAGCTAAAAATGAGCTTTCTGGGATGATGGCGACTAAAACATCATTTCTGATGGTTGGTACTTGCACAATGTTAAATAACTCTAAAAATTGTTGATCAACTAACGGTAGCATGATTTCGAAAATGACTTCATCCTTAGTTACAGCTCCCTTGGCACTCATTAGCTTATATAGTTGTATAAGGTTCTCATTTTCGACCGGAAGTGTACGAGATGCTGGAAGATGTGCCTTGATTGTGGTAAGTTCACTCCTCAGTTGATGGGGAGATAAT
Organism: Gymnocheta viridis; assembly: GCA_956483585.1. Lineage (NCBI taxonomy): Eukaryota > Metazoa > Arthropoda > Insecta > Diptera > Tachinidae > Gymnocheta > Gymnocheta viridis. The sequence continues at coordinate 38,288,162 of OY101444.1, forward strand.
AAGAGTGGACTGATTCTTCCATTGTGGGCGTCGGTGAGCACATTTATGATTTCCGTTTCTCTTCCTTGGAGATTTATTGCCGTCAGCGTCATTTGATTTGATAGTAGCCCTATTAATTGTGTTTGGCTGATTTGTTCGGACTCTTTGTCTATCTCATTTGCTTCTTTATTTATTCTTTCGATGATGGTACTTAGTTGACCTTGAGCATTGAGTTCGTCCTGTTTTATAATATTGATAGTTGAGTCGATAATGGACGTCTGATTTTTTAATAGTTGAAACAAGTAATGAGTCTGGCCCTTAGCTTGCTTGATTGTGTTTGACATCTCCTCTGCATAATCTGAGTCGAGAACACCAAATAATGATCGTGCGATGTTTCCTACAATATTGAATGCAGCTCTTTTTGTTCTACTGGTTGCAAACAACTCCTTCTCCTCGGTTAATTCGTTCATAATTTGCTCGAAGTTATTAAGCAAAATCCTACACGTTGCCTGTTGTTGAATTTCTGAACAGAGTTGTTGTAACTTGTTTAGTCCTGACTGGAAAGATCTTAGCTCAGAATAAAATGGAGCCAGATCATAAAATACCATTAATTTCCATTCAGCGGTGACCAATTTAGCTGTTCCGATTCCTTCAAAATATAATCCGGGATCTGTACGAAAATGTTTGATCCTAATAATGTTGCCTATGACGACAGGGATGAGTAGAACCGTTATTATCATGGCGAGTAATATTGGGCTGGTGATATGTTTAACCCTCTTTGATGGGGTACTATATACTTCTTCGGTAGACTTCGGGCGGAAGCGCGTAGATGCCCTTTTAACATAAGTTGATGGTTCAATCTCCACTGGACCTTCGTCATGAAAGAGCGGAGCTAGCCTGTGAATAGGTCTTTTTGTTACACCTGATGACGTTTTTATGTCTGTCACCCGAACCTTGCCATCATCTCCCTTGTAAGTTTTGAGAATTCTGCCGAGAGGCAAGTTTAAAATTGCTTCGATTTCAATTATAACTGTTTCGAATTCCTCGTGCGTTAGGGACGCTGTTGATACACTTCTTAACAAAAGATGCTTTGCAGATTTGACTGCTGCCTCCCATAGTCCGCCAAAATGAGGTGCTCTCGGTGGTATGAATTTGAACTCAATACCATCCTTACTACATGCTCGAACAATCATCTCTTGCGAAGTGTCAGCAAATATGGCCATGTTTAGCTCGTCTAGCTGATTTTTGGCGCCAACAAAATTTGTCGCGTTATCTGAGTATATTGTTTGACAACGTCCTCGACGTGCTATAAACCTCTTGAGGGCCCCAATGAATGCTTCAGTGGTAAGGTCAGTCACTACCTCTAAGTGAAGAGCCTTTGTTGCGAAACAGAATGGTCCACAGTAATCTACTCCTGATTTTATGAATGGGCGAGCTGGAGTTACTCTGCTTGCCGGTAGGTCACCCTTAACTTGATTTAGTAACCTTGGCTTCGATCTTGTGCATCGCACACAGTTCTGAACGATGTTTCTGGCCACTGATTTGCCCTTGACAATCCAAAATTGCTGTCTGGATATAGCCAACATTGCTTGAGGACCACAGTGATAGTTGTCAAGATGGACCATTTTCATTATTAGTTTTGTGATCGGATCGTTATGTGGAAGCAGTATTGGATGTCTCGCGTTGTATGAAATGTTTGACGCTTCTAGCCTTCCTCCGACTCGTAACACACGATGTTCATCAAGAAAAGGGGACAATGTACATATAGGACTCGAATTATTTATTTCCTTGTTGTTCTGTAGTCTCATGATTTCTTGCTTGAAATCAGCCTTTTGTATGGCTTTAACTATCAGATGCATTGCAGAGTTCAGCTCATGAGGGTTGAGTAGCTTAGTTGATGGCCGACTATCATTTGATATTTTGATATTTATAATAAAGCGCTGCATGTAGGCTACTATTCTTTGAAGGCATATGAAAGAGTCATGATGATTTATCTTGTATATTATGTCTTCCAGTCCAGTCGACATCGTAGACAGAACAGTAACAGGGTTAGATCTGAATTCTTCAGTGCTGGGTGGTTGTCGTTTTTTATTGAATTCTTTAGGCCAATTGGTCTCGTTGCCATGAAGGAAAATTGGTTCGTAGAACCATGTGGTGCATTTGCCAAATGCCTTGGGACTCAATCCTCTTGAAATGTGGTCTACAGGATTTTGGTTTGAGCTGACGTGTCGCCATTGGGTGCTTATGGTTAATTCTTGTATTTTGGTGATGCGATTTGCTACAAACGTGTGGAGTGAGGATGGTTGTGAATTAATCCAGTGAAGTACTATTTCTGAGTCGGACCAGAAATATGTTTTATGACCTTCAAAGTGAAGCTCCTTTCTTACTCTTGTGGCTAGCATTGCCCCTAGAACAGCAGCACATAGTTCTAGTCTCGGCAGCGTCAACCTTTTCAATGGAGCAACTCGAGATTTTGCACACAACAGCCTAACAATAGTTCTTCCATCTTGTGTTCTTGAACGTAGGTAGATAGCTCCATACGCTCTTTCAGATGCATCAACGAATGTATGTAATTGTGTGTGAGTCGTTATCTGACCGTTAAAGATGTGTCTTCCAGTATGTACGAGATGTAGCTCTTTCAGGTTTTCGCGGAATGTTTCCCATTCTGAAGCTAATTTTTCCGGCACTGGATCGTCCCATGCAATTTGTAACTCCCACAGTTTCTGTATAAAGCAATTTGCAGCCACTACTACTGGCCCTGCAATGCCCAGTGGATCGAAAAGTTTTGCTACATCGGATACAATAGAACGCTTAGTTATTTTTTGGTTGTCTTGGATGTTTGTCTTCAGAAAAAACTGATCTGACCTTGGATTCCATGTTAATCCCAGCACCTTAGTTGATTGATTGTCGAAGTCTAAGTTAACTTCCAGATCTTCCAGAGGAATGCCCTTTAGTAGTTGAGAATGATTCGCACATCATTTTCTTGGGTTGAATCCGCCTTCGTGGAGTGATTGTGTGAGTTCCTGCTGTATCTGAATTGCTGTGCTTAGACTGTCTGCTCCACTCATGCCGTCATCCACATAGAAATTATGTTTTAATGTGTACGCCCCTAGTGGGTATCTTTCCATGTTCTCTTCGGCCAATTGTTGTAAGCACCTTGTTGCAAGGTACGGTGCTGAGGATGTTCCATACGTCATTGTATTCAGCATGTACGTTGAAATAGCTTCTGCTGGATTCCTTCTCCAAAGGATTAATTGCATGTTACGGTCCGCTGGATGAAGTAAAACTTGACGGTACATTTTCTCAATGTCTATGCAAAATACAAATCTCGGCATCCGAAAGCGTAGTAACATACCGAAAAGGTCGCCTTGAGTGGCAGGACCGATGTGTAAAATGTCGTTCAACGATAGTCCTGAGGCGGATTTTGCCGAGGCATCGAATACCACACGAAGCTTGGTGGTGCTACTTTCTGGTTTTAGTACACAATGATGAGGAATATAAAAGTGCGGTGATTGGATCTTGTCGTCATTGATGCGAGTCATGGCCCAGTGCCTCGTATTGATCCATGAACTCAATGTATTGGGATCTCAGGTCTTTATCTCTGAATAGTCGTCGCTCTAACGCATGAAATCTTGAGATTGCTATGCTCTTTGTCTCACCTAGAGCACTTGGATTATTTGAAAATGGTAGTCTGACAATAAAACGTCCGTCTTGACTTCTTGTTGTATTTTGTGTGAAGTGTGTTTCACACAGTTGCTCCTCAATTGTAAATTCACTGCTTGATTCAAAGTTGTCTACTTTCCAAAACTGTTGTATCAATTCGCTTGTGTCACTTGTTTCATTTTCACCATAAACTGCACATACTGCAGTTTCGTTGGCTTTCTTGTTTAATTTTCCACTGACAACCCAACCTAATTTTGTGTTTTGTAATGTTGGTAGATCATTAGCTAACTGAATTTTGCCGGAAGTTAGCAGTTCACTTCTTAACAAAAGATGCTTTGCAGATTTGACTGCTGCCTCCCATAGTCCGCCAAAATGAGGTGCTCTCGGTGGTATGAATTTGAACTCAATACCATCCTTACTACATGCTCGAACAATCATCTCTTGCGAAGTGTCAGCAAATATGGCCATGTTTAGCTCGTCTAGCTGATTTTTGGCGCCAACAAAATTTGTCGCGTTATCTGAGTATATTGTTTGACAACGTCCTCGACGTGCTATAAACCTCTTGAGGGCCCCAATGAATGCTTCAGTGGTAAGGTCAGTCACTACCTCTAAGTGAAGAGCCTTTGTTGCGAAACAGAATGGTCCACAGTAATCTACTCCTGATTTTATGAATGGGCGAGCTGGAGTTACTCTGCTTGCCGGTAGGTCACCCTTAACTTGATTTAGTAACCTTGGCTTCGATCTTGTGCATCGCACACAGTTCTGAACGATGTTTCTGGCCACTGATTTGCCCTTGACAATCCAAAATTGCTGTCTGGATATAGCCAACATTGCTTGAGGACCACAGTGATAGTTGTCAAGATGGACCATTTTCATTATTAGTTTTGTGATCGGATCGTTATGTGGAAGCAGTATTGGATGTCTCGCGTTGTATGAAATGTTTGACGCTTCTAGCCTTCCTCCGACTCGTAACACACGATGTTCATCAAGAAAAGGGGACAATGTACATATAGGACTCGAATTATTTATTTCCTTGTTGTTCTGTAGTCTCATGATTTCTTGCTTGAAATCAGCCTTTTGTATGGCTTTAACTATCAGATGCATTGCAGAGTTCAGCTCATGAGGGTTGAGTAGCTTAGTTGATGGCCGACTATCATTTGATATTTTGATATTTATAATAAAGCGCTGCATGTAGGCTACTATTCTTTGAAGGCATATGAAAGAGTCATGATGATTTATCTTGTATATTATGTCTTCCAGTCCAGTCGACATCGTAGACAGAACAGTAACAGGGTTAGATCTGAATTCTTCAGTGCTGGGTGGTTGTCGTTTTTTATTGAATTCTTTAGGCCAATTGGTCTCGTTGCCATGAAGGAAAATTGGTCCGTAGAACCATGTGGTGCATTTGCCAAATGCCTTGGGACTCAATCCTCTTGAAATGTGGTCTACAGGATTTTGGTTTGAGCTGACGTGTCGCCATTGGGTGCTTATGGTTAATTCTTGTATTTTGGTGATGCGATTTGCTACAAACGTGTGGAGTGAGGATGGTTGTGAATTAATCCAGTGAAGTACTATTTCTGAGTCGGACCAGAAATATGTTTTATGACCTTCAAAGTGAAGCTCCTTTCTTACTCTTGTGGCTAGCATTGCCCCTAGAACAGCAGCACATAGTTCTAGTCTCGGCAGCGTCAACCTTTTCAATGGAGCAACTCGAGATTTTGCACACAACAGCCTAACAATAGTTCTTCCATCTTGTGTTCTTGAACGTAGGTAGATAGCTCCATACGCTCTTTCAGATGCATCAACGAATGTATGTAATTGTGTGTGAGTCGTTATCTGACCGTTAAAGATGTGTCTTCCAGTATGTACGAGATGTAGCTCTTTCAGGTTTTCGCGGAATGTTTCCCATTCTGAAGCTAATTTTTCCGGCACTGGATCGTCCCATGCAATTTGTAACTCCCACAGTTTCTGTATAAAGCAATTTGCAGCCACTACTACTGGCCCTGCAATGCCCAGTGGATCGAAAAGTTTTGCTACATCGGATACAATAGAACGCTTAGTTATTTTTTGGTTGTCTTGGATGTTTGTCTTCAGAAAAAACTGATCTGACCTTGGATTCCATGTTAATCCCAGCACCTTAGTTGATTGATTGTCGAAGTCTAAGTTAACTTCCAGATCTTCCAGAGGAATGCCCTTTAGTAGTTGAGAATGATTCGCACATCATTTTCTTGGGTTGAATCCGCCTTCGTGGAGTGATTGTGTGAGTTCCTGCTGTATCTGAATTGCTGTGCTTAGACTGTCTGCTCCACTCATGCCGTCATCCACATAGAAATTATGTTTTAATGTGTACGCCCCTAGTGGGTATCTTTCCATGTTCTCTTCGGCCAATTGTTGTAAGCACCTTGTTGCAAGGTACGGTGCTGAGGATGTTCCATACGTCATTGTATTCAGCATGTACGTTGAAATAGCTTCTGCTGGATTCCTTCTCCAAAGGATTAATTGCATGTTACGGTCCGCTGGATGAAGTAAAACTTGACGGTACATTTTCTCAATGTCTATGCAAAATACAAATCTCGGCATCCGAAAGCGTAGTAACATACCGAAAAGGTCGCCTTGAGTGGCAGGACCGATGTGTAAAATGTCGTTCAACGATAGTCCTGAGGCGGATTTTGCCGAGGCATCGAATACCACACGAAGCTTGGTGGTGCTACTTTCTGGTTTTAGTACACAATGATGAGGAATATAAAAGTGCGGTGATTGGATCTTGTCGTCATTGATGCGAGTCATGGCCCAGTGCCTCGTATTGATCCATGAACTCAATGTATTGGGATCTCAGGTCTTTATCTCTGAATAGTCGTCGCTCTAACGCATGAAATCTTGAGATTGCTATGCTCTTTGTCTCACCTAGAGCACTTGGATTATTTGAAAATGGTAGTCTGACAATAAAACGTCCGTCTTGACTTCTTGTTGTATTTTGTGTGAAGTGTGTTTCACACAGTTGCTCCTCAATTGTAAATTCACTGCTTGATTCAAAGTTGTCTACTTTCCAAAACTGTTGTATCAATTCGCTTGTGTCACTTGTTTCATTTTCACCATAAACTGCACATACTGCAGTTTCGTTGGCTTTCTTGTTTAATTTTCCACTGACAACCCAACCTAATTTTGTGTTTTGTAATGTTGGTAGATCATTAGCTAACTGAATTTTGCCGGAAGTTAGCAGTTCAAAATAATATTCGGCTCCCAGAAGTACATCGATGTTACCACCTGTTGTGTTTTAATTTAAATACGGATTTTCTTTTAGTCTATTAATGGTTTATTTAAAAAGGTTTTTTTTTAATAAAACTAGTATCTTATTATTTTAAAGAGGTATGAGACTCTAACTTTTGACTGCTAAATCCAAGTGCTCTTCTTTAATAAAAACTGCACTATTTATACAAAACTTTAATATACTTCAACATTATGCTTAACAGCTATTATTATCATGCTAACTTGTTAAATGTTATTATTATGCTTAACAGCTATTATTATTATGCTAACTTGTTAAATGTTATTATTATGCTTAACAGCTATTATTATTATGCTAACTTGCTAAAATGTTTAATGTTATTGAGCTTTTGATCCAATTACGAAATATTACTATTGCACAATTTGTCAACGCAAAGAATTTAGCAAACAACCAAGTGAATGAACTGGTTGCTGCTGCGTTAACAAAGTTGTGCAATGTACGGGTACGAGGGTTGATCAATTCTGATTCACAACATCCCTCCCCCCTTGGCGGAAAAAAAATTTCTAGTTATAGATATTTTCCAAGTATATCAATTGGATCAAACGCTTTTACATATTTTATACTCTTAAATTTAGTTGATCTTATCCTAAGTTCTATTAAAATATCTGTTGTCTTTGCCTGTGTGGTTGCTGTTTATGTTGTGGTTGTGATCTGAGGAGTTGTATGCGTGGAGACTGTTCCAAGATGTTCTTGCAGATGGGTATCCACGATTTTGTTTAATTCTGGGCCACGGCCCCGAATCCGTTGTTTATTTTGACTTTTATACGAACGCGTCTTCTGTATAACACCAGCACGATCAATATTATTACGCCTATGGTAACAATTACTACCGTGGAGTAAGCAATGTTATTAAAAACATTCTGTTGAAATTTAAGTTCCTTGATCGTGTTGATGTTGTTAATCTGCATTATGTGTAGTTTCTCAAGGGTGGGTTTGACTGCGGTGGTGACACTTCTATTGTTTCCTAATATTAGAAACTTCTGCGTTACATCTATGACATGGCTAATGAAACTTTGTCCTCCGATTGTTATGCTGCAATTGAAAAATGAGAAAAGGAAATTCCCTGAGAGGTTTGACCGTCGGTCATCGCAGTTAGTTGACATTGGGATTTTATCTGCGTTGCTTACTATAAGCGTACCTTCCTCTATTAATTCTAGTGTTTCCGCTTCATGTAAGATCAGGTTGCACTTCCCTCTAAAAATACAGTTTTGCGATGGCCTCAAACTTCTAAAATCCCTCTCACCGTTATAACAAAAACTCTTATTGGCAGTACGCACCACATATTCTCTTTCAGCATCTATTTGGTAGTGGCTGTCATTTGGAATTGGTATTATTAAGGATTTCTTTAAAAATATAGTTTCGATAGGTATCCTGATAACGAACATCAATGTATTTTGTCTGTGTAATGCCACTCCCATCTGCATCTCTTGTATGGTTTCAATATTAATTCTATATTTCTGAATTTCTTCTATAGTCAAAAGTGCTGGATTAAAAACTTTCATTTTCGCCAATGCTACAGACTCCTGTACGGTCTTCACTTGGCTTTTCATCTCCATCAGTTTGAATAGCTGGAAAACCGCAACATCGCGGTAGTGCTGAACCTCTGATTCCAGCTTGGTCTGAGTCAAGCTGTTCAGCGTCCTCCTGTTTTCATTGATTGCTTCCACCATCTTGTTAATAGATGAATTAAACCTGTCGTTTATATGGACTTGTTGATTTGTTTGTTCTATTATTTGATGTCCGTTGGCATCAACCACCTCAAAATGTTGATTTATCAGCTGTCTGTCATCATCATCTAGCGTTCCATATAGCCACTTCATCAGTTTCCCTCCAATATTCAATAACCCGCGTTTCGTGCGACCCGGCAGAAGGGTATGAATACCGTTCTCAATCTCACTGATTTCCTTTATGATAAGTTCTCTGTAGGGACTGGGCAGCAGTTTCGGTGTATTAAGACGGATTTCACTAACGGAGTCTGCTATTTGTTGAATGTTAATTTGATGTAAAATGTATTCAAATTTAGACGCAACTTCCACCAGCCCCATATGTATCTCTGCGTACCCGTCAACTGATTCTAGTTGTTCGATAGTCATCTCTCCGTCCGTGACCCAGATGCCCAACAGAAGAAGTCCTAAAATCTGAATAAGTTCACTATTAGATATAGCTCTCGTGATCTTCCCAACCTCACTTTTGTGTAAATAACCATCAGCTTCTAAGCACCACACAGCTTGCAGTAGTACTTATAAATCTTAGTAATACATTATCCTCTGAATCTTCAAAAATTTTTTCCTTTATATAAACTTGTGGGTGGTATTTATGCTTATCTAAATGTAAAGTTACAAAAATTCATGTGACATATAACTGTAAACCTATATATATATATATATACATATATATAGGTATATATACAAAGTTATAAAAATTCCTTAGACATACATACATATATTTTATGATTACATAAGCCTGCATGTTCATAACTATTTATTAGTTTACAGCCTCCTAATCGTCTCTTTTCCTCCTCGCCCAATAATCAATACGTAGTCTTTTTCTTCTACTCTAATGATTCTTCTCAGATATCTATTTACTTCCCAACTTTCTTTTAACATTGATAGTTCTAATTGTAAAGTCTCCCTGTGTTCCCTGGGTACTTCCGTTTTGTTATCTGTATCGAACTTGTTCGTCCACCTACTCATAGCTTTCACAATGTTTGATCTATTTATCCTGCTATCTTCGACGTTCATTTTTGTTCCCCCTAGTACTTGTCCGTTGTTGATTTCTTTTGCTACATTCTCCGCAAATTTCAGGAGAAAGATACCACAGTCTATCATGTTATCTTGCTGGGTGCAATCTGGGTAAAACCTTTGTAAAGGGACATGTAAAAAGCTATTTTCTATCCCGTACTTCCTTGCTTCATTTATAATAAAATTCTTTATAATTTGGAAAATATGGTCAGTACACCTAGGCCTCAATGAGTCCAGGATTATTATTCTAGGCCATGAAATTATCCCCAACATCCAATGTTGGTTTTCGCAAATAGGAAACAGAATGTGCCTTTTTTCAAAAATATTTATTCGCCTAGTTGCGAGGTTAATCCTGTGTGTACTTCCCTCTGTAGGCCAGTTGCACCGGTCCTTAATAGCAGTATACCACTGCGATCCAAAAATGTGAACGTCCTGCATCCTTGATGTTTTCAACGTATTTTGCAAAACCCAATGTAAAAAAACATCAATGTGCTTATCATTCAACCAACGTTTTTGTAGGATGTCTGTATACTCATTGGCTGATATATCTACGTGCCGTTTCCACATTCTATACCTACAAAAACCTTCCCTATTCTTATCTGACCCTTTTTGATGCATCGAGAACGCTGGTTGTACTGAGAGTTTAATGGAATTCAGATTGAGTGTAAATTAAACCACAATGCAGGGACAGTGCAACGGAAATATGCAACGAATACTTTAATTAATCACTTTGCACAGAAAATCTTGGTAGATCTGTAGTTAGCTGTAAAAGCTCTTCTAGCAGGATACCTTTCAATCTGTATAGCAGTTTAAGTTTAGGTTCAAAATTACACATAAACTATTCACTGTTTGCAGAAAATATTTGTTAACCTGTAGTCAGCTGTAAAAGCTCTTCTAGCAGGATACCTTATAGTCCGCCCCGCAGTTTCAGTTTAGTTTCAAAATTATACATAAACTATTCACTGTTTGCAGAAAATATTTGTTAACCTGTAGTCAGCTGTAAAAGCTCTTCTAGCAGGATACCTTATAGTCCCGTTAATATCGAGTTCATGATTCTTTGAAAAGTGGCTGGTGCCCCTGTTAATCCGAAAGGCATACGATTAAACTCGAAATGTCCCAAATTGGTGCTAAAAGCTGTTTTTTGTCTGTCCCGTGGGTCCATTAAAACTTGGTGGTATCCACTCGCTAGATCGAGAGTAGAAAAATATCGGCTGTATCCCAGTTGGGTAGGATTTCGTCAATTCTTGGTATGGGGAAGACTTGCTTTATTGTTGCCGCGTTCAATTTTCTGAAATCTACTACTAAGCGCCAGTTTTTCTCTCCGTCTTTTCCTGCCTTTTTTGGTACTAGGAGTATTGGTGAATTCCAAGGGGAAGTACTGGGAGAGATAATTCCATCTTTGACCATCTGGCCTACTTGTCTATTCACTTCATTTCGGTGGACCTCAGGTAGTCTATACTGTTTAGTATTTATTGGAGGTTGAGTAGAATCAGTTGGGATTTTATGCTTAAGTACATTTGTGTGAGTTAGACTATCTCCGGGTAATTGAAACACGTCGTCGTATGATTTCAAAATGTTCTCGATCGATAATCGCTCTTCCGGGTTCAAATCTGCGGAAAGCTGTACTGTTTCCAATAGCAATTTGGCTCTTCCTTTGTTGTCCGCAGTGCTTATTGTATTAATGGCTGTTGTTGATTCTATCTGGTACTCCTCAGGGTTTTCATAACTTAACATTGTTTATGTTTACTGTATAGTTGTTGGTGTTTAGAATGGGAATAAATGCTACTCCCCCTTTGATTGATGTTAGGGTTTCGCCCACAAAAACCCCTGCTAAAATTTGTCGTTTGTTTACTATTATTTCTCCCGCAGCCTTGGTTACTACTACTGATACAACTCCCTGGGAACGTCCTTTTATAGAAAAATTTTCGGATATATATAACGGAGGAATTTCTGAAACAAGTGGCAAGGAAACTATTTCTCTCTGGTTTTCAAAAAATGTTATGTTTTTGTTTATTGTGTCGGTAACCGACCTATTCCACATCATATCTCGGCCCAGCAAACCATCTGCTGGCAAAATTGTGCCCTTTGGTACTATGTTCATTTTAAAACTTAGTTTGTCTACGTATTTATGGTTCACAGTTATAGTTCCTTTGGTACTCATGTTTCCTCCAAAGGCTCCTGACAAGGTTTTCTTCTCATTTTCATTAACTTTTATGCACGATGTCAAAGCTTCTTCCTTTACTAGTGTAGTATCAGCGCCTGAGTCTACCAACAGTAGTAATTTTTCCTCTTTTGCCTCTCTACAAGGAAAGCTTATATACGCATCGTTTATCTCACAACTCCCGTTGCTACTAACATCACTCTCCAGTCTCAGTTCATTCTTGTACTCTGAGTGGTTTATTTGATGTTCTGCGACGTTTCCGTCCTTAATTATCCTATCATTACATGTCATCATTGCCATATTATTCGGGGATTTTCTTACTAAATCTGTGCGTTTTGCACCAGATATTAATTCGGTGTTATCCTTGTCTTCCTCTTTCTGATTATCCTTCTCCTCTGTCAAGTGTATATTGTCAATATCTAAATTTATGATATTAAAAGCTTTATCTTCTTCATAGTTAGTTCTTACGTGGTGTGTTTTATTCTTATTTTCTTCAATAGTAATTTCTCTAAAATTTTCGGCATTCCGGTCCATTAATCTTGGCCGGGCCGATTCTCGTTTCCCGAATTATTGCTGTTGTAATTATATCTGCTTCTGTTTACATCATTGTTGCCTCTATTGTTGCCATTTCTGCTCTTGCTTTTTATGCTCTGTCTGTTTCTTGGGCACTTAGTAGAAATGTGACCCTGTTGATTGCATCTAAAACAGCGACGCTCCTCGTTGTTGTTATACCTAGTTTCACTTTTATTTTGAATTATCGAGCTTGTGAAATTTTGCCTATTTATTCCATAGTCTCGAGGTTTCATATTCCTTCTGAAATTGCATTCGTTTTGCCCCTGTCGTCTGCTTTGATTATAGCACATATTGTTTCCTTGGTTATAGCATTCGTCTATCATAGGGCTCCAGTATTTTGAGTTTTCTCGTGAATTACTGTTTGGCGTTGAATGGTTACAGGTCTTCTGATGCATGGATAGTTGTCGGACTTCTTTTATCAACTGCTGGACCGTATCATATAAAGGTTCCTCGGTATGCATTGTCATGATATTTGAAGGTTTCATATTAGAACCAAAGAGATTTTGAGCATCTTTGGTGATTTTCAGCAGGGCAGATAGCTTTTCGTTTTCGTGTCCGATGAATTTTGACATCAATCTTGGATCTCGTAAGCCTCTTATGTAACTCCTTACTGCGGATTGGTTGCAATGATCTATCATAGATTTTTGATGGGAAACTTCTTGCCATTGTGCTGAAATTAGTTCTGTGACATCTGTAAGTAGTCCTTCTAGTCTCTCTCCAAATTCATATGCTGTCTCCGTTGGACCTTGCTTACTGCTAAAAATTAGTTCTTGCAATTCTGTTAAAGTTTTGCCTTTTACAAATTTTTCTCTAATAGCCTGACATAAGGCTTCTATTGTTGTGAACTCTTTATTGTGCAAATATGAGTAAGCATTTCCAAATAATCTAGTTTTGATGCATTTGATTATGTCGACCACATTACCTGGTTCTTCTAGTTTATCCTTTGCTATCATACATCCCTTAATAAACTTCTTGGCTTCCCTTGCCAGTTCTGGCCCATCAGTTCCGTAGAAAATTGGCACCACATGGGATATGCTTTTCAAGAGTTCGGTAAAAGTTGTCATGTTGTTACTATTTGTTGTGGTGTTAATTGTAATCACTTTCCTCGTCTCCCCTTGTAAGTTTCGTATCTTTGACTTCAGCGTTTCGATTTGTTGAGTCTTTTCCTCTATCACCTTTCTATTTTCGATGACTTGCTGCAACTGATCCGGAGTCAAGTCAGGGTTAACGCGCCGCGCGAAGTCTTTAAATGCTTGTGTCTTCTGTTCGCTGTCTTGAATCTGTTGTTCAGCTTCTTCAATGGTTTTTCTTAAGCTTTCGTTCTGCTGCTTCAAAATCCGGTTAACGTTTAAATATTCTTCTATTTCCTTAGATATAGCTGGACTTTGTTGATGTTCATGTAGCACTTGCAGTTCTTCCAATAAAATATCTATCTTTTCAAATTCGGTTATGTTTCCCTGGCTCCTCACTTTATGCTTTACTAACTCTATATACTCTTTGGTATTGTTAAGGTACTTTATGAGATTCCACACTCGCTCAGAAATTTCCCTGGTCTCCTCTTGTGTCTTTTGTAATTTTTTTTTAAAATCCTCTATATAGCTCATACGAATTTTCCTAACTCTAATTAGTATTATATCTCTTCAAAAAAAATTTTCCTCAACACATACTTAAATATACCTTCTCTTAATACCCATATTTACCATACTTGTTGGTCCCATTTGCTCAGAGCAACTTGCTTGATCGTCGTCGAGTTTACCAATAATATCTATACCGCTGAAGGCAGCTAAAATAGCTCATTAAAACCTTGAGGAGTTGTTACTACTGGTATACACAACAACGAATCCTTTTAACAAATATCCAGTATAATGAAATTAAATTGAGGTAAAATAGCTTTCTAATATCAAAATACTTATTTTTGTTGAAAGTTATCAAAACTGTACTCTGGAAATACCGGCTGCGCCAAAATGTTGTGTTTTAATTTAAATACGGATTTTCTTTTAGTCTATTAATGGTTTATTTAAAAAGGTTTTTTTTTTAATAAAACTAGTATCTTATTATTTTAAAGAGGTATGAGACTCTAACTTTTGACTGCTAAATCCAAGTGCTCTTCTTTAATAAAAACTGCACTATTTATACAAAACTTTAATATACTTCAACATTATGCTTAACAGCTATTATTATCATGCTAACTTGTTAAATGTTATTATTATGCTTAACAGCTATTATTATTATGCTAACTTGTTAAATGTTATTATTATGCTTAACAGCTATTATTATTATGCTAACTTGCTAAAATGTTTAATGTTATTGAGCTTTTGATCCAATTACGAAATATTACTATTGCACAACTTGTCAACGCAAAGAATTTAGCAAACAACCAAGTGAATGAACTGGTTGCTGCTGCGTTAACAAAGTTGTGCAATGTACGGGTACGAGGGTTGATCAATTCTGATTCACAACACACCCTTGCTAAACTCAGGGTCAGCGAGCTGAATGTTCTCTGGAATCGGCCATAATGAGTGATTAAAATCCCTTGATGGCTGCACAGGGATGATACTGGGAAGAACGGAGTCCTCGAGCCGAGTTTTGTACTCGCTTGTTGTTGACTGGAGACTCACATTAACACGTTGATTAGACTTCTTTGATTGACTTCCGATACCTTCTATCCATATGATAGCTTCTGCAGGCTTAATGTTTAAGCGTTTCACCAGTCTGGTGGTTACAATGTTGATCTGAGAACCGGAGTCCAGTAGTGCCTTAAACTCACCGACTTGTCCATTGTTACCCTGTATTCTGACTCGAGCAGTTGCCAATAATACATAACCCTGTTGGATACCAGACTGCTGTAGAGATGCCACTGTTGATGGAGCTGAGACTTCTTGAAGCTCTGCTGTGAGTTGTCCGACGTGACTTGATCGATGTGCACTAATGTATTGTGTTTTTGTTCGCATTTGGTGCAATGTTGTGATGGGCACACCCTGGCAATATGACCTGGTTTGAGACAATTGACACATAGTTTGTTAGATTTTATATACTGCAGCCTTTTGTCTATAGACTGCCCTAGGAATCTTTGACATCTGTATAATAGATGCAGATGTTCGTTGCAACAGCCGCATTTCTTGTCCCTTGTGATTGAACTTGCAGCTGCGGACGAATACGTCTTTGTGGCAAGTTGTTTGTTTTTCTGCGCCATTGCCTCCAACGAATGAAATCTGGTTTCAAGAAATTTGAGAAATTCTGTTAGTGTTGGAATTTTCTTTGGGCATGACAATGATTGTTCATACAGCATGTACGTTCCTTTATCTAGCTTATTCATGACTATGTGAAGGACTATAGGGCCCCATGAGTTTGTGTCTACCCCTAAATTGTTGAGTGCTGCTAGAGTTTCTTGTATGTTGTCGTGCAAGTTTTTAATTGCGGAAGCAGATGGATTTTCCGATAATTTGCTTTGCCCTGTGAGTTTATCTAGTAACGTGAATGTCAAAACTCTCATGTTATTATACCTTTCTTGAAGCAAATTCCATGCTGTTGTAAATTTTCCTTCAGTTAACGATAGGTGTTGAATAAGCTTCTGAGCCTCACCCTTCACATTAGTTTTCAAGAACCACATTTTCTTTATTGTCGGCATCGGGTTCTTATGAATGATTTCATTGAATAGCTCATAGAATCCACGCCATTGCAAGTAGTCTCCATAAAAGTGTGGTATTGTTACGTTCGGTAGGTGGACCGAAGATTCTTGTTGAGTTGGTGATACGGTTACCTCTTGTCTTTCTTGGACCTTGATGTACTTCTCCTCAATGA
Source organism: Gymnocheta viridis (assembly GCA_956483585.1). Classification (NCBI taxonomy): domain Eukaryota; kingdom Metazoa; phylum Arthropoda; class Insecta; order Diptera; family Tachinidae; genus Gymnocheta; species Gymnocheta viridis. The sequence continues at coordinate 38,304,366 of OY101444.1, forward strand.
CGGTTTCTTCTAACATGTACTGGTTGAGATTATGTTCTAAGTTATCGGCACAAATTTTTCCATGTTACTGTTGCATGGTGTTGATGTGACTAGCTATATTCCTTAGTTTTGAATTGATGTATAAGTGGGAAATTCCGGAATGTTCTTCCAGCAATTCATCCAACTTATTGTTGGTGATGGTAATAAGCGTTTGTAGCTTCATTACTAATCCGTGCCTTTCTGCTGGCACCTTTGGTTGTTTGTGTTCTGACGTGTTGCTTGAAGTGCCTGCTAATGACCTTAGTGTTGCCATGGCAGCTTCAATCTCTTCTATGGCCTCGCTGTGCCTTTGGCCAATTTTTTCATATAGGTCGCTTTGTAGATATGGGTGATCCTGTGTAACAGATGCTGTTCTACGAATCGTATTGTCGTTTTGCTCAAATGTTTGCCATAAGATTGACAACTCTTGGGTCTTCCGTTCGTAGTACTCCAGAGTTCTTCTCTCCTTGGGCGTCTTCTTTGCGTTAGCAATTAACTTATTAATTTCTACCGCCGTTTCGTCTTGTCGTTTTACCAGCTCTTCTATGGTGGCCATGGTGGGTTATGATTGATGTTAAAACCTTATCCTTGACAGGAGCACGTCTTTTTGAACTTTAGATGTCCTGAGGATTTTTATACACGCTGTGCTGTTTTTTTTCTAAGTTTCAGGACCCTTACCACTGGTGGGGGGAATCTTGAAGTCACGTCGGGGTCACCAATGTTTCTTGGTCTTTAGTGATAATCAGTCCAAACCCATTAATTTGGGCTGGCACTAAATTGTAATTAAGGTTTTCCTTCTTCTAGCACTTGAACCAGAAAAAGTATCTAAATGATTGAGTTGCGATCTGTTATGCTGTAACTGATCATTTCTTTATTGAAATGCTGGTCTTATATACTAAATAACATAATCATACAATAATAATAAGTTATAAAAGAAATGCAAGTTAAGGAATGTCAAACGGTTAAACCAAAAATAAAAATCAATTAGGGCGCTCCAACTACGCCTTGATTTATTAATGAAACAACTTCAGATATATTTTAAATACCTTTATTACACAAGCACCAAATAATTCTAAACACAATTAATTTAATTTAATAAAGACGACTTGTTCGTAGTTCACCGCTGCCAAGACTAACTTCTTTACATTTCATTCTTCCCTATTAAGCCTCTGTTAAACACGTTGCATTCCCAACTGTAGGCATGCAAGCGCTTAGCTTGCGATTATGATTTTAATGTAACCTGATATTCTTTTGTATTTCACAATCAGGCCGGATGCGCGTGCAAAGTCGTGGGAATGAATAAAATTGTGAATTACGCTGACACTGCCAAATTCTTTTCAGGTGCAGTGTCGGCAGTGTCGTTAACTTGCATAATATGCGGAACTAAAATGTTACAATTAATTGGAACATTTAATAAATGTAAGAACAAAATAGCTTGAGTTTAAATGACCTAATTAAATGAAAAATCCAACGTTTTGAATTGTGCTTAACTAAATAGAGTGTAAGTGAACTAAATAATTAAAATAAAATGCAACTTGGGACTTATGAATTGACCTAAATAAATATGCAAATAAATGATTTGTTATTAACCCGTTGTGGGCCGCAACAATTTTTTTAATTCTACATACAAAATTAGGATTTTATTCTCATTCTAGCCAACATAAATAAAGTACAACATTTAACAGATTCAGCTTTGCGATCATAATCCTAAATACACATTAATGTCAAATCTGAAATCTATATTATGCTTGGACCAGCGGTCCCTGAATTACTTCTTGATTTCACATTCTGGTAATATTAGTCGCAGAACCCATTTCAAGCTCAACTCTAACTTGAGGTTCATTCTTTCTACACCCATATTTTAATAGAAATATCGTCAACAGTCCTACAATAAGCAAAAACAGAGAAAAACTAACACCATTTGAAACATTCCTGTGATATCTAAATTCCCTAATTTCTTTTATGTTTTCAAAGTGTGGCAATGAAATCTTTTCAAAATAAATATCCTTGGAAATAGTCAGGTTGATATTATTTGTTGGATAGAAATAGATATTTATTATTTCGGTTTTCTTATTATAGAAAACATTGTCGGCTATGATTATCTTGCAGTTTGCAAACGTCAAGATGTTTCCATTAAGTATAAGAGTTCTATTGTCGCAGTCTTGATTTACTCGTAATGAGATTGCGTTCTTAAGCAATATATGTAGTTCCAGCGTCTATATACTCCGTTTGAGTCTCTTTGTTGAATTCGAGTTTACACTTGTTTAAATAAACACAGTTTGTGGTAGGTCTTAATTCTTTAAAAAAATAAATCATTTTTATAAATGTAAGTTGCTCCCTGTATTGTCACTACTATTTCACTATTTGATGGAAGCCTGAGGTTAAATCAATCATAGTAAAGTATTTGGCATTGCCCAAGCTCGCTAATGTAGCGTTAATATCTGGGATAGGGTATGTGTGGGGGACTGTAACAGCGTTCAACCGTTTGTAATCTACTACTAATCTGTATTGTTTCTCACCGTTTGGTTTTGGCTTTTTTTGGAACAATCCAGATGGGGGAATTGTATGGGCTTTTGGAGGGGCGTATTATTCCTTCGGATAACAATTCCGCAATTTGCTTATCTACTTCTGTTCTCATGGCGGCTGGGTATAGATAGCTTTTTGAGTAGATAGGATCTGATGTAGTCGTTTTTATTTTTGCCCGCACGCTTGTTGCTGCCTCTTGACTATCGTCTAGAGGTCTAAATAGGGTTTGGTATTTATTCAGAAGTTCATTGATTTTACCTCTAGTTTCAATTGGATTAGATTCATTAAGAACATAGTTCAAACTATTGGAAAGTTTAGCCCTAAGGGGTATACTAATATTATCTTTTATTAGAAGAACATTTTCTTTCCTATCAACAACCGCCCCAAGAGACTTAAGGGTATCGTCCCCTTTAATTCCGTCAAAAGTACTGAGACCAGGCAAGATAAAAAACGTAATAGGATCTAATATTCCATACTTTGTGAAAAATTTACCTACTATTTTCTTTATGATTTCCATTTTTCCGCCCGAATTAAAGACACATATCTTTTTAACTAAAAAAAACAATTTTTTTCACGACGCGATGCGTCTTTATTTATTAAATTTATTTTATTTAGAAAATTGAATTAAAAATACTGCGACGTATATTCGTCTATATTACTTATTTTTAACTGCTTGATTTACAAAAATGTACGTCTTAAATACTAAAGAAATAACATGTTTGTCTAATCTTAAATTCTTAGTTCCATTGTTTAAAAAAGGTTATTTACAATATTAGGCTGTTTACAATATTTGGCTATTTATGATGCTTAGTTGTTTATGATATTTTATGACCTTTAATCTTTGTATATTTAGGTTTGTTTATAATTTGTACATTACTTGTCTTATGATACTTTTTAGTTTACAATAATTACTTTCTTATCTATAGGAATTTATATTTGATTTCTTATATTCATTAAAAGAATATTGGTATGAATAATTGACATACATATGTTTTTATTAATAAATAAAACATGTTCATGCATGAGCGTCGCTAACTCCCTCAGTTTTTACTATGAAAGGTTCAGGCAAGATTTTGCTTCCGGCTGACAGGGCTGGGCTGCAAAAATTTTCGTTCGAGCCGGTATCGATCAAAAATTCTAATATGTTGTGGTCTTTAGCGGAATATTCTATGTAAGGTATGCTTTTGATGGCCTTCCTCCATAAAATTTTGATTCGTAGCGGCGCGGTCGAAGTTGTAAAATATATCTTCTTCTTGAGGACTGAATTCTTCGTAATTGGTATTCAAATGGTAAAGGCGAGGTGTTTGTCCCTTCTATAAATTTCTGTCGTACTTCTTTTTTTTGCCGTCGGCTTTTGTCGATTCATGTAGTCTACCTTGCTTGTTTGGGCCGTATGGTATATTCCCATCGGCTCCAGTACAGGTTTATGGCCTGCTTGAAAATTGTTAAAGCGATAATTGCTACTATTTTGTTGCCAATTGCTGCGGAAGTTGTGACCGAAGGAAGGTCTTGTGGGTCGTGGTGGAGTGCCCACAACTTGTTGGGTATGTGGTTGAAGATTTACTCTGGGCTGACTCTTCGAGTGCAAGATATTATTTCTCATGGTTAGGTTTTGAAGTTCCAGGCAAGCGGAATATGCCTCTGGCAATGTTTTGGGTCGCTGTATTATGACCAGTCCGCGTATAAAAATATCTAGTGCCCTGTTCCTATGGGTAGTTATTAGTGAATTCACAGTTTCCTCACTATAAGATTCAGTTTTAAGTTTATTTATTATCAATGATAGCTGGTGGTTCACCGTCGAGTAGAATTCGTCTACTTTTGAAGCACCTTGGGACAACTGGTTCAACTGATGTTCGAGGGTCTGAACGTCTCTCTTATCAGGATAAGGCAGTGAGAGGATTTTTTCACTTCCTTCCAATTGCTGTCAAAATATACGAAACTAGAGCATCGTCCGCTTTTTCTTTTTTCTTTGGAATTTTTTTTTTTATAAGTTTTGTATTTTTATTTTTTAGGTATAGCAGTTGAGCGTTGGCTACGGTTCGCGACGCGACACGTTCCGTTTAAAATCCATTTCATTGTATTATCAATTGCCCTCGCGGAAGGTCTGTAAGATTCCCTCTTGGTAATTCGCTTTAATGGTCGCGGATACTTACTAAGGTACGGTTATCCTCACGTTCGTTCTGGTAACCTTCTGTGACACTTAAATTCACCGGAAGTACCAGGTTGGCGAAGGAGCGGCTTCTTTAGTTAGTATTGTTTTTGTTATTTATGTTTCAATGATCCTGGAGAATCCCGTAGGTATCGCAGAATCTTCAATTTTTTATTTTTATTCAAGGACTCCGCAGTTTCTTAAGCGGATCGCTGCTCGGGCGCCAGTTAAAGGATTTTAAGCCGAACGCTATAAAAAAGTTTAGTTAGGGCGCAACCTACTGCGCCAATAATTAAACACAAGAAAATTAAGTAATTCGGTAGGATTTCTTAAGTTGGTGGGATTTATTAATATTTTATGCACTTAACAATTCACAAATAAAACTTTATTATATTTTTAACCGAGACGCGACCGCTTTGTTTCAGATAGTAGCCAAGACTGCCGTTTCCTCATCATTCTTGTTGGCTGGTCAATTGTGCGATCACGTTGCTCCAACATGCGCCGACTTGCAGACGCTGATCCAGGAAAATTGTTATCCCAACAAGTGCAAGCAGACAAACTGAAATTGGACCGGATACGCGTGTGAAACCAAACTGAAACTAAACCGCTGACTATGCCAAACCAACTTGGTTGGCAGTGCCAACAGTGGTATTAGCTTGCTATTAAAATTTTTTAGATTAGGTTAGAAGCAGTCTCAACGGCTTCAGCTGCTTCATCCAAAATTGCATCGTCCGAATTTTCATACAATGCCAGAAATATTGGTACATCGATGGGTTGAAGTATTTGCACGTCAATTATTTCGATGGTTGCTGGTGGTTGTAATTGGTGACGCTATTACTTCTTGAGTATTTACTTCGAGAAACAGCTTCTCATCACCTTCCAAAAAATTTTCATTAGTTGTCAGTTCCATTGCCTTGCTTGAAGTTGATACTTCTTCTTCTTCAGCTGTTGGTTGAGAATTTATCTCTAAAAAAAAGCTCCTCATCACCTCCTAAAAGTTCTTCCATCTGTTTTATCATGAAGGCCTTAGCATATTCTTTCCGATAGTGGCGCGAGTTAATTTTCGATTTATTATTAAAAGAATAAAAAATCTTTTTTCCTTTTCAACGACGAGCGCTCAATTTTTATTTATTTCCTCTTAATTCTAGTGAGAATATTGTCAGTTCCATTGCCTTGCTTGAAGTTGATACTTCTTCTGCTTCAGCTGTTGGTTGAGAATTTATCTCTAAAAAAAAGCTCCTCATCACCTCCTAAAAGTTCTTCCATATGTTTTATCATGAAGGCCTTAGCATATTCTTTCCGATAGTGGCGCGAGTTAATTTTCGATTTATTATTAAAAAAAAAAAATTTTTTTTCTTTTCAACGACGAGCGCTCAATTTTTATTTATTTCCTCTTAATTCTAGTGAGAATATTGTCAGTTCCATTGCCTTGCTTGAAGTTGATACTTCTTCTTCTTCAGCTGTTGGTTGAGAATTTATCTCTAAAAAAAAGCTCCTCATCACCTCCTAAAAGTTCTTCCATCTGTTTTATCATGAAGGCCTTAGCATATTCTTTCCGATAGTGGCGCGAGTTAATTTTCGATTTATTATTAAAAGAATAAAAAATCTTTTTTTTCTTTTCAACGACGAGCGCTCAATTTTCATTTATTTCCTCTTAATTCTAGTGAGAATATTGTCAGTTCCATTGCCTTGCTTGAAGTTGATACTTCTTCTTCTTCAGCTGTTGGTTGAGAATTTATCTCTAAATAAAAGCTCCTCATCCCCTAAAAGTTCTTCCATCTGTTTTATCATGAAGGCCTTAGCATATTCTTTCCGATAGTGGCGCGAGTTAATTTTCGATTTATTATTAAAATAATAAAAAATCTTTTTTTCTTTTCAACGACGACCGCTCAATTTTTATTTATTTCCTCTTAATTCTAGTGAGAATGTTGTCAGTTCCATTGCCTTGCTTGAAGTTGATACTTCTTCTTCTTCAGCTGTTGGTTGAGAATTTATCTCTAAAAAAAGCTCCTCATCACCTCCTAAAAGTTCTTCCATCTGTTTTATCATGAAGGCCTTAGCATATTCTTTCCGATAGTGGCGCGAGTTAATTTTCGATTTATTATTAAAAGAATAAAAAATCTTTTTTTTCTTTTCAACGACGAGCGCTCAATTTTTATTTATTTCCTCTTAATTCTAGTGAGAATATTGTCAGTTCCATTGCCTTGCTTGAAGTTGATACTTCTTCTTCTTCAGCTGTTGGTTGAGAATTTATCTCTAAAAAAAAGCTCCTCATCACCTCCTAAAAGTTCTTCCATCTGTTTTATCATGAAGGCCTTAGCATATTCTTTCCGATAGTGGCGCGAGTTAATTTTCGATTTATTATTAAAAGAATAAAAAATCTTTTTTTTTCTTTTCAACGACGAGCGCTCAATTTTTATTTATTTCCTCTTAATTCTAGTGAGAATATTGTCAGTTCCATTGCCTTGCTTGAAGTTGATACTTCTTCTTCTTCAGCTGTTGGTTGAGAATTTATCTCTAAAAAAAAGCTCCTCATCACCTCCTAAAAGTTCTTCCATCTGTTTTATCATGAAGGCCTTAGCATATTCTTTCCGATAGTGGCGCGAGTTAATTTTCGATTTATTATTAAAAGAATAAAAAATCTTTTTTTTCTTTTCAACGACGAGCGCTCAATTTTTATTTATTTCCTCTTAATTCTAGTGAGAATATTGTCAGTTCCATTGCCTTGCTTGAAGTTGATACTTCTTCTTCTTCAGCTGTTGGTTGAGAATTTATCTCTAAAAAAAAGCTCCTCATCACCTCCTAAAAGTTCTTCCATCTGTTTTATCATGAAGGCCTTAGCATATTCTTTCCGATAGTGGCGCGAGTTAATTTTCGATTTATTATTAAAAGAATAAAAAATCTTTTTTTTCTTTTCAACGACGAGCGCTCAATTTTTATTTATTTCCTCTTAATTCTAGTGAGAATATTGTCAGTTCCATTGCCTTGCTTGAAGTTGATACTTCTTCTTCTTCAGCTGTTGGTTGAGAATTTATCTCTAAATAAAAGCTCCTCATCACCTCCTAAAAGTTCTTCCATCTGTTTTATCATGAAGGCCTTAGCATATTCTTTCCGATAGTGGCGCGAGTTAATTTTCGATTTATTATTAAAATAATAAAAAATCTTTTTTTCTTTTCAACGACGAGCGCTCAATTTTTATTTATTTCCTCTTAATTCTAGTGAGAATGTTGTCAGTTCCATTGCCTTGCTTGAAGTTGATACTTCTTCTTCTTCAGCTGTTGGTTGAGAATTTATCTCTAAAAAAAAGCTCATCATCACCTCCTAAAAGTTCTTCCATCTGTTTTATCATGAAGGCCTTAGCATATTCTTTCCGATAGTGGCACGAGTTAATTTTCGATTTATTATTAAAAAAATAAAAAATCTTTTTTTCTTTTCAACGACGAGCGCTCAATTTTTATTTATTTCCTCTTAATTCTAGTGAGAATGTTGTCAGTTCCATTTAGGGTTGCCACACACCAAAAGTAAAATTACTGGACACCCACCAAAAATTGCCTGGATTTTAAAAAAATTCCTGGACGAATAAAAAAGTAGTAATATTAATATTTTTATTTTATTAAAGAACATTTAATGATAAACAAAACAAAAGTAACATTTAATTCAGTCTTTATACGTATGTATGTATATATACATATTTCATATTTAAAGAAATCTATGTATTAAATACTCAGATTATTATATTATAAAAGTTAAGATAACAAAACAAAATCTTTAAAATTCAGTCTTTAGGATAATTGAAAAAAAATATTTGGTCTTACTTTTTCCACAGGTATTTTGAGCTTTTTGATACAGAACTTATAATAATAATAATCGGCGCCAGCTGCTTAATACATTCGTAGGCGGCTCAACTATCGCATTTACATAGCATTTATTTTGTGGTCTTTAGCGGAATATTCTATGTAAGGTATGCTTTTGATGGCCTTCCTCCATAAAATTTTGATTCGTAGCGGCGCGGTCGAAGTTGTAAAATATATCTTCTTCTTGAGGACTGAATTCTTCGTAATTGGTATTCAAATGGTAAAGGCGAGGTGTTTGTCCCTTCTATAAATTTCTGTCGTACTTCTTTTTTTTGCCGTCGGCTTTTGTCGATTCATGTAGTCTACCTTGCTTGTTTGGGCCGTATGGTATATTCCCATCGGCTCCAGTACAGGTTTATGGCCTGCTTGAAAATTGTTAAAGCGATAATTGCTACTATTTTGTTGCCAATTGCTGCGGAAGTTGTGACCGAAGGAAGGTCTTGTGGGTCGTGGTGGAGTGCCCACAACTTGTTGGGTATGTGGTTGAAGATTTACTCTGGGCTGACTCTTCGAGTGCAAGATATTATTTCTCATGGTTAGGTTTTGAAGTTCCAGGCAAGCGGAATATGCCTCTGGCAATGTTTTGGGTCGCTGTATTATGACCAGTCCGCGTATAAAAATATCTAGTGCCCTGTTCCTATGGGTAGTTATTAGTGAATTCACAGTTTCCTCACTATAAGATTCAGTTTTAAGTTTATTTATTATCAATGATAGCTGGTGGTTCACCGTCGAGTAGAATTCGTCTACTTTTGAAGCACCTTGGGACAACTGGTTCAACTGATGTTCGAGGGTCTGAACGTCTCTCTTATCAGGATAAGGCAGTGAGAGGATTTTTTCACTTCCTTCCAATTGCTGTCAAAATATACGAAACTAGAGCATCGTCCGCTTTTTCTTTTTTCTTTGGAATTTTTTTTTTTATAAGTTTTGTATTTTTATTTTTTAGGTATAGCAGTTGAGCGTTGGCTACGGTTCGCGACGCGACACGTTCCGTTTAAAATCCATTTCATTGTATTATCAATTGCCCTCGCGGAAGGTCTGTAAGATTCCCTCTTGGTAATTCGCTTTAATGGTCGCGGATACTTACTAAGGTACGGTTATCCTCACGTTCGTTCTGGTAACCTTCTGTGACACTTAAATTCACCGGAAGTACCAGGTTGGCGAAGGAGCGGCTTCTTTAGTTAGTATTGTTTTTGTTATTTATGTTTCAATGATCCTGGAGAATCCCGTAGGTATCGCAGAATCTTCAATTTTTTATTTTTATTCAAGGACTCCGCAGTTTCTTAAGCGGATCGCTGCTCGGGCGCCAGTTAAAGGATTTTAAGCCGAACGCTATAAAAAAGTTTAGTTAGGGCGCAACCTACTGCGCCAATAATTAAACACAAGAAAATTAAGTAATTCGGTAGGATTTCTTAAGTTGGTGGGATTTATTAATATTTTATGCACTTAACAATTCACAAATAAAACTTTATTATATTTTTAACCGAGACGCGACCGCTTTGTTTCAGATAGTAGCCAAGACTGCCGTTTCCTCATCATTCTTGTTGGCTGGTCAATTGTGCGATCACGTTGCTCCAACATGCGCCGACTTGCAGACGCTGATCCAGGAAAATTGTTATCCCAACAAGTGCAAGCAGACAAACTGAAATTGGACCGGATACGCGTGTGAAACCAAACTGAAACTAAACCGCTGACTATGCCAAACCAACTTGGTTGGCAGTGCCAACAGTGGTATTAGCTTGCTATTAAAATTTTTTAGATTAGGTTAGAAGCAGTCTCAACGGCTTCAGCTGCTTCATCCAAAATTGCATCGTCCGAATTTTCATACAATGCCAGAAATATTGGTACATCGATGGGTTGAAGTATTTGCACGTCAATTATTTCGATGGTTGCTGGTGGTTGTAATTGGTGACGCTATTACTTCTTGAGTATTTACTTCGAGAAACAGCTTCTCATCACCTTCCAAAAAATTTTCATTAGTTGTCAGTTCCATTGCCTTGCTTGAAGTTGATACTTCTTCTTCTTCAGCTGTTGGTTGAGAATTTATCTCTAAAAAAAAGCTCCTCATCACCTCCTAAAAGTTCTTCCATCTGTTTTATCATGAAGGCCTTAGCATATTCTTTCCGATAGTGGCGCGAGTTAATTTTCGATTTATTATTAAAAGAATAAAAAATCTTTTTTCCTTTTCAACGACGAGCGCTCAATTTTTATTTATTTCCTCTTAATTCTAGTGAGAATATTGTCAGTTCCATTGCCTTGCTTGAAGTTGATACTTCTTCTGCTTCAGCTGTTGGTTGAGAATTTATCTCTAAAAAAAAGCTCCTCATCACCTCCTAAAAGTTCTTCCATATGTTTTATCATGAAGGCCTTAGCATATTCTTTCCGATAGTGGCGCGAGTTAATTTTCGATTTATTATTAAAAAAAAAAAATTTTTTTTCTTTTCAACGACGAGCGCTCAATTTTTATTTATTTCCTCTTAATTCTAGTGAGAATATTGTCAGTTCCATTGCCTTGCTTGAAGTTGATACTTCTTCTTCTTCAGCTGTTGGTTGAGAATTTATCTCTAAAAAAAAGCTCCTCATCACCTCCTAAAAGTTCTTCCATCTGTTTTATCATGAAGGCCTTAGCATATTCTTTCCGATAGTGGCGCGAGTTAATTTTCGATTTATTATTAAAAGAATAAAAAATCTTTTTTTTCTTTTCAACGACGAGCGCTCAATTTTCATTTATTTCCTCTTAATTCTAGTGAGAATATTGTCAGTTCCATTGCCTTGCTTGAAGTTGATACTTCTTCTTCTTCAGCTGTTGGTTGAGAATTTATCTCTAAATAAAAGCTCCTCATCCCCTAAAAGTTCTTCCATCTGTTTTATCATGAAGGCCTTAGCATATTCTTTCCGATAGTGGCGCGAGTTAATTTTCGATTTATTATTAAAATAATAAAAAATCTTTTTTTCTTTTCAACGACGACCGCTCAATTTTTATTTATTTCCTCTTAATTCTAGTGAGAATGTTGTCAGTTCCATTGCCTTGCTTGAAGTTGATACTTCTTCTTCTTCAGCTGTTGGTTGAGAATTTATCTCTAAAAAAAGCTCCTCATCACCTCCTAAAAGTTCTTCCATCTGTTTTATCATGAAGGCCTTAGCATATTCTTTCCGATAGTGGCGCGAGTTAATTTTCGATTTATTATTAAAAGAATAAAAAATCTTTTTTTTCTTTTCAACGACGAGCGCTCAATTTTTATTTATTTCCTCTTAATTCTAGTGAGAATATTGTCAGTTCCATTGCCTTGCTTGAAGTTGATACTTCTTCTTCTTCAGCTGTTGGTTGAGAATTTATCTCTAAAAAAAAGCTCCTCATCACCTCCTAAAAGTTCTTCCATCTGTTTTATCATGAAGGCCTTAGCATATTCTTTCCGATAGTGGCGCGAGTTAATTTTCGATTTATTATTAAAAGAATAAAAAATCTTTTTTTTTCTTTTCAACGACGAGCGCTCAATTTTTATTTATTTCCTCTTAATTCTAGTGAGAATATTGTCAGTTCCATTGCCTTGCTTGAAGTTGATACTTCTTCTTCTTCAGCTGTTGGTTGAGAATTTATCTCTAAAAAAAAGCTCCTCATCACCTCCTAAAAGTTCTTCCATCTGTTTTATCATGAAGGCCTTAGCATATTCTTTCCGATAGTGGCGCGAGTTAATTTTCGATTTATTATTAAAAGAATAAAAAATCTTTTTTTTCTTTTCAACGACGAGCGCTCAATTTTTATTTATTTCCTCTTAATTCTAGTGAGAATATTGTCAGTTCCATTGCCTTGCTTGAAGTTGATACTTCTTCTTCTTCAGCTGTTGGTTGAGAATTTATCTCTAAAAAAAAGCTCCTCATCACCTCCTAAAAGTTCTTCCATCTGTTTTATCATGAAGGCCTTAGCATATTCTTTCCGATAGTGGCGCGAGTTAATTTTCGATTTATTATTAAAAGAATAAAAAATCTTTTTTTTCTTTTCAACGACGAGCGCTCAATTTTTATTTATTTCCTCTTAATTCTAGTGAGAATATTGTCAGTTCCATTGCCTTGCTTGAAGTTGATACTTCTTCTTCTTCAGCTGTTGGTTGAGAATTTATCTCTAAATAAAAGCTCCTCATCACCTCCTAAAAGTTCTTCCATCTGTTTTATCATGAAGGCCTTAGCATATTCTTTCCGATAGTGGCGCGAGTTAATTTTCGATTTATTATTAAAATAATAAAAAATCTTTTTTTCTTTTCAACGACGAGCGCTCAATTTTTATTTATTTCCTCTTAATTCTAGTGAGAATGTTGTCAGTTCCATTGCCTTGCTTGAAGTTGATACTTCTTCTTCTTCAGCTGTTGGTTGAGAATTTATCTCTAAAAAAAAGCTCATCATCACCTCCTAAAAGTTCTTCCATCTGTTTTATCATGAAGGCCTTAGCATATTCTTTCCGATAGTGGCACGAGTTAATTTTCGATTTATTATTAAAAAAATAAAAAATCTTTTTTTCTTTTCAACGACGAGCGCTCAATTTTTATTTATTTCCTCTTAATTCTAGTGAGAATGTTGTCAGTTCCATTTAGGGTTGCCACACACCAAAAGTAAAATTACTGGACACCCACCAAAAATTGCCTGGATTTTAAAAAAATTCCTGGACGAATAAAAAAGTAGTAATATTAATATTTTTATTTTATTAAAGAACATTTAATGATAAACAAAACAAAAGTAACATTTAATTCAGTCTTTATACGTATGTATGTATATATACATATTTCATATTTAAAGAAATCTATGTATTAAATACTCAGATTATTATATTATAAAAGTTAAGATAACAAAACAAAATCTTTAAAATTCAGTCTTTAGGATAATTGAAAAAAAATATTTGGTCTTACTTTTTCCACAGGTATTTTGAGCTTTTTGATACAGAACTTATAATAATAATAATCGGCGCCAGCTGCTTAATACATTCGTAGGCGGCTCAACTATCGCATTTACATAGCATTTATTTTGTGGTCTTTAGCGGAATATTCTATGTAAGGTATGCTTTTGATGGCCTTCCTCCATAAAATTTTGATTCGTAGCGGCGCGGTCGAAGTTGTAAAATATATCTTCTTCTTGAGGACTGAATTCTTCGTAATTGGTATTCAAATGGTAAAGGCGAGGTGTTTGTCCCTTCTATAAATTTCTGTCGTACTTCTTTTTTTTGCCGTCGGCTTTTGTCGATTCATGTAGTCTACCTTGCTTGTTTGGGCCGTATGGTATATTCCCATCGGCTCCAGTACAGGTTTATGGCCTGCTTGAAAATTGTTAAAGCGATAATTGCTACTATTTTGTTGCCAATTGCTGCGGAAGTTGTGACCGAAGGAAGGTCTTGTGGGTCGTGGTGGAGTGCCCACAACTTGTTGGGTATGTGGTTGAAGATTTACTCTGGGCTGACTCTTCGAGTGCAAGATATTATTTCTCATGGTTAGGTTTTGAAGTTCCAGGCAAGCGGAATATGCCTCTGGCAATGTTTTGGGTCGCTGTATTATGACCAGTCCGCGTATAAAAATATCTAGTGCCCTGTTCCTATGGGTAGTTATTAGTGAATTCACAGTTTCCTCACTATAAGATTCAGTTTTAAGTTTATTTATTATCAATGATAGCTGGTGGTTCACCGTCGAGTAGAATTCGTCTACTTTTGAAGCACCTTGGGACAACTGGTTCAACTGATGTTCGAGGGTCTGAACGTCTCTCTTATCAGGATAAGGCAGTGAGAGGATTTTTTCACTTCCTTCCAATTGCTGTCAAAATATACGAAACTAGAGCATCGTCCGCTTTTTCTTTTTTCTTTGGAATTTTTTTTTTTATAAGTTTTGTATTTTTATTTTTTAGGTATAGCAGTTGAGCGTTGGCTACGGTTCGCGACGCGACACGTTCCGTTTAAAATCCATTTCATTGTATTATCAATTGCCCTCGCGGAAGGTCTGTAAGATTCTCTCTTGGTAATTCGCTTTAATGGTCGCGGATACTTACTAAGGTACGGTTATCCTCACGTTCGTTCTGGTAACCTTCTGTGACACTTAAATTCACCGGAAGTACCAGGTTGGCGAAGGAGCGGCTTCTTTAGTTAGTATTGTTTTTGTTATTTATGTTTCAATGATCCTGGAGAATCCCGTAGGTATCGCAGAATCTTCAATTTTTTATTTTTATTCAAGGACTCCGCAGTTTCTTAAGCGGATCGCTGCTCGGGCGCCAGTTAAAGGATTTTAAGCCGAACGCTATAAAAAAGTTTAGTTAGGGCGCAACCTACTGCGCCAATAATTAAACACAAGAAAATTAAGTAATTCGGTAGGATTTCTTAAGTTGGTGGGATTTATTAATATTTTATGCACTTAACAATTCACAAATAAAACTTTATTATATTTTTAACCGAGACGCGACCGCTTTGTTTCAGATAGTAGCCAAGACTGCCGTTTCCTCATCATTCTTGTTGGCTGGTCAATTGTGCGATCACGTTGCTCCAACATGCGCCGACTTGCAGACGCTGATCCAGGAAAATTGTTATCCCAACAAGTGCAAGCAGACAAACTGAAATTGGACCGGATACGCGTGTGAAACCAAACTGAAACTAAACCGCTGACTATGCCAAACCAACTTGGTTGGCAGTGCCAACAGTGGTATTAGCTTGCTATTAAAATTTTTTAGATTAGGTTAGAAGCAGTCTCAACGGCTTCAGCTGCTTCATCCAAAATTGCATCGTCCGAATTTTCATACAATGCCAGAAATATTGGTACATCGATGGGTTGAAGTATTTGCACGTCAATTATTTCGATGGTTGCTGGTGGTTGTAATTGGTGACGCTATTACTTCTTGAGTATTTACTTCGAGAAACAGCTTCTCATCACCTTCCAAAAAATTTTCATTAGTTGTCAGTTCCATTGCCTTGCTTGAAGTTGATACTTCTTCTTCTTCAGCTGTTGGTTGAGAATTTATCTCTAAAAAAAAGCTCCTCATCACCTCCTAAAAGTTCTTCCATCTGTTTTATCATGAAGGCCTTAGCATATTCTTTCCGATAGTGGCGCGAGTTAATTTTCGATTTATTATTAAAAGAATAAAAAATCTTTTTTCCTTTTCAACGACGAGCGCTCAATTTTTATTTATTTCCTCTTAATTCTAGTGAGAATATTGTCAGTTCCATTGCCTTGCTTGAAGTTGATACTTCTTCTGCTTCAGCTGTTGGTTGAGAATTTATCTCTAAAAAAAAGCTCCTCATCACCTCCTAAAAGTTCTTCCATCTGTTTTATCATGAAGGCCTTAGCATATTCTTTCCGATAGTGGCGCGAGTTAATTTTCGATTTATTATTAAAAGAATAAAAAATCTTTTTTTTTCTTTTCAACGACGAGCGCTCAATTTTTATTTATTTCCTCTTAATTCTAGTGAGAATATTGTCAGTTCCATTGCCTTGCTTGAAGTTGATACTTCTTCTTCTTCAGCTGTTGGTTGAGAATTTATCTCTAAAAAAAAGCTCCTCATCACCTCCTAAAAGTTCTTCCATCTGTTTTATCATGAAGGCCTTAGCATATTCTTTCCGATAGTGGCGCGAGTTAATTTTCGATTTATTATTAAAATAATAAAAAATCTTTTTTTCTTTTCAACGACGAGCGCTCAATTTTTATTTATTTCCTCTTAATTCTAGTGAGAATGTTGTCAGTTCCATTGCCTTGCTTGAAGTTGATACTTCTTCTTCTTCAGCTGTTGGTTGAGAATTTATCTCTAAATAAAAGCTCCTCATCACCTCCTAAAAGTTCTTCCATCTGTTTTATCATGAAGGCCTTAGCATATTCTTTCCGATAGTGGCGCGAGTTAATTTTCGATTTATTATTAAAATAATAAAAAATCTTTTTTTCTTTTCAACGACGAGCGCTCAATTTTTATTTATTTCCTCTTAATTCTAGTGAGAATGTTGTCAGTTCCATTGCCTTGCTTGAAGTTGATACTTCTTCTTCTTCAGCTGTTGGTTGAGAATTTATCTCTAAAAAAAAGCTCATCATCACCTCCTAAAAGTTCTTCCATCTGTTTTATCATGAAGGTCTTAGCATATTCTTTCCGATAGTGGCACGAGTTAATTTTCGATTTATTATTAAAAAAATAAAAAATCTTTTTTTCTTTTCAACGACGAGCGCTCAATTTTTATTTATTTCCTCTTAATTCTAGTGAGAATGTTGTCAGTTCCATTTAGGGTTGCCACACACCAAAAGTAAAATTACTGGACACCCACCAAAAATTGCCTGGATTTTAAAAAAATTCCTGGACGAATAAAAAAGTAGTAATATTAATATTTTTATTTTATTAAAGAACATTTAATGATAAACAAAACAAAAGTAACATTTAATTCAGTCTTTATACGTATGTATGTATATATACATATTTCATATTTAAAGAAATCTATGTATTAAATACTCAGATTATTTTATTATAAAAGTTAAGATAACAAAACAAAATCTTTAAAATTCAGTCTTTAGGATAATTGAAAAAAAATATTTGGTCTTACTTTTTCCACAGGTATTTTGAGCTTTTTGATACAGAACTTATAATAATAATAATCGGCGCCAGCTGCTTAATACATTCGTAGGCGGCTCAACTATCGCATTTACATAGCATTTATTTTGTGGTCTTTAGCGGAATATTCTATGTAAGGTATGCTTTTGATGGCCTTCCTCCATAAAATTTTGATTCGTAGCGGCGCGGTCGAAGTTGTAAAATATATCTTCTTCTTGAGGACTGAATTCTTCGTAATTGGTATTCAAATGGTAAAGGCGAGGTGTTTGTCCCTTCTATAAATTTCTGTCGTACTTCTTTTTTTTGCCGTCGGCTTTTGTCGATTCATGTAGTCTACCTTGCTTGTTTGGGCCGTATGGTATATTCCCATCGGCTCCAGTACAGGTTTATGGCCTGCTTGAAAATTGTTAAAGCGATAATTGCTACTATTTTGTTGCCAATTGCTGCGGAAGTTGTGACCGAAGGAAGGTCTTGTGGGTCGTGGTGGAGTGCCCACAACTTGTTGGGTATGTGGTTGAAGATTTACTCTGGGCTGACTCTTCGAGTGCAAGATATTATTTCTCATGGTTAGGTTTTGAAGTTCCAGGCAAGCGGAATATGCCTCTGGCAATGTTTTGGGTCGCTGTATTATGACCAGTCCGCGTATAAAAATATCTAGTGCCCTGTTCCTATGGGTAGTTATTAGTGAATTCACAGTTTCCTCACTATAAGATTCAGTTTTAAGTTTATTTATTATCAATGATAGCTGGTGGTTCACCGTCGAGTAGAATTCGTCTACTTTTGAAGCACCTTGGGACAACTGGTTCAACTGATGTTCGAGGGTCTGAACGTCTCTCTTATCAGGATAAGGCAGTGAGAGGATTTTTTCACTTCCTTCCAATTGCTGTCAAAATATACGAAACTAGAGCATCGTCCGCTTTTTCTTTTTTCTTTGGAATTTTTTTTTTTTATAAGTTTTGTATTTTTATTTTTTAGGTATAGCAGTTGAGCGTTGGCTACGGTTCGCGACGCGACACGTTCCGTTTAAAATCCATTTCATTGTATTATCAATTGCCCTCGCGGAAGGTCTGTAAGATTCTCTCTTGGTAATTCGCTTTAATGGTCGCGGATACTTACTAAGGTACGGTTATCCTCACGTTCGTTCTGGTAACCTTCTGTGACACTTAAATTCACCGGAAGTACCAGGTTGGCGAAGGAGCGGCTTCTTTAGTTAGTATTGTTTTTGTTATTTATGTTTCAATGATCCTGGAGAATCCCGTAGGTATCGCAGAATCTTCAATTTTTTATTTTTATTCAAGGACTCCGCAGTTTCTTAAGCGGATCGCTGCTCGGGCGCCAGTTAAAGGATTTTAAGCCGAACGCTATAAAAAAGTTTAGTTAGGGCGCAACCTACTGCGCCAATAATTAAACACAAGAAAATTAAGTAATTCGGTAGGATTTCTTAAGTTGGTGGGATTTATTAATATTTTATGCACTTAACAATTCACAAATAAAACTTTATTATATTTTTAACCGAGACGCGACCGCTTTGTTTCAGATAGTAGCCAAGACTGCCGTTTCCTCATCATTCTTGTTGGCTGGTCAATTGTGCGATCACGTTGCTCCAACATGCGCCGACTTGCAGACGCTGATCCAGGAAAATTGTTATCCCAACAAGTGCAAGCAGACAAACTGAAATTGGACCGGATACGCGTGTGAAACCAAACTGAAACTAAACCGCTGACTATGCCAAACCAACTTGGTTGGCAGTGCCAACAGTGGTATTAGCTTGCTATTAAAATTTTTTAGATTAGGTTAGAAGCAATCTCAACGGCTTCAGCTGCTTCATCCAAAATTGCATCGTCCGAATTTTCATACAATGCCAGAAATATTGGTACATCGATGGGTTGAAGTATTTGCACGTCAATTATTTCGATGGTTGCTGGTGGTTGTAATTGGTGACGCTATTACTTCTTGAGTATTTACTTCGAGAAACAGCTTCTCATCACCTTCCAAAAAATTTTCATTAGTTGTCAGTTCCATTGCCTTGCTTGAAGTTGATACTTCTTCTGCAGCTGTTGGTTGAGAATTTATCTCTAAAAAAAAGCTCCTCATCACCTCCTAAAAGTTCTTCCATCTGTTTTATCATGAAGGCCTTAGCATATTCTTTCCGATAGTGGCGCGAGTTAATTTTCGATTTATTATTAAAAGAATAAAAAATCTTTTTTTTCTTTTCAACGACGAGCGCTCAATTTTTATTTATTTCCTCTTAATTCTAGTGAGAATATTGTCAGTTCCATTGCCTTGCTTGAAGTTGATACTTCTTCTTCTTCAGCTGTTGGTTGAGAATTTATCTCTAAAAAAAAGCTCCTCATCACCTCCTAAAAGTTCTTCCATCTGTTTTATCATGAAGGCCTTAGCATATTCTTTCCGATAGTGGCGCGAGTTAATTTTCGATTTATTATTAAAAGAATAAAAAATCTTTTTTTTCTTTTCAACGACGAGCGCTCAATTTTTATTTATTTCCTCTTAATTCTAGTGAGAATATTGTCAGTTCCATTGCCTTGCTTGAAGTTGATACTTCTTCTTCTTCAGCTGTTGGTTGAGAATTTATCTCTAAAAAAAAGCTCCTCATCACCTCCTAAAAGTTCTTCCATCTGTTTTATCATGAAGGCCTTAGCATATTCTTTCCGATAGTGGCGCGAGTTAATTTTCGATTTATTATTAAAAGAATAAAAAATCTTTTTTTTCTTTTCAACGACGAGCGCTCAATTTTTATTTATTTCCTCTTAATTCTAGTGAGAATATTGTCAGTTCCATTGCCTTGCTTGAAGTTGATACTTCTTCTTCTTCAGCTGTTGGTTGAGAATTTATCTCTAAAAAAAAGCTCCTCATCACCTCCTAAAAGTTCTTCCATCTGTTTTATCATGAAGGCCTTAGCATATTCTTTCCGATAGTGGCGCGAGTTAATTTTCGATTTATTATTAAAAGAATAAAAAATCTTTTTTTTCTTTTCAACGACGAGCGCTCAATTTTTATTTATTTCCTCTTAATTCTAGTGAGAATATTGTCAGTTCCATTGCCTTGCTTGAAGTTGATACTTCTTCTTCTTCAGCTGTTGGTTGAGAATTTATCTCTAAATAAAAGCTCCTCATCACCTCCTAAAAGTTCTTCCATCTGTTTTATCATGAAGGCCTTAGCATATTCTTTCCGATAGTGGCGCGAGTTAATTTTCGATTTATTATTAAAATAATAAAAAATCTTTTTTTCTTTTCAACGACGAGCGCTCAATTTTTATTTATTTCCTCTTAATTCTAGTGAGAATGTTGTCAGTTCCATTGCCTTGCTTGAAGTTGATACTTCTTCTTCTTCAGCTGTTGGTTGAGAATTTATCTCTAAAAAAAAGCTCATCATCACCTCCTAAAAGTTCTTCCATCTGTTTTATCATGAAGGCCTTAGCATATTCTTTCCGATAGTGGCACGAGTTAATTTTCGATTTATTATTAAAAAAATAAAAAATCTTTTTTTCTTTTCAACGACGAGCGCTCAATTTTTATTTATTTCCTCTTAATTCTAGTGAGAATGTTGTCAGTTCCATTTAGGGTTGCCACACACCAAAAGTAAAATTACTGGACACCCACCAAAAATTGCCTGGATTTTAAAAAAATTCCTGGACGAATAAAAAAGTAGTAATATTAATATTTTTATTTTATTAAAGAACATTTAATGATAAACAAAACAAAAGTAACATTTAATTCAGTCTTTATACGTATGTATGTATATATACATATTTCATATTTAAAGAAATCTATGTATTAAATACTCAGATTATTATATTATAAAAGTTAAGATAACAAAACAAAATCTTTAAAATTCAGTCTTTAGGATAATTGAAAAAAAATATTTGGTCTTACTTTTTCCACAGGTATTTTGAGCTTTTTGATACAGAACTTATAATAATAATAATCGGCGCCAGCTGCTTAATACATTCGTAGGCGGCTCAACTATCGCATTTACATAGCATTTATTTTGTGGTCTTTAGCGGAATATTCTATGTAAGGTATGCTTTTGATGGCCTTCCTCCATAAAATTTTGATTCGTAGCGGCGCGGTCGAAGTTGTAAAATATATCTTCTTCTTGAGGACTGAATTCTTCGTAATTGGTATTCAAATGGTAAAGGCGAGGTGTTTGTCCCTTCTATAAATTTCTGTCGTACTTCTTTTTTTTGCCGTCGGCTTTTGTCGATTCATGTAGTCTACCTTGCTTGTTTGGGCCGTATGGTATATTCCCATCGGCTCCAGTACAGGTTTATGGCCTGCTTGAAAATTGTTAAAGCGATAATTGCTACTATTTTGTTGCCAATTGCTGCGGAAGTTGTGACCGAAGGAAGGTCTTGTGGGTCGTGGTGGAGTGCCCACAACTTGTTGGGTATGTGGTTGAAGATTTACTCTGGGCTGACTCTTCGAGTGCAAGATATTATTTCTCATGGTTAGGTTTTGAAGTTCCAGGCAAGCGGAATATGCCTCTGGCAATGTTTTGGGTCGCTGTATTATGACCAGTCCGCGTATAAAAATATCTAGTGCCCTGTTCCTATGGGTAGTTATTAGTGAATTCACAGTTTCCTCACTATAAGATTCAGTTTTAAGTTTATTTATTATCAATGATAGCTGGTGGTTCACCGTCGAGTAGAATTCGTCTACTTTTGAAGCACCTTGGGACAACTGGTTCAACTGATGTTCGAGGGTCTGAACGTCTCTCTTATCAGGATAAGGCAGTGAGAGGATTTTTTCACTTCCTTCCAATTGCTGTCAAAATATACGAAACTAGAGCATCGTCCGCTTTTTCTTTTTTCTTTGGAATTTTTTTTTTTATAAGTTTTGTATTTTTATTTTTTAGGTATAGCAGTTGAGCGTTGGCTACGGTTCGCGACGCGACACGTTCCGTTTAAAATCCATTTCATTGTATTATCAATTGCCCTCGCGGAAGGTCTGTAAGATTCCCTCTTGGTAATTCGCTTTAATGGTCGCGGATACTTACTAAGGTACGGTTATCCTCACGTTCGTTCTGGTAACCTTCTGTGACACTTAAATTCACCGGAAGTACCAGGTTGGCGAAGGAGCGGCTTCTTTAGTTAGTATTGTTTTTGTTATTTATGTTTCAATGATCCTGGAGAATCCCGTAGGTATCGCAGAATCTTCAATTTTTTATTTTTATTCAAGGACTCCGCAGTTTCTTAAGCGGATCGCTGCTCGGGCGCCAGTTAAAGGATTTTAAGCCGAACGCTATAAAAAAGTTTAGTTAGGGCGCAACCTACTGCGCCAATAATTAAACACAAGAAAATTAAGTAATTCGGTAGGATTTCTTAAGTTGGTGGGATTTATTAATATTTTATGCACTTAACAATTCACAAATAAAACTTTATTATATTTTTAACCGAGACGCGACCGCTTTGTTTCAGATAGTAGCCAAGACTGCCGTTTCCTCATCATTCTTGTTGGCTGGTCAATTGTGCGATCACGTTGCTCCAACATGCGCCGACTTGCAGACGCTGATCCAGGAAAATTGTTATCCCAACAAGTGCAAGCAGACAAACTGAAATTGGACCGGATACGCGTGTGAAACCAAACTGAAACTAAACCGCTGACTATGCCAAACCAACTTGGTTGGCAGTGCCAACAGTGGTATTAGCTTGCTATTAAAATTTTTTAGATTAGGTTAGAAGCAGTCTCAACGGCTTCAGCTGCTTCATCCAAAATTGCATCGTCCGAATTTTCATACAATGCCAGAAATATTGGTACATCGATGGGTTGAAGTATTTGCACGTCAATTATTTCGATGGTTGCTGGTGGTTGTAATTGGTGACGCTATTACTTCTTGAGTATTTACTTCGAGAAACAGCTTCTCATCACCTTCCAAAAAATTTTCATTAGTTGTCAGTTCCATTGCCTTGCTTGAAGTTGATACTTCTTCTGCTTCATCTGTTGGTTGAGAATTTATCTCTAAAAAAAAGCTCCTCATCACCTCCTAAAAGTTCTTCCATCTGTTTTATCATGAAGGCCTTAGCATATTCTTTCCGATAGTGGCGCGAGTTAATTTTCGATTTATTATTAAAATAATAAAAAATCTTTTTTTCTTTTCAACGACGAGCGCTCAATTTTTATTTATTTCCTCTTAATTCTAGTGAGAATGTTGTCAGTTCCATTGCCTTGCTTGAAGTTGATACTTCTTCTTCTTCAGCTGTTGGTTGAGAATTTATCTCTAAAAAAAAGCTCATCATCACCTCCTAAAAGTTCTTCCATCTGTTTTATCATGAAGGCCTTAGCATATTCTTTCCGATAGTGGCACGAGTTAATTTTCGATTTATTATTAAAATAATAAAAAATCTTTTTTTCTTTTCAACGACGAGCGCTCAATTTTTATTTATTTCCTCTTAATTCTAGTGAGAATGTTATCAGTTCCATTTAGGGTTGCCACACACCAAAAGTAAAATTACTGGACACCCACCAAAAATTGCCTGGATTTTAAAAAAATTCCTGGACGAATAAAAAAGTAGTAATATTAATATTTTTATTTTATTAAAGAACATTTAATGATAAACAAAACAAAAGTAACATTTAATTCAGTCTTTATACGTATGTATGTATATATACATATTTCATATTTAAAGAAATCTATGTATTAAATACTCAGATTATTATATTATAAAAGTTAAGATAACAAAACAAAATCTTTAAAATTCAGTCTTTAGGATAATTGAAAAAAAATATTTGGTCTTACTTTTTCCACAGGTATTTTGAGCTTTTTGATACAGAACTTATAATAATAATAATCGGCGCCAGCTGCTTAATACATTCGTAGGCGGCTCAACTATCGCATTTACATAGCATTGTTATAAATAGCATTGTTCTAAATATTTCCTGGACATAAGTAATTTTTCCTGGACTCTGGACAAGATAAAAAAAACAGGACAATCCAGGCGAGTCCAGGTCATGTGGCAACCCTAGTTCCATTGCCTTGCTTGAAGTTGATACTTCTTCTTCTTCAGCTGTTGGTTGAGAATTTATCTCAAAAAAAAAAGCTCCTCATCACCTCCTAAAAGTTCTTCCATCTGTTTAATCATGAAGGCCTTAGCATATTCTTTCCGATAGTGGCGCGAGTTAATTTTCTATTTATTATTAAAAAAATAAAAAATCTTTTTTTCTTTTCAACGACGAGCGCTCAATTTTTATTTATTTCCTCTTAATTCTAGTGAGAATGTTGTCAGTTCCATTGCCTTATTGACATACACATATGGTCACTCTTTAAGCAGTTAACACAGAGTTTTTGTTGCTGTATCCACTTCAGTCGATTAGGTACTGACATCGATAAAAATTTGTTGCAATAGTATAATTGATGGAATCCATTGCTACATATTTTGCAATGGTTGTTTTCCTTGGGAGTAACTGCTGCTGCTAAAGTTCTCTTTGACGTGCTTTGTATTCGTCCGACTGCTTCTAATGCATAGTACGGAGAGTACTCAATTTTTATTCTCTTCACAAGAGAAAAATACCTTATGAGAAAAAAATTGTTCTCCTCAAAGATAAATATAAATTTTTCTCAAGATAAATATTTTTTCTCGTGAAAGTAATTTGAAATATGAAGAGAACAATTATTTTTTTCACTCACGAGATTTATCTACCGAGCACTCGCGCGAGAGTTATATTTACTCATTAGAAATTAATTCTTTTTCATGAGTTTAATCATGAAAAAAAGATTCGTCATCAACTGCATTTTTAGAAAATATGTATAACAAATAATTAAACTTTCAGCGGATAACATTTTTTTTTCTTTTTTATTGTTTTCAAACCAAAAAATTAAATCAAAAATAACAATAAAGCAATTCTATTGCGTAACACAAAAAATAAGGCAAAAAAGTATTCGTCATTTACTTATGTAAAAACTTAAGGTTAGATATGTAGCAATAATGGAAGTTTAGTATTTTGTTATTAAATATATGTATCTTCATCTGTTATAATTAAGTCTTCAATTAGATTGTTATTCAATTTTATCAAAAGTAAATTGTTAATTGTCTCGTTGGACAGCTTTGTTCTATTCTTTGTTAAAATTAGTGAGAGAGCACTGAAAGCTCTTTCCACTGACACCTGGGTTGATGGAACTGCCAAAGCTACATCTGTTAACATTCCCAATCCTGGATCTGTATATTTCCTGTTTTTCCAGTAGTCCAAAATGTTTGTCTCGAAGGGCATTCTGTCTGCATTGGATAAATTTTCTAATTATTGTTTTGTTGTTCGATCCATTATTGGCGTTCGCTCCATCAGCAGATTCATTTTCACTTCTAACTTGGAAAAGGGTCCGAATAATGTTGGCTGTTCGACAGGCGAGTTTAATTGAGTAGGGAGTAGTTGTCCGTTCAAATTTTTAATGATGTCATGAGTTCGTAGTAGGTGAAGCTGAGAGGAAATGAAATATATATCGATGTGTTGTTATTATTATCCAAAATCTGCTGCCGAATATTATGTGCATTAGGTAATTATGTTTTGAAAAAAGTACTCACCACTGCATTTTTTTCTGTTCCTCGTTTAGAAAAGGTGTTCCAGCGAAATTAAATCGAGGATCTAAATAAACAGCTGCGATAAAAGCTTCATTTGCCAATAATCGTTGTTTTCTTTCATTCATTGCATTCAATAGGTCCTCAGCATATTTATTTTTTTCTGCTTGCATCTCTTCTAATTCTATTTCACAATATAGCCAATCTCTGTAAAAATCTCCAACTATATACTGTTCCCTTTGAAATTTATCGGTACATTCTGCTAATGCTCGAAACGCATTCAAAAACTGATATATAAAATTCCAATCAGCATCTGGTATATTTGAGTCGCCAATATTTTCAATGTGTTCTTTCAGGCTTTGTAATGACTTCAACATTTTGTACGTAGAATTCCATCTTGTTGTATTATCAATCGGTGGCATATGCAAATTTAGATTACTTTCACTTCGAATGACAGTGCGTAGCTTTTTGGCAATATTTCTACATTCTTCAACTTGCGGTTGAATAGTTTTAAGAACATCATATGCCGCAAGTTGGATTGTGTGTGCAGCACATCTAACAACAGATAAGACGCATGCGAGCGATGAATGAATATTAAGATAATCTTCGTCGTCGCTATTGGACTCCTCATTTGGTTCAGTTTGAACTTCTTCTTGCAATTCTGCCAAGAGTTTCGAAGTTTTTATAACGTTTGCACCGTTGTCAGATGTACAAGCATATATCTGTAATATATCAATATCGTACTCTTTCAAACAGTTCATTATTTCGTCTTTGAGGAACTGTGACTTGTGTCTCTTTCTCAATTGTAGCATTCCAATCGTGTTGATAGCGATTTTTGAGTCCTTAATGTATTGAATATTTATACCAAGAATACTCTTGTCCATTCGTGTTGCAATGTCAATTTTTAAACATATCATTTTTTTCTTGATACATTTCGAAATGCTTTCCTTTATATTTGCAGACACAATACTAATTTTTTCCACAATATTTTTTGAGTTTAAATTTGTCTTATAAACGTCTTCAAATGGACGTATAAGTTTTTTAAAAAAACGTTCATCGTCGAATATTCTAAATGGAATACTTTTTACTGTCACAAGACCTACACAACACAACAAGAATTCATTTTTGTTCATTGAAATACATATATTTGTATTTTTTCTTTTTGAAATCTTTCCAATTGACGATGTAGAATGCACATTTTCTTCATTTTCACCTATGTTTTTGCTATGAATAAGTTCATAATGGCGCTTAATATTACTTGAATTTTTCCCCCTAAGCTCTTTTTCACACAGCAAACACTTCGACATTTGTCTATTTTCATCAAAACAAACATATTTTTCGTATTCGAAGCACTTCTTACGACCCATTTTTTTTCAACTGCTTCAAACAAAACAATAGAAGAAACTGACCTGCGTCAATTTCCAAACACAAGTATTTTTATATTTCTTGTCTCACGCGTGCTCTCTGTAATATTTATCTTTATTTAACTTTCGCACTCAGAATGTAAAACAAAACTCTCGTGAAAGTTATTTTTATGAGTGAGTGTTATCTTTTCTTCTCTTTCGTTAGAGAGAGCAATACTTTTAAAGCATGTATTGATCACTCATGAAAGATAAAAAACATAACTTTCGTAGATAAAAATTACTTTCACGAGAATTATTTTGTTTTGTCTCTGAGTGTGAGTAACAAAACGAGAGATAAAAATTAAAATACCTTTCGCGAAGCGAGATTTTCCGTACTATGTTCTAATGATTGGAACCTGCTTTCCAAGAAGCTCAACAGTTCTTCTAATGTTGGCAATGATCTTGGTAGTTGTATCGATTGCTCGTATAATAAGTGTGTGCCATGATCCAGTTTTTTTATTAATAAATTAACTAACATCGGGTCCCATGTTGATGTGTTGATATTCAAATTATTTAGTGCTGAGATGCATTCTCGTGTTGTGTCATGTAATCCTTTTATGGCAAGAGCAGAGGGATTATCAGCTATTTTTGATTGGCCCAGTAGTCTATTTATGATGTTATTTGTTAATATACGTGGATTACTGAAGCGGTCTTGAAGCATTTTCCACGCTGTTTCATAGTTGGTTTCGGTTAAGGCTAAATTTTGTATTAGCCTAGCTGCCTCACCTGTGGTGTTTATTTTCAAAAACCACATTTTTTGTATGGCGGGCATATCTTTTTTGTGAATCATTTCATTGAACATATCAAAAAATGGTTGCCAACTCAGATAGTTCCCATTGAATTTCGGTATCGTAACCTTTGGAAGAGGCAGTGGGCTAAGTATAGCTGAATTGCTTCCCACTTGTGATTCGTCATTTATAGGCTGTTTGTGTTGATCTGTGAGCACAGCGAGTTTAACTAGATGTTGGTGAACTGCGTCTTCTAGGTTATTGTAGTCATCTGGATGTAAACCTTGGCTTGATGGATCTTCGATTTGTTGCCACACGTCGTCATACAAAGTTTTGATTTGAGACCATAACTTTTTTATAGTCTCTGATTTTAGTTCATAAAATTGTTTTAGCTGCTCTTCTGTTAGTGTTTCCAAACCCTGCAACAAAACTGTTAGCGCTGTCATGCGTGCAGTTATTAACCTGGCTAGTCCTGGTGTTCGTACTTCCTCTGATTCGTCCTGGTTGACTGATTTGGTTACTGGTGTTCTTACGGTTGGTACAGGTTTGGTATAAGGTGTCATGCATTTTTTTAGCTGACATTCAATATGCTCAATTGTTGAACTGTATTGTTCGCCAATGGATTTGTAGATGTCCTTTGTAATATAGGGATCCTCCTCTGATAAGGTAGCATCATTCCGAATTTTGTTTTCAGTTTTTTCGAACAATTGCCATAGCGTAACTAATTTATCTTGTTTTGCCTTGTAAAATACCTCTGTCCTTCTGTCTAGCGGAGCTTTTTTTATGGTTGAAATGACCCTTCCAATCTCGCTTGCACTCGTCTCTTGCTGTTTCTTAAGTTCCTGTACTGCTGACATCTTGAGTAATTGTGAATGAATAAATGAATGTTTGTTTTGCGTTTGAAGAGTTGGATATTGTAGCCCTGTGCTACTGTTTATAGTTGTGAGTTTTCAGCGTAGCCCCGTGCTACTTTTGTAATTTGTGTTGGTGTGTGAACTGATGTTCTACACTTGGTTGCGCGTTTATTTGCTTACAATTCTAAAGAAATCCTTACCACTGGTGGGGGGAATCTCAGTGAATTTAGAAAGTATTAGGGTCACCAATGAATAATTGTGGCAATAGTGATTTCAATTTAAGCACATAAACATATATTGATACTATTTTGTTTGCCGGGATGTCCTTCAAGCACTTGAACTTGAAAAACCGTAGTGAAGATCAATCAATAAAACAATTTAAATGCCTTAAGAAGATTGATACATTCTTTATTTTAATTCTGGTTTTATACTAAATTAATTTAATAAATTGCTTAAGTTAACTTAATAACAAATTGCTTCCATTAACTTATAATAACAAAATAAAATGCTAAATCAACTATTGGTCAACGAGGAAATGACTTAATTTTGATTATTGTGTTTAAACAAACAATGACCAGTTCTATGACATGAATTTATTGTGGAAATTAAATGACCTACTTTTTGTGTTAAAATAAAATTGCCGTTTGGCATATTTAGTAATAATTGAATTATATGTTGAATTACAGTGATTAACTAAATTTATTATTTATACATTAAATTACATTTTATAGAATAAAATAAGATGTTGCATTAAGTGTCAACAATATTCTTTCCGATAGTGGCGCGAGTTAGTTTTCGATTTATTATTAAAAAAATAAAATCTGTTTTTCTTTTCAACGACGAGCGCTCAATTTTTATTAATTTCCTCTTAATTCCTTTTAATGCTGATCCTAGGAAATTTAAGGATCTTGTTTATCGTTTTGTGTTCATTTAATTGATCTGCTAAAGCTTCAATCTTCTTTATCCAGATAGTTTCTAAGGTAGTTGGTTTATATTCCTTCCTATGTGGAGTTAAAATTTTTGTCAAGTTAGTGACGAGAAAAAGATATGACTGGTCATCATATAAAAAAACGTCATCAGTTCTAGTTAGAACGTATTTTTGATTTTGTAGGTTTTTTAGTTCCATGGTTGCCTTGCCTATTTGGCATACCGCGGCGAGTAATATCAGGTGTAATATCATCATTTTTATTTAAAGTATAATTTTTAATATTGTTTTTATGAACTATTACTCCTCCCTTTGTTAAGATCGTGTCCTCACGATCTTCATGAACAATATCTTTTTTGTACTTAGCGTCACTTTTTCCCTTAAATTCTTTCTATTCACTAAAACTTGTTCTTCTGTAAAAGTTCTGTGCTTTGTTCCTTGATTTAATTTCTCTAAAACTTTGTCAGACGCTTTTTTTATATTATTATAAATTTTTTCTTTATCAAATTTTATAGTGCCAAAGTGTATTTCACTAGGTTTATGTTCAGTGATTGAATGTAAATAATTCTTCGGTTGAACTCGTTTCATTTTCTATCTTTAATATTCTTGTTAATTCCGTTATCGGTTCATGTTCTCTTTCTATTTGACCATTTGCTGATGATCTGTACACTGGTGTGTTTATTTTATCTTATTTTTGTTTTATTTTATTTTTGTTTTGTGCACATTATCTTTACTGCAGCTGTGCTTAACCCATTATGTCCGGGAATACTTTTTGTGATATATATAAAAAAAATTATTAATTACGAGTCGAAGTGTCTCCAAGAACTAATCATCACACCTAAATTTTTTATCCTGTACCTGCGAAATTCAGAAAGGACCGTTGCCATATGGCAACGCCAGGCATTAACTACATTTTTTAAATTTTAAAAAGACTTGATTTTTCATTTTTATTTATGTAATATAATAATTATTTTACCCAATATTAAATAAAGACATAATTGCGATTATTAAAATTATTAAATATTTAAAGTTATTAAAATATTTACTCTTTGCTTCTTATTGAAATTCTTATATCAAATATCGTCTGATCTGCTGCGTTACCATCAGTCTTATACACGTTGTGGCGTAATAAGGATGTTTAAATGTTATTTCCCTATAGCCCTTGATTTATTTTAAACAGCTGGAAGGATTCCAGCTAGTAATTAGGCGTTCAAAAGAACTGCCAGAATATTATTGAAGCTAATTTAAAATCAAAGGCAAGCAAGTGCCGAATTGTGTTGATAGTTTTATTTACAAAATATTATAGCTTAAATACTACTTATGAGAATCTATATGATAATCTAGAATTGAGTGATTTGTAAATCACTCAATTTACTATTAATAAAGAAAAATAAAATAACATAAAATTAAATTGAATTAAATTTTCACGTGTCATCAACTTGCACACAGTAATTTCTGTAATTCAATATTTGTTCCAAATCACACTTCAACATGTGTAACATTATTGCTTGTTGCGGTACACAGTTGAAGTTGGTATGTATCTACTGTGCATGTTGTATGACATGTGTACACTACAACGTGCCGACAAGACCATTGATTAAACTTTAAGAAAGTGATGGTACAAACATACTTGTGTCTTGATTTTCTTTACATTTATATAATTATAAGGACTCAGAAATACATTTGTTTAAAATTTTGTATGGTAATCAGCAAAGCATTTGATGCATAAGCCAACATCACACTTCTTACAAGCCGTACGACCAATTGTTTTACACAAGTCTCTAGCGCAACGGCGTCTATTTACTATAGGCATTACAAAGTGGTCTTTACCATCATATCTTAGGGTTTTTTTCTACGGAATCCTCCTCATAGGAATCCGCTCCGTTTTCTACTTTCGCCAAAATGCTTACAAAAATAGATAGCAATTTGTCGCCTAAATTATAATTGGCTCATGTTGCCTTTTTCAACTCTGTGAAGCTGCCAAGGATTTTGTACGCTTGCGTCAAGTAGCCATGTAAAAATATAACTCCACCATTTCTTGCCTCGGTAACCAACACGATAGCAGTTGACATTTTGATCCAATCTATCAACTCCGCCCATATTCTTGCTGTATTCTGCTATGACGCGTGGGCGCTGAATGTTTATTTTCTTTTTCTCTTCCTTTGAGTAACGCATAATTTTTGAAAAAGGCGTAGCACCAAATGCTGTAGATGCCAGCAAAACAACAGAATTATCCAACCATTGTGTCAGATTTATTTGAAGTTCTTTAGCCATGATATAGTTACAATAGCCGCGCTTTTGCCCCTTTTTGATATCATATTTCTTGCCTATTGGACAGTCTTTTGGAACGCGATTTTCTCGGATCGTTCCAGTAGAACAATAACCTCTATTCTTCAAATAATGTAGCAATTGAAAACTTTTAAATAAGTTGTCAAAGTAAAAGGAATATGGTAAATTAAGCTTTTCTTCAGGGAGGTCGTCAAATCATGTTTATGAGTGGCGCTAGTTAATTATTCGTAATACACGGAGTTCAAAAAAATTACTTTTTCTTCACGCTTATGCGTGTTGTTTCCTTTATTATATTTTCTTGACTAACTCTAATTTTACAAAAATCTTACAAAGTAACTTATAATGTTAGTTTCTTATCAACTATGTGATTACAATATTTCCTATTATTATTTTAAACTGTTGTTTATGGTGTTTATCTTACATTATGTTTCTTTGTCTTATTATGAAGAATTAAACATGTTTGTTTTTTGTTTAATCTATGTTTCATTATATTTCTTTATCTTAAATATTTAAACATGTTCATTTCTGTTTAATCTATATTTCTTTGTCTTACATTTACACATGTTTTATTTCTGTTTTAATCTATTTATGACTCATAGTTGTTTACTTAATATTATCATGCATATCTGAGCATGCTATTCTTATCTTAAATCTTAATATTATGTGGTACCATAGAGACTGACCTTAACTCACCCCTGGGTTAAGCAAGATCGTTTTTTTAATGAATCTATATTGCTAAAAGCCAGTGTGCTATCAGATTCTATTATTTCTAGAATTTCGAAATTTTCATTATGTTTCATATGGACAGCTTTGTTTATTGTGTCATGAATATTCCTAAATATCTTGTTTATATCGTGACTTCGTCTGTATATGTTACTAAGGTTATACCAGTGGTGGTGATATTGTTGACATTGTGGTCTCCGTCCAGTAATATTGAGCCTTCGTCAATTTCTAATAGTTTTTCATTATATTCTTGAACCACTGTGCATTTACTATTTCTGTTATTGAGTAGTTGGATTATGCATGTGTCTGTTTCGTTATTTGTTTGGCATATGTTTCTGCCCAGATAGTTCTTGCAAAGCTTTACTCTAATATATTCTTTGTGGCATTCAGCGATTAATTGATCTGTCTGAACTTTTCCATGCCTAAAGCTTATAGGTGTGAATTTAAAAAGGTTATAGTGTTTATTAAGTATAGGATATTTATACATTGTTACGAATAGCTCCCCTGTACCTGCTACGTGTACATCAGCATATTCCAATATGTTTATTATTGGTACCGAGATTAATTCATGTTCTAATATTTCCTTTATATCGTCCATATTCAAAGATTCTGTAAGATATTCATTATTCTTCGCGGCATTTATTGTTCGAACAAGTAAAAGTAGCTGTTCGTGCACTTCTTTTATAATGATGTGGTTTTCTAAAGTGTGGCCTTGTAATGAATCGATTAATTTCTCAAACCTAGAGTTCATTAAGCGTTGTTTTTCATTACTGTTTATTAATACATTTATTGCTTTTCCATTTCTATGAAGTCATTATGATCTGGGTTTCCAGTGATAAATTTTAGTGCAGACCCTTGTCACGATTCTAGCCTATATCTACGCTGAGCAAAACTAAGTCATTCGAAAATAACTACCGGTTGACACCATCTCCTACTCAAACAGCTAGTTCCCCTATTCATGTATCCGCACACTGGCAACTTGTTGATCTGTGCTCGGCTAGGGCTCGCGGCTTGGGGGTGGTTCGTTGGGATACGCAAAAAGGAAAAGACAGACAAATAATTGTACCATTGTCAACTTAGAAAACTTGTAGCTCGTCATGGGTCTAGATGTTGTTACCCATGTATACCCTCCCCTATACCTTGGTATTCTCAACAGTATCCCGTGGAATACCCCTTTAGTACACACCACTAGGCACTTACCTTCTTGATGCGTTTACAAAATTATTCACTCAGACATCCCAAACTCAGAAAAGTTCATTCTTTACAAATTCAAAATCAATTAATGTGTATTTAATCCTTCAATTTTGTAATATTAAAGTTATTACATGTTCTAGTTTCTTATTCTACCCTGTGTTCGAACGTTTTACAAACTAAAAGCATTATATTTAGGTTCACTACAAGTGAGTATAATTATTTCTATTTATATAATAAATGCAAAATATATTTATAAATGGACTAGCGAACTTTGTTCGCCGTTGATTTGCTTGTAGAAAACTAAAGCATTAGACTTTCCCTTCATTTACGGGATTCAAACAAAATTTCACAAAATAGTTTTCTTCAATCAGCTCAACACGAAATTCTCCGAAGTTAACAATGTTTAGAATTTTCAAACGGCCTTAATTTAGTTTCTAATTCACAATTCACACTATCACTTTTTCATTTAAAAGCTTGAAATATCCGTTTTGCAAAACTCACTGTTAAATTCGAATAACCTCGTTATGTCCATTAAATGTTGTTTTTATCATTTTTTGAAGTTTTATTATTTTTTTGAAAGTTTTATTTTTTTGAAAGTTTTATTATTTTTTTGAAATCCTTATTTTCTCTAATTTTTATTTATCATTTTCTTATGTGCACTTATACGTGGTTTCAATTTTCCTTCGCAAAATTTAAGGATTAATCGTACTTCATTTTTTTTTATTTTAAATTAATTTATTATCTTAAATTACTGAAACACGCAATTGTCACTACTGATCAAAAGTTACTTGCCAAATTCTAAGATACGGAAATCTAAACATGTCCACCTCCGAGTTATGGATTTGTTTTGCACTCGACCGACGCTCTGCTTACTAATTGCAGGAAATGACCTATGGTTATGGCTTCGGACATGCTATTTACTCAACCTAACTCAGAGGTCTTTTAGACGCGACATGGTTGGGATGATTTCCACTTCGTGTGAACGCACTATTTTTCTTCCAACAATAGGATGGCTTTGACTTTTGCTTCTAACCTTGATATTATTTGAAAACTATTTTCAAAACTGAAATGCTAATGCATTCATAAACTTTAAATTTTCAAATTAAAAACGCAGTGTTGGCTTGCACTAGTGCTGGCCAAAATCGTAATTTGATATGTTAAGTGAAGGAAACATGAAGATTCCCCGAAAGCAGAAAAAAATCGGTCAACACGACAATGACCGTCACGAATAACAAGTACGACAACGATCGAGACAACAAGGTCCTACCCGGTTTGAATGAATTTAAATTATATGTACTACACAAAAAAATCTACATTGCTAACTACTTTCACTTATCTTTCCTTTTCTCCCGCACTGGATCTGATGCGCTTGGGTATACCTCTTTCGTGGTGACAAGTTGTTTGGCTATAGATGCTGCTGATTTTGTTGTTGTTAGTGGTTGTTAGTGTCGCTGCTTCCGATGCTGGAGTTGTTGTGGTGACAAATGGTTTTTTGAAGAACTTTATGCGGCCTGCTGCCGACAAAGGCAATATCAACGGGGGTATAATTCAGTATCAGGTTCTTGCTCTGGTTGCTGTTAAGCCGACTAGCGCGCCTCGAGAGTCCCAAAGTTGCCGCGGGGGATGGTGATCCCGCCCTAGGCTCTCTTGCTTGGCTTGTCTAACGCCGACAGCAATATTGGCGTATTAAAAATGTGTGGCGTACTTACGCTTTTGTTGTGTGCTTACGTTGTGGCTTGTTTAATTCTTCCTGTGGTGTGGATGTCCTTGTTGGCTGGTATATTGTGATGTGGTGATGCTCTTCCCTTGGGGCTTGAATATATTGGTGGCGGTGGTTTAAGGAATCACTCTCCCGTCTTAATAAAAAAAAACCATTCATCCTCCTCGAATTACACTATTCTATATTTTATTTACTCACCTCTTTTTATTTTAGCATTTTCTCCGGCCAGTCCCAAGTTGAGGCACACCACTAAATTTATTACCTTACTTTCCGACGTCCACGAATAGAAAGACCGGATCTAGCCATTGGTAAAAAGAACATGGCTCTCAACCACACCCTACCGCCACTGCAGCCAACTTCGCAACACATTGTTGATTCAAAACGTAGTATGCAGACCAATTTCCATGGTATTATCATCGTTTGATTGATGTGGCACCCCGACACTTCTTTTAGTGTGCAGAGTTGTATTTTTTTTTTGGCAGCACCTGTCATACAGTGCTGTAGTTACCCGCCGGTGTAGTCTACACGGTACACATCCTCTTACTCGGTCTTCTGTTTTTATCATATTAGCAAATTAAATTTGCTAATATGATAAATCTAAACATTACGCCTAAAATTTATCACCTCATGCCTTCAAATCCTTGGCATGGTATACACCTAGTAACTTTCCTTGCAAATTTTCGACCTCATACAGGTTATTTCCAACCGATCTGACAATCCTACACTTGACAAA
Source organism: Gymnocheta viridis (assembly GCA_956483585.1). Lineage (NCBI taxonomy): Eukaryota > Metazoa > Arthropoda > Insecta > Diptera > Tachinidae > Gymnocheta > Gymnocheta viridis. The sequence continues at coordinate 38,340,554 of OY101444.1, forward strand.
CTTTTTACATAGCTTCGCCGATATTTGCTTTGCGAAGTCGGATAGTTGGAAGTTTCGTCGAAATACTTCTTGACCACTCCTAAATTTGGTTATTCGGCATTTTAGGTTATATCGCTTCGCATTCGCCTCATAGCTTTTATGTAAATTCTGTTTAACGTTTTCTCGTATGAGCTCCAAAAATTCGCTTCGGCTTTCTAAACGGTTATCGGGTTCTTCAAGCATGTCTAATTTTCTGGCTAACTTATACGCAGACGCATGGGTGATCATGTTTGTCCCAAAGAGAACGAAGTAGGGTGTTGCACCGATCGCCGAATGTACCGCGGATCTTAACGCGCATTCGATTTCGCATAAGTGTAAATCCCAATCAGCCTGATTCGTTTCCAAGTAAGATCGGATGGCAGCCAGCACCGATTGGTTCACCCTTTCGGAAGCGTTTGCCTGTGGTGCCTAGTTTCCTGTTCGTATATGATCAATTCCAAAAGACTTCATTAGCTCGGCAAACTCTTTGCTCACAAACTGTTGGCCATTATCTGAGATTAGTGTCTCCGGACACCCGAACTTAAAGAAAACTTCTTGTATAAGGAAGTTGACAACGTTTTTAGTGTTTGCTTTCGACATAGCCTTCAATAAGACATATTTCGAAAAGTAATCAAGGACTATGAATATGAAGCAATTTCCTCTCTTTGAGCGTACATAAGGGCCTAAAAAATCAATGTATATCCGTTGGAACGGTCTACATGTATTTGGTTCCTTTCCCATTGGTGGTTTCAGTATGGTGTTAGCGGGTTTACACTCTTTGCAGGTATCGCAACGATTTATAAACTCTCTCACTTGGACATTTAAATGAGGCCAGTAGAAATATTCACGTATCCTACGTATTGTTTTGCCAATGCCGCCATGCGCTACACTGGGTGGTTCGTGCGCTTGCGCTATTACCTTTTCCGTAAGGCTACTGGGAACCCATAATTTCCATGCGTGATCTTCTTTGTCAACGTTTCCATCGTAATACACAGTTCTCTTGTACACTAAATTATCAAAAATCTTTATGTCTGGCAAGCTTTGCTGGTTCTCTTTTATCGTATTTATCAGTTCTTTATAATCAGCGCTCTCGAACTCTGGGGAATCTAGGTCGATCAGCCTACTGTTAGACAGTTCTAACGCGTCGTTTGGGAACCTCGATAATGCGTCAGGCACGACATTTTGTGACCCTTTTCTGTGCCTTATCTCAAATGAAAAACCTTGGAGCTGTAAACTCCATCTCGCAAGACGTCCATCTAGGTCTCTTTGTGACATCAACCACTTCAACGCAAAATGGTCCGTGATCACTACAAAGTTCATTAATTCTACGTATGGTCTAAAGCTTTTTATAGCCGCTACTACTGCGAGACATTCGCGTTCAGTGACTGAGTATCTTTTCTGCGCGGGTGTGAACTTCTTTGAAAAGAAAGCAATGGGATGCTCTCCGCTTTCCTCATCTTCTTGAAACAACACTGCCCCCATTCCTACATCTGAAGCATCGCATTGTATGAAAAACTGTTTATTAAAGTCGGGATGTGTCAAAACTGGGCTAGCGGTAAGACTTTCTTTTAGTTTGTCAAAAGCTGATTTGGCTTCCTCCGTGAACTCGAACTTTTTCCCCTTTTTTAATGTGTCGCTTACAGGAGACGTAATAGTGGCATAATCCGAAATAAATCTTCTATACCAACCGGTTGCGCCTAAAAATGAGCGTACATGTTTGGTTGTCTTCGGATACGTCAGACTTATGATCGCTTGTATCTTTTCGGGGTCTGGCTTTAGATTTCCTCCTCCCACTATATAACCAAGATATTTCAGTTCGCTACAACAAAATTTAGACTTGCTCACGTTGATTGTCAATCCGGCTTTATCTAGGCAACCTGCCACTTCCTCTAACAGTTGAAGGTGATCTTCGAATTTTGGCGATACCACCAGCAGATCATCCAAATAGACGAACACTTTCTCCCTAAGTCTCGCTGGAATGACTTTGTCCATTAGACGGCAAAGCCTTTGGGCCGCATTACACAACCCAAAAGAGTAGTATGAATGTAAGGGTTCGGCATCAAAAATCCCATACATTTTTGGGATCATGCCATAACCCAGTTAACCAATTGTTAAAAAATTGTGTATTTTGTTAGGTGAATGAATGGTTTTGTAATGTAAGTGCGTTTTCCATCCCTGGATGTTTGTGTGGAATAGTGTTGTCTACTTTTAGGGGTTTCATGCCATAACCCAGTTAACCAATTGTTAAAAAAATTGTGTATTTTGTTAGGTGAATGAATGGTTTTGTAATGTAAGTGCGTTTTCCATCCCTGGATGTTTGTGTGGAATAGTGTTGTCTACTTTTAGGGGTTTGTATTATGAGTGTGTTATGTAGTAGGGGGTGTATCAGATAAAATTTTGTATGTAGATTTTTGTTGTTTTCCCATGTTTGATTTGAGTGTCCGTCCGGACACGTGCATTGAATGTTCCATGTCTGGTTTGAATATTAGTCCGGGGCATTTGAATGTCAGTCCAAAGCATTGGAATGTCAGTCCGGGGCATTTGAATGTCAGTTCAAAGCATTAGAATGTCCGTCCGGGGCAGGGTTGCATGTTGAGTGTGCCGGGTGCACGTTGAGTGTGCTGGGTGAATGTGTTTGTAGGGTATGCAATGTGCGACCAGGATATTTCTTATGGTTTTTATTATTTTTTAAAATATTTTAAAGACTTAAATAAATATATGTATTCATGATAAAGAAATAAAATTGTATTATAATGTCTGATGCAAAAAAAAAAATTGAAATTTAAAAATTTTTTTTAGATGAATTCACTCTTTGATGGTCATGTGATTATTAATGTAAGTGTATGTTGTGGTTTTCAATAAAAATAATTTTTTTCTTGGCGCGTTAAGTTTTGTGGTTTTATAATTTCTTTGTATAAAAATAATTTTTTTCTTGGCGCGTTAAGTTTTGTGGTTTTATAATTTCTTTGTAATCGCTTTTTTTATTTTAATAGAAAAAGGTATATTTAAACTTGTTTGTGGTTCTGCAAATATTTGAAACATATAGTTTTGATAACGAATTTTTCAATGTATGAAATATTTAGAAAAGGTATATGTAAACTTGTTTGTGGTTCTGCAATTATTATATATATATATATATATATATATATATATATATATATATATATATATATATATATATAAATGGGTTTGTGATTAAAAAACGGAAATTATATTAGGAAAAAATAAAAATACTTACTATGGTTAAAATTTTTATTAGAAATACAAAAATGTTCGTGGTCTATTATTATTATAGAAATAGACCAAGTTTTATAATTTTATAAGGTTGTGATATTGAAACCAAAAAATGTATGTGATTAAATAGCCACCAAGTTTTTTTATAGTTTTGAATAGGTAGAAATTTTAGTATAAAATAGGGTTCCAAAAAATCCTTTCAACTCAACGGAGGACTATGAAGAGGAAGGAGGAGAAGTTTGAGAATTATATGCGAAAGCATAGCTCCTTGCAGTCAAAAATAAAAAAACTGCAGGAGAAAGAAATAGGCTTAACAAATAAAATGCTTAAATTTTTGGAGAATGAAGAAGAACTATTGAATAGTTCATCTCCTTTTGTGAACGAGGAGTTCTTTATACTACAGAGTGCAGGGGTCAGTTGTATAATAAATGTGGTTTTTATAATAAAAAAAAAATAAAAAAATTCTAAGGATTTAAATAGAACACGAGTAGATGTGGGTTTTTTTTTTTGATAAGAAATATAATAAATGTGGTTTTGATAATAAAAAAAATAAAAAATTCTAAAAGATTTAAATATAGAACACGAGTAGATGTGGGTTTTTTGTGATAAGAAATTTATTTATATATATATATATAACATTTATCCTTCCTAGTTCACTTCTCCTCCCTAATCCTAGTTCAAGAAATTTTTTTCCATATAAATGAGACTTGTTTGCAGCTAATAAAATCATTCTTGTTTTAAAAATTCTTTCTAACACACACGTAATAATTTATAAAAAGAAAGCAACGTAAAAAAATGGACGGCAGATTTATTTGTGAATTTTGTAAGAAAGAGTTCACTATGAATACAAATTTAAGGAGACATATCAGATTGCATCACCAAGGACCTTCCTCATCGTTTAAGTGTACAACCTGCAAAAGACATTTCTCAGATAGAGGGGAATGGCACCGACACACACACACACACACTGAGACAGAAGGTAATAACAATGATGAAAATAATAATATTTTTTGTGATGATTGTGAAAAAGTTATTCCAAGAAAAAATTGGTCTTATCATAAAAGAACAAACGAGCATAAAATTAATTGATCTAAGAGATCAGATGAACATGATGGTAATTTAAAATGTGTAAAATCTTCATTCAGCAATCGTATCGTATCGTATTTAATTGAAAATGAACATAAAAATGAGTTAATACCTGAGAATTTTCTAGCTACAATCAGAGAAATGGTAATAAGATTATTATGTAATCACATACAAAAACATGAAAATATAAAATTCAACATGGAGTTGTTCGCTGAATACATATTGATAAAGGAAGATGATGATTCATCTATGATTGATATAAAGTCTCATCAGACTAAAATGACTGTTCTTGAAATGTATTCAACAAGAGAACATATCCTTGATATTTACAATGAACAATGTGATGTTATAGTGAAAAAGATGAGCGAATTTCAGGAGCGAGATAGTGGTTGGACATTGATTCAAATTATGCATTTGGAGGTGAATATTAACCAATACAAGTGTATAAAAGGCTCGCATTATATTCCCTTACCACCCTCAATACTGAGGAAGTTTGCTTGTATTAATGTTCAAAATAACGATGAGTACTGTTTTAAATGGGCACTAATATCAGCATTGAATCCAGTTGATTTAAATTTAAATAGATGCACATCGTACAAAATAACCAATATAGAAGATGAAGTAATTGTGTTGGAAAACGGGATTGTTTTAAATTTCAAAAAATTGAATTTTCCACTTCCGATTAATGGAATCAAAATCTTTGAAGCCAATAACAGTGATATTAGTATTAACGTGTTTGGTCTAGGTGAGGATAATAATGTAATCGGTCCATATTATTTTACACAAAAGGAAAAATTCAATCATATCAACTTGTTGCTGCTTGAAGACGATAAAAAATCGCATTATATATGGATTAAAAATATGTCAAGGTAAAGATATACATATATACATATATAGCATTTCTTTAGACAAAAAGTGTACTAGTTATTTTTTTCTTTTATATTTGTCTATTTACAGATTAATTACAAGTCAATTAACACACAATAAGCGAAAATCGTATATATGCAATAGTTGTCTAATACATTTTCATGAGGAATCATCGCTAATCAAACATAAAAAAGAATGTAATAGGCTAGTGACAAAAATGCCTACCTTAGAAAACAGTAAGCTTAGTTTTAAGAATTTTAAAAAGCAAATGAATGTGCCTTTTGTTGGCTATGCTGATTTCGAGTGTATACTTGAATCAGTTAATATACAAAATTCATCTAATGTAAAATCAGTACAAAAACATATTCCATTTGCTTATAGCTATTACATTAAGTGTTCTTATAATTCAGATTTAGATATTTTTAGAATTTACAGTGGTGTTGACGCACCACAACATTTTTTTAAAAGTTTAGTTCATGATATTTTATCTATTTACACTAATCATCTGAGTGTTGTTAAACTTATGAATCCCTTAACACCCCTTCAACAGATGCAACATTATGAATGCAAGACTTGTCATATTTGTTCTAGACCTTTAACTAATGAGAATAAAGTAGCTGATCATTGTCATCTAACTGGTCAATATAGGGGTGCAGCCCATAACCAGTGTAATTTAGAATATCAAATTTCAAATTTCATCCCTATATTTTTCCATAATCTCTCGGCATATGATTGTCATCTGTTTGTAAGAGAGCTTTCAACAATTGAAGGTGATATAAATATAATACCTTCAAATAAGGAGATCTATGTATCCATATCAAAGAGAATTACAGTCAATGAAAAAGCTACATTTGAGTTACGTTTTCTCGATTCATTTAGGTTTATGCCATCGAGTATATCAAAGCTAGCCAGTTATTTGTCCGACAGTGATTTATCGACAGTAAAGTCAAGCTATCCAAATCCTGAAGAATTCAATTTAATGAGACGTAAGGGAGTCTTTCCGTACGACTATTTAAATTCAATTAATCGACTTGATGAAATTCAATTACCACCTCGTTCAGAATTCTTCAATAAATTAAGTAATGAGTCATGTAGTGTAGAGGATTATGAACATGCGCAAAAAGTATGGTCAACATTTAATTGTGTAACATTAAAGGATTATTTGCTTTTATACCTAAAAGTAGATATTCTTTTACTTTGTGACATATTTGAAAATTTCCGTAAAGTTTGTGTAAGCATATATAATTTAGATCCATGTCAATATTATACCACTCCAGGTCTATCCTGGGATGCAATGTTAAAAACAACCGAAATAGAATTAGAGTTGTTGACAGATATTAATATCTACAATTTTGTTCTTCGAGGTATAAGAGGTGGTATTGTACAGTGTTCTAATCGACATTCAGTAGCTAATAATAAATATATTAGTGATTATGATTCTAGCAAAGAATCAAATTATCTAATATATTTAGATGTTAATAACTTGTATGGTTATGCAATGTCACAATACCTGCCCTATAAAAATTTCAAATGGGTTGAGAATTGTGAAAATTTCAATGTTAATAATATAGCAGAAGATTCGCCATTTGGATATATATTAGAAGTGGACCTAGAATATCCATCTATGCTGCATGACTATCATAATGATTTACCATTTTGTTCTGAAAATAAGAAAATCGAAAGCATGAAACAAAAGAAACTAATAACTGATCTCAATAATAAAACCAACTACATAATACATTATCGTAATTTGCAGCAGTGTATACAACATGGACTAATTTTAAAGAAAATACATAGAATTCTTCAATTTAATCAATCGAATTGGTTAAAAAAATATATTGATTTAAATAATCATCATAGGACTCTGGCTAAAAATTCATTTGAACAAAATTTTTTTAAATTGTTAAATAATGCGGTATATGGAAAGACTATGGAAAACGTCGACAAGAGGAAAGATATTAAAATAGTATGTCAATGGGAGAGTAGGGGTAAACGTTTAGGAGCTAGGGCTCTTATAGCTAAACCAAATTTCCATAGTTCACTTCAGATTCATGAAAATATGCATGTCATTCAAATGAATAGAATTAAATCTGAGTACAATAAACCCATTTATATTGGATTTTCTGTTTTAGAAATATCCAAATGGAAAATGTATAATTTCCACTATGATTACATAAAACCAAAATATCGTGAAAACATAAAACTCAATTATATGGATACTGATTCCTTTATTTACGATATTAAAACAGATGACCTGTACAGTGATATTAAAAGCGATATAAATACTCATTTTGATACGTCTGCATATCCGATAGATAATGTCTACAATATCCCACTTCTCAATAAGAAAGTTTTAGGCATGATGAAGGATGAGTGTAATGGTAAAGTTATTAAAGAATTCATTGGTTTAAGAGCCAAAATGTACTCAGTTAAAAAAGATGGAGAAGAAAAAGAAATTAAAAAAATTAAAGGGGTTAAGCAGTGCGTCACTAGCAAATTAAGTATAGATGATTTTAGAAAATGTTTGCTAGATAAAAAATTATATTATGATTCCATGTATGTGTTTAGATCTAAGGTTCACCATATTTATACTCAACATATTAGAAAACTAACGTTAAGCTATTTAGATGATAAGAGATATATAAGAGATAATGGTATTAATACTTATGCATGGGGACATTATAGAACACCATCATCAAATTTAAGTTTGTATAGTGATATTATGCGAAATGATGATGATGAAATTTTCCTAGATGTAAACATAGATTAAGTATAGTTAATAAGAATTTATAATTGTAAATGAATTAATAAAGAAAAAAATAATAAAAATAAAGCAATTTTTCTTTTTTTATTTTAAGTTATATTTATTGTATAGAAAATTTAAACACAAATGTCCACAATTATATGTATTAAATTTTTGTTTTCGTTCGTAATTATATGCAATAGGTAAAGATTATTTTTGCATGGGTAGACATAAAAATGTGGATTGTTTCTACTTGTGTCAAACATACACGAAAATTCCTAAACATTTGATACGTGACAATGCAAATATGATTGTTGCATTTAAACAAGATGAAATGAATTTACGTCATATCTACAATGATCATGTCATCGGTGATGTGTCATTTAATGAATTTACAAAGATTTGTAGTGAATGTTGGAAAGATAAATATGGTTTTCTGGTCATAAGTAAGGATGATACAATCATCAAAGGTCGTTATAGAAAGGGTTTTGATAATTTTATTCAATTGTAAAGTGATATCAGATATAAAGCTGATCGGGAGCTCATCAGAAGCAGTATAAAAGCTGTTTTCGATAGCAGTTCAGATCCAGTTCGATAGCAGTTGGATAGCAGTTCGATAACAAATCGATAACAATTCGATAGCTCTTTGGAAGTTGACAAAAGCATAATCATGAATAAAAAACTTATGAAAGAACTTATAAATACTAGAACAGTATTAAAAGAAAAACTAAAAAAATAAAATTAAATGAAATCGATAAAGTTAATTTGTTGGAGGATACCTTTCAACCTATAACAAAACCATTAAAAAATATAATAAGTAAACTAGATAATGTACAAACATTTAAATCAACCAATAAAAAAGTAAAACCGTCATCATCATCATCATCATCATCATCAGATATTGCAATGGATTATGATAATAGTTATAATAAATCTGTATCAGATAATAGTTATAATAAATCTGTATCAGATAATGTAATAGATTATGAAAATAGATATGATAAAACTGATTTCATCGGTATTAATAACGATATTAATTATGTCAACCCAAAAAAAGATGTGTTAGTAACTTCAACACCAATAAAGGAAAATCGTTCAAACTCTACACATTCAATTCAAAGTACATCACTTCCATTATCATTTAATATTGGTAGTCCCGTTGGTGACCATCATCATAATCAACAATCTAAGAATGATTCTAATTTTAATATGAGCTTTGAGAGTGTTAAAGAAGTGAAAAAAACTTAAAAGGAATAGACCATCAACCACAACTTCCAATTCTAACATGAAGTACAAGCGTATACAAGGAATTCCACCATCATTATCATCATTGTCTATAAACGTGAAACCTTTACTGCGGTATATATTAATATCCCTAATACTACTACTCGTGTTTGGTCGGGGTTTGGGTGGGGTTGGTTAGGATTTGTATACTAATTTTGTATGAGAAAACTAACAACGATGATTTAAGTGGCACCCTATTGTATTGTTGTTCTGTTGTTAAAAGTTCTGTTGTGGTTTTTTTCTTTTTCGTTGATATGTATGAATGTGTGTGTTTGAAACAGTTGATTTAATTAAGTTGTTTGAATACAAAAGCTTGATCCTAACCATACACAAGAAAGTTGATAAGAAATAAAAACCCAAAAATAAATATACTATTTATGTATGTATTTATATATATATATATATATATATATATATATATATATATATATATATATATATATAAATTTTATTTATTAATGTGCTTGAAATTTTTATAATATACTAAACAATAGTAAAAAATAAATCTCATATTGAAGTATATATATATATATATATATATATATATACATACTTCAATATGAGATTTATTTTTTACTATTGTTTATTATATTATAAAAATTTCAAGCACATTAATAAATAAAATTTATATATATATATATATATATATATATATATATATATATATAAATACATACATAAATAGTATATTTATTTTTGGGTTTTTATTTCTTATCAACTTTCTTGTGTATGGTTAGGATCAAGCTTTTGTATTCAAACAACTTAATTAAATCAACTGTTTCAAACACACACATTCATACATATCAACGAAAAAGAAAAAAACCACAACAGAACTTTTAACAACAGAACAACAATACAATAGGGTGCCACTTAAATCATCGTTGTTAGTTTTCTCATACAAAATTAGTATACAAATCCTAACCAACCCCACCCAAACCCCGACCAAACACGAGTAGTAGTATTAGGGATATTAATATATACCGCAGTAAAGGTTTCACGTTTATAGACAATGATGATAATGATGGTGGAATTCCTTGTATACGCTTGTACTTCATGTTAGAATTGGAAGTTGTGGTTGATGGTCTATTCCTTTTAAGTTTTTTTCACTTCTTTAACACTCTCAAAGCTCATATTAAAATTAGAATCATTCTTAGATTGTTGATTATGATGATGGTCACCAACGGGACTACCAATATTAAATGATAATGGAAGTGATGTACTTTGAATTGAATGTGTAGAGTTTGAACGATTTTCCTTTATTGGTGTTGAAGTTACTAACACATCTTTTTTTGGGTTGACATAATTAATATCGTTATTAATACCGATGAAATCAGTTTTATCATATCTATTTTCATAATCTATTACATTATCTGATACAGATTTATTATAACTATTATCTGATACAGATTTATTATAACTATTATCATAATCCATTGCAATATCTGATGATGATGATGATGATGATGATGACGGTTTTACTTTTTTATTGGTTGATTTAAATGTTTGTACATTATCTAGTTTACTTATTATATTTTTTAATGGTTTTGTTATAGGTTGAAAGGTATCCTCCAACAAATTAACTTTATCGATTTCATTTAATTTTATTTTTTTAGTTTTTCTTTTAATACTGTTCTAGTATTTATAAGTTCTTTCATAAGTTTTTTATTCATGATTATGCTTTTGTCAACTTCCAAAGAGCTATCGAATTGTTATCGATTTGTTATCGAACTGCTATCCAACTGCTATCGAACTGGATCTGAACTGCTATCGAAAACAGCTTTTATACTGCTTCTGATGAGCTCCCGATCAGCTTTATATCTGATATCACTTTACAATTGAATAAAATTATCAAAACCCTTTCTATAACGACCTTTGATGATTGTATCATCCTTACTTATGACCAGAAAACCATATTTATCTTTCCAACATTCACTACAAATCTTTGTAAATTCATTAAATGACACATCACCGATGACATGATCATTGTAGATATGACGTAAATTCATTTCATCTTGTTTAAATGCAACAATCATATTTGCATTGTCACGTATCAAATGTTTAGGAATTTTCGTGTATGTTTGACACAAGTAGAAACAATCCACATTTTTATGTCTACCCATGCAAAAATAATCTTTACCTATTGCATATAATTACGAACGAAAACAAAAATTTAATACATATAATTGTGGACATTTGTGTTTAAATTTTCTATACAATAAATATAACTTAAAATAAAAAAAGAAAAATTGCTTTATTTTTATTATTTTTTTCTTTATTAATTCATTTACAATTATAAATTCTTATTAACTATACTTAATCTATGTTTACATCTAGGAAAATTTCATCATCATCATTTCGCATAATATCACTATACAAACTTAAATTTGATGATGGTGTTCTATAATGTCCCCATGCATAAGTATTAATACCATTATCTCTTATATATCTCTTATCATCTAAATAGCTTAACGTTAGTTTTCTAATATGTTGAGTATAAATATGGTGAACCTTAGATCTAAACACATACATGGAATCATAATATAATTTTTTATCTAGCAAACATTTTCTAAAATCATCTATACTTAATTTGCTAGTGACGCACTGCTTAACCCCTTTAATTTTTTTAATTTCTTTTTCTTCTCCATCTTTTTTAACTGAGTACATTTTGGCTCTTAAACCAATGAATTCTTTAATAACTTTACCATTACACTCATCCTTCATCATGCCTAAAACTTTCTTATTGAGAAGTGGGATATTGTAGACATTATCTATCGGATATGCAGACGTATCAAAATGAGTATTTATATCGCTTTTAATATCACTGTACAGGTCATCTGTTTTAATATCGTAAATAAAGGAATCAGTATCCATATAATTGAGTTTTATGTTTTCACGATATTTTGGTTTTATGTAATCATAGTGGAAATTATACATTTTCCATTTGGATATTTCTAAAACAGAAAATCCAATATAAATGGGTTTATTGTACTCAGATTTAATTCTATTCATTTGAATGACATGCATATTTTCATGAATCTGAAGTGAACTATGGAAATTTGGTTTAGCTATAAGAGCCCTAGCTCCTAAACGTTTACCCCTACTCTCCCATTGACATACTATTTTAATATCTTTCCTCTTGTCGACGTTTTCCATAGTCTTTCCATATACCGCATTATTTAACAATTTAAAAAAATTTTGTTCAAATGAATTTTTAGCCAGAGTCCTATGATGATTATTTAAATCAATATATTTTTTTAACCAATTCGATTGATTAAATTGAAGAATTCTATGTATTTTCTTTAAAATTAGTCCATGTTGTATACACTGCTGCAAATTACGATAATGTATTATGTAGTTGGTTTTATTATTGAGATCAGTTATTAGTTTCTTTTGTTTCATGCTTTCGATTTTCTTATTTTCAGAACAAAATGGTAAATCATTATGATAGTCATGCAGCATAGATGGATATTCTAGGTCCACTTCTAATATATATCCAAATGGCGAATCTTCTGCTATATTATTAACATTGAAATTTTCACAATTCTCAACCCATTTGAAATTTTTATAGGGCAGGTATTGTGACATTGCATAACCATACAAGTTATTAACATCTAAATATATTAGATAATTTGATTCTTTGCTAGAATCATAATCACTAATATATTTATTATTAGCTACTGAATGTCGATTAGAACACTGTACAATACCACCTCTTATACCTCGAAGAACAAAATTGTAGATATTAATATCTGTCAACAACTCTAATTCTATTTCGGTTGTTTTTAACATTGCATCCCAGGATAGACCTGGAGTGGTATAATATTGACATGGATCTAAATTATATATGCTTACACAAACTTTACGGAAATTTTCAAATATGTCACAAAGTAAAAGAATATCTACTTTTAGGTATAAAAGCAAATAATCCTTTAATGTTACACAATTAAATGTTGACCATACTTTTTGCGCATGTTCATAATCCTCTACACTACATGACTCATTACTTAATTTATTGAAGAATTCTGAACGAGGTGGTAATTGAATTTCATCAAGTCGATTAATTGAATTTAAATAGTCGTACGGAAAGACTCCCTTACGTCTCATTAAATTGAATTCTTCAGGATTTGGATAGCTTGACTTTACTGTCGATAAATCACTGTCGGACAAATAACTGGCTAGCTTTGATATACTCGATGGCATAAACCTAAATGAATCGAGAAAACGTAACTCAAATGTAGCTTTTTCATTGACTGTAATTCTCTTTGATATGGATACATAGATCTCCTTATTTGAAGGTATTATATTTATATCACCTTCAATTGTTGAAAGCTCTCTTACAAACAGATGACAATCATATGCCGAGAGATTATGGAAAAATATAGGGATGAAATTTGAAATTTGATATTCTAAATTACACTGGTTATGGGCTGCACCCCTATATTGACCAGTTAGATGACAATGATCAGCTACTTTATTCTCATTAGTTAAAGGTCTAGAACAAATATGACAAGTCTTGCATTCATAATGTTGCATCTGTTGAAGGGGTGTTAAGGGATTCATAAGTTTAACAACACTCAGATGATTAGTGTAAATAGATAAAATATCATGAACTAAACTTTTAAAAAAATGTTGTGGTGCGTCAACACCACTGTAAATTCTAAAAATATCTAAATCTGAATTATAAGAACACTTAATGTAATAGCTATAAGCAAATGGAATATGTTTTTGTACTGATTTTACATTAGATGAATTTTGTATATTAACTGATTCAAGTATACACTCGAAATCAGCATAGCCAACAAAAGGCACATTCATTTGCTTTTTAAAATTCTTAAAACTAAGCTTACTGTTTTCTAAGGTAGGCATTTTTGTCACTAGCCTATTACATTCTTTTTTATGTTTGATTAGCGATGATTCCTCATGAAAATGTATTAGACAACTATTGCATATATACGATTTTCGCTTATTGTGTGTTAATTGACTTGTAATTAATCTGTAAATAGACAAATATAAAAGAAAAAAATAACTAGTACACTTTTTGTCTAAAGAAATGCTATATATGTATATATGTATATCTTTACCTTGACATATTTTTAATCCATATATAATGCGATTTTTTATCGTCTTCAAGCAGCAACAAGTTGATATGATTGAATTTTTCCTTTTGTGTAAAATAATATGGACCGATTACATTATTATCCTCACCTAGACCAAACACGTTAATACTAATATCACTGTTATTGGCTTCAAAGATTTTGATTCCATTAATCGGAAGTGGAAAATTCAATTTTTTGAAATTTAAAACAATCCCGTTTTCCAACACAATTACTTCATCTTCTATATTGGTTATTTTGTACGATGTGCATCTATTTAAATTTAAATCAACTGGATTCAATGCTGATATTAGTGCCCATTTAAAACAGTACTCATCGTTATTTTGAACATTAATACAAGCAAACTTCCTCAGTATTGAGGGTGGTAAGGGAATATAATGCGAGCCTTTTATACACTTGTATTGGTTAATATTCACCTCCAAATGCATAATTTGAATCAATGTCCAACCACTATCTCGCTCCTGAAATTCGCTCATCTTTTTCACTATAACATCACATTGTTCATTGTAAATATCAAGGATATGTTCTCTTGTTGAATACATTTCAAGAACAGTCATTTTAGTCTGATGAGACTTTATATCAATCATAGATGAATCATCATCTTCCTTTATCAATATGTATTCAGCGAACAACTCCATGTTGAATTTTATATTTTCATGTTTTTGTATGTGATTACATAATAATCTTATTACCATTTCTCTGATTGTAGCTAGAAAATTCTCAGGTATTAACTCATTTTTATGTTCATTTTCAATTAAATACGATACGATACGATTGCTGAATGAAGATTTTACACATTTTAAATTACCATCATGTTCATCTGATCTCTTAGATCAATTAATTTTATGCTCGTTTGTTCTTTTATGATAAGACCAATTTTTTCTTGGAATAACTTTTTCACAATCATCACAAAAAATATTATTATTTTCATCATTGTTATTACCTTCTGTCTCAGTGTGTGTGTGTGTGTGTCGGTGCCATTCCCCTCTATCTGAGAAATGTCTTTTGCAGGTTGTACACTTAAACGATGAGGAAGGTCCTTGGTGATGCAATCTGATATGTCTCCTTAAATTTGTATTCATAGTGAACTCTTTCTTACAAAATTCACAAATAAATCTGCCGTCCATTTTTTTACGTTGCTTTCTTTTTATAAATTATTACGTGTGTGTTAGAAAGAATTTTTAAAACAAGAATGATTTTATTAGCTGCAAACAAGTCTCATTTATATGGAAAAAAATTTCTTGAACTAGGATTAGGGAGGAGAAGTGAACTAGGAAGGATAAATGTTATATATATATATATAAATAAATTTCTTATCACAAAAAACCCACATCTACTCGTGTTCTATATTTAAATCTTTTAGAATTTTTTATTTTTTTTATTATCAAAACCACATTTATTATATTTCTTATCAAAAAAAAAAACCCACATCTACTCGTGTTCTATTTAAATCCTTAGAATTTTTTTATTTTTTTTTTATTATAAAAACCACATTTATTATACAACTGACCCCTGCACTCTGTAGTATAAAGAACTCCTCGTTCACAAAAGGAGATGAACTATTCAATAGTTCTTCTTCATTCTCCAAAAATTTAAGCATTTTATTTGTTAAGCCTATTTCTTTCTCCTGCAGTTTTTTTATTTTTGACTGCAAGGAGCTATGCTTTCGCATATAATTCTCAAACTTCTCCTCCTTCCTCTTCATAGTCCTCCGTTGAGTTGAAAGGATTTTTTGGAACCCTATTTTATACTAAAATTTCTACCTATTCAAAACTATAAAAAAACTTGGTGGCTATTTAATCACATACATTTTTTGGTTTCAATATCACAACCTTATAAAATTATAAAACTTGGTCTATTTCTATAATAATAATAGACCACGAACATTTTTGTATTTCTAATAAAAATTTTAACCATAGTAAGTATTTTTATTTTTTCCTAATATAATTTCCGTTTTTTAATCACAAACCCATTTATATATATATATATATATATATATATATATATATATATATATATATATATATATATAATAATTGCAGAACCACAAACAAGTTTACATATACCTTTTCTAAATATTTCATACATTGAAAAATTCGTTATCAAAACTATATGTTTCAAATATTTGCAGAACCACAAACAAGTTTAAATATACCTTTTTCTATTAAAATAAAAAAAGCGATTACAAAGAAATTATAAAACCACAAAACTTAACGCGCCAAGAAAAAAATTATTTTTATACAAAGAAATTATAAAACCACAAAACTTAACGCGCCAAGAAAAAAATTATTTTTATTGAAAACCACAACATACACTTACATTAATAATCACATGACCATCAAAGAGTGAATTCATCTAAAAAAAATTTTTAAATTTCAATTTTTTTTTTTGCATCAGACATTATAATACAATTTTATTTCTTTATCATGAATACATATATTTATTTAAGTCTTTAAAATATTTTAAAAAATAATAAAAACCATAAGAAATATCCTGGTCGCACATTGCATACCCTACAAACACATTCACCCAGCACACTCAACGTGCACCCGGCACACTCAACATGCAACCCTGCCCCGGACGGACATTCTAATGCTTTGAACTGACATTCAAATGCCCCGGACTGACATTCCAATGCTTTGGACTGACATTCAAATGCCCCGGACTAATATTCAAACCAGACATGGAACATTCAATGCACGTGTCCGGACGGACACTCAAATCAAACATGGGAAAACAACAAAAATCTACATACAAAATTTTATCTGATACACCCCCTACTACATAACACACTCATAATACAAACCCCTAAAAGTAGACAACACTATTCCACACAAACATCCAGGGATGGAAAACGCACTTACATTACAAAACCATTCATTCACCTAACAAAATACACAATTTTTTTAACAATTGGTTAACTGGGTTATGGCATGAAACCCCTAAAAGTAGACAACACTATTCCACACAAACATCCAGGGATGGAAAACGCACTTACATTACAAAACCATTCATTCACCTAACAAAATACACAATTTTTTAACAATTGGTTAACTGGGTTATGGCATGATCCCAAAAATGTATGGGATTTTTGATGCCGAACCCTTACATTCATACTACTCAAAAGGCATTACCGTAAAGTGGTACAAAGGCCTTCCAGGTACTGTGAAAGCTGTTTTCTCTCGGCTTTGATCTGCTAGGGGTATCTGCCAAAAAGCGTCCTTCAGATCAATACTCGAGATAAAGTGAGTATCTCCCAATCGGCTTAAAAGTCCCTCTATGTGTGGCAGCGGATATGCGTCTTTTGTGGTCACTGCATTTAATCTTCGGGCATCTAAACAAATCCTTACTTTCTCTCCTTTTTGCACAAATGTCACGCGGTTGTTCCACGGGCTTTCGCTGGGTTCTATTACGCCTAATGATATCATCCGGTCCAACTCCCCATACATTAACTTTTGTACAGCTGGAGATACGGGGTAGTGTTTCTCCTTGACTGGAACTGCCTCTCTCGTTTCGATAACATGTGTTTCTAATGTGGTTTTGCCTAAGCCTTTTCGTGTGAAACATGGAAATAATTCGATGACAGCTTGCAACGCCTTATGCTGTACGTTGTTCAAGACGTGCATTTTTGGTAAGGTCTCAAGATCTTCAGTGGGATTGGTATCAATGCTATCTAATTCGAACCTAATTAAACTGAAAGCTTTTATAAAGTCAAGTCCTAAATACAAAGGTAATTTAATTGTGGGAACAAGAAAGAAATCAATGGCTTTAGTAGTGTTTTTGAATGAAATTTCTGCCCTGATACGGCCTATAATTGGGTTCAATCTTCCATCTGCTGTTCTTATCTCCGCCTTATATGGGTATATCGGTAATTTAGTTTTCTCTACAAAGTCTAAGCAGTCTTTTCCTAGCACCGTGACCGAAGCTCCGCTGTCCAATAACCCTTGTATCTCGCATCCATTTAGTTTAATGTTAGCGTATATCCTTGTATCGGCTCCTTCATAAATGCTCGCCGCTGATATCTCGAATCGTACTCGCTTTCTTTCCTTATATCTATTTCGCGTTTTCAAAATCTTTTCTGTTGGTCCAAAAATCCTTTTCCTTGCTAATTCATAATCTCTAAGTCGAATATGTAACGGTTTTCGTGGATGGATAATTTCTGCTTCTATTTCCTCGTCTCTCTGCCTGATTCTCACGGGTGTTTCTTTTTGGCTATTAGTAGTCAATACAGTAGTTAGTGTTGTTTGGGATACATTGTCTTCGAACGAGTCTCCATCCCCACACGAGACACGTTCATTTTCGGGTTTCCCTGACATACCGGGCATTTTGGGGTTACTGTATTTTCAAGGCCACATTTGTAACAAAACAGGTTTCTTCTTTCTTCTACACAATCCATAAAAGTGTGCCCTTCAACTTTGCAGTTCCAGCATATTAATTTTCTAGGCCCTGTAACCAAAGCGTCGAGGTCTAGCGTTTCCTCCTTCAGTTCATCTTCACAGGCTAATTCATGTACTGTCCGTTGCTGAAATTTGCTTGTGGCGACGCGATTGTTGTTCAACAAATTCTCGGCCCGCCTGCACTCTTTTGCAAAATGTGCTAGTCCTGATACTTGTACTGAAAATAACAGCTGCGCCATCGCAGGCTTTAAATTTCCTTTCATTATGCTCATCAAATCTCGCTCGCTTATAGGACTGCGTAGTTGATTGCGTAAACGTATTATTGAATTTTAAAAATCATCGAACGATTCTTGGCTCTGCTGACGCCTATTTAGAATTTTACGTTGTATCTCAAAATCACTATCAAAACGATGGAACTGTGATATTAAAGCTACCTTGAAATCTCCCCAGCTCGAAACACTGTTGAAACGGCGGTGGTTCCAAAACCAATCTAGCGCTGGGCCCCTTAATAACAGATGAAACGACTTCAATATTTCTCTCCACTCGTATCCATAGTCAGCTTGTAGTGTCTCCACTCGGAACACGAAATCTTCAATGCTGATCGAGTGACTGGTACCATCAAATATTAAGCCCCATTTATCAATACGAATGTTCAAACTAGCCGTAGCTGGATCTTGATTTTGCCTTAGTGGGATATTTCGTTCCGGAAAATTTTCAAAATCGTTGTTAAAGTTATTAAAATTGTTCGCTGGGTTAGGCCAGGGCTGTACCTGCACTTGCCTTTGTGAAGGATGAGAAATTGATGGCGCTGGGTGGCTTAAATCAGGAAAATCAAAAGAATTCCGCCGTGGTGGCTGTTCTTGCGCCGGTTGCTGATTGCTGCTCAGCATCGTTTGTTGTATTATCCTAGGTAAGATGTTCAATAATCGGTCTTCTAAATTTCTCAGGTCGGCTTGAGTTATTCTTTCTTCCGTTACGGATGGGTTTACACGTTCTCTGACCCGGTGTGGCGGTCTTAGCGGAGCACCGTTCTGGCGAAAAGCCTCAACTACTCCGCGTGCGCTGATGCTACTATACGGGGGAGTAGCTAATGAACTGTTGAACGACTGACTTCCCTCACTTACGTTTAAGTCTTCCTGCCTGTTTCGGTCTGATGCGTTGTTATTGGTATCCGCCATTCTCGAAACTGTTCCTGTATTACTCGCCGCATGGCTCGCTATATTCCCCGCTGTATTCCCGGCTGTATTCCCGGCTGCTGCTGCACTTGTAGTAGCTGTGGGCTCGCTGGCCGTGTTTGTGCCTGCGGGAGCCTCTTCCTTACTCTGAGATCTAGTACCAACCATTGTTACTAAAATTTTCAAAACCGCCCTCACAGATATCGGAAAAACTAAAAATCCTAGTAGCAATAATAAACTCTCTATGAAACCCTCTTGCTTGTCCGAATGTCGAAAGAAAGTTATTAAATCCTAGAACAATCTTTCAGAACTTACCTCCAAGAAACACGCGTTAAAAAAAATCAGGTATTAATTCAAATAATTAGGTTGTAAAATACTGCGTTCATGAAACTCGATATTGAGTCTCTCACGAATGCTTTTTAAATTGGGCAAATATATTTCGACTTCTGAAACAGGATGCAATACGATTTGATATATTTGGACTCGAAAACGATTTGCTGTTCGAGCTCCAAAAAATAATGATATATATTTAAAATGATAATAATAATAGGTAAAATAAGATCTTGACATATACCAGATCTTGACATACAACAACAGAAGAAGTTAGTTTAGATCAATATGTAAAAGTTTTAAATGTTGTATTATATTTCTGTTATAAACGCTTTAATTAAACAATAACATAAAATATTTTTAATGCTGGACCAGTTAGGTTAATTAAAAAAAAATTACTATATCTGTAAACGATCAAAAAGGCGTGTCGAGTGGTGTGACAAGAACATGAGCACAAGCTTTCAAAAGAGCCAAAGCCTGAGCGTTTTCTAAGATTGTCGCAAAATATACATAGTGCCAGAGTTTCGAAATGACCGACCTGTGGCAACATCAGCTGAGTTCCAGCTGCATGGTCTCACTAAGTAGTCATCGCCTACGCTATACCAGAGAAAATGTCGCGATCAGGGTAAACAATGCCTACGTCCCTGAGACTTAAAATTCCTCTTTGTACCAGCTAAGCTGTCCACTAGGGAAGATCAGTGGCGAACGGTGGACCCTATAAGCTCTCGTCGTGACTCACTAACCCTCACTAATGTCCGAACCCTCAAAAACTGCCTAACTTATTTAGAATATCATACGCTGCGAGCTATATTATGTGGTAGCACTCATATATTAGACAAAACCCGCATGGGATCAGTACTGCTAATTCGTGCCCCACGTTGGGCGCCATTATTTATAATCTGTCACGATTCTAGCCTATATCTACGCTGAGCAAAACTAAGTCATTCGAAAATAACTACCGGTTGACACCATCTCCTACTCAAACAGCTAGTTCCCCTATTCATGTATCCGCACACTGGCAACTTGTTGATCTGTGCTCGGCTAGGGCTCGCGGCTTGGGGGTGGTTCGTTGGGATACGCAAAAAGGAAAAGACAGACAAATAATTGTACCAGTGTCAACTTAGAAAACTTGTAGCTCGTCATGGGTCTAGATGTTGTTACCCATGTATACCCTCCCCTATACCTTGGTATTCTCAACAGTATCCCGTGGAATACCCCTTTAGTACACACCACTAGGCACTTACCTTCTTGATGCGTTTACAAAATTATTCACTCAGACATCCCAAACTCAGAAAAGTTCATTCTTTACAAATTCAAAATCAATTAATGTGTATTTAATCCTTCAATTTTGTAATATTAAAGTTATTACATGTTCTAGTTTCTTATTCTACCCTGTGTTCGAACGTTTTACAAACTAAAAGCATTATATTTAGGTTCACTACAAGTGAGTATAATTATTTCTATTTATATAATAAATGCAAAATATATTTATAAATGGACTAGCGAACTTTGTTCGCCGTTGATTTGCTTGTAGAAAACTAAAGCATTAGACTTTCCCTTCATTTACGGGATTCAAACAAAATTTCACAAAATAGTTTTCTTCAATCAGCTCAACACGAAATTCTCCGAAGTTAACAATGTTTAGAATTTTCAAAAGGCCTTAATTTAGTTTCTAATTCACAATTCACACTATCACTTTTTCATTTAAAAGCTTGAAATATCCGTTTTGCAAAACTCACTGTTAAATTCGAATAACCTCGTTATGTCCATTAAATGTTGTTTTTATCATTTTTTGAAGTTTTATTATTTTTTTGAAAGTTTTATTATTTTTTTGAAAGTTTTATTATTTTTTTGAAATCCTTATTTTCTCTAATTTTTATTTATCATTTTCTTATGTGCACTTATACGTGGTTTCAATTTTCCTTCGCAAAATTTAAGGATTAATCGTACTTCATTTTTTTTTATTTTAAATTAATTTATTATCTTAAATTACTGAAACACGCAATTGTCACTACTGATCAAAAGTTACTTGCCAAATTCTAAGATACGGAAATCTAAACATGTCCACCTCCGAGTTATGGATTTGTTTTGCACTCGACCGACGCTCTGCTTACTAATTGCAGGAAATGACCTATGGTTATGGCTTCGGACATGCTATTTACTCAACCTAACTCAGAGGTCTTTTAGACGCGACATGGTTGGGATGATTTCCACTTCGTGTGAACGCACTATTTTTCTTCCAACAATAGGATGGCTTTGACTTTTGCTTCTAACCTTGATATTATTTGAAAACTATTTTCAAAACTGAAATGCTAATGCATTCATAAACTTTAAATTTTCAAATTAAAAACGCAGTGTTGGCTTGCACTAGTGCTGGCCAAAATCGTAATTTGATATGTTAAGTGAAGGAAACATGAAGATTCCCCGAAAGCAGAAAAAAATCGGTCAACACGACAATGACCGTCACGAATAACAAGTACGACAACGATCGAGACAACAAGGTCCTACCCGGTTTGAATGAATTTAAATTATATGTACTACACAAAAAAATCTACATTGCTAACTACTTTCACTTATCTTTCCTTTTCTCCCGCACTGGATCTGATGCGCTTGGGTATACCTCTTCCGTGGTGACAAGTTGTTTGGCTATAGATGCTGCTGATTTTGTTGTTGTTAGTGGTTGTTAGTGTCGCTGCTTCCGATGCTGGAGTTGTTGTGGTGACAAATGGTTTTTTGAAGAACTTTATGCGGCCTGCTACCGACAAAGGCAATATCAACGGGGGTATAATTCAGTATCAGGTTCTTGCTCTGGTTGCTGTTAAGCCGACTAGCGCGCCTCGAGAGTCCCAAAGTTGCCGCGGGGGATGGTGATCCCGCCCTAGGCTCTCTTGCTTGGCTTGTCTAACGCCGACAGCAATATTGGCGTATTAAAAATGTGTGGCGTACTTACGCTTTTGTTGTGTGCTTACGTTGTGGCTTGTTTAATTCTTCCTGTGGTGTGGATGTCCTTGTTGGCTGGTATATTGTGATGTGGTGATGCTCTTCCCTTGGGGCTTGAATATATTGGTGGCGGTGGTTTAAGGAATCACTCTCCCGTCTTAATAAAAAAAAAACCATTCATCCTCCTCGAATTACACTATTCTATATTTTATTTACTCACCTCTTTTTATTTTAGCATTTTCTCCGGCCAGTCCCAAGTTGAGGCACACCACTAAATTTATTACCTTACTTGCCGACGTCCACGAATAGAAAGACCGGATCTAGCCATTGGTAAAAAGAACATGGCTCTCAACCACACCCTACCGCCACTGCAGCCAACTTCGCAACACATTGTTGATTCAAAACGTAGTATGCAGACCAATTTCCATGGTATTATCATCGTTTGATTGATGTGGCACCCCGACACTTCTTTTAGTGTGCAGAGTTGTATTTTTTTTTGGCAGCACCTGTCATACAGTGCTGTAGTTACCCGCCGGTGTAGTGTACACGGTACACCCTAGGAAGTTAAGAGATCTTGAATATCTTTTGTGCTCATTCAGTTGTCCTGCTAGTGTCTCAATTTTCTTTATCCAAACTTTTTCCTGAATAGTAGGCTCATATTCTTTTGTAACGATATTTCTGTATGGTGTGAGTACTTTTGTCAAGTTAGTTACGTGAAAAAGATATGAAAATTCGTTGAATAGCAAAGCGTCTTCGGTTTTAGTTAGCAAGAATTTTCTATCTTCTAATTTTTTTATTTCCACTTCTGCTTTTATTGCTAATACGGCATTCACGAGTAATATTAGGAATTTGAGTGTCTTCATTTTTTAATGTATAGTTTTTTATGTTGTCCTTGTGTACAATAACTCCTCCCTGTGTTAAAATCGTGTCCTCACGATCTTCTTTTACTATGTGTTTTTTATATCTTGCGTTATTTTTCTTTCTTAATCCTGATATTTTTACTAGTATTTGTTCACCTGGATCAAATGTGCGATGTTTTCTTCCCTTGTTTAATTTTTCCAATGTTTTTTTTGATGCTGTTTTTATTTTTTCTGATATGTCTTGTTGGTTGTATTTTATTTTACCAAAATGTATGTCGCTGGGCTTATGTTCTGTTACCGTATGTATCGATTCATTGAGTGCTTTAACTGTTCTAAATATTTCTTCTATTATCGTTGTACTATTCTGTATTTTGAATATTCTTTTAATAGGACAAAACACAACTGTTCACTTTTACGACACTTTATTGATTAATTCGTCTTTTCATTATCTCTACTTATCTAAATTGATTTATCTATCGGAGGTGTTTGGAATCATACACTGTTGACACAGTGTTGATTTTCAAGGCGAATTCAACTCAGGGATGTGAATCCCTTACATTCTAGATAATTCTGATATTGTATTGTGCGCTCTTTCGACTTGACCGTTTGCTGTTGATCTATAGACTGGTGTTTCTACTTTCTCTATGTTGTATTTTTCACACATCTGCTTTACTGAAGGTGATGTAATGCAGGGTTCATTATCAGTCATGAGTCGTTTGCAGTTTGGAAAATTATTTGTGATTAATTCTTCTAGCTTATCACTCATTCGTTCTTTTGATTCACACTCTCTTATTGCTATGTATTTTGAATATTTATCTATTGCAACCAAAAATATCTTCTTATCGTTATAATATATATCTGCGTGTATATGTGTTCCCTTTTCTATTGGTATGTCTGAATCTGTCAGAGGTTCTCGTGTAGGTTGCCTTTCATATTTTCCAAAGAGGCATGCTACGCATTTTTTATTGAATGCTTTACATTCTCTTTTTAAATTTGGCCAAAAAAATGTTTCATCTCCTTAGTGTTGTTTTTATACCCCCTATGAGCTCTATCGTGAGTTTCTTTGATTATTTTAATTTGTTCTTCTTTATCAGGAACATCTCTTAATTTCTTTTGTGTATAAACAAATTTCATTCCATTGAATATTTCTTTTATTTTCCCACCAAATCGGTATATTGTTTCGGGATTTGTATATATTGCAGTTATTCTATTTGGGTTTAGTATCTGTTTTAATTCACAGATTAAATTTTCTTCGTTTGTAAAATGTACCTGATACCGGATTTTGTTTGTGAACACTTATTTGTTATTGTTTTGTTGGTGTCTACGCTTGGTATCAGTTTGATTTGAGTCGCATATGTATTGAAGGGTTGGGATACTGCTTCAATAGCATTTGTTGGAGAGCTTATTGCTGAGTGAACTGTACTGATAGTTGAAGAGTATATTTGCTGTCTTGAAAGTGCATCGGCTACGACATTCAAATGACCTGGTTTATATACCAGTTTTGCTCCAAAATCCTCGATTATGTTTTTCCACCTCATAAGTTTTGTGTTTGGATTTTTTTCGGATATTGCAAATATTAAGGACTGGTGATCGGTGTAAATTGTCAAATCAGCTACACCATAAATATAATTCCTAAGTTTTTGTAATGACCAAATAATTGCCAATAATTCTTTTTCATTGGTGCTGTAATTCTCCTCTGTTTTACTTAAAGTGCGTGATAAGAAAAATATCGGTTTCTTGTATTGACTAAGAACTGCTCCAAGTGCTATGTTGGATGCATCAGTTGTTATTTCAAAAGGTTTAGAATAGTCGGGTTGGAAAAGTTCTACTTGTTCTCTTAAACATGTTTTTAAGTTATTTATGGCTTCTAATGCTTGGTTATCAAGGTCTATATACGTATTCTTACTCTTATTTTTTCCTACTTGGCCGTTGTCTCCTCTCAAATGTACTGTCAAGGGTTTGGCTATGCTGGCATATCCCTTAATAAATTTTCTATAATATCCCGTCATTCCTAAAAATCCTCTTAAGTCCTTCAGAGTTTTAGGAATAGGGTAATTACTAATTGCTTCTACTTTCTCAGGGTTTGTTGAAATCCTATTATGTTTTATAACATGTCCTAGGTATTCCACTTCCGTTTGGAAGAATTTAGATTTCTCGTCAGATACCTTGAGTGTTGCTTTATTTAATGCTTCAAATATTATTTCAATATGCTTCATGTGTTCTTCGATTGAAGAGGAGTATATGATTACATCGTCTATATATACGTATGCAAATTTACCTACGTAGTCTCTAAGAATGTCATCCACACATCTCTGGAATATTGCAGGTGCATTTTTTAGGCCAAAGGGCATTCGAATAAATTCATATTTACCGCCGTTTACACAAAATGCTGTTTTTTCACTATCTTTTTCAGCGATTCTTATCTGGTGAAAGCCAGATTCTAAGTCTAAAGTGGTAAAATATTGGGCTTTACCTAAGTTTTGTATGGTCATATTCACATCTGGAATAATGTACCTATCTGTAATTGTGTTGGCGTTCAATTTTTGGAAATCGATGACCATTCGTTTTTTGGGTCTTCCTTGTTCATCCATACCCTTTTTAGGGACTGTACATATTGGAGAGTTGTATGGGCTATTGCTTTTTTGTATAATTCCTTCATTAAGTAATTTTTTTATTTCTTTATTGACGAACTCATTATCCGCTATGGGATATGGATACTGTTTCGACCATACTGGCTCTTCGTTTTGTGTTCTGATGGTGGCTTCAATAGTCGTTGTGAAGGGTAATGGTCCTATGCCATTATTTTCCTTCATAATTTTATCTATCTTTTGCCTATATTTTTCTTCTCCTACTATATAATTCAGTTTGGGTTGACTCGCACTATCTATGGTGGTTAAGGTCATATCCCTAAGGTTTATACTAGCATTTAATACATTTAGTCCTTCTAATCCTAAAATCATATCAAATGATTCAATATTACTTAATTCAAAAAATGTTATTTCCCTATTCATTAATTTAATTATTCTTTTCGTGTTTATTATGGAGTAACCGTGTATGGTTTTTATTTTAATGGGTTTAATTTTTATCCTATCTGAAGAGTCGCAATTTATATTTATATAATTATGGGTTGCACCGGTATCAATTAAAATGTCATATTTTTTATTACTTAAATCACTAGTTAAGGTGAGATAGGGCAACCCGTCTCTTAGTTTAAATTATCTAATCTTAAGTTATTTACCATTTGTCCTGTTTCCACGTACATACTTGAATTGTCATCTTCTTCTTGGGATGTATGGTTTATTCGTTGTTGTTTATTGATATAATGATTACCACTGTGTTCTCGCTTCCATGGTCGGTTGTCTACGAAAGGTTGATGTGGAGTGTTGTAATTGGCATTAGTTCTCCTTTGTGCATGTACAATCTACCTGGAGTCCGTTTCCATAGGGACAGGTTTAGGTTATTGATTGTTGTAGCTTCGTTGATTATAGTGTTGTTGAAAATGTCCTTTCTGTGGTGTAAAATTTGGACGTCTATAATGATGTGTATGGTGATAGGACTGCTCTTTCTGTGAGAGATGGCTCTGAGGTTGTTTGTTTTCGTTATCGTATGATAACCGTAAATTCTGATGATGGTTATCATGCTCAATAGTTCTAGCAACAGCATATGCATGTTCTAGATCATTTAAAGAGTTGGCATATAAAGTAGATCTGATGAAAGCGTTTGTTACCCCAGAAACGAATACACGTACTGCTTCATCATTAGCATTTCTTATCATAGCTTCTATTGCAGTAGAATGGTCACCAGACATTGAAATTTTGGATGTAACTAAATTCAATGCTTGATTTATTCTGTCATGATATTCTGATAGAGATGATTTATTTTGTTTTATTCTTCGCATTTCTTCCTGGAGGACATATAGTGGACGCATGTCAGCATATGTGTAATCCAATCTATTTCGAATGGCTTCAAAATTAAACGGAGTATTGTTGTTGGTTAATATATCTGATGCTTGGTCTCTAATTTTTGATTTAATTATGGAAAGGGCTTCAGAGTAACGGCTTTGTCCTTCAAAATTTTTTATGTCGTTCATTAATATTGAGGCGTCTTCTCGCCATGCCCTATACTCTGCTTGGTTACCACTGAATGTTGGCAGGGCTTTAAATACTTCCAGGGAGATGTCAGAGGCCTGTTGGTAGTTTGTTACCACATCCTTGAGTTCCACCACCGGTGCTGGTTCTAGCAGCGGGTTGACACGAATACTTGCCATTTTCTTATTTAGTCTTTGGCAATATTGTTCCATTTCGAGTAGTCTTGCAGTGAGAACTGCTATGCGTTCTTCGTTGGTTGCCATTTCCAATTGACGCCGTTCGTCAAAGTTCCCATCACGTTTCTTTTTAAATGAGTGCATGAATTTCTATTATTGTTGAATATTTTGCTTTCACTGTTTTTTTTATATATATATCCTGTTCTATGCAGGATTTTGTTGTTTTTTCCTTTTTACTAAACGATTTTTGACAAACTCTTTTTAAAAAAAAATTAGATATTAAAATTTGTTGAGATTTTTTATTTTCGTTTTCTCTATGGAAAATTTTATTTTTTATTTTTTCTTCCTATGAAGAAATTTGTACTCGCGTCCTTGCTGCGACAAGGATTCCACGATGGTCCGCCTCTGAAGGATAAGTATAATTATCCTCCTGGCAGGATCGCCAGTTAATTATTCGTAATACACGGAGTTCAAAAAAATTACTTTTTCTTCACGCTTATGCGTGTTGTTTCCTTTATTATATTTTCTTGACTAACTCTAATTTTACAAAAATCTTACAAAGTAACTTATAATGTTAGTTTCTTATCAACTATGTGATTACAATATTTCCTATTATTATTTTAAACTGTTGTTTATGGTGTTTATCTTACATTATGTTTCTTTGTCTTATTATGAAGAATTAAACATGTTTGTTTTTTGTTTAATCTGTGTTTCATTATATTTCTTTATCTTAAATATTTAAACATGTTCATTTCTGTTTAATCTATATTTCTTTGTCTTACATTTACACATGTTTTATTTCTGTTTTAATCTATTTATGACTCATAGTTGTTTACTTAATATTATCATGCATATCTGAGCATGCTATTCTTATCTTAAATCTTAATATTATGTGGTACCATAGAGACTGACCTTAACTCGCTGCACATTTTCCGAAACATTGTTCATACCGTTCATTTGATCGCGGATTCTTTCCTTGATATATTTCAAAGTTAACCAAGTATCCAGTTGGAGTACAGAGAGACCAAACTTTATAACCGAATCTTATTCGTTTTCCTTTTATAAATGTTTACCAAAATATGATATCATGCTTTCGTCGTCTGACAAATTTTGTTCCGGATGAAAGTTTTTATTTATTTATTTATTGAATTTTAAATGATCTGTGAGTGGACGAAGCTTCCACATCTTATGGGCGTCAGAAATTTGTTGATCCTTGCCTACAAAATGAAGACAACTGTAGATTTCATGAAAACGATCGCGTCGCATACTTTCAAAGACAAGATCATTTCGCAAATCATTATCTACAGACCACATATCCCTGGTTCTAGCTGGTGAATTGTATCCTGTTATTAGTAAAATACCAATAAAAGTACGGATTTCATCTCCAGAAATATTGGGATTCTTTTTTCTTTTGAAGACTGCATACTCGTTATATTTTTCAATGATATGTTTTATTAAAATCTCATAGAAAAATTTCTGAAACTGATGATGTGGTTGCAAACTAAGACAATCTTCGTAATTAATGTAAAAGGAAAGATCTTTTGATTTCTTATTATTTATATTTTTTATTTAATAACTTAGAGCTGACTCTTGGAGCTCCTAAGTATAAGTTAATAATTGAATCTTAAATACTAAATACATTAGCTTATAGACGACTTGAATGAGCGTTTTCTAGAACTTCACTCAAAATCTATATTTCTATTCTTATAAGATATTTATTTTATATTTTACCAGGCAATCATAAATTTTAGACAATACCCAAAACCTATGATTGAGTGGCTTCTTAATATTAATAATTAAAGTGTGGGAAACCAAGAGACATATGATCGTTTAGTTATGTTAAACATCAGTTTGAGTTCTTTCAGTTTCCCAAGGGGAATGTACGGCGCGTGTCTTAACAGTTTCTAAAGGTCTTTACGAGTGCATACCTGTATGTGCCAGCAATAGATCTTTTAATAATTAAAACACAGAAAATTGTCCAAGTGACTTATGCAACGGTCGCCGATTAAAACACAAGGTGTCAAGTAGCCGTTGCACAAATATTTTGTCTGGCATTTGTCAATGTAATTGGACGCTGTGGTATTGTAGACTGCAATTGCTTGCTGTTGGTTATAGTGACTGCTAGATTACGCCACAAGAGCAAGAGAGAAATATAATGATAGAGAAAGAGAGAGAGAGAGAGAGAGTGCTTAAAAGAAGTAATGATAGATTTGTTAATAGAAATATTTTTAAAGACCAGAAGAGCTCACTTTCAAAATTTTGCAAAGCAAATTAGTAGTAGCAAAATGATATTTAAACAATCATCATCGTTATTCACCAACAAGTAAGAAAATGACTCAAATCAAACAAAATTAATAAGTTTTTGGTAGATTTCGAGTGCTTCCAACCTTACGAACACTAAGAAATTATTAAATTTTTCCTCAATCACGGAATCACGGATGATGAGGACAAAGATGAGGGGCATTTTAAGTGTTGCCCGTGGATCAATCCAACTTGTCAAAACGGGCCAGATACCTGCCGCTGCTCTATATTCTATTTACGAAAAGCAGTAATAAACAAAAAGGACTATTCTCTATTTACCCTCGTCTGGGTCCGTCATGTCTACGATCAGCTGATATTGCTGGCGCCCGGGCCTGAGTTTGCAGGGCCTCGTTTTGCCGTAATGCATCGAGGTGTGTTTTTTCCTTCTCAGGATATTTTCGAAGTAGTTTCCGACAGCACTCCATTTGTTCACGGCTTCGGGCATTTTATCAATGATATTAGCAGGAGTAAACTCGCCAATCTGCTCCGTCAATGCAACTTTCTCAGTGTGCAATCTGATACAGTTGAAGAACGTGTGTTCAGCATCGTCGTTTGACGAGCCACAGTAGATGCAACTAGGTTCTCCTGTTTACCCATGCAAAACAGGTACTTCTGGAAGTATCCATGGCCTGAAAGAAACTGGGTCAGAAAGTAGTTAACTTCCCCAAATTCCCTTCGCGTCCACCTTTATATTGGGTATGAGTCTTCTCGTCCATCTGCCGGTCGTTTCAAGGCTCCATCTATTTTACCATCGCTGAATGGTTTGGAATCTCTGCTCTGTAGCACTAATACTGAACAAATAGGAAATCTAGTGGAATTAATATATGAAAAATAAATGTATAATGGTGATCATTTGAAAATTGTTAGAGCTAAACTGTTTAATTATTGCGGTTTGCGCGAGCAATTTGGTTGCCTGGGTTTCCCTGATTTCCTTGTGCATTGTTCAATGGAGGAAAGGAAATTCTGGTACATGTCCAGAGTTATCCTCTCCTTGTTGATCAACCCAAGATACTCTGAATCTACCAAATCCTGAGCACCTCCGGTTCTATCCATCAATTGGAAATCATCCTCCATATCCATTGGAGAAATGGAAATTTGAGAGAGAATGGGTGACTTGTAATTTGCCATTAATCCATTCTCTTTGAGGACCTTCAGAGAAAGTGCAAACAATAGTGAATATTTTGCTTGCGTGATCTCATCCAGGGCATCCGGGTTGAGATACCACATATATTTTATGTTGGCAAGGCCTGCTTCGGTAGAGGTCTGATCTTTCCACCACCTCATGAATGATTTTATTTGAGGAATATATTTAGCTAATGTCAAAAACCTCCTTGGTTGGTCTGATGTTATAAGTCGTTGAGTTTCTCTGATCAACGACATACCATTCCACTCCATTAAGGTATATTTAACAGATAGGATCTCCAACTACTCCCTACTGTGTTACTGTCTTTAACTGCTCCGAATAATTCTTTGCGTAAATTTTTTGGTAGAAAATCATGATAGCCAGAAACCTCATCTTGAGCATATACTTTAGTCAAATATACCTTTTGGGCTGTTTGGAAAACATACCCTTGTTGGTTGAAAAATGCTTTTTGTCTCTTAGTTAGAGCTTCTGTGTAATTGTCAGCCGTAAATTCTTTTGCGTTCATATGCATAATCCCCATCAAATTTGGGAATTGAGATCTTCGGCAGTGGCAATGATGTTGCCATGACTGTATGTTGGCCTACCGAACTTGTGTTTGATGGATGATCTGACATCACCTGTAACCTTGTCAAACCATTAACCCTTCGTCAGGCACATATTTTGAGCCCTTAGTTCTGGCACATGGTGTCTGGCCAGACCCCTATACATTTACATGCATTTGTATGGAAATAAGGGCTGTTTGCCGTTAAAGTTTTTACTCAGATAGGAAAATATTTGTTATATTTTGTGTTACTATTTCTTTTTACTATGTTATTAGCTACCTGAGGAAGAAAAAATAGACCTGAAAAAATCTTTGGAATGAAAAGGGCAACAATTTTTTTGTTCTATATATATTTCTCTTTATTATGGGTAAAGTAATAAATGTTTATGACAAAATAGAAAATTATTATGAAGAATACATTGATTTTTTTATTCAGAATTTTGCGGAAGGCAACAAAAACATAAATAATCTACTTTTGAATGTTGCTGACAAACAGGATTGTTGCATTTGCAGCAAAAAAAGCGTGTCTTACGGCGTATTTTGTCACATTGCTGCAGGCAAATTCTGCAATCTTTTTTGGCAGCTAATGTGTCTGGACCACTGCGTGAAGCCACATTAAGGTTTGCTATATTGAACGGTCTCCCAAAGAACGCTTCAAATGCTATACGAGTTGTTGGTTGAGCCACAATGTGCGGATTATTGATGCGATTTTCAACGTTGGCCAGTACCAATTGCTTTGCAAGTTTATATAAAAATATGCGTCTTCTTTCTTTTCTTGTATTTTCATCATTTAGCTTACATATAATGTAACTTGCCAATGCCATCACATCAATCATGTTGCAGAAAAACGCGTATGTCCAGCGTCTGGTTGGCCGTTTTGTTGCGTAATGAGTTAGCATTTGATCCATCGTATCGACTCCGGCTTTAGTTGAATTATAAAATAAAATTGCCTCCGGTTTCATGGCTATGCCTTCAACATGTTTCGTGTAATGCACGGTTGAAATTAAATTGACTGCCTTATTTTTTTTGGGCACGTAGCTGCAAAGTGCAACAAGATTTTCATGAAAACCAAACACACTTGAAAGAATTGGTCGTCTGGTGCTCTTCATAACTTCCTTAGGAAGACATCTTTTGTTTGCTCGAACGGTGCCAACAAATGCCAGTCCCATAGCAGCAAGTCGTTTAGCGCCGTTCAATGAGGTGAAAAAATTATCAATTTGCGAAATACATTAGAACGTTTTCACCTTGATTTATCTCCCGATTGTCTCCTTCCTTTCCAGTGTATAGTTTTCCTTTCAATGGAAATTTAGTCTTAGCATCGCATGCCCACCAAACTTTGATCCCATACCTTGCAGGTTTTGATGGGATATATTGGGTGAACTTTGTGCGCCCACGATACGGAAACAACTGCTCATCGATGGTGATATTTTCATAAGGTTCATAATAATTTTGCAGATTTTCATTGAGAAAATTGCAAAGGTCCCGGATAGGAGCTGCTTTATCTGTTTGCTGTCGGAATGCCCGCGTACGACTATTATCGAAACGAATATATCTGGACAGAGTAATGAATCGTTTGTGCGACATAGCCGCACGGAATATGGGCAGCGAATCAGAACGCCACAATATACTGGAGTCTTGCATATTATTATGGCTGAGACCAGAAGCCAACAAAATCCCAATGAATGCATCTAGCTCAGAGCTTGTCAAATCAATCCATTTTCTTTGGGTAGACTCTGGATGTTCTTCATTCCATTTTCTAATTGATTCTCGCCCATGCCGATTTGTTTCACTAATGATGACGAACGTAATATTGGTTGAGAAAAATAGCTTGAATACCTCAACTAGATTGGTGAGCCTTGTTTTTGTTCCAGATTGAAAACGCATGATATTATGCTGGCGCAAACGAGATGCAAGGGGTTCAGTTTCGTTCCATTTAGTACCGTCTTTACCATAAAAACAGCCTGAGTTGACTTCATTTGCTGCTTCAGCATCATTTCCACTTTCTTCTTCTTCATCTACGTCTTCATCACTATCATAAAGTTCGTTAGGTTCAATTTCCAAATCATTTTCTATGTCTGATGCACATAATCAGCAGTGTCGTCACCATCGTTTTCAAAAACATCATCATTTTCATCAGCTTCTACCTGACTTTGAAAATCACGCACTAATGCCTCTGACAATTGGGGTTGCTAGATTACTTCTTCACTGTTCAACGTTCAATGAATAACTAACTCACAAACAATCAGAAGAAAGAAAGAAGCATAAAAGAATAAAGTAAATACAAATTCCCAACTCGTGCAATGTGCTTTGCCTATGCGTTCATACAAAATGCATAGGGGTCTGGCCAGACACCATGTACCAAAAGTAAGGTGAAGATTTTTTATTTGGCTTTTTTGTCCTGTTCCAAGGACTTTTTTCAATTATTAATTTATACATCGAAAGCCAACAATATTTTGGGAGATTACCTGAAATTGCAGCCATGTACCTAAAATAGAAGTATGCTAAATTGAAGCATGAAAATGAAATATGTCTGGCCAGAACCATGTGCCACTTCGAGGGTTAATGACCATTCCACTCAGGTTTTCATAAGCATTTTGATCCAGACCATTGGCTAGGGGGTTTGAGCATCGATCCCATATTTTATCATATAGTTCTTCTATTTGGTTCCATAGTTTTTTAATGGTCTCAATTCTAATGTTGTAGAACTGTTGAGGTTCATCGCTACTCAGTCGTGACATTCCAACCAATAACATCTGCAATGCTGACATCCGAGCGTTAAACTTTCCGATTAAACTCTGTGAAGGATCGTCTTCTGATCCATATTCTTTGCTGCCAGGTGTTTGTGTAATGCCCACTGATGCCTGCACATTGTGTTCATGTGGAGTTGTCTGCGGGTTCTTGAGTTCTTCCTTTCTCAAGCGTACTAATTCAGATTGAAATAGATCAATATGTTCTTGCGTCAATGCCCGAATTTTCTCAAAATATTTGGTTTTGAAGTAATCTACTTCAGACTGGTCTTCAACAATTACACGCAATTTTTCGTCCACCTCATTAAATTCGTTCCATTTGTCAGAAAGGCGACGACGGCGTTCCTCAAAATAGGAAACCTTATTTTTTCTATCAGCAGAATCCTTCTTGAAGTTCCGGATGATCTGCTAAATGTTTTCACCTAAGATACTCTGTAGGCTAATCAATTCTTCCACTGAAGACGTGTTGTTGTAGACGGTGGTGAAAAAGGATGCGCAAGGCCAGAAAGCTTATTCTGATAACTGCTGGTTCGCTTACTCGAATCGCAATTTGTTTAACATGAAATTGATCGTGTCTTCCTACACAGATCACGTCGGGGTCACCAATGAACATATAGGAAATCTAGTGGAATTAAATTCAAACGTTTCGTTAATTCCTGTCCCTAATGCAGTTAACAACACAATGCTAGCGATAGAAACATGTAGTCCTATCTTAGCGGTAGACACAAACCGAAGACATTATTTTCCGGTATCATCCGAGCAACTTAAGTCATGTAACATCATCAGAAAGGACATATTCAAGTTAAACAAGGATTGTTCCTTGTTGTAAAAAAAGGGCAGCCAAGGCGCATGACCGCTAGTGTACTCACACTTCAAACTTTTAAATAAAAAACCGATTGATTAATTAAACGACTGTCTTTATTCGAGAATTGAATTAATTAATCGTAATTCAATTCGCTTTTATTAAAGTTCTTAGCTTTTAAATTACTTACAATTTTAAGTGTGGGAAAATGCTTACACTGTAGGTCGCATTGCAACACGAGCAGACTTTTAATTATGCTGAGTTGCAATGTGATTTCGCAACAATTATTATTGAACTTAAATTAGGTGTTAGTAAAAGCGGATCATGTTACAACACGCACAGACATAAAATATGATGAGTTGCAATATGGTTTCGCAACAAGTGTTCTTAACCCAATAACTAAGGTGTTAGCTACTAAGGTGTTAACTCCCCCCTGTTTAAAAATCAGCGTCCCGCTGGTCCGACAGATTCTTTAGTGTCATTTACAGGTGAATTAAGGGTTGGTAGCCTTGATGGTCCAAATATTTTTTTCCATAAAACAACTACGATGCTTGCAATAATTGCTACTAAAAGATAACCCATTAGTTGAGACCAAAGGGAAAGGTTCAGGTGGTATTTCAGGTGTTCAATGTGTCCTATATTTTTTTCCTGAAGTTCGTGCAAGAAATTTAAGTCAAGCTTTCGCTCCTTTTCGTAAATATTGGATAATAAAGGTGGAAGGGCTTGTATGTTCGTCGTTCTTTCGTTTATGAATTTCCTGTTCGCGACTCTTATGGTTTCATTAAAAAATTTAATTAAATATGTACCATCTAGACTTCTATTGTTTTGTTGCGAAGAAATTACCCCCTTGAAATTTGTTACAAAAATTAAATCGTCTCCTAGCTGTTCAATTACAGTTTCCTTGTTTATCAAAAATGTGCAATTTGCATTAATGCCCTTTAGGATTTTTAACAGGCATTCGTCTTCGCCGAGTTTCTTCAATTGGTTAGGACTGCAAACTGTTATGTTACCCATTGATGTGCAGCTATCCTTGATACCATACGCATCCTCATGACTGAGGAGTACTGCGCTATATCTAATGTCAAGTTGACGGTTTTCATTTATGGCTGCCCTTGCTATTATTTTTTCGAATTTTTTTTGGGTTTACTTTAGGTATTGATAGAATGTATAGCAATGATGTACCGTTTGAAAATATACTGGGTTTTCCATATTCGACAGCTTCGATTTCGTTGTTGTATGGTAGTGAGTCCACCTCAGAAACTATACGGTGAATTTCTTCCATATCCAAAAGATTAGTGTTAATAACGCCACTTTTTGCTAGTTGACAGGCTCGTACTACTTCTTCAATATCGTTTTTTATTATTAGTAGTTGGTTCAAGGACTCCTTTGTAACTTCCTCCAACTCGGATTTGGAAATTTTATTAGTGAAATTATTAATAAAATTATTCATTTGTTTCACTACTTCGTCTGTTGTTTCGAACAGCTTGTTATTTATGACGTATTGATGTTCGTTATTGGAGATGAGCTTTTCTTGACTTCCCAAAACTTGACTCCAATCTGCTGCATCTGGATTTCCTGCAATCCATTTCCATGCTGAACCAATCCAATCTATGGATCTTTTACTTCTTGTAATTCCCTTGACTGAATTTATGTGGTCATGGGCTTTTTGCAGATAAAACTCGAATGTTTTTTTGTTCAACTCACTGCTTTTAATTGTTGAAAACCCATCTGCTGTGGTGCGAAGCATCTCTTCCAATCTTTCTAAGTTTATCACATGTACCACATTGAGGTAACCATTTATGATCCATCCGTCACCAGTTTTGACTGTTACTATTGGGGAATTGTACTTGAAGACATGATAAGCGACAGCGACGTGGAGTAGTAAAAAAGATCTTAAGTAATTAAATGTTAGTGAGTACAATATTTAACGTAAATTAAGTTATAATTCTGCAAGTATAAGTTATATTATTAATTTAGCCATTCGCCCACTAATATTATTTAGCCAAAGTAAGTTATTATATAAAGAAAAATATAAAAAATTTAGTTTTGTGATTCTTATAAAAAAAAATTTTTTTTATTATTACCCCTTCAGATCTCAAGTATTATAAACTGGTTTACATTTTAAGGTTATTCCTTAAAAAAAAGGTAAATTATTTAACTTTTACAAATTTGGTGTTAAATTCACATGATCATTTTTACATATGTTTTATACATTTGGTGACCTGTAAGTGCAGGGATTACCCGGTTTTCTTCATATGAGATTTATGATACTTCCTCCCCTTATTTGTACCTGGTCACGGAAATTAGCTAACTGTTGATAATTAAATCTTTCGGCTCTATTAAAAAATATGTCAGATGGTTTCTTTTTTATAACCGAGTGTACTGAGTTATTGTAACGATCTACAGCGAGGTTAATCAAGTCCTTAGGGCTGAGATTTTCTATTTCCCTAGACACGCAACGATATATTTCTATTAACGTTGAGTGAAATCTTTCGACCTGGCCGTTAACTTCACTTTTCTGAGTGGGAGTAAAATAAATTTCGATATTTAGAGATCTAATAAAGTTCAATATAGTAGGTGTCAAGAAGCCTCTTTCGTTATCCGATACAATGGTACCGAAAAATAATGCAGAACTTTGGCTAATTTGCTCCTCAGGTGGATAGCTGAGCGGTTCTTAATGCAAAACAGTTTAGCGAACTTTGAAAACTTATCGATACAGCTTATGAACTTGAACCCCTGAATCTCGAAAATATCGATATGCAGAATTTCACAGGGGTACGTAGGGACAGGTGTTGGCTGTATCTTGGGCTTAGTGGGATGTCTTTCGTATTTATTTAGTTTGCATACTTCGCAGTTTTTAGTGTAAGTCCGAATAAGACTTCTCATGCGGGGAAAATAATAGTTTTCTAATATTTGCAAGCTATTTTCCTTATCGTTTCGATGAGCGCGCCTATGCTCGCTCTCTATAATTTCACAAGTTCTTTCTGGATTAGTAATATCTTCAACCACCCTTTG
This sequence comes from Gymnocheta viridis, assembly GCA_956483585.1. Classification (NCBI taxonomy): domain Eukaryota; kingdom Metazoa; phylum Arthropoda; class Insecta; order Diptera; family Tachinidae; genus Gymnocheta; species Gymnocheta viridis. The sequence continues at coordinate 38,379,416 of OY101444.1, forward strand.
GGTGATTCTTATTTTATATGAGATAAAGTGAGCTAAGTATACGTCATTTAGTACATGAATAAAATTTTCGGGAATTTTAATACCGTTAATACAATTAGGACTGAGACATCTTTTCAAAGTTTCCGTTAAGGATTCTAAGGTAATTTGGTCGAGAGTAGCATGGTGTCTAGTAACCCCTGGGTGAGGTTGTATACTACTGTGTAATTCCTTACCCTGTCGTATAATTATCGGATTTTTGAAAACATTTAATGGGGCTTCTACATGGGCGATTAAATCACTAGAGTTTTGCTGAGCGCTATGGACTGTTTCGGCGCACTGCTCTTCTGCTTCAGCAGCAGTTATGGTTTCGGAATTTCCTTCTGAACCTGTCTCTGTCTCAACATCACTAAGGGTAAATGCTTGGTTAAGGTTCGATTCAAGTCGGGACAATGCGTCAGCTACGACGTTTGACTTACCAGGTTTGTGCACGAGTTCGTAGTTATACTCCTCGATCCTAGCTTTCCAACGTTTCAATTTTGCGTTGTGATTCTGATTTCCTAGAGCATAGGTTAGTGGTTGATGGTCAGTAAAAATCCTTACTTTTTTAGCTCTATAGAGATAAGATCGTAGGTTATCTAGGGCCCAAACGATGGCCAACATTTCCTTCTCATTGGTTGCGTAATTCTCTTCCGTTTTTTTTTTAACGAACGAGAAATAAAGGCTATGGGTTTGTCTGCTCCTGTGAAGTTTTGGGACAATACCGCTTCAATGGCATAGTTAGAAGCGTCGGTTGTCAAGTTAAAAGGTTCGTCAAAATCTGGGAACGCCAATACTTCAGATGACATCAATAAGATTTTCAATTCATTGAAAGCCTTCTGTGCCTCCTCTGTAAGTGTAACCGGAACCTTTCTAGATGAGTTTGCTTTAACCTGGGCATTTTCTCCTCTAGTAAGATTAGTTAAAGGCTTGGCGACTTTAGCATAATCTCTGATAAACTTCCTATAATAGGATGTCATACCGAGAAAACTTTTTAAATCTTTATGTGTGCCAGGGGGAGCTAAATTCTGTATGGCCTCCATTCTTTTGCTTTCTAAATAAAATGAGATTTTCACTTACTAAAAACTGACTGACTAAATTTACGGGGTTCAACGCACAATGGTTCCGTGATAGTGATAAAATTTAAAAAAAAGGTAATTCTTCTCTTTTCTTGTTAATTATGTCTTTTAATAGTAAGGGAGGAAGGGTATCCGAGCACTTACCTGGTCAATCCAATTCTAGGTTTACAAAAAAAAAATATTTTCGGTTTAACAATTCAATATTTAAATTTAAATTTAATTCACGTACACGATTCCCGCGATGTACATCTGTTTATTGTTCCTAAAATGGAAACAAATTTAATTAGAATTTCGTTTTTTACTTTCACTTTTGTTTTAACTTGGCTCGCGATGCTCGTAAAATTAATTTTAATAAAAGTGGAACACTGTATTTTGCACATAAATCATAATAAATTATTTTATACTTTGTACTTCTTAAATTTATTTCAAAATATTTTACACTTTCCACTTAATTTTTCAAACCTTCATTTATATTTTAGTTAGCTTTTATGCTACCATGAATTTAAAAAATTGCGCTCTTGGAAATTCTATTTATCATTTATTATTTCTATTTCATTCTTATAACATTTATTTATCCTTTATTTTCCTTTTTCTATTTTTAAATTTCATTTATTATTTATTTTTAATTTTTTATTTAATGCTCTTAAAATAAAATTTATTTACCATATTTTATTTCTTTCTCAATAAAATAAAATTTATTTAGCATATTTTATCTTTTTCTCATTTTTTTCTTTTACTTAAGTTATTGTGCCTAAAAAAATTATTTATTATTTTCTCCTAAGGAATCCTTTGGATGGAGGATCGTGTAGTCCTTTTTCGGAGGCTACTGTCACCGTATTAAGGCACGATTTCTCTCACCCTGCAAACCTTCCCACTGTGACCCTTCATTACCAGGCCAAAGTAAGACTTATTTCCCATTAAGTAGTGTAGGTTCTTATGTTAACTACAACTTACAGGAGAGCCCCCACTTAGCCTTCTGTAATGAAACGGTGTCGCGAAGGAGTGTTGTACATTTTCCCAAAAGGATTAACAAGTTACTTTATTATCTTGTAAAAAAAAATTTATATTATTTAATTATTGTTCGGTTATAGCCATGGAGGGAGGATCGTGTTATCCTTTTTCGAACAGAGTTAACGCTAAGTCGTACTAAGGCACGATTGGTCTCACCCGGTGATCCTTGCCAACCTTTGCTTTATTACCAGGAAAAAGATTGGGCTCATCCCCACTCAGTAGTGCGGGTTCTTATGTTAACTGCAACTTGCGAGGATGTGTGAGCGTTCTTTAACCTTCTGTAATCTCGCAATTAAGCGAAAAGCGTTCGAAGGAAGGTTACACGTTTTACCAGAGGACTCTTTTATTTCTTTATATAGTGACATAAGGAAAAAAATTTTTTACGCACCGGAGGGCCTGGAGTTCAGGATCGCAGCACGCTGAAACCATGGGCTTCATATTGGTCACTTTAATTGGTTAAAGCACATTTAACCAAAAAAAAAACAATAAGCACAATTTTCCGAGCTCCTTTTAAAAAGGACATATACTTTTTTCTTTAATCAGAATATTATTTCCATTACTAACTTCCATTTCTCACAATTCACATTTACTACAATTATTCACATCAATTTCTTTCAATACTTTTTCTCTTATATTTTGTTTTATTAATTTAATTAATTTTCTTGCTTTGATTTTAATTCTAACTTAAACACTCTTTCATTATCGCGAGGCAAGTTTTCTTAAGGATCCGGCACATCCTTTTACGCGACTGGCCGGTCCCTGCTCGGGCGCCAGTTAAACAAGGATTGTTCCTTGTTGTAAAAAAGGGTTCGCGGTCAGGCAGCTAAGGCGCCTGACCGCTAGTGTACTCACACTTCAAACTTTTTAAATAAAAAACCGATTGATTAATTAAACGACTGTCTTTATTCGAGCCTAGAATTGAATTAATTAATCTTAATTCAATTCGCTTTTATTAAAGTTCTTAGCTTCTAAATTACTTACAATTTTAAGTGTGGGAAAGATTGAACCTACGTAATTGGTTACGTGGCCTGGGTGTAGGTTTCATGTGGTGGAGTTGTTGTTCAACTGATTGCAGGTCGATGTCTTCTTCAGGATCTTTAATAGCTATTATTGTGTGTGGGTTTTGTTTGCTTCTGCACACCTTACGTCGAACAGTTATTATGATGAGTGCTGACACGCTTAAACAAAGTGCAAGATAACCTATTGTATAGCTATGCTGCTGGTGGGACTTCAATTCATTGGGCAGGCCCAGTATGTTCTGTTCTTTTAGTGACTTTTGTAACGCTGATAGTTCGTTGATGTTATCAGGGTATATATTTTCTAAGTGAGTTGAGTTCAATGTATTGACGGTTACGGGGTGTGTAATAATTTGCTGTGTTGATAAGTCTGAGACGTTACCAAGGCTAGTATATGATGAGCTTATTGTACTTGAGATAGTTTGTCTACCCTTAATAGTAGCAAATTCATTCTTCAGCACGCAGTCCGGATCCAGCGTGAGCAGGCCAGAGCCCTTTAACGAAATATGAGTAATTTCTCTATTACACACGACTGTGGCCCGAGATGGTGCTGTGGTAGCATATATCCATCGATTTCTTTTGTTGAGTGGTATCCACTTAGTAGTAGTATTTTCTAGAGTGCAAGTTGGTGCCGTTTTGTTATTGTACAAATTGATTTCACACTTCCACACTTCTGAACCATAATTGTAACGGGGCTGACTGTTGTGACACAAAAATACGTTTTGTTTTATTACATCGCAAGCGCTTAGATCTGCCTTTGTAATGAGAATGTATTGCTTGTGGGATGCTGTTATGCCCATCCATTCAGTACATGCTTTGATGGCTACCATGGTTTTGCTCAGCATGTTAGGTGCAGGAAACAGCTGGAAAATTTTAAATTGTTCAGGTTCAACCAACGGTAAAGTTATTTTGAATACTGCATGTTGGTTCGTAAGTCTACCTTGAACCTTCATTAGTTTGAATAACTGTAGTAGTTCATCTTGTCCAGTTGTAGGAAGAGCGAGTGATGGTACTGCATGGAGTTTAATTTGTGCAATTTCATTTTGTAACTGTAGAGGTGTTAGTAGTAATGGGCTGATTTTTCCATGTTGAGTATCGACGAGGGCATCAAGAATTGATGATTGTATTTTTCGTATATTATTTGCAACTAAATTCAATTCTAAAACCGCACTATCAAATAGTTGAGTTAAGTTGATCTGAAACAATACCTTATTGTTTTGCCGGGAATTTTGATTAAAATTGATGTTTCAGACCAATATGCAGCCAAATCATATTATACAAAAATATTCCATTCAGTGGTTACAATTTTAGCTTTACCAATTTCTTCAAAATGGATGCCTATTTTCATTCCAAATTTTTCGGTTTTTATCGGTGTTCCAAGTGCCATTGGTAACAACAATATCATGGTTATTAATGCTAGAGTGAGATTGTTTCTTCCTTTTGGCACATGGCTCCCCAGTTGGGTCACTAGGCTTCTCAGTTGAGTTATAAATGCTGTTGTTAATGTTTAGATTGTTGTCATCAGAAGTGATGGTTTCTTCAGACTCTGGTTCGATGGGTAAACGAGCGATTCGATGTATTGGGCGTTTGAATAGTCCATTGGTTGTTTTGACTTCCACGACTCTGACCACATTATCATTAGCAGGATAAATTTTGACTATTCCTGCTAAAGGCCATTTCATGACTGGTAAATTATCCTCCTTGACTATCACCATATCATCAATTTTGAGGTTATCAAACTGTGTATTCCACTTGTGACGCTGCTGCAATTGATTCAAATATTCAGTGGACCATCTTTTCCAGAACTCTTGTTTGAGACGAGCCACGAGCTTCCAATGAGATAGTCTTGAAGCTTTTACTGTTGTTGCGTTGCTGTCGAATTGTGATACTAGTGCTTCGCCAATCAAAAAATGACCAGGAGTCAGGGCTTCAAGATCATTTGGGTCACTTGACATAGAAGTTAGTGGGCGAGAATTGAGTATCGTCTCGATTTCCACTATAATTGTTTCCAGTTCTTCCTGAGTCAGTGATGCAGTTGCAACACTACGTAGTAACAGATGTTTTGCAGACTTTACCGCTGCTTCCCATAATCCACCAAAGTGTGGTGCACGTGGTGGTATAAAATGGAAATTTATTCCTTTTGAGCTAGCGGTTGAGATAATTGATTCCTGCCCCTTGTCGGAATAAATACTTTTTTTTTTTTTTTTTTTTGTAATGCATGTTTTTATTTATTGTATCTTCAAATATGAACTTCCAATAAGTGTTCAAATCTTAAATCTATAAAAAAAAATTATTATTATGTTTAGTGATAGTTATTAATAATACATAAGTAGTGATTAGTAACAAAAAGAAAAAGGAGTTTTCAAGCAGCTTCATCATCTGGAATGTTGAATATTAGGGCCCGTGTATCTCTCTTTTTTAATCGGATGTGTCCAGTAAAGTTCAAAATATTACGAGCAAGCGGATTAGGATGTGATTCGAGTTTTGTTAGATATTTGCCTGCGTATTTTGCAATTTCTTCAGTCACTAGTGGCATATTCAAATCACGATGTATATTTGAATTTTTGATGTACCATGGAGCCGATGTTATCATGCGTAAAATTTTGTTTTGCCTGCGTTGAATTTTCTCTACATTTGAAGCTGAAGCAGTGCCCCATAGTTGAATTCCGTAGCACCATATTGGCTTTAAAAGCGACTTGTATATTAAAAGTTTACAGTCTACGCTAAGTGTTGAATTTCGACCAATCAGCCAATGTACCTGAGTTAATTTAAGTTTCATTTGAGTTAACTTAGAGTCAATGTGGTGTTTCCATGTAAGTCGTCGATCAAGGTGTATACCAAGATATTTCACATGTGAATGTTGAGAAACAACTTGATTGTTAATCCGAATGGGGGAACAAGTATCTCTTCGTAAAGTAAATGTTACTTGAACACACTTTTGTTCATTTACCTTGATTCTCCATAAGTTTAACCAAAGCTCCATCTGGCTAATGTGTTCCTGGAGTTTGCGGGATGCCTCATCAGGGTTTTCATGCATACTAAGGCAGGCTGTATCGTCAGCAAATGTGGAAGTATGGATACTACTGCTCACATGCATATCACAAGTATAAATTAAATATAAAACTGGTCACAGTATACTCCCCTGTGGCACACCAGATGAAATTGTTTCAGGCCTACTTGTAAAGTCTCCTTCCGCAACAGTGAACTTACGGGAAATAATGTAACTTTCCAAAAGATTTAAAATGTTTATTGGTAAGTAAGTCTTCAATTTTAAAATTAGGCCTTCATGCCACACTTTATCAAATGCCTGGGAAACGTCAATAAACAGCGCAGAACAATACTTTTTTTCCTCAAAAGTTCTTCTTATAAATTGAACCAATCTGTGAGTTTGTTCAATGGTGCTATGCTGACTTCTAAAACCAAATTGATGGTCTGGTATGCACCCACTACTAATTAGAATTGGGGACAATTTTGTTTTGAGCAGTTTTTCGAAAAGCTTTGACATTGTAGATAGTAGACTTATTGGCCTATATGACTCAGCCTTGGTTATATCTTTGCCCGGCTTTGGAATCATTTTAACCTTGGCAAGTTTCCAGTTGTGTGGATAATACTCCAGTCGTAAAATAGCATTAAATATGAATAACAGGATTCTTATTGCAATACGAGGCAAGTTCATCAGCATCTGATTACTAATTCCATCAATACCCGGAGCTTTCTTCGGGTTGAGTTCGGCAATTAATTTTTGTAAATCACGCGTCTTAAACTTTATGTGTTGAGGGGGTAGAGCGACTATATTCGGCAAATCAGCAACACCAGTACATATATTTGGCGTAAAAACGGATTTTAAGTGCTCAGCAAATATTTTACCTTTTTCAGTATCGCTTCTTGCCCAACCTCCGGTAGATGTGCGTAGAGGTGGCTTATACTCAACGGGTGTTTTAAGCTTTCCGGCAGCGCGCCACAAAGAGTAATTAGACGCCGGTGTGACATCAAGACCCTCCAGATAATTTTTAAGAGATGCAATTTTTTCAGATGCAAGCAACTCTTGGAGTCGTTTAGTGCACTCTTTAAATCTGATTTTATTTTGTGGTGATCTGTGCTGTTGCCATTCTCTTCTAGCCCTTCTTTTTTCACGTACGAGACGTTCAATGTCTGTAGAATAAATTTTATTAAACCCAATCTGCGGATGGGAGATAGTGGCATGTTCAGCAGCCTGTTTAATATTCTCGCTGAGATTGGCAATGTTCGATTTAATATCATCGGGTGTTCTAAGCGTAATGTTTTCCGTACAATGACTGCTGAGATATTTTTTGAACCCCAGCCAATTAACACGATTGATCATCTTCACATATGGGTCAGGTAAGTTACTTCTTAATGGGCTACAAATTGTAATGATCGTCGGGGAGTGATCGGACGAGAGATCAAGAGAAGCTTGAACTTGAATTAAATCCCTAGAGATATTTTTTATGACGCCAAAATCTATAACATCCGGAATTTTTTGTATGTCAGTAGGCCAATAAGTGGGCTCCCCACTCGAAATGACATCCAAGCCCATTTTTGAAATAGTGTTGAACAATGCTCGACCTCTGGGTGTAACAAGTCGCGAACCCCAGAACGTATGTTTCGCATTGTAGTCTCCAGCTGCTACAAAACAAGGTCCAAGAGATTTGTAGAAATCCTCATATTGATTCTCAGTGATTGAAAATCTGGGAGGGGAGTAAATTGATGATATAACGAAATTTGAACAAAAACTTTCAATGCCAATATTTGTTGCTTGTAGGTATTCTTCACAAATGTTATCAAGAACATAGTGCTTGAGTCTTGACTTTATTAGAATTGCTGATCCACCGCAAGCCCTTCCTCTAGGGTCCTTTGTATCATATATAGTGTAGCCATAAATTTTAAAAAGACTTCTCGAAGTCAAATGAGTCTCAGATACTAACATTATATCAATATTTTTCTCCGTGAGGAAGTGCTCAAGTTCATTTTTATGTTGGCGAATGCCGTTTGCGTTCCAGAAACATATTGTTAACGTGTTCATGGCTTATTAAGTATTGCTTGAAGCAGAGTATTCTGCATTCGCAACATTTCTTGCATCATGCTAGTCATATTTGTTGTAAAATTGTTTATAGTTTGCACAAGATTTTCAATAGTAGCTTCAAGGCGATTAAAATTAAAGTTTGAGTTTGTATTTGTTGAATTATTTTGCGGTGAAACATTTTGTGTCGGAATAGAACTAGCCTTAGCAGCATCTGCATACGATACAGGGGAATTAACTGGTTGGCTCATTTGCGGAAAAGTGGCAGAGTAAGCGTCTGCTGATTGAGCTGGAGCTAATTTAGGTTTTTGCACCATAGTCTTCTTTACAAAAGAGTACACAGGACAACCTCTGTAGTTAGCGGTGTGATTACCTCCACAATTACTGCATTTTTTATCACTTTGATCTTTTGGTTTGTTGCAGCTAGCGGTGCCGTGTAATTCGCCGCACACAACACAAACAGAGGGTAAATTGCAGTATGTTTTTGTATGGCCATATTCTTGGCAATTATGGCACTGTACAGGACCTGAACGCTTATGTGGCTCTTCAACTGTGATTTTTCGGTACAAGAGGTATTTTAAATTATAAATTGGATGCGTCTCACTTTTTTTTCATTTTTATATCATTAGGCTCAAGTTCAACACGAAATAGGGGTTGGGGAATCTTTTCTCTATTAATTATATTGGACACGTTTTTTACCTTGAACCCCTGGAGGACGAGTGCATCTTTTATTTCTTCGGGGACAACATAAGAATCTATGCCCTTCAATACGATCTGCATGTCTTTAGCGCTCTTAAGCTGGTATGTGTAGAAGCTTGTTTTACTTTTTTCAAATTCAGCAATCATTTTGCGGAAATCTTTTGCGTCATAAATTTGGATTTTAGTTTCATCGATGTGGCCACGTTTTATTGGAACAATGTGAAATTTATTCTCACCAATGACCGAAATTAATTTTTTAATAAGGGCATTTGAATTTTTTTGTCTCAAATAGATTGGTGGCGGCTTGGATGTTTTGTTCGAGGATACCTCGGGTTTGTCGTTGTCATCTTGAAAAATTTTAAAGCGGTTTTGGCGATTAGTTGAGGCTGCGCTGTTATCCCTAGACACTTTTGGAGCAGATGAGATTTTTGAAGAATTCGGGCTTCGCCCACGCTTTACTACGGTTATATATCTGTCCATTCCAACTTGTACCTTGAGTTTCGAGCCGCTGTTATCTCTAGTGATAACTTTGTTAAGTGATGCCTAATAATTCTTTCTCGATAACCGGTTTATTCTTCTCGTGTTTGTTGAGAGATTTGCTCGCATATGAAATAGGTAAATCGTCTCCTATCGGACCTTGTGACAAAACAGCACCTAGCGCATAATCCGATGCGTCTGTGGTCAGAACAAATGGCTTGTCAAAATCAGGATACTGTAAGACCGGTGGGCTTATCAACCTGTTCTTGAGTGTTTCAAATGCCTTTTGGCATTCGTTTGTCCATTCAAACTTAGTGTCCTTTTTCAACAATTTGTTTAAACAGTTTGCAATGTCAACAAAATTCTTGATGAATCTTCTGTAATAATTGCAAAAAGCTACGAATCTTCTGACTTCATCAGAATTCTTAGGAACGGGATATTTTGAGATTGCATCATATTTACTTGGGTCTGGTTTAATCCCATTCGACGTTATCAAATGCCCCAAATAAACAACTTCAGGTCTCAAAAAACAACATTTGCTCGCATTTAACTTAAGATTATATTTCGATAACCTGTCAAATACTTCAATCAAACTTTTGTTATGATGCTTCAAACTGCATCCGAAAACTATTATATCGTCCACATATAAAAATGCTTCAGATTCTAATCCAGCTAAAGCTATTGTTAACATTCTCTGGAAACTATTGGAGGATATTTTCAATCCAAAGGGTAACCTTGTGTACTGATAGTGACCATTTGCTGTTGAGAACGCAGTGTAAGGTCTCGAATTCTGCTCAAGTTCTATTTGGTGGAAAGAGCTTGTCATATCAAGAGTCGAAAAATACTTTGCTCTCCCTAACTTGTCCAATATGTCGTCTAGCCTAGTCAATGGAAATTTATCATTCACTATCTTATCATTCAACTTTCTGAAATCCACAACGAGTCTCCATTTTTTTATCAGTCTGTCCCTTTTTAGGAACTAATAATAGCGGAGCGTTGTATGGACTTATGGAAGGTTCTATGATATTCTGTTTCAAAAGATCCTGAACTTGACTATTTATTTCCTCCATATGGGTTTGTGGTAAACGATAGTTCTTTATGTATACTGGATTAGTGTCATTTAACTGGATTTGTTGATTGTAAAATTTATTAGTTGTTAATCTCTCACCATCCAAATGAAAAATAGATTGGTATTCCCTTAATATCTCTAACAATTCATTTATTGCACAGTCATCATTGCCATCCATGTTGAGTTCACTCAATAACTTTTTGAAACGTTGTTCATCATATGTTGTCCCATTCGCATTGGTTTTATAAATTTCATAATTCCTCAGAGGAACTGTTTCGATCCTCAAATTTCTTATCGTGGTAGTTTTATCTAGTACATTAAGTAATCTTATATGTTGGTTACCGTTCTTTGGTATTATGGCGTTTGCCAGAAATACGCCGTGCGCGTCTCACTTTTTTTTCATTTTTATATCATTAGGCTCAAGTTCAACACGAAATAGGGGTTGGGGAATCTTTTCTCTATTAATTATATTGGACACGTTTTTTACCTTGAACCCCTGGAGGACGAGTGCATCTTTTATTTCTTCGGGGACAACATAAGAATCTATGCCCTTCAATACGATCTGCATGCCTTTAGCGCTCTTAAGCTGGTATGTGTAGAAGCTTGTTTTACTTTTTTCAAATTCAGCAATCATTTTGCGGAAATCTTTTGCGTCATAAATTTGGATTTTAGTTTCATCGATGTGGCCACGTTTTATTGGAACAATGTGAAATTTATTCTCACCAATGACCGAAATTAATTTTTTAATAAGGGCATTTGAATTTTTTTGTCTCAAATAGATTGGTGGCGGCTTGGATGTTTTGTTCGAGGATACCTCGGGTTTGTCGTTGTCATCTTGAAAAATTTTAAAGCGGTTTTGGCGATTAGTTGAGGCTGCGCTGTTATCCCTAGACACTTTTGGAGCAGATGAGATTTTTGAAGAATTCGGGCTTCGCCCACGCTTTACTACGGTTATATATCTGTCCATTCCAACTTGTACCTTGAGTTTCGAGCCGCTGTTATCTCTAGTGATAACTTTGTTAAGTGATGAACACGAGCCTGAAGGGGATGATATTACTGACTTATATGAAGAAGTACTGGGCAACTGTTAATGCATCATTACTATTTGGCATTGGACAAAGCGAAGTTGATCGCTGACGAAAAATTGGCTTTGCCGTTAAAAAAAGATTTTCATCAGATTTATTTTTTATATTTTTTTCATTCAGAGTTTCAGAACTCACAATAACGGCATTTCTGCCGTTAGAACTCACTTCAAATTTTTTTGTATTTGAGGAATTCATACAAAGAATTCCTCAAGGGTTATTCGTTTGTGTTTTTTTTTATTTTCGGTATTTTTTGTTTTTGTTATTTATGATTGTTTGTTTGACTTTGAGGTATTCCTCAATATCACTTTGTTTAAGTTTTTTTTTGCGGTTTTTTTGTTTTTGTTATTTTTACTATGTAAAAAATATTAGCAAAGCATAAAGCTTATTTATTAAAGACAGTATATATGTACCTATTACGAATAATATGTACTACTACACAGAAAAAACAGTAATAGAAAAAACAGTAATAGAATAGAACAAAATTAATAAGATATCTCTATGATTTTTTTTCAAGAAGGAAGTCTTATTATTTTAATAAGGAAAACCTCTTTGAAAAAATCAAGAAGGAAACTTAGGGTTTTTATTAGGTATTCTTATTGATTTTTTCAAAAAGGTTTTCTTCTTTATTTCATTAGGCTATCTTATTGATTTTTTTCAAAAAGGTTTTCTTCTTTATTTCATTAGGCTATCTTATTGATTTTTTTAAAAAAATAATTTTTCTTGATTTTATTTGATAATTTTATTGATTTTTTATTAATAATTTTATTGATTTTTTATTAATATATTTACATAGGAATTCATTTGATATAATAATAAAAAGTAAGTGCTATTACCAGTATTTTTTTACTCGAATAACTTTAAGTCCATTGTTCAGTAAGTAAAAATGGATGGGCGGTCCGTCTAAATCGATCAAGTTCATCACGGCATATGTTTCGGTTTCATTGCCGATTAAATAAGATTGAAATCTTTGTGAAAAGTTCAGGTTTATAAATTTCTTACCAACAATTTTTATATTGTTTTCTTTGCATAAAAAATCAACTATTTATTTAGTTAAGTTTAAATTTTATTTTAATTTTATTTGTCAAGTTCAAAGAAAATAAAATAACGGGGAAAAAATTGTCACTATGTTGATTTATATACACATAATCCTATTTTTACATTTTTTTTTTGTAAATAGCACGACAAAACTTATTCAGTTTTTACACGTTTTTTTGTTAATGGACAAAAAAATTTAATTTTAATTTAGCTGTTCCTTTTTTTTATATGATTATATACGTATGTATGTTATATAGGATTTACAATTTTCTTTATATGATTATTGTATTTTCCATTACGGTGTGTCTTTTTTTACACTATTTTTTTACACAATATTTTCTGGAACGTATGTACCGTGTAAAAAGAGGATTGGGTGAAATAACAAATATGAAATAACAAGCAACCTAATGAAATCAATAAGGAATACCTTTTTGAAAAAATCAAGTAGAATACCTAATAAAACTTAATGTAGTCAAGAAGATTTCCTTATTATTAAAATCAAGGAGATGATTTACACATGATCATATAGGAACCAAATGAAATCAATAAGGGAAACCTTTTTGAAAAAATCAATTAGGTAGCCTAATAAAATCAATAAGAAATCCCTATTTTATACAATTCAGAAGAAAACCTAATAGAATCAACAAGCTTTTCTCTATGGATTGTTTTTTTGGTGCCAAAAATAACGGAAATTGAGTGAAAAAATTGTGAATAACAAGTTTTCTTCTAGATTTTATGTTTTTTCCTTCTTGATAAAATCAAAAAGATTTACCACATGAAAATAATAAGGAATCTCTTCGGAAAAATCTTCTCTTCTTTCTGCTGGGATACCCCTTAGCCTAAAAACGTTTCATAGAGAAAATCTTCTTGATTCTATTAGGCAGTTTTGGCTCTGTGTAATATTTTTTTTTGTATAATTTTTGTTTGTTTGGTAAGTAAGTAAAATTCCGCTATTCGACTGTTCGTTTTTTTGAGTTTTTGTTATTACTTTTTTTAATGAGTGTTAAAATTGTTGGTATCAACAAATATTTAAAGAATGTTGGTTCTTTTTGTTGTTTTAATTTGTAAAGAAAAATAAAGCACAGCTTGTATTATATACGTCTACTCACAACCGAGGTTTTAATAGAACTGCAAATATAAAGTGTCTTTTTAAATCGACCTTGGTCATGGTGAAATTTTCCACATCATCACAATTTATTTTATTTATTTTTTTAATTATGTATATTGGTACTTTTTTTAAGTGTTTTGGTGTAAAATACCTTTTAATTTTATTTATTTATTTATTTTTATTTTTTGCTGTGAACAAGTGCACTTTTGCTGTGTAATATGAGAGCTTTAGTGGTCATCGGGCAGCACAAGAGCTGGTACAAGTAAAACGCTTTTTCTGTTTACTTTAGTATTAGCTTTATCTTTGTTTATTTGGTTCGACATGAACCAGTTGTCTTCTTAATTGATACTTATTTGAGACTGCCTTAATTCTAAAACAATAGTGTCTTATATACTAAAATAATCTCTTAAAATTATTGAGTGCATCTGCGATATTATGAGTGACTTTGGCAATTTGCTTTGTAACCCACATGTATGACACACATGCCTCAAATATCTTCAAAGTAGCTAAATGTGTCAAGCAAATACAAAACAATTAATCTCATGTTCGTTTTATGGTGCCGTCATATAAGCACACCGTAAAGCAATTGAAATTAAAAACCCTTTTACTTATCACAATATTTACAATTTGGGTTTTGCCACACACAGTTCGTATTGCAATATCTATGAAGAACATTAACATATGTGAGTCAATGTCATCGTAACGTGAAGCCACTCTATAATTAGTATTCCTGCACAACGTGAATACCTTACAGTATACATACACTACACCATCGCCCTCAAGAGGAATCATTCAATTTCTTAAAATTAAAAGAAAGTGGAGGATTACTCTAATTCCAAATGTGTATGTATATTGTATGCTTGGTTATAATAATGCATAATTTTGTCTCTTAATATTTACGTTAGGTTATAATAAGTTCTTATTACAAAGTTTCTGTTTATCATTTTTTTTGTCTATACATTTTATGAATGAAAAATATTGTAATATATTATTTTATTTATAATTTGTTTTAATAGTTATTGCAATGACAAATTTTTCTTATGTAGTACTATAGTATTTTACTTATAATTTACTTTAATGCTAAGAAGTATATTTTTTTAATAAGTTCTTATGATATAGCTTAATTTTATCCTTTATTTTTACTGCAACGTTTGAATCGTTAACCTCTACTACAGTATACGGACCTTGATAAGGTGCCATATTCTTCCTATTTTCTACCTTAACTAATACTTGTTACTGTTCGACCCGTCAGTCGAGTTTAATTGTCTAGTTCTCTTAACATTCTCTATCATCTTTCTTGCATTTTACAAAGAATATTTTAGTCTAGCCTTTAGTTCATTAGCATAATTTTCGATATTGTATACCGTCTGATGATTCATGACTTCATCGCCTGGTAAGCTTGGTAGTTTTCCAAATATCAATTCAAATGGCGAGTATCCGGTATCTACATGAGGGGTAATATTGTATGCAAATGCATAGTATGAAATCCAATCCTCCCAGTTGTCATTTTCCACAAAAGACAAGAAGTATTCGTTTAGAACCCTGTGGTTCCTTTCTACTGTACCTAGTGTCTCGTGGTGGTAAGGAGTCGAAAATCTCTGTTCTATTTTCAGTAACTTACATATTTCCCTCATCAATTCATGTGTAAATTCCGTACCTCTATCCGATTTGAGTATGCTAAATAAACCATATCTAAGTATTACATTTTCCACCAATGCTTTAGCTATTCACTTTGCTTCTTTTGTCTCCATAGGACAAGCAATTACATATTTAGTCAATTCACATTGCATTGTTAGAATGTACCTTAGATTATTCGTCGGGCGTAATGGACCGACTGTATCGATTACTATGGTATCGAAACTATTTGAAGGTGTATCCGTTATTCTCAACGGTTCCTTAATATGTCTTATTTGTTTGTTACGTTGGCATAGGTCACATTTTGATACGAATCCTTTCACCATCTTACTCATATCTTTCCACACATATTTCTGCTTCAATTTTAAAATTGTCTTCCTAACACCAAAATGTCCTCCCTGTGGGGTACTATGATACAGTTCTATAAGTTCCTGTTTTCTATCTTCGTTCAAAATACGTTGAGGTTTTTCATATAATATTATCACTACGTCATCCTTGTTCGATTTATTTAACTCGTTATATTTGGCCTTAAATTCTCCCGTGGTTATTTTATCAAATATTGCATCATATCTCGCGATGGCAAATTTTCCATATTCATATTTCCCTAAATAAGATGATAGCTTCCCCAATAGAGTACCTAAGCACTTTGGATTATCACTACACCTAATGTGCACTTCTTTAATATCCTTATAATGTTCTACGATGAATCTAAATTCATCTCCTATTGGCCTTTTCTCCATAATAAATTTTAATTTGCATGCATGCTTTATATCATTGATGGACGTGCAGTCCCATATATGGAGTTGATCAGACTCACTATGAGATTTGCTTATGATATTTTTATTTATCGATGACTTCTTCTTACTCATACCTCTTGTTATAATCAGCGTTTTCCTGATGTTTTCGTCATTTTCTAATGGTATCATATTCTTAAGTACTGTGGAATCAATTTGTATCCGCGACAATGCATCCGCGTTGGTATTAAGAGATCCTTTCTTGTAAACGATTTCAAAATCGTAATCGGACAGTTCTAGTCTTATACGTGTTAATCTTGAGCTAGGATTTTTGTGTGCAAATAGTGAAACTAGTGGTCTGTGATCTGTAATCACCGTAAATTTCCTCCCATATAGATACGGTCTAAAAAATTGTATTCCAAAATATATGCCTAATAATTCTTTCTCGATAACCGGTTTATTCTTCTCGTGTTTGTTGAGAGATTTGCTCGCATATGAAATAGGTAAATCGTCTCCTATCGGACCTTGTGACAAAACAGCACCTAGCGCATAATCCGATGCGTCTGTGGTCAGAACAAATGGCTTGTCAAAATCAGGATACTGTAAGACCGGTGGGCTTATCAACCTGTTCTTGAGTGTTTCAAATGCCTTTTGGCATTCGTTTGTCCATTCAAACTTAGTGTCCTTTTTCAACAATTTGTTTAAACAGTTTGCAATGTCAACAAAATTCTTGATGAATCTTCTGTAATAATTGCAAAAAGCTACGAATCTTCTGACTTCATCAGAATTCTTAGGAACGGGATATTTTGAGATTGCATCATATTTACTTGGGTCTGGTTTAATCCCATTCGACGTTATCAAATGCCCCAAATAAACAACTTCAGGTCTCAAAAAACAACATTTGCTCGCATTTAACTTAAGATTATATTTCGATAACCTGTCAAATACTTCAATCAAACTTTTGTTATGATGCTTCAAACTGCATCCGAAAACTATTATATCGTCCACATATAAAAATGCTTCAGATTCTAATCCAGCTAAAGCTATTGTTAACATTCTCTGGAAACTATTGGAGGATATTTTCAATCCAAAGGGTAACCTTGTGTACTGATAGTGACCATTTGCTGTTGAGAACGCAGTGTAAGGTCTCGAATTCTGCTCAAGTTCTATTTGGTGGAAAGAGCTTGTCATATCAAGAGTCGAAAAATACTTTGCTCTCCCTAACTTGTCCAATATGTCGTCTAGCCTAGTCAATGGAAATTTATCATTCACTATCTTATCATTCAACTTTCTGAAATCCACAACGAGTCTCCATTTTTTTATCAGTCTGTCCCTTTTTAGGAACTAATAATAGCGGAGCGTTGTATGGACTTATGGAAGGTTCTATGATATTCTGTTTCAAAAGATCCTGAACTTGACTATTTATTTCCTCCATATGGGTTTGTGGTAAACGATAGTTCTTTATGTATACTGGATTAGTGTCATTTAACTGGATTTGTTGATTGTAAAATTTATTAGTTGTTAATCTCTCACCATCCAAATGAAAAATAGATTGGTATTCCCTTAATATCTCTAACAATTCATTTATTGCACAGTCATCATTGCCATCCATGTTGAGTTCACTCAATAACTTTTTGAAACGTTGTTCATCATATGTTGTCCCATTCGCATTGGTTTTATAAATTTCATAATTCCTCAGAGGAACTGTTTCGATCCTCAAATTTCTTATCGTGGTAGTTTTATCTAGTACATTAAGTAATCTTATATGTTGGTTACCGTTCTTTGGTATTATGGCGTTTGCCAGAAATACGCCGTGCGCAATCTCACGACTACAAACTACACCATCCTCTTCAATATTCAATTTAAATGGTAAAATTACTTCACTCCTTGGAGCAATTCTCACGAAAGTTATATTATACGTATCAATATGTATAGGAAGTGTTAGTGTCTCATTGTCTGTGTTGATTGTGAGTATGAACTTGTCATAATCTATGTTGCAGTTATACTTGCAAAGAAAATCTCGTCCAAGTATACCATCGGTATAAATGGGAAAATCATGTCTGACCAGTTGTATCTTCTGAGTTAGTACCGTTTCACCGCTTTGTATTAGTATCGTTGTTGAGCCTAAAGATCTTATTTCGCTTTTCGAAATTCCCGTTAGACAACAATAATCATCCGGATCTTTTCTATGCCTATGTAATAAATCTTCCTTGCACAAGGAGACGTCGGCTCCTGTGTCAATTAAAAACGTCAATATATCATCCATGCCACGCACTTTCAATTTCACATAGTTTTTAAGATCAGACGAGATACTAAATATTTTCCTTGTATTTATTAATTCGGTTCCGGAAAGTCCTGGTACTGTACAACTTCCGGAACTTGTGGGTTTTCCTGTTCCTGAATATGGTGTACTCTTTGGTTCCTGTTACCACCGTACTGATTATTAATACCGTTACTACCGCCTCTTCCGTTATAACCTCTTCCGCGATAGTTATTTCCATTACCATTTCCTCTGTAATTACCATTGTTACCATTATTATTACGGTACGTATTCCCGTTATTATTATGGCTTCCATTATAGCCATTGTTGCCATTATTATAGCTCCTGTTGTTATACCCGTGGTTATTATTCCCACTTCTGTTGTTCCTGTTATTATACCCATTATTGGAAAATCTATTATTATTGTTCATATATCCACCGTTGTTGTTTCCTCTATTACTATAATTATTATGGTTGTTCCTATTCCCATTATAGTTATTTCTATAAGAGTTCCCTGCCTGCGCTGTTTGGAACATGATTCTACCCTGTCTCATGTCAGATGAAGTTTCCAAAGCTATTTCGATAGCTTCTTGAAGAGTTTTCATCCTGCTAGCTTCAATGGTTCTAACTATTTCCCTATCTTTTAGGCCATTCTTAAATGAATTAAACGCTATCATAGCATTCGTGTTGCAGATAGTCTCCCTACTTGCCTCACCTAGAGCTTCTACCTGTAATCATTCAATTCCATAGTCAAAGTCTCTATCCTATCAGCAAATTTCCTTATAGATTCCGTTTGCACCATCCTCGTGAGCTCATTCAAAATTACGTTAGGGGATTTCTTCACCCTATACGCCCTCTTTATCGAAACTAATAGTGTTTCGATACTAGTTGGTACCGCTATTTGCCTCACTCTATTTTGTACCTTTGTTGTCAATTTGGTTTTGAAAACAAAGTTGAAAAATGAACCGTGTTTTTCGGTTGGAATGGTTTCCTTTATTATTTCCAAATTTGCTAAGAAACTCTCCAGATCTTCCTTAGCACCGCTAAAAGTTGGTAATAGCTTTGAAATAGATGCCAACTCCGTCGTGTTCAAAATGTTATTAGCCATTGTGATAGTTTCGCTATTATCTTCTTCTACTGTGTCGGTATTTGTCTGACGAGCCTTGTCCTCGTGCAATTGTAGTATCTGTAATGCTTCCTTTTTTAACTTATTAAATTTATCTATCTGTTCTCTTTTCTCTAATTCTGATATTTTAGTATTTTCCAATGTTGTTCCTGCGTCCAATTCTAGTTTCTCAATTTCCCTCCTTTTCGCCTGTACTGTTTCAGTTTTATAACCCTTGCATGCCGATTTCCTTGCGTTAGTTATTATTACCTCAATTTGTCTAAAGATAATGTCCATTAGCCTAAATTTTCATACCCAATTCATATACATTTTTAATACTTTATTCAATATTCTATTAATTCCGTTGTTTCATTCTCCTGTCTTATTTCCTCTTTCCATTTTTAAAATACTTCCTTAATGAAAATATCTTCTCTAATATGCTAACGTCTACTGCTTTTTCCTCCATTAATTCCCTCAATTGGTTAACTTTCTCCGTAGCAGTGTTTTCAATTGTGTGCTTAATATATTTTAGTGATACTGTCATTATTACTATTATAGATATAACAATTATTATTTTAATTAATAGCATTTTACACATATCATTCATGTTGAATTAATAATATATTTTATTTTACATTTAAATTCTTTCTTTTCTTTCTTTCATTCTTTTTATAATTTCTTATTTCTACCAATATTGTACTAAATTCTAGTTTCAATTCTTCTAATCTTCTATTCAAGTAATTTATTTCCTCATCAGTTTTCTCTACTAGTAATCTTTCCTTTATAGAGTTTATCTTGTCCTCTATCAGTGTTAGTTTTAGCTTTCTTTCACCTACATAATTTTTTCATCTTATCTTCGTTTCCGGTACGGGAAAAATAGGATATATTGGTTCTGCTGCTCTTCTCTTTTTAAATATTGGTCTAGGACCTAGCTATAGTTCATATGGTTTCTCAGTGAGCTTTCCTGTTTTCCAGAGCTCATTTGCAATTTTAATATTTTCTAATATTGTCTTTATCGGCTCTTTACTCATAATTTTACAAATTGTATTTATGCAGCGCATTCAATACTTTGTAATTATAAGTAGGAAAAAAATGTTTCTTTTATCTAAATTATTTATTTATAAATTTTAGTTTTAAAAAAAAAAATTTAAACCCTTTTTTATCACTTTTAAAATACGACTTTATTTATTTATCTTCAAATTACAACTGAACTTAAAACTATTTTACAAAATTAATTACAGCTTAAATTCTATGTTAAAATATGCTTATTAATTAATAATGGCACGCTTTGTTACCGTATGCAATAATATTTGTTTTTCACCGTCTGTAAATGTGTCAGCAAATTGCGATGAACGAGTTTTTAGCCAGAAGTTTAATAAACTGCAATTAGGTCGCTTTATTTGGAAATTGAATGTTTTTTATATTAACACCTCCCCACTTAAATCCGATCGTCCTCGTTCGGCTGGAAATAAGAGACGTGTGTATTTTCTGTTACACCTTTGGGTTCATTTCCCTTGGATTCCGATGATTCTGGCATAGATATTTGTACTTGGGGCTGGTTACTTATTAATGTTGGAACGACAAATGATTTATTTTCCTTCTTACACACTCTGGTTTTAACAATTACAAAGATTGATACGAATGTTGCAGTTAAGGCTAGTCCAAGATTGATACCTGAGTTCTGCACATTTTTACGATTGAGTAGATCTATGGCTTCTGTGTTATTAAGTTGCATTTCTTTTACCATCTCGAATGACAATTCCTCTTCGATATTTGGCTTTGGATTTCTAGGTTGCAAAATAGCAGGTAATGGCTTCATCTGTGCTGTCTCAAATGAGTTGTAGATTTGATCTGATATTGAAACAGACTCGTTATGGAATTGCACTAAAAATGTACCGATAAGGTTCCGGGGTTCTTTGTTAATAAAAATCGTTCCATTAAAGTTGTTTAAAAGAATTGTTCCGGGTGAAATTTCATCTACGGTGGGTATATTCCGATTGTCTATTAAACTGCAATTTGCTGGTTCACTTTTGATCAGTCTTGCTAGGCAAGTGTCATTGTCTAAATTTTCTAAATTTTTCCTATTGCATATGGTAAGGTTGTTGTAGTCCTTGCATGCATTTTTTATTCCAAATATTACATTATCGCATATTAGGATTTTATTGTAAATAATCTTGTTTATATGTTTTTTATACTTAATAGGTTTTACTAATATTTTATTACAAGAATTTACATTTGTTGTTGGTATACTAATGATATAAACAATAGAATCATGATTTGACGCAATCTTAACTTCAGCGAATTCAAATGCCTGTTCTAGATTTACAAACTGTATTAAATCTGTATTTATTACATCTTTGACAATATTTATTTCTGTATGGGATAATATAAATGAATTAATTATTCCGATTTTAGCCCAATGCATGGCATACTGAATATTAATTATCTCTTCTTTTATTATATCTAATTTATATTTTAGGACCGTTATGGCATGCTCCTTTATGGAGTTGGTGCTACTATTATTTATGTGTCTTAATATTTCATTAGTTATTTTAGTTATTTCTTTAAATTTTTCAATTAATAATCTGTTTATAACTATTTGCTTATTGTTATTTCTCAACATTTTGTTTGTTTTTTCTCTAAGATTTCAAAATCGTCAAGGATCAAATTCAAGGATCTTTTGGATTTTGGTTTCAACCTATCTAGGTACTCCTGAAGTTCTTTCAAATCATGTCTAAGGAAGGGGTAAAGGAAGTGAGATTGGCTAACGTTTTGGAGTAATGTTTCTTCTAAGTTGTCGATCAGTTCTTGATATTCGTCCACATTAATAGTATGAATCAGTTTGAAGGTCCCAGTCTGTATCTTCGCTTGTCCGGAGTTCATAGTCACTAATTGTGAGTTCGTGTAGTCCATTATTTTAATGTCAGCCCAAGCGAGGGTGAAGAGTAACCTGCAATTAACGTTATTTTAATTCCTTATGTTATTTTTGTGAATTGTTTTTCCTGATTCAGTTATAACGGTAGTGTTCTTATTTTCTCTAACTATTTCCTTTCTGTATGTTTTGCTGAGTTTTGTCCCTAGTCTTTTGTTTTCCTTTACGTAAATAGTTTGTCCAGGTTCGTAAGTTCTAGGTACGGTCTTTGTCTTGTTATGATAAGTTATGTCTTCTAATTGTTTTTCCTTTAGTCTCTTGACGGTATCTTGTTTAGTTTTTTCTATATCTAGAGGATTAGTAGTAACTCTCCCCAAAAATAATGTTTCTATGGGTTTCCTTTTTATGGTTGAGTGTACTGAATTATTATATTCGTATATTGCTCTGTATAATAGTTCCGAGAAGGTCCACTGCCGGCTTTCAGACAACGCATAACTTCTAAAAGTGTGGAGTGGAATCTCTCTATTTGCCCGTTGACGCTACTGCTGTAAGGTGGAATCCTAAATACCTTTATGTTATATTGATTTTCTAACATGAAAACTATAGCCGTGGAATTGAATGACTTCTCGTTGTCCATGACAATTATTTCTGGCATACCGAATGAGAGTACCATCTCTCTTAGGGGTTCTTTAACATCCTCAACGGATCGAGATTTTAGAATTCTGGCTTGCGCGAATTTTGAAAATTTGTCTATAGCGGTTAGTACTGCCTTTTTTCCTGTCATGAAAATATCTATGTGGACAATTTTTCCAGGGAATTGTGGTATTGGCGTCTCTTGGATTGTGATTTTGTTAGGATGCCTTTCGTATTTATTTTCTTTACACACTTTACAAGGGCTAATGAGTTTTTTTATTTTCGAATGCATTTGCGGAAAGTAAAATTTTGTTAGAAGTTGTTCCTTATTCTCAATACTGTTCCTGTGAGCTCGATTGTGTTCCTTAAGTATTTCGGTTTCTTGCTCTTCGTCGTTTTTCAAATCCGTGACTATTTTCCTACAATATTTTACCCTGTATTGAGTGAAATTATTTCTATAAACTTCTTGTAACATTCCTAATATTTCATCCGATGTATGTATGCAATTAGTTACTGAGGGATTCAGATACTTTTTTAATATCTGAGTCAGGGACTCTGGTGTAATGTCAAGTTCGTTAATTCTATGTCTGTGAAAGGTAGGGAAAACAATTTTAAAGTTATAAAACGGTTGGCTTCTTTCATTTGAAATGAATATTTGATTCTTGAAGGCGTTAATGGGAGCATCAGTATATTGTATTAAATTTTGGGATGAACTCTCATCACTGTGTTGAGTTGGAGTTAGAGTGTTTATAAGAGTGTTCTCATGCGAAGGTCTGGATAAGGCATCGGCAACTACATTAGTACTGCCTGGTTTGTATTGCAGTTCATAATTGAAGTCCTCAAGAAATGCTTTCCATCTTTTAAGTTTAAAATTCGCATTTTTGTTATTTAAAGCGTAAGTCAGAGGGAGATGGTCTGTAACTATCTTTAACTTTGCGGAGCCATAAAGGTAATTCCTTAGCGACTTTAACGCCCATACGATAGCAAGCAATTCTCTTTCGTTTGTAGCGTAGTGCTCTTCCGCTTTGCTAAGGGTTCTTGATAGAAATATAATAGGTCTATTTTCTTGGGATAGCACTGCTCCCAGTGCATAGTTAGAAGCATCTGTCGTGAGGGTAAATTCTTTATTAAAGTCTGGGTACGCTAACATAACATCGTCAGAGGTCAATATGGTTTTTAGTTTTATAAATGCGTCCATTGCTTCTTGATCTAAATCAATTGTTATCTTTTTTGACATATATTTAGACGAACGTCCTGCCTCCCCTCTCAAAAGCATTGTCAGGGGCTTTGCAATTTTAGCATAATCCCTGATAAAGCGTCTATAATAGTTTGACAATCCCAAAAATGATCTTAGATCTTGGGTGTTGGGAAATTTAGGATTGCTTCTACTTTTTTGGGGTTGGTTTTTATTCCTTCATCTGAAATGATGAATCCCAAAAATTCCACTTCTCTTTTTAAGAACTCACATTTATCTAACTGAACTTTCATGTTTGAAAGTCTGAGAGTTCCGAAAATGGTATCTATATTTCTATAATGGTCTTCTTCACTTTTGGAGAATATTATAATATCGTCCATGTAAACAAAACAAATTTTTCCTATCCATTTCCTCAGTATATCGTCCAGTGTCCGCTGAAATATGGAGGGCGCATTTCTTCAGCCAAACGGTAATCTGGTACACTCGTATTTACCATTGTTGACTGAAAATGCTGTCTTTTGTCTATCGACTTCCCTTAGCGGTATTTGGTGGAACCCGCTTTTAAGGTCTAGCACTGAAAAAAATTTGTTTTGTCCCAATTGTGGGAGAACGTCATTGATTTCTGGGATGGGATATTTGTCCGGTAATGTCTGTTCATTTAACTTCCTATAGTCGATTACCATCCTATACTTTTTCTGACCCGAGGCATCGGTTTTCTTGGGCACTATCCAAATAGGCGAGTTGTACGGTGACCTAGAGGGTCGAATGATACCTTGTTTCAAGAGGTCTTGTATTTGTTTTTCAACCTCGTCTTTTAGTTGTACAGGATAAGGATAGTATCTAGAATATATAGGTTCATTGGTTTTTGTTTGAATGTCAGCAACTACGGCTGTGGTATATGTGAGATTCTCGTTAGGCTCACTAAATAAGGATTTATGACATCCAATAACTTCTTGTAGTTTGTCTTTCTGTTTTTGTGTTAAATGATCTGTCCTGATATTGATGTTGTTTACTGATTGCGAAATCTTTTGTTTTATTCTAACTTTTATATCTTTATTGATCAGCATGTAACTATCTGCTAAGTAAATAATGGCTGATAGTTCTTTTAAAGTATCATTTCCTAAGATGCCATGGAAAGTATTTAACGTTGGTAATAGATAAAATTTTATTTTGCCAGTGTCTTTGCTGAATAGATTAATGAATGTGTGGTGGGGGATTTTATTATTTCCACCTACTGAGTTTGCAAAAAAGCAGTTTTGGTTTGGCAAAGGATTTCGTACTAAGCTAGGCAAAATGTAGTTCTTGTTTGAGCCGGTGTCGATAAGAAAGTTTAAAATTTGTGCTGTATTCGTCCTGCACTCAAAATAAGGTAGGGACGAATCTACTGGTCTAAAAAATGTATGTCTACGAATTCTTGAGTTTCTGTTTCTAATGTCTCTGTTTGGTTCTGAAGGTAGTCGTCTAATGTTGGGAGTTCCTCTTCTTTTTCGTAATTTTCTAATTCTTCGTACTGGTTGTTGTTAAAATTTACATCTCTTTCGGTTTGTAAATGGAAGTTTCTTTGCATCTTTTGTGGGCCTTGAAGGTGTTCGGGCTGAGCGGCTGGTCTTTTGCCGAAAAATTGATTATTCTGTGCTGGTCTATTCATATAGTTCACAGCCCTTGACCTCATGGAAGTATCCCCGTCCATAGGCTAAGGACGTGGTTGGGGCTTTGGGGCGTTTGGCCGTGGTGGACCAAAATTTGGGTTTGGATACCTTTGTACATATGGTGTTTGATTCTGATTGTTGTAGTATCTCATAGGAAGAGCTGATCTGAATTGTTGAAAATTCTGAGATGGTTGTGACATATGAGCCAGTTGAGGGTAAAAATTTCTTTGCTGTTTATCCTGATACTGTACTCTATTCATTTGTTGTGATATAGGCCTATGATTGTTATTCTTATTTGAGTTTACAAATTGAGTTCGCACGAATTGGTTCTCCATTTTCAAGCATAAGTGAAGCGCTTGTGGGAGATCTTTAGGTTCCTTCATACCGAGATGTAGTGACATATTGCCCTTCAAACCTCTAATGAAAACGTCTAATGCTTTATCCCTATATGTTTGCGCGAGCAGGTCGAGCGCTTCCCTACTTACGTCCATGCAGGACAATTTGTTCATAATGAGTGACAGATAAGAATATACCTCCTGATAAAAGTCTTGGACTTTACTATTGCCTTGTACTAGAGTACTCATTTGGTATTCTAGGGTGGTCAAATCCCTTTTGTCTGCATAATGCAATGCAAGACATTTTGTTATGCACTCCCAGTTCAAGGGAGTGTTGTAGGCTTCTAGTGCCGCGTCTGCACAACCGACAATTTTATTTCGAATCGTATTTAGTATTGCAAAATATTTTGGGGTTCCCTTCTTAGAGTCGTACAGTCCGAGGATTCTATCTATGCTCTTTTTCCAAGAGCTAAATTCTGAGGGGTTTCCAGAGAATTCCCTTATATTTCTAACAACGTCGGGGACTTTATCTAAATCGGCTAAGTCGTTTCTATATCTTTCTTCTATTACCTGATCTATACCTCCTATGTTTGCGTTGGGATCTAGTATCTGATTAATTGCTATTTAACATTGCTGTGCACAAATTCTAGCTATCATTTCTTCCATGTTTCTATTATTTTCATTATTAGGAACTGGATTTGGAACATTTACATTCAGGACTGGAGGCCTGACCAAATTATTAGGATTAGACATTATTTTTTATATTAATATAAAATTATATTTGTGTTAAAGTTTTTCTTATTTCTATTGGAGGAATCGCAATAGTAGTTCTAAGATGTAGTGTTTGTTTGATCTTGAAGAGATATTAATATTTTCGAATTGATTCACTTTTGAAGCAAAAATTTTCTAAATTGGAAATTAACTTATTAAATTTAATAATTTTCACTTTCTCATAGGATTTAGAAGAGATGAAAAAAAATTTTTAAATTGATTCACGTTTGAAGCAAAAATTTTCTAAATTTTGATTCTTTAAATTTTAACTTCTAAGTTTAGTTTTAATTGTTTTCACTTTTCAAATTAATTCGCTTTTTCTAATATTTTCGTAAATTTAATTCTTAAAAATTTACTTGTTAAATTTACTGTTGATTTATTTCACTTTTTCATAAAATTTATGATTAAAATATTTACTTTCTATTTTTGTATTTTATAAATTCTTCCTTTCTTTGAGATTTGTATTGTTTTCACTTTTTAAATTTTAGCTAAAGAATAACTTAATTCTATTCTTACATAAAAATGGTGATTATCCTTATGGAGCTGGTAGTGGGGTATTGTTCCTTTTTCTTCTTAGTACTGGGGTACCCGCGTCTCACACTATGTTCTCCACTCAAAACGTCCTTATTTTGTGGGTGATCCTTCTTGGGTTGCAGCCTATGGGGTGCTTTGTATTGGAAGTCCTTAAATTTGCAGCCTATGGGGTGCTTTGTATTGGGAGTCCTTAAATCTGCAGCCTATGGGGTGCTTCTTGATTCTATGGATCCCTTTTACGTTGGGCGCCAATTATTTATTTATAAATTTTAGTTTTAAAAAAAAAAATTAAACCCTTTTTTATCACTTTTAAAATACGACTTTATTTATTTGTCTTCAAATTACAACTGAACTTAAAACTATTTTACAAAATTAATTACAGCTTAAATTCTATGTTAAAATATGCTTATTAATTAATAATAGCACGCTTTGTTACCGTATGCAATAATATTTGTTTTTCACCGTCTGTAAATGTGTCAGCAAATTGCGATGAACGAGTTTTTAGCCAGAAGTTTAATAAACTGCAATTAGGTCGCTTTATTTGGAAATTGAATGTTTTTTATATTAACATCTATAATAGCTATCTTCACTTTCAAAAGATTCTTACGTTGTTTATAAATTTGGATGTGATGATAAATGAATGTTGAATAATTTTGATGTGACCCACCTGACACATGTAGAGCTGATGGGTTGAGAAAAGGTAGATGTAAAGCTGATGTTTCCTTCTTGGGTTGAGAAAAGGTAGATGTAAAGCTGATGCGGAGCTGATGTTTCCTTCTTGGGTTGAGAAAAGGGACGTCCTTCTTATTGGCTTTTCCTTTTCTCTTCTAGTTCCTGGCTTTGAACTAGGATCCGGCACAGGATTCGTCCATCAGGATCGCCATGTAATATGAGAGCTTTAGTGGTCATCGGGCAGCACAAGAGCTGGTACAAGTAAAACGCTTTTTCTGTTTACTATAGTATTAGCTTTATCTTTGTTTATTTGGTTCGACATGAACCAGTTGTCTTCTTAATTGATACTTATTTGAGACTGCCTTAATTCTAAAACAATAGTGTCTTATATACTAAAATAATCTCTTAAAATTATTGAGTGCATCTGCAATATTATGAGTGACTTCGGCAATTTGCTTTGTAACCCACATGTATGACACACATGCCTCAAATATCTTCAAAGTAGCTAAATGTGTCAAGCAAATACAAAACAATTAATCTCATGTTCGTTTTATGGTGCCGTCATATAAGCACACCGTAAAGCAATTGAAATTAAAAACCCTTTTACTTATCACAATATTTACAATTTGGGTTTTGCCACACACAGTTCGTATTGCAATGTCCACGAAGAACATTAACATATGTGAGTCAATGTCATCGTAACGTGAAGCCACTCTATAATTAGTATTCCTGCACAACGTGAATACCTTACAGTATACATACACTACAGCTGACTTTTACATTTGTTTTGAGGAATAAATACTGTTGGCCAGTTCTGCTAACTGATTTTTTGCTCCTATGAAGTTAGTTGCGTTGTCTGAATAAATATTTTGACAACGACCACGACGGCTAATGAATCATTTTAGAGCACCGATAAATGCTTCAGTTGAAAGATTAGTTACCAATTCAAGATGAGTAGCCTTTGTGACAAAACAACAAAATACGGCTATATATGCTTTTGTTGGTTTTTTGCCTCTGACATTGTAATGGATCCAAAATGGTCCACAATAGTCAACTCCTGTATTAATGAAAGGGCGTGCTGGAGTAAGTCTAATCTGAGGTAGATTGCCCATTACTTGCTGGCATAATTGTGGACGTGCCCTGACACATTTTTGTACAGTTGAGCGCGCCTTAGTTTTGCTCTTTATTGGCCAGAATCGTTGTCGTATTATGTTTAACAGTGCTTGAGGTCCACAATGCTTGTTCTCTTCGTGGACCATTGTGAATAAAAATCGTTGTACGGAACCAGAATTGGATGTTTTGTGTCGTATGATAACGGTGATGCTTCCAATCGCCCTCCAACCCGTATGATATTTTTGCCATCTATGAATGGAGCCAGACTGATGATGGACCTCTTTTTTTCGATTTCCTTGTTTTTTCGAAGCTGGTTGATTTCTGGTAAAAAAATCGGATCTTTGAATGGTTCTGATAATTGTATATAGTGCGTTATCCAGTTCAGCCGAAGATAATGCCTTGTGTGGAGGACGCTGCGGTCTATTTATTCTTGAATTTTTTATGTATCTCAGGACATACCCCAATATTCTTTGCAGGGTCTTAAATGAGTTCCTATGTGGGATGTTGTATAAGTTAATCTTTTTAGCGTTTAAAAATTAACAACACATTTGTTTGAGTACTTGATTTCAACTGAACTTTTTATTAGCAAAAGAATAATTTTATAATTGACAATTATGCTTACTCTAATAAATATTATTTATTTAAAAATACTACAATTTCGAAACAGCAGACATAGTGTCAGCAGTTTCGTATTAATAGGAACAAAGAAAAATGAACTCCAATATGTGGCGTGTGCAACATAAAAAAATCAAAGGTAAGCACAACAAATTAACCCAGCGAAAAATGAAATATTTATTTCGTTAACTCCTCCCCTTTTAAGTTGATTGTCCACAATAAAAAATAAGGGATCTGACCAATTCTCTCTATTGGATGCCCTGTAAACTCGGTTGCACTTGCAGTAATATTCTGTGGTGGTAC
Source organism: Gymnocheta viridis (assembly GCA_956483585.1). Lineage (NCBI taxonomy): Eukaryota > Metazoa > Arthropoda > Insecta > Diptera > Tachinidae > Gymnocheta > Gymnocheta viridis. Next base: position 38,409,474 of record OY101444.1, read on the forward strand.
TGGAGTATTTGAAGTATTAATGCTAATAATTTTTGGACACTGTAACCTTTTTTTATCGTACTTTTTCTTCATACAGACTGACAACATTGTGATTAATGTGAAAATAGCTAAGGCGTAGGCAATAGCATTACCTAATTTAGTCTCAACGTCCAGAAGTTGTATTGCTTCTGTATTATTGGTGTGCATTTCCTTAATCAATTATAACGAGAGGATTTCCTCCACATGTGGGTTTCCAGTTATTGATTGTACTATGGCTGGTAATGGGTCAGAGAAATTGATTTCTGAAAATGAAAAAGTAGTCCCGTTCACCAACACTGTTTCGTTATGAAATTTAATGATGAAGGTGCCAGTCAAGTCATAGGGTTCCTGGCTTATGATAATTGTACCATTGAATTGGTTTAGAAGCAATGTACAAGGGAGTATTTCCTGTACAGTGGGGATATGAGAGTTATTTATGAAAGTACAGTTAGAGGGTTTGCTATGGATTATATTGGGTAGGCATTCCGAACCACTGATATCCTCGATATCTTCGTCCTTGCACATTGTCAACATGTTGTAGTTCTTACATTTATTCTTTACGCCAAACATTTTCTTCTTACAATTTAGTACTTCATTAAATTTAATTTTAGTAGCAATCTGTTCAATTTTCACAGGTCTTATCAATAGCCTATTACATATCTCATTACTAGTCGTCGGGATACTGACGATATAAATTAGAGAATTCTTATTTGACGCTATTCTTATCTCGCTAAACTCTAGTATTTCCTTTATATTTAAGTATGGAATTTTATTATTTACAAATAAATTTTCTATTGTTTTCATCTCGTTATGGGATAGAATAAATGAGTTAACTACTCCTACTTTGGCCCAATGAATGGCATATTGTAGGTTTATTATTTCCTCCTTTATCATCTCTAGTTTGAATTTAAATTCAGTGATATCTAGATTTTGGAGGGTTCGTGTTTCTTCTTGCACGACTTTTACGATCTGATTCATTTTGAAGGCTAACTCGTTTATTCTATTTACCGATAATTTGTTAATTATAACTTGGCTGTTATTGTTTTCTAATACATTATTTATTTTCTGTTTTATTATCTCAAAATCTTCATGGTCAGGATTACCTGCTATCCATTTCCATGCCGAACCTATAAAATTAAGAGATCTTTTGGATCTTGGTTTTAATTGGTCCAATTTATCTTGTAGTTGGGAAATTTCTAGGATTAGGAGGGGATGTAAGGGATGGGATATGCTTATTCTCGCGGCCATTGTCTTCTTCATACTATCAATAAAAATCTGGTAATTATCCAGATCAACTACATGAACTAATTTTACAGCCCCCGTTTGAAGTCTAGCTACTCCGGTGTCAATCGCCACCACCCGTGAATTAGTGTAATCTAATATCTTCACTTCTCCCATTACTGCAGAGATCATTGTTCTAAAAGGACAAAAACAAAAAAAAATAATAATAAACGAATGAAACCACTTAGTTACGAATATTGTTCTTGTGGACAACCCTTCCACTTTCCGCCAATACCGTGGTATGCCTATTCTCCTTTACTACTTCCCTCTTATAATTCTTAGACAATTTGGTCCCCAATCTCTTGTTCTCCTTAACAAAAATTTGCTCACCCACTTTGTAGTCCTTCGGCTCCTTTTTATTCGTATTATGATATTCCAGGGTAGACCGCTGTCGATCCTTGAAATTTTCCACCATTTGAACCCTACTCTTTTCCCACTCCACAGGATCATTGACAAGTTTTCTGCCGAAAAATGCCTCAAAAGGTTTCCTACCGGAAGTCGAATGAATCGTATTATTGTATTCATAAACCGATTTGTCCAGAAGTTCGGACAATCCATTTTGAGTTCCCTCCGCCTTTATGCACCTCATAATTTCGGAAAGGGTGGAATGAAATCGCTCGATTTGGCCATTAACCGTGCTGGCATATGGTGGGATTCTGAATACCCTTACGTTAAATTGATTCTCGAGCATAAATATTATTGCCTTGGAATTAAAAGATTTCTCGTTGTCCATTACTACCAATTCGGGCATACCAAAGTTTAGCAATATTTCCCTTAATGGCTGTTTGATGTCTTCTGTTGCTCTTGACTTTAGTGTTCTTGCTTGCGCATATTTTGTTAGCTTATCAATCGCTGTCAGAATTGAGGTTTTTTCCGTGATATAAATATCTATGTGCACTATTTGACCGGGATATTGAGGGATTGGAGTCTCCTGTAAAGAAATATCATTAGGATGTCGGTCATACTTGTTTTCCTTACAAATTCGGCACGATTTTGTTATCCTCTTTATCTTTGCCATCATCTGGGGAAAATAGTACCTTTCCAGGATCTGTGCTTTGTTCTCATTAGCGCTCCTATGGGCTCTGTTGTGTTCATTTATTATCTCCACTTCCTGTTCGGATTCGTCAAGAACATCGAAGACCATTTTCCTTGTGTAAAGGACTTTATATTTGTGGAACCGATTGGCGAATATTTCCTGCAATTTCCCCAAGATTGCGTCTGTAGTCTTTACGCAATTTGTTACTAATGGGTTGAGATATTTTTCAAGGATCTTTTCCAAATTTTCTTTGGAAAGATGCGGTTCTGACACTATATGTCTGTGATAGGTTGGGAAGATTATTTGGAATTCGTATGATGAAACGTTATGTGGTTCTATAATAATCTGGTTTTTAAATGCATTTATTGGTGTTTCTGTATACTGGTGAGAATTTCCTGGAGAGCTTTGGTTACTATGTTGGGTGGCCGCTGTTGAGTTCATCGCGCATATTTCCTGTGGGACTCTGGATAGAGCATCCGCTATTGCGTTGGTATTTCCGGGTTTATATTGCAGTACATAATTATACTCCTCCAGTGTAGCCTTCCATCGCCTGAGTTTGCTATTAGTGTTGCTACTTGTCAAGGCGTGTGTCAGCGGTTGATGATCTGTGAGTATTTTTATTCTTGCAGCTCCGTAGAGGTAATTTCTTAGGCTTTTAAGTGCCCACACAATTGCCAGCATTTCCTTCTCGTTTGCGGCATAGTGTTCCTCGGTTTTATTCAACGTTCTTGAGATGAACGTAATTGGTCTGCCTTCCTGTTCTAGTACAGCGCCAACTGCGTAATTTGAAGCATCTGTCGTTAGTTGAAATTCCTTGCGAAAGTCGGGATATGCCAGCATGACGTCTTTTGATATTAGTGTCCTCTTTATTTTGTTGAATGCTTCCAGTGCTTCGTCATCCAGATCGATGGCTATTTTGCTAGAGGTAAATTTGGACATTCGTCCCTCCTCCCCTCTCAAAAGAGCCGTCAAGGGCTTTGCCAACTTGGCATAGTCTCTAACGAAGCGGCGATAAAATCCCGACATGCCTAAGAAAGATCTGAGATCCTTCAAAGTCTTTGGTACAGGAAGGTTATTTATTGCCTCTACTTTTTTCGGATTTGCCCGTATTCCCGACGTGGAAATCAGGAATCCTAAAAATTCCACCTCCGGTTTCAGGAAATCACATTTGTCGAGTTGTACCTTCATATTAGCTGATTCCAGAGTGTTAAATATTTTCCTAATATTCTCGAAATGCGTTTTCTCGTCTTTTCCAAATATGATTATGTCGTCAATATAGACGTAACATATTCTTCCAATATGTTCCCTTAAGATGTCGTCTAAGGTGCGTTGAAATATTGAGGGTGCGTTTCTCAATCCGAACGGTAACCTGGTAAATTCGTATTTTCCGTTATTTATGGAAAATGCGGTTTTCTCAATATCTTTTTCCTTTAACGGGATTTGATGAAATCCGCTCTTCAAATCCAACACTGAAAAGAAATTATTTTTCCCTAATTGGGAAAGGACCTCATTAATTTCGGGTATGGGATATCGATCCGGTAGTTATCGTATTAAGCTTCCTGTAGTCGATCACTACTCTATACTTTTTTATACCCGAGGCGTCCATTTTTTCGGGTACGACCCAAACTGATGAGTTGTATGGGGATTTTGACGGTCGTATGATGCCTTGGTCCAGCATTTCCTTGATTTGTTGTTCTACTATTTCCCTTAGGTGTGTCGGGTAAGGGTAACATCTAGAGTAGACGGGATTATCTGTTGTTGTCTTTATTTCTCCTTTCACTGTGGTTGTGTAAGTTAATCGTTCGTTTGGTTCAGCAAAAAGGTTTGGAAATTCCGTTACCAATTTTTCTATTCCGAGTTTCTGGTCTTTCGTCATATGTTCCGTTCTTATTGGGATGTTATTAGTTTTTGTAGAATATTATTCACACTCTCGGAAGCTTGTTGTTTTAATTTTATTCTAATGTTATCCTTGATGGTCATCAGGCTTTTTGCCGTATAAATAACGGCCGAAAGTTCCTTCAGGCTGTCGTTTCCTAGTATAGCGTGAAAAGACTTGAGAGTTGGTAGGGCGAAAAATTTCAATTTCGTAGATTCTAATCCGAAAAGGTTAATGAAGGTGTGGTGGGATATTAAGACTTTTCCTCCGGCGGAATTTGCAAAAAAAAAATTTTCATTAGGTTTGGCTGATGTTATAAGTTGAGTTTGGATGTAGTTTTTATTTGATCCTGTATCCACTAGAATCTTCAGGATCCTGCCATCTTTCGTCTTGGCCTCGAAGTATGGCAAAGACGAGTCGTTTATTCTAAAAAATGGATGTCGGCAAATTCTTCCTCACCAATTGGTTCTGATTGATTATTCGGCTCGTATGTTCCAAATTGATTGCTGTATTCGTTAAATGGTTGTAGCTGTTCTGTCTCTTCATATGTTTGTATTTGGTTGTTATATTCGGCTTCTTCCTCGATTTCATTATTAGTAGTCTCGATATTAAAATTTCTCTGTAATTTCTGGGCGTTAGAAGCAGATTGTTCCATTGGTCTTTTCCCCGTAAATCTGTCATTGGGTCTTGGTCGATTCATATAGTTGACGTTCCTTGTTTGGATGGTATCGGTTTCCATGGGCACAGGTCTTGGTTGCGGTTTTGGTGCATTTGGTCTTTGTGGGGGTGTATTGTGCTGAGTTGGGTATCGGTTTGGGTAGGGGTTTTGGGTGGGATATTGTATTGGATTCTGGGGTGTATATTGATTTGAGTTTTGATATTGATATTGGGTGGGATATTGTATTGGGTTTCGAGGTGTATATTGGTTTGGATAATGGTTTGTGTTCTGGTTTTGATATTGTGTAGGATATTGTATTGGGGTTATATGTGAGTTCTGTGGAGAAGGTTTCATCGATCCATAATATGCAGGGTTTCCATAGCTCCGGTTTTTAGAAATTATCTGTGGATTTCGGGAATTTTTATTCAAGGCATGATCCGTTCTAAAATTCTGGTTTTGTAGCTTAAGGCACAAGTGGAGTGCCTGGAGTAGGCTAGTTGGCTCACGGATGCATAAGAGTTTCGAGAGATCGCCTCTCAATCCTCTTATAAAGGTGTCCAGTGCCTTATCCCTGTACGTTTAATTAAGTGTGTCCATAGCCTCTTTGCCAATGGTCATACAAGTGATGTTATTTATGATCAGGGATAAATGTGAATATACTTCCTGATAAAAGTCCTGCACCGTAGAGTTCCCTTGAATAAGAGTTGTCATCTGGTATTCCAAGGTACTTACGTCTCTTTTATCTGCGTAGTGTAATGTTAGGCAACGTGAAATTGCTTGCCAGCAGAGGGGCGTATTATAGGACTCAAGCGCTGAATCTGCGGCTCCGACTATTTTGTTCCTTATCACGTTGAGGATTCCAAAATATCTTGGTGTTCCTCTTTCCGCTTCGTAAAGGTTCAGGACTCTTTCGACGCTCTTTTTCCACGAGCTAAATTCCGACGCGTTACCAGAAAATTCCCTCAGGCAACGTACTACGTCTGGTACTTTATCGAGGTCACCAAGATTACCTCTATATTGCTCCTCTATCTCCTGGTCCCTTAATATGAAGTCTGGACTGGGGTTCGCACTATTCCCTACCAAATTTCTACATTGTTCCCTAAATAATCGGGTAACTAGATCCGTTATAGCCGCTTCCATCTGAGGAATATTTATCGCATTTGGGGAATTGGGGGGGTTAATGGGATTAGGGTTTTGTGGAGCGTTTAAAATTGGTGGCCTTATTAGATTATTTGGGTTGGCCATTTTAGGGGAATGTTTAAGGGGGTTTGAACAAATGAATTTAATAAAGGGTTTAAAAAAATCTTTTTCTTTAAAAATTATATTAAAAGTATACTATTTTATTTGGGGGAAAACTTATTCTTTTAAAAAAACTAATATGAACTTACAAATAAATTATTGTCATTGGTTTCATTTATTTTGTTATTTTAATTGTTCCTTATATTGTTAGATTTTTTTTTTTGATTTTCAGTTTGTAAAGTTTCTTTTGTTTAAGTATTTACCATTAGTTTTTAGTTTATTTAAAATTGTTCAATATTTTAACTTTAAATGTTTCACATTGGTTCAAATTATTAGTTTTAAATTAGTTTTTGGTATTAGGATTAGATTTTATTTAAATAAATTAAGTGTTTTTTCTTTGCGATTTGTGTTCACTTTTAAGTTATAAGTTTAGAATTTTGTTTAGTTTGTGTTTGTCACTTATGCTTGGTTTTCACTATGTCATTTATGTTGTCAAATTGTCCAAATTGTTGGCAATTGTATGAAAACGGGTTGTCATATGGCGTCATCTATGTTTGCAGTCAGTTATGCACACAAACTGCCATCTAAACTGACAAATAAGTGAAAACGCCAAATTTCAGTTTGTCAGCAGATATGGCAGCATTTTTTTTTCAAAGTAAATTTGACAACAAGTTGTCAATTATTTTTGTTTGTCGTTCGCAAAGCTGTGGGATTTTTTGTTTTTATGCTGAAATGGTAAGTTTTTATATGTATATTTTAAAATTTAACAACTTATTTATAGTTTTAAACGTGTTTTTTAGTTGAGCAATATATTGGATGATTTGGATGACACAAAGCGCGTACGGAAACTTAAAGAAAAATGGACAAGTGAGCAAATAGCGAGTCTAATTCAAGAGGTAGAAGCTAGGGAAGGTACATGGAATCCACCATAGCCATCAAGACTATGCTATTGTATTTTTTGTAATTAAAATATTCCGAGCCACAATTAGCAGGTGCCTGAATTGTTATGTGCTTTCCATCTAATGCTCCACAACAATTAGGGAAATTCCACCGTTGTTCAAAACCCTCAGCAACTTGTGTCCATTCTTCGGAAGTTGTCGGAATCTTTATCAAAAACGTTAAAAAGTATTAACAAACGAAGTTGTGGGCATATTTCTTAAATACTTACCTTTAAAAAATCGTCCTTCAGTGCATCGAATATAACAGCACAAGTTTCGTGGATAATATGACAAATGGTGGTTTTTCCGATTAGAAAAACAGTCATCAGACTCGAAAAGCTATCGCCTGTTGCCAGGTAACGTAAAGTTACTGCCAATCTTTCACCAACTCTAATAGCATTCCTAAACCTTGTGTTTTTTTTCATAATGTATGGGGTGAGACGCTCCACAAGAAACTCAAAATCTTCCATATTCATTCTTAAGAAATTTTTTAACCACCTCGGATCCTGTTGCACCAGATTCGAACGGAGTGTAGCGTAGAAGCCACTGGTTCTTCTATTTCTTAATCCTGGCCTAATCCAATATAATTTCTTCTTTCTAAGCTGCTTCCTTTTATTTTTCCAAGCCCTTAGAGTTGTAATAACACAAAGTGCCGCAGTGGCTATAGCCATTTGCTTTTTTTTAACATATTTCAATTTTTTTCACTTTTTAACTTATTTTTTTACTAATAAAATGCAAAAATGGAAATTGACGCACGAAATTTGACTTTTGTAATAAAAACAGCGTGTCATTCAACTGCACTAAAATTTGACGTAAGTCTTTGACAAGCTCTGTTTTATCGACTTTTTGTCAGTTTTTAAAATGCAGTGAAAACGCATTTGACACAAACTGACGAGAATTCATTTGAGGCAGTTTTTGTTGTCATTTCATATGACATAGTGAAAACCAAGCATTATATTAAAATTTTATGTTATAAACACTACTTGAGAGTTTTATATTGTAAACACTTCTTGAGGGTTCTTCTTTTTTTTATTTAATAAACACTACTTGAGGGTTCTTTCTATAGTTGGGCGCCAGTTAAAAATTAACAACACATTTGTTTGAGTACTTGACTTCAACTGAACTTTTTATTAGCAAAAGAATAATTTTATAATTGACAATTATGCTTACTCTAATAAATATTATTTATTTAAAATACTACAATTTCGAAACAGCAGACATAGTGTCAGCAGTTTCGTATTAATAGGAACAAAGAAAAATGAACTCCAATATGTGGCGTGTGCAACATAAAAAAATCAAAGGTAAGCACAACAAATTAACCCAGCGAAAAATGAAATATTTATTTCGTTAACTTATATGAACTCATTATTGGTAATGGTAACTGCTGAAATGGGTGGTGTCTTCCTTTTCTCGATGTCATTAGGAATTGAAAGTTGGCTTAAAAATGGGGATGGCCACATTTCTTCTCGTCCGTGCAGGAAAAGTGGTCCATATAACCATAAGTTGCATTCAGAAAGTTTGTACGCTGGTAGACCTTTGAGCATTTGTGACCCATATGAATATTCTATCGAGCCCTCTTCAGCAATTTTTTGTAGGCACTTCGTGGCTAAATAAGGTGCTGCTCGACTACCATATGTGACCGTATTGAGTTTGTAATAGTTAACAGGAAGTGATGGATTTTCTCTCCAGATTATTAACTGATACTGCTGATCGTCCTGATGAATCGCTATTTGTCTGTACATTTTCTTGATGTCGGTGGTGAATGCAAATTTTGGAAGACGAAAACGCAGCAATATTGAGAATAGTTCACTCTGGACGGTTGGCCCGGTAAACATTAGGTCAGTTAACGAGTAACCTGACGACGTTTTTGCTGAAGCGTCAAATACTACTCTGAGTTTTGTTGTGGTGCTTTCTGGTTTCAAGACGTAGTGATGAGGAATGATGTATCTAGGCTCCAATACGGTGTCGATATCTATCCTCTGCATGTGACCCAATTGTTCATACTCTCGCATAAACTGTATGTATAGTGATCGAATGTCTTCGTTTTTTTGAAGTCGACGCTCTAAGCCCACGAATCTATTGTAAGCCATCTCATGGGATTTTCCTAAAGCGGTTGGGTTTTCACGAAAAGGAAGGCTAACTACGAACCGGCCATCTTTATTGGTGTATGTATGTTGAGTAAAATGTGCTTCACATTGTTTTTCTGACGGCGAAAGACCCCTTTCATTTCCTTCAATCTCATCCAATTTCCAAAGTTGCTCAATGGCTTCTTCCAATGACGTGGAGTCTCCAAATACTGCACACGTGGTTGCACATGACGGGTTAGGAGGTAGATCTTTCTCGATTGTACCACCTACAATCCAACCAAGTACTGTACTCTGGAGTGTTGGAAGGTCGTCAGCAAGGTGTATAGTGCCATTTTGGGTTAATTGGAAGAAAAATTCTGCTCCAAGCAACAAATCTATCTTCTCCTGCTGATAGAAATGAGGATCTGCCAAGTGGATGTTCTTGGGAATGTTCCAAGTAGAAATGTCCACATGCTTATTTGGTTGTGGGGGAATTATGCTTGGTAGCACATATGCCTCAACGTTTGCAGAGAAGTTGTGATTCTTCCACTTCATCCCGATATTTATGCGATATTTTGACTTCTTTTGAGTTTCGCCAACGCCGTCAATACAGAGTGAAGTCTCAGATGGTGAAAGGGATAATTTTTGGCAAAGCCGTTTAGATGCAATATTTACTTGTGATGCAGAGTCTAATATTGCTCTGAACTCATCTGATAGGCCATTTGAGGCTGTAATTATCACTTTTGCTGTTGCTAGTAAAACATAGCTCTGCCGGCCCGCAGCAACGTTCGTTGTTGCTGACGTAACTGCTGTTACTTCTGACGCAGGCTTCTGTATTTTTGGGTTTGTACACAACTGATTTGATGAATCCTTTATTGCTTTGGTAGTGCCTCTTTTTTCTAAGTGAAGCAATGTATTGTGTTTTTTGTTACACTTTCTGCAGCTACCTGAATTGCAGGTGTTCGAAACATGATCATTCCCGAAACAGTTGACGCATAATCTGTACTGTTGTACCCATCGTAATCGTTTTGCTGCTGATAGTTGCAAAAATTTACTGCAGTGATATAGTTTGTGGTCACTGTTATTGCACGCTTTGCATGTGCTATTACCGGTTTTGCCGGATGTGATAATTGTTGATACCACTTTATGTCCTGACAGATTACTTTTTAAGTACCACATTTTCTGAATGGCGGAAATCGATTGTTTATCCACCATTTCGGAAAATAGGTCATGGAACTGGCGCCATTTTAGGTAATCGCCATTAAATTGGGGTATTGCGACTTTTGGTAAACGTACTGAGCTAGTATTGTCTCTTGCAGGTAGCGTCTCTCTATTCTGCGTGTGAGCACCATTTTGTTTTATTTTGTCAGCTTTAACAGAAAGATTGACCAGACTTATCTGCATTAAGTCATTTACATTGTCATATTTTTCCTGATTTAGGCCGCAAGCAGCTGGGTTGTTTAATTGATCATAAGCTTCATCATGCAGCATCTCTATTTGATCCCATAGTCTTTTGATTGTACTGATGTTTATTTCGAAATATTGTAGAGGATGGTCATCTGTATATGTTAGCCCCATTAATAACCGCCCGAGCGCACACAGACGGGCGTGTAACTTTCGCAGTGTACTGCTTGACGTTTCAATGGCAGGAGCTGCTTCAATCAGTGTGCTGGATTTTCCGGATGCGAGGGGTTTAGCTACTGTTTTAGGATGCTTCTCCGTTTGTGCTTTGACACGGTTAACTTCATTAGTAAACAACTTGATGTATTCGTCAACTATAGAGCTTATTTTGTCATAATAACTATCAGCAAATAATCTAATTTCATTGGCTCGTCATCACAAGCGTCTCGTATTTCTGTATCTGTTGCTTGAAATTCGTCCCAAGACTTTTGCAGCTGCCGCAATCGTTCCTCAAAATATCCAACTGTTGCTATTCTGTCGGATGAATCCTTCTTGAAGTTTCTTATGATCCTCTGGATTTGTTCACCAGTCTCTCTTTGGGCATCTAAAAGCTGTTCCATATTGGGCATGTTGAAAGTGAAGCAGGATTTTAATTTAAACTGATGTGTTGAGAATTGTTGTTTTTGGCTTGGTTAATATCGGTTGCCTTGCTCAAATTCGGGTCAATGTTTTGACCGCTAATGTTATACCCTTGTGAGCGGGATTGAACTGTTGCGATCCTGTGCCTAGTTGCAGGATCACGTTGATCGTAATAATTTTTTGCTGAGTGGTTGCGTGTTGATTTCTTTAAAGTCCCAAAAATGTTATGCGGGATATTAGTATAATTCAGTTCAAACACTTTAATTTGAACTGTACTAATTTTTTATTTATGCCTTTAAGCACTTGTAACTTAAAGGTTGATGGGTGCAATAATTTAAACAAAAGAGTTTTTTATTACTGAACAATATTGTAAACTTTTATTGTTATATTTATACTAAAATTATTAAAGAAAAATGTTGACAAAGTAAAAGTACAGAAATAAATTTGTGTGAAGGTGAACAATCAATTAACGTTGCTAAAGACAAAATTGCAATTAATGCAATTTTGTAATATGATATCCCTTTGTTAATATTTTTGACTTGTTGGCCGATCACATCAAAGAAAAATAACATTAAAGGTATTAACTACGACAAATTTAATAAAAGGTGTATTCATGTTGTTTTTTATTATTAGCTTCTAATATCCATATTAATTAATTTGCACTTTTTAATTTAGGTCAACTTCTTAACTATTTCTGATGATAAGTTTATATTTATTTCCACATTATAAAGCATGTCAATTAATTAAGTAATTTTAAATATTGTATAAAAGATGAATAATAACACAAATAAATGGCATTGATTCTACAGTCTTCATACACAAACCACGTCTCCTTATTTTATAGTCTTTCAGTTCAAGTACTAGAAAGGCATAGGAAATTAAAATAGTGTAAATTCTGACGAAACGTTTGAATTTAATTCCACTAGATTTCCTATTTGTTCAAATACTATCTCCCTTAGAGTCCCATGCCTCATTCCGCTTACGTGTCAGGAGGTCAACGGGTATTTCTTCAGTTATGACAAATATTGCTGCGCCCGAAACTGTGCGATAGGCTGAAGCAACTCTGAGTGCCGCTGTGCGTTGTACAGCCTCCATCGCTTTGCGCTTGGTCTTTGCTTTTGGAGTATATCCCCAAATTTCACTGCCATATAGCAGTATCGAATTTATGGTTGCCATAATCAGCCTCCTCCTACTCTGTGTTGGCCCGCCGACATTCGCCATTAGCCTGCTTAGCATACCTGTCACCTTTGCTGCCTTGGCGACCGCGTATTGTATTTGAGCCCAATATGTGAGCTGGCTGTCTAGTTGGACGCCCAAATATTTTACATCCTTATTCGTGACCAGGGAAACGTCATCTATTTTCATGCTGACTTCGAGTGGCACATGTCCTCTTGTCATCAGCATTACCTCGGTCTTCTATTTGGCAAGCTCCAGGCCATGCTCTTCGAGCCATGTTTGCGTTCTGATCATGACTTGATTCAGTTTTCTTCTGGCATTATCCATATCCCTTGCCCTTATGACCGCCGCTATATCATCTGCGTATCCTACAAGATGTGTGTCTTCAGGCATCCCGATACGGAGTATCTCAAAGATCGGGAACCAGAATTGATCCCTGAGCTACTCCAGATGTAATTGTTTTGACTCTCTGGTCCTTTGGCGTGTCGTAGATGAGCTTACGATCTCTCAGGTAACCTTGGAGAATTTTCATTAGGTACCCGGGGATGCGGAATCTTTCTCGTAGAGACTTCGTAATATCTGCCCATCGTAGGCTGTTGAATGCATTTGTCACATCAAGTGTGCGCTGGGCACACTCGAAACCTCTTACTACATCCTCAGCGGCACCAAGCGTCGATTTGCCAGGTCGAAAGCCATACTGCCTCTCCGATAATCCTCCAGCCATCTCAACGGCCTCTGCTAATCTGCGTTGCAGTAGTTTTTCCAGCAGCTTTCCGGCACTATCCAGCATGCAAAGAGGGCGATATGCTGACGGCAGCGTTGTTTCCCCTCTGCCTTTGCTAATCAGCCTCAACTTTTGCATCTTCCATCGTTTTGGAAAGATGCCTTGGGCTATGCAAGCGTTGTACGGTGCGAGCATCGTGCCCGGACGGTGTTCGGCTTAAAGTGTGAGTGCTTCAGCTGGTACCCCATCTGGGCTGGGAGCTTTGCCCGTTTTAAAGCTTTTAGCTGCGCTCTTTAGCACTTCCTCAGTGTAGGGCGTTGGCATATCCTCATTATGGGGTTCGCTTTCTTCGCAAAACAGGGGGTGAGTGGGAAACAAGTTTTCCACGATGTTGTTGATGTGTTCCTCCTCTAGGTGTGGGATAGTTTGCGCTCAACTTCTTCGTGACAATTTTATAGCCAAGTCACCAAGGGTTGCTGTTCAGATCGCTCCGAAGTTCTTCCCATTTTGCTCTCTTGCTATTGATAATCGCTCGATTCAGCGCTTTCCTGGATCGCCTTGAACTCTGCTGCCTCCATCAATGCCTCACCAACTCTCCTGGCTCTAGTGGACCTCCTTCTGTCGCAGATGCGACATTATAATTTCAACCTTCTTCTTGAAGTTTATCAATCTCTACTAACAGCATATCAAGTTCATACTGAGGATTGGCTTCCTCTATTCGAAAATGATACCATCCATAAGTGTTTATATTATTATTCCTTATTTTTCTTTTATCATCTGCATAACTTAATACTACTTTATTTAATTGATAAGTATATATTTCATGCAATTTGGATTTAAATGTTAGCATGGTATCATATAAATTATTTATTTATAAGTTTATTTCATTAAAAAAAAAATTAAAAAATGACACGCGCTGTTGTGATTTTGCAATATTGATTACCTAGAATTTTATTTACCAATTGTGTCAGCAACTTAATTATTGTGAAACAGTTTGTAATAAGGGCATTCAACGTTTTTTGCCTTATCATATACAATAGAATTATCAAATAAGTAGTTTCTATAAGAAACTAAGCTATACTTATCTAAAACGGATTTATTTCCCCCTTCGATTTTTTTACATCATTTTGGTCTTGTACACTAAAGGAATACATCTTAGATCGCAGCCCAACAAACTCTCATTATTTTTCCGCAATTTTCATCCCTCATCATACCCAAAACCTTTTTGTGCAAACTAGGAATACCATATACTTATGTTATCTACAGAATAATCAGATGTATCAAATTGTTGTTCGATGTCAGTTTTTATGTCAGCGTAAAAGTCATCAGTTTGTACAATGTAAATAAAAGAGTCAGTATCCATATAATTTAAAGATAACCTTTCCTTGAATTTAGGTTGCATGTATCCATAATGGAAATTATACATTTTCTACTTGGAAAGCTCTAGTACAAAAACTCCTAAGTAAATAGGTTTATTATAACAAGTCTTGACCCTATTCATTTCGATAGCTACCATATCTTCTGATAATATAGATAAACTATGGAAATTTTGTTCTGCGATTTGTTCTGCTTCAATTCGTTACAATTCTTACGTCTCTCCTCTTATCCACATTCTCCATAGTTTTGCCATACCCAGCATTATTGAGCAATTTGAAGCAGTTTCAGCAGTGGCTCTATGTTTGGCATTTTAGTCGATGTAACCTTTTAACCATTGAGATTGTTTAAATGCAAGAATACGATGTGTTTTCTTTAAAACTAAACCCTATTCCAAGCTTTGCTTGAGAACTCTATAATGTATAACATATGACTGCTTTGGAAGAAATCAGTTATCAATTTCTTATACTTCGTTTGCAAAGTTTTTTTATTTTCAGCGCGAAAAGGAAGATCATTGTGTAAGTCATGCAAATTTGAAGGATAATCCAAGGTGACCTCATATACACATATGCGCGTAGATCATGCCTCTTTTTATGCTTTTATTTACAATGTGCATAAAAATCATGTCTCTTTTAAGTGAATTTGTAAGTATCTTAGATGCAGTGATAATATGCCTATTTAACTTAATTTTTGATAGTATCAAAACAGCATATTAATATTTCTTTTTTAAATAAAATTTTAATTAAAAACAAAAGGAAAACAAGTATTCGTTTATAAATAAATTAATTTAAAATTCACTTGGGTGATAGACTTTTCATGTTACATTTCTCTTTAGTTTTCTTTAGCTTCCCCAAAGAAAGAATTATTTTATTTTTTGTTTGTCGATTCCCTCTTATAAAAACGATTCTTGTTCAATCGGATTCCTTTTCGCAATTCTTCTAAAAATTTCCTTCTGTTGGAGTGCTCGTTTGGAGCTGCTTCTACAAAGAAAGAACACTTTATAAAAAAATGTCTAATAATATAAGTCAAAAATCATTGTGTACGTACCATACAATATTTTCAAAATTTTTTGATAGTTCAGCAATCTTTGTTTGTCTTGCCTTCCCTCGACGTTCTAATTTAATAAAAAAGATATGTCAATGATATGAAGTAAGTTCTTTTTTAAACCACCTTAGCCCACAATATTTTTTACAGTAGAATTCTGAAATTATAATTAGGGTTTATTCCTCTATTTTTGGTTGTTTAAAGTTATTTGAATTTCTTACCATGGCTTCCTTGGAATTATCATCAATCTCACATTCCACATTTTCCAGGTCAGCTGTTGTACAAATTGGAAACAGATAAGCATATTTGCCGGAACTCGTTGCAGGACAAACGCTTGTTTTTATCAATACCTTTATTTCAGACATAAGCTCTACGATTACTGTGTTTTGTCTAGAAACGTTTTCTTGAATGGAAAATGTAAATGTGTATGTTTCGAGTATATGCATATATTTTTAGATAATAAATTTGGTGTTATTACCAGTTAGATGTTCGACCTCCTCTTTTACAGCGGTGAGCTCTAAAGCGGTATTAAAAATAGATTACGTATTACTACTTTGTAATTCAGTATAAAATAATATTACCTCTGAACATGTCGGAACATTTATTGTTTATTACATCCACTTTCTTCTTATCAGCATCAGATGGAAAGCCTCTAGACGAGAGTTTGCGTGGCATTTTCTTTAAACTGTATACAAATTTTTATTTTAAATATGTACATATTTATGTATTTACTTTATTTGTGCGGCGCTTAAAATTAATATACATATCAGATACTTAGTGCCAAATTATTTTAAAATTTAAAATTTGTGTATTAAAGAGGAATTAAAATTTGTTCATTATTATAAGATAAAGAAACTAATTTACTTGTGATTTGTTTTATTCTAAAAGTATTTTCTTCGAATTGATATAAATTTACCACACTAATACTAAGCTTAAGTTAATTCCATAGGTTCTAAAATATACCCTTTAGGATTTTTAAAAACATTTGCTTGGCAAGAAAGTATCAATTAAACAAAAACTATTGGCAGATTTTTTTGAAAAATATCCTATTTCCGATACAAATTCTGTTATTTCTCCTTTAGAATTTATTGTTGATCCCATTTTTTGTTTAGCGTTATTATTGATAAATTAACAAAGAAATTAAAAAGTCGTTCGTCTATGTGCTGTGGTTTTCTTACTGCTTTTTTTAACTCTTTCATCATGTTCTCAAAAGGATGTGCAGTAATGTTAGATAGACTACAGAAATTTTCAGCTGAGTGACGCAAATGCAGAAGATTATGAATATTATGCGTAACACTTGCCTGTCCATAGATATGTGGAAACTGTTCGACGTATAACTTTAGCATATCATGTGAATTGTTAATTATTTCTGTATTTAAACTAGGACCTACAAACAATCGGTAAGAACAAGACAATAGCAAGAAGTGGTTATAATACTTGTGAAGTTCTTAAGTACAATAAGACCGGTATATAGTAAAAACTGACGAAATTCTACTGCCTTCCATATCAAAATCTCTTTGAATGGCCGGGGTTTTCTGGCAAATTATCTTGGAATGAATGGAGAAAATGATGCTAATAAGGATGACATTAAGTCTTTAGATGTTGGTGGGAAACGTTTGGCGGTTCTACCATTTAACAGAAATATTAAACTTTTTTTCATGACTCCAATATCGACTAGGTGCATTATGTCCAAAGAAAATTGTTTAACCATATTTGTTCCAATATTTTCAAGTAGCATTTCTGTGTTAACGAATTTCGGAAGATGAAAATTTTTGTCGATTCTATTTTTGAAGTCAACATCGGTATGTAAAGTAGCCGATGATATACTGTACGTCATAACATTAGAAATACTTACACCCTTTTCGTAATACTTACTACATCCATTTAAGGAATTATGGCCCCGAACACCACATACAAATGACCGAGCTGGTGTATCACATAAATACGCCCGATTCAAACATCCGCGGTTCTGTTTTATTTAAAAAAATAAAACTCAAACTTTTGAATATTTTAAAAGGGTCTTTATTTAGATGTTGTTAAACTAAGACTCCTTTACAATTTTACTTTTTCTTAACTTGTCACCTTAACCAATGCATTTGCATAATTTTGATTGGTTTATTTAATATTGCAAAAGTGCTGCTCTTGCTTTTTTATTATATTAACGGAAATGCAATTCAATACTTTCAATGAACTAATTTTATAAAGTTTATTAACTTTAAATTTTGCAAATGCATTAATTTCACATTATTTTATTTACTTATTGTATTTAAAAATGTTTCTATTTTGTCAAATGTAGAAGGGTTTGTGTATATAAATCCCGTACCTTGACACCAATTTTATTATTGTTTGTTTACCTTTATACCTTCCTCATAAAGTTTTTTAAGTTCACATGTAAAGTCATGTAGAAAGCAATCTATGTATATTCGATGGTTCTTGCTTTCCTACGTAGCTACCAATTAAAAATATCTTTACCATTGGCAAATTCACAGCACGACCAAATATCGGCCAAAGTCCAACCTCACTACTTTTATATACATATGTATGTATGTAAAGGGAGGCCATCAATGCCGATATCTAATATGATTTCATTTACATACATATGTACATATATTATTTTGCTCTAAAAATTCATTAGGTTTACTCAAGTTTTTTTCTATTCCAATATGGAAATATGACCCCGGTGAGACTGTTCTTTTAACTGTGATATGTTTGCAATCCACTAATTTTGCAACAGATAGGGGAACATCTGGATGTATTGAGTTGATAACTTCCAATAATGCCCGAGTACTAGCTACTGAAGGTCGAAATTTTAAAAACCAATCCCTTAAACTTTTGCTTAGTGGGACATTTTCCTCCTCAACGAACAGATTTCTATCTGATTCTAGAACATTAATATTTTCTGTCCTTTCAATATTAGATGACCCCATTAATGCTAACGCATTACGAAGTTTTTCTTTACTTATAAGTCTATTTCTTTGTCTTTTTCCTACCATTTTTAGAAAATAAAATAGACACAAACTAAAAATTCTTAAGCGAAAAAGAAAACACCAAAAAACCCAAAGAAATATACTAGACAACCAAAAACACAAAATATTTAAATACAAACGTATATACATACATACATACATACGTACTTACATGTAATTGTATATACATGCATATACAGATATGGTTAAGTATAAGTTTTTCATTGTATTGTAAAGGGTGTCCCAACAAGAGCGCAATTTTTAAATTTTAAATAAAACACAGATATTTAAAAAAAAATCGTGAAACTTTATTATATCGTAAAGTAGACAGAATGAGGTTATGTATGGAACAATATATCGTGCAGATGGCCGCCGCGGCTTTGCTGGCATGCACGCGATCTTTTAATGAAATTTTCAATGACCGTTTTGCATGCAGAGCTTTGAAAATGATGTTATACCAACTTCCAGAACCTTATTCCTATCCCAAATTGGTGTTAAATCGTAGTATATAAAGAATTTCCAGGTACCGGTCATTAACCTTGTCGAGCCCATGCCTTCGAAATACAATCCTGGATTGGAAGAAAATTCTGTAACATTGATTGGAGAGGCTAATATTATCGGCACCAGAAGGAGTGAAACAAGAAGCATATTGAAGACTCCCAGTGAGGCATATGACACTACCTTTCGTTTTGGCTGTATAACATCACTTTCTGGTGAGCTTTGCCTTTTTTGTGAGTTCGAGTTGTCATATCCGGAATGTTCTGTTAGGGAGTCGGTGCCAGTCTGTGTATTGGCCTCTTAAAAATTCCCTTTGATGTTTTGACGTCGTAGACTCTGATAAGTCCATCATCTCCCTTGTAAATGCGGTTGATTATACCCAATGGCCATTGTAGCACTGGAGTATTATCTTCCTTAAGGATAACAAGCACGCCTTCAATGACGTTCGGTGAAGCAGACTTCCATTTCCCTCTTTGCTGAAGCTCATGTAAATAGTTTTGTGTCCATTCCTTCCAGAACTTGCGTTTGATATCTAAGTTATTTTCCATCTTGCGTCAAACGATATGCTTGGGGACTGGGCATTTATATCTACTGCTGATGTCAAGGGTTCTCCTACTAGAAAGTGACCTGGGTTAAGAGCTTGAAGATCATCGTAGTTTGATGAGAGAGGGATCAATGGTCGTGAATTCAAGATTGCTTCTATTTTAATCACTACTGTTTCCAATTCTTCATACGTGAGTGATGCAGCTGCCACGCTTCTCAGTAACAGATGTTTGGCGGATTTGACAGCCGCTTCCCAAAGTCCACCAAAGTGAGGAGCTCTTGGTGGAATGAATTTAAAATTGATTGACTGATTGCTGTATACTCGTGTAATTTTCTCTTGCGCTGATTGAGAATATATTGATTCTTTTAATTCAGCAATTTTGTTGTTTGCTCCCACGAAGTTAGTAGCATTGTCGCAATACAAAGTCTGACAGTGGCCTCTTCTGCTGATGAAACGTCGTAGTGCGCCTATGAATGCTTCTGTAGATAGATTTGATACGACTTCCATGTGAATGGTCTTGGTCGCAAAGCAACAAAATACTGCAATATAGGCCTTGTCTGGCCTTTTGCCCCTGATTTTGTGATGAATCCAAATTGGGCCAAAATAATCAACTCCTGTGGTTATGAAAGGACGTGCTGGGGTCACTCTATCTGCCGGAAGATTCCCCATTAATTGTTTGAAGAGCACCGGCCTAGCTTTGGTACATCGTATGCATTTGTGGACGGTACTTCGTGCCAATGATTTCCCGTTCGTGATCCAGAACTGTGACCAGGGTGCTGCCAACAATGACTGTGGGCCACAATGACGATTCGTGTAGCTTTTGCATTAATAACCTTGTCATAAGGTGGTTATGTGTTAAAATCGCAGGATGTTTTGCCTTGAACGATAATGTTGACTGCTCTAGACGACCATCCACGCGCATTATCTGATGCTCATCCATGAATGGGTTTAACGAAGCCAAAGGACTTGATTTATGTACGGGTGTTTGATGTGATAGCCTTTCTAATTCTTCCCCAAACTCTGATGCTTGGATGATCTTGATGATAATGTTTGTTGTGTCTTTATCCAAGTTCAAATAATGATTGATTTTATTAAGATCATAAACTTAGGTTATACATACACAAGTATATAAAGTACAATGTAATGGCAAATTAGCTTAAAGTTAGTGTAAAGAAGAAACATGATAATATCAGGGTTGTCATTGAGAACAGCTGACACAACCTAATATCCAACACGCTACCCCTTGAGATGTTTCTATTCATAATGCCTATATTTTATATTACATGTATTTTCTATTATAATATGTTTGTATAGTACGAATTCAGCATATATAAAGGGTAAATGTTTATGTTATATTATAATTAATTCAATATAAAATGTTATAATCCATATTATAGTATACTAGATTAAACATAAATTTGCAATTTGATAAAAGTTACTACATAAAATTACTTTTTCATCAAATTATCTCTTACTACTCTACCATCACAACGTGGTCGTAATAATCTTTTTTCGGTTTCAGTTTGTAATAAAGTGTTAGAACTTGGCTGGTTAGCGCCACTGGGAGGAATTGATCCAGTTGCATCTCGCTCATCCAGAGTAGGCATGGGAATATCCCTATCGTTAGTTGCTTTCCGTATTTCATTTGGAACAATATCATTGTTTGTCGCATTTTGATTTCGAATTTGATCTAAATGTCTTTTTATTTCTCTGTTATTATGAGATATGATGCATCGATACGACCGCGAACCTATTTTTTCTTTAATTTTAGCAGGGGACCAGCTTGGTTTATTTGGATCAGAGTAATCTCGAATCAAAACTTGTTGTCCCTTGATAAATTCTTCATTGCGCTTGCCTTTGTAGTTTAAAATTGCTTTCTTTTGAGGTGCAGTTAATACATGTTTTATGTGATTATTAGATAAAAAAATTTTAAATTCTTGTGAAGTGAACTGTCGACCATTATCACTTACAAGTGTGTTAACTAGACCATAGCGACAAAATAATTCTCTCATTTTACTAATGGTAAACGCAGAAGTTATTTGTTTAGTTGTGAATACTTCAACCCACTTAGAGAAAGAATCTATAACTATTAGTAAATAACGATTTTTAATGGGACCCGCAAAGTCTACATGAACTCGACTCCAAACTGCGTCCGTTGGGGTCCAAGGGATGAGTAAACTTTTTTCAGGATTTGGTTGTGTTTTTTGACAGGGCAAGCAATTTTTTATTATGCTTTCAATGTCCTCATTTATTTTGGGCCACCACACGTAAGAACGAGCCAGTGCCTTTGTCTTTACAATACCTAAGTGAGATGCATGTAAATCATTAAGTATGGCTTTACGAAATTTTTGAGGAATTACAACTCTATACCCCCACAGTATACAATCACTTTCAACAGAAAGTTCAAGGCTTTTATTTCGAAAGGCATCAAATTGATCACCTTTTAACTCAGTGACAACTCCTTTGTGGATTGCCTCACAAAGTTTTGCTAATAATGGATCACGTCTCGTTTCTTTGGCAATATCCTTGTAGCTTAAATTCAAAGGGTTATTCATGTCAACATAGTCTATGTAATTACTATCTTTAAAGTTGTCATACAACTTGCATTCCAGTTGCGGCATTCTTGATAAGCCATCGGCATCATTACAAGTTCCTTTTATATATTCAATTGAATAATCAAAACTTGTTAAAATAAGTGCCCATCTTTGCATGCGGGCTGCTGCCATAATAGGTAAACCTTTACCTTCACCGAAAATCGATAACAAAGGTTTGTGGTCTGTTCGTAAAACAAAATGGAAACCTAGTAAATACTGTTTCAACTTTGTAACTGAAAAGATTATTGCAAGAGCCTCTTTCTCAATTGTGCTGTAATTACACTCACTCTTGGATAGAGACCTTGAAACAAAAGCAATTGGTTTTAAAATACCGTCAACTTGGTGAGATAAAACGCCAGCAATTGCGTTACTAGAGGCATCTGTTGACAGAATTATTGGTAGTTTTGGATTAAAATGTACAAGTACTTTGTCAGAAGCAATTTCTTTTTTTACAACGTCATACGCTTCCTGACATTTTTTAGACCAACGAAACTCGTTGTTTTTTTGTAGCAACTGGTATAAAGGGTACATTTTCTGTGCAAAGTTTTCTATGAACTTTGAATAATAGTTGACCATTCCTATAAAGGCCTTAACTTGAGACACATTTTTAGGAGCTGATGCATCAAGAACAGTTGAAATACGTTCATTTGTTTTACTCAAACCGTGTTTGTCAATAACAAATCCTAAATAAGATATTTTCGGCTTAAAAAAATCGCATTTTCCTATATTTAGTTTAAGACCAGCATCTTTAAGTTTATTCAAAACGATTTTCAGGGTTTTTATGTGTTCATTTAAATTTTTTCCAGTCACTGTAATGTCATCTTGATACACCACGACTTTTGGAATATCCCTTAGTAAACTTTCTATAGTTTTCTGAAAAATCGCCGCTGCGGGCTTTACACCAAATGGCAAACGTTTTACTTTAAAAGTGCCTATGTGTGTACTCCACGTACATAAAAGTTGAGATTGATCATCAAGCACAAGTTGATTATAAGCGTTTGATAGATCAAGTTTCGTAAAAAGGTCACCACCTTCTAAAGATGAAAAAATCTCATCAATACGAGGAAGTGGGTATTTAAAATCAATTAAAAATTTATTTACAGTGACTTTATAGTCCCCGCAAATACGTAAGTCCCCATTGGGCTTGAGAATCGGTACCAATGGTGTGCCCCAATCTGAGCTATCTACTGGTTCTAAAACATCTTTTTTTACTAAGTCACGTAATTGTGTTTCTATTTTGCTTTTCCAAGCAAGAGGTACAGGGCGGGGCTTAAAAAATACTGGTATAGCCTTATCACTAATTTGGAGTGAGACTTTGTTGGGCTTATAAGTTCCTAACTGCTAATCAAAAACTTCAGAAAACTCACTCTTTAACTCTTTAACAATCATTGAAAGGTCAGCGTTTATGACGGAATTTATCTGAGTCAACTCAAAATTGAATGCTCTTAAAAATGAACGACCTAACAAGCAAGGTTTTTTATAATCAGAAACTACTACCTTGATGGTTTTAGATATATTTTTATAGCGAATCGTTGCATCAAACTCACCCAATATATTAATTCGATCACCACAATAACCAATATACGGAACATGACATTGTTCAAGCGGCTTATTGCCGTGAATTTTTTTATAAAAATCCGCAGAAATTAAATTACAAGGAGCACCTGTATCACACGCCATTACCATATCTACTCCTTCAAAGTTTACTGGGAGCGAGTACATTTTGGATGAATTACCACCAGTCACACTGTAAATAGAAAAATCAAAATCGTCATTAACAAAATTTGAATCATGAGAATTAATACTGTTTTCTATATTTGATACATAATTTACTGTTTTAAAAGTTTTTGAGCGGCAAACGTTAGCCAAATGCCCTGTTTTTCCACAGGAATTACACTTGTAGCTTTTAAATTTGCATGCATGTGACTCGTGATTGCGCCAGCCACAATGTACGCATGCTTGCTTGTCTTTCTTGTTGTCGTTTTGACTGCCATTAAAATTTCTGCTTGTTCCTCTGCTACTGCCAGCATTGCAGTTATCTTTGCTGTCCTTTTTACCGTTACACCAATGCATTTTTTTACCTTTTGACATTGCTCTGCTACTTTTTATAAGATTTACACATGACTCATCTGTTGTTGTTGTTTTTAACAAAAATTTTGTCTCCATTATCATCGCCATTCTTAAAGCTTCATCAATAGTAAGTGTATGAGATTCTTCACACATTCTTTCGAAGAGCTTACCACTTAAACCCATTATAAACTGATTTAATATAAAGGCATTTAAGTCAGCACCAAAACCACAATTTAACGCAAGGTGTTTGACACGAGCGAACCACTGAGCTACAGATTCTTCTTCACTTTTATGCGCAGAGTGAAACTTTTTTCGTTCACTGAATACAATTATAGGTGGTGTGTAGTGTGTTTTAATTATATCACATAATTCTTTGTAGGTTTTCAGTACTGGGGAACTTGGACTGCACAGACTGTGTAACAATTTGTATGGCATAGCACCAATCGATTTTAGTAAAATCGCCTTTTTGACATTGTCTTCTGTGCAATTAATTTCACAGAAGTGTATATCCAAACGTTCTTTCCATAAAAACCACGTGTCTCTTTCTGGTACAAATTCTGGAACATTCGATGCTATTATTGTTGTTGCACTTGTTACAACATTGCTTTGTGTTGAGCTTTGATTTGATGGTGTAGACATTTTATTTCACTTGACTTTTATTTTTTGCACTGTATATGTACATACATACATATATATTTTCTTCACAATATATGGTTGGCCGATATATATTTGTAGTTTTAGAATTTCTAATAAATCTCAACATATAACCGATCGTATGTTGAAGAGTTTTAAGAGAGTTCCTGTGGTTTATCCGATTTATAACGTCTTGTTAGCACATGTTTCGTCCTTTTACGTTCTTCGTTGCAAGGTGTATCAATAACTTGTGAAGTTGAGGTTGTCCATTAATTTTCTTGTCTCGAAAGAAATAGCGGACCATAAAACCACATTGAATGTTGTGATAGGTTTTCTGGTGCCATTCCTCGAGATATTGCGTCGGCTGGATTTTCTTTAGAACTAACGTGACGCCATTGTTGGGAATCGCTTAGACTTTGAATTTTTGTTATCCTGTTTGCTACAAAGGTATGGAAGGATGCTGCTGCCGAGTTTATGCAAGCAAGAATAATTTTTGAGTCTGACCAAAAAAGTTTGCCGTATTTTGCAGGCGAAGGTCTTCTTTTACTCTATTTGTTAGCTCAACACCTAACACCGCGGCGCATAATTCCAAGCGAGGCAACGTTTGCCTTTTGATGGGTGCTACTCGGAACTTTGAACATATCAGTCTGGTTGAAACAGTTTTGTCCTTATATGTTGAACGAATATAGATTGCTGTTCCATAAGCTCGTTCAGATGCATCGACAAGCGTATGAATTTCTGTAGTTACTGGGTTTTCATGTTTTAGTACGAATCTATCTTTATTTTGTTTAGGGTTCCTATATTTATGCGAATTTTATTCCACTCATTCTGAAGATTCATGGGTAACTCGTCATCCCATGAAATCGGTAACTGCCATAGATCCTGCAAAAATATCTTGGCTCGTACAACTACCGGCCCAAAAATCCCTAGAGGATCAAAGATCTTGGCTAATTCGGAACTGATTATTCTTTTTGTTACTCTTGTGGCCGTTGGATTTTGTGACCGTCCACATAATTGATCGAACCTTGGGAGCCATATTAATCCGAGTGTTTTAATTGAGCAGTCTGAGTTTTCGTCTAAGTCCAAGTTGATTTCTTGGTTTCAGGTGCAATTCCACTTAATAACTGAAGATGACTGTGCATTCTAAATCGCAACAGAACCGAAAATAGTTCGCTTTGTACGGTTGGTCCGGCATGTATGATGTCATCCAGAGAGGGACCGCTGGATGTTTTAGCTGATGCGTCAAAAACTACTTTTAGTTTTGTGGTTGAGCTGTCAGGTTTCAGTACGCAGTGGTGCGGCATGACGTAGTGTGAATCACGAATGTCTTCTTCTTGGATTTCTTCCATGTGTACCAAGGTCTCGTATTCCTGCATGAATTTGTTGTATCCTGTTCTAAGCTCAGGATTAAGGTTCAATCGTTTTTCCAATGCTAAAAATCGATTGAATGCCATTGTTTTAGGGTTTCCGAGAACGGATGGATTTTCTGCGAATGGTAGGCGCACAATGAATCTCCCGTCCTTGTTTCTTTTTACGTTTTGTGCAAAATGATCCTCACATCGTTTCTCAGCCAAAGATAGTGCTCGTTCCGTATTATTAGTGTCTTCAAGCTTCCAGAATTTTTCAATAAGCTGGTTTGTTGTTTGCTCTTCTGGGGTAAACACTGCGCAGGTTACCAAGTTGCCGTTTCCTTCTTGTAATTTACCCGTGACGATCCATCCCAATGCTGTGTTTTGTAGAATTGGTAGTTTTTGGTTGATCCTTATTTGTTGTGGGAGTATCAATTAATGGAAAAATTCTGCTCCGAGAAATATGTCAATTTTATCCATTTGATTGAAACCTGGATCAGCTAACTTAATATTTTCAGGCAGATTCCAGTCTGACGTGTCGAAAGATTTTGTTGGCTGAGGTGGTACAATGGTCGGAAGCACAAATGCTTCGATTCTGGTGACATAGCTGCCTGAACATGCATGTAATTCTATATTGATTCGTTGGGATACGTTTTGAATTTTACGGCCTATTCCTTCAATGCGCAACGAAGAGTTTGTGGAATTCAATGATAGTTTGTTCAGTACGCGGGTTGTAACCAAATTGACTTGTGATCCCGAATCTAATAAGGGTCGGAATGTGCATGTGTGACCATTGGCTCCAACTGCCTTTACTCTTGCAGTGGCTAGTAATACGTAATTGTTGCCGATGACGTGTTTGTTTGTTGCAGCTACGATTGGCTTATTTTCATTCGATGCAAACGCTAGTTTTTGTGTTCCTTGGCAACCTTCTGCCGAAGTTGCTGAAGTGTTTCCTCTTGCTAGTTCTAAGTGCACCAATGTGTTGTGTCTTTTTGTGCACTTTGAGCAAGATCGTGACATGCATGACTTGGCAGTATGATCTGATTTAAAGCAGTTGACGCAAAGCTTCTTTTTTTGTATCTGGGGTTGATGTGGCTGCTGTTATAAGCTTGGCTCTATCCTTCCCCCCACCAGATTCGTGAGACTTTCCGCGTGTTTCCAACGCTTGGAAACGGTGCTCTATAAATCTAAGCAGATCTTTTAGACTTACGAGGCTCTTGTTGTTTTCTAGTGATTGCTCAAATAAAGTTTGAGTTGATTGATCGAGTTTCTTCAACAAAATGTGAACAATTATGGCGTCCCAACTGTCCACTGGCAGTCCTTGTGCGCTTAAACCATGGATGCATTCTTTAGTGACATCATGTATATTTTTTAGTGCTTGTGCCGTTTCGGTTTTCATTTGGGTATGAGAAAGCAAGTTGTTTAGTAGCGTTGTCACAATGAGCCTTTTGTTATCGTACCTATCAACCAAAATATTCCACGCAATTTCATAATTTGCTGTGGTAATTGGCAAATGTTTTACTAGTGCTTTTGTTTCATCTGCTAGATGTGTGGTTAAGTAAAACATTTTCTCAACCTCGCTCATTGACGCGTTGTGGATTAGTTGGATATAAAGATCTTTGAAGGCTACCCATTGTAGATAACTGCCGCTGAATTTCGGAATCTGAATTTTTGGTAAATGGGGTTGACAATGCTCAGTGCTACGTGGATTATTTTCGCTGACATTATTCACACACTGCTCTAGCTCGCATTGGATATTGTGCACCTCAGCTTGTATTTCGTAAAAGTCATCCAAGGTGTATCCATTTATTTCTTTTTCGTTAGTTAATTGCCATAACGTATCGTTGTTTGCAGAAAACTCATGCATATATTTATTAATGAGCAATAATTTGCTCTGGTAATATGTTACCTGTTGATCTCCCTCTGCCCTGACTTCATCAATAGTTCGTTTTAATGCTCTTGTCAATGCCCGCTGATTGCGAAGAACTTTGCTTGTGATATTGTCAGGTTGTGTCTTTTCCTGCATACCTGAGCTTGCGCCTTCTTCTATTTGTCTCATCGCTGGTGTTGGTTTCTTCACTTTTTTACTTTCGGACTCAAACAGCTCTTTGTATTTGAGTGTGGCGTCCGAAATACGCAAGTATTGTTCTGTAAAATAATTGTGTTCTAATGGCACCAAAGGTTTCCTTTGGAGCTCAGAGTGTTTGTATATATATTTTTTGTTTTTGGTTTTAGCCCAGATAGAAACACCATGTGCTAATATAAACTAAAGTAAGTCTTATTAGAAACACTAAGACTGGTTGATCAATCAAGAAAGTAAGTTTTGTTTGGCTTAAAAATTATTGACGATTTTCTTTATTTTCATTTCTTATATACTAAATTGTTTTACAATACATTTATTAAAATTGCTTTAGTAAGTAAATAGCCAAGTTTTGCATAATTGCTGGACCTTACAAATTACAAATTTAATATTAATTTCTGGTTTGTTAACAACAAGTTCATTAACCAGAACTTAATACTAAAATCTAGAATAAAAATGTTTAGTCAACAATAATAAAATGTTTAGGTAATTGAACATAAAACATAAGTAAAGTAAAATGTTTAGTCGACAACAACGGTTATTAAACTTAATAAAATAAAATAAAAGTAAAACAAAAAATTATGTTGATGTAAATATCAACACATACCGTGGAGTTGTTTATTGAAAGACAGCTTCCCTTAATACCATAGGTTTCGGCTTCACTTACTAGGACGCTGTCGAACTGCAGGTCGATTTGCCTCCTTTCATTGATAGTGGCTCTAGTCAGCAGCAAGTTATACGAGCTTTTTCCAAGTTTCCGTATTGATAGAATGTATAATAAGAGTGAGCCATTCGTATAGATAGATGGTGTTCCATACTCCATGGCATCTATTGCATTGCCATACGGCAGTGTTTCCAATTCGTCAATGATTCTGTTTATTTCGAATTGATTGAGAAAATTTGTGTTGACAATCCCATTCTTGGCCATCTGACATGCTCGGACAATTTCATTTATTTCATCCTACAAAATAATTATTTCGTTGATGGTACTTTACTCGATAAGACTGTAGTCTTTACCACTCGTTATGTTGTTTAGTCTAGTGATGATCTCATTGACCTTTTTTACGGCCTGATTTGTTGCTTGCTGAAGCTCCTTGTTTATTTTGTATTGTTCGTTGTTGTTTGCGATAATACTTTCTTGACTTCTAAGTATGATGTTCCAATCTGCCGCATCGGGACTTCCGACCACCCATTTCCATGCGGACCCGATCCAATCAATTGATCGAGGTGCCCTTCTTTTGATACTAGTCAACTCGCTGAGGCGTTCATGCATCTGCGACATGTGGTGCAAAATGAATTCCTTGTTTTTACTTGGCGGAATGTGTTTCTGGACCAGGGATGATATGTTAGCCGTCATTTATATGTATTCTTCTAGGTTGATAACGTGTACTAATTTGAAATTTCCATCAATTATCCATCCATTGCCAACCTTCAATGAAACAAGCGATGTTTGTACTGGTAGATATGTACAGCGTTCGCGAAAGCATTCAGCTTAATTGTCAGCACGGTAACCCTATTATCCTTCTCAACTATTTCTTTTCTATAAAGAGCTTTATTTCTTCCCTTAATAGTTTTAATAGCTACATAGATTCTATCACCCTTTCTATATTATTTGGACTGTCTTTTTTTATTCATCTTTGCATTGCGAACTGCCATATTTCTTTTTAGCAGATGTCTGAGATCTCTATTTACGTTGTTTTGTTCAGATAAAAGCCTTTCGTAGTTTGCTCCGGCAATTCTATTGAAAAATAGGTCGCGGAGTCTTTTCTTTGTTATTGAATGGATAGTGTTATTGTACCTATCGACACAGATCTCTATCAGTTCTTTTACTGATAGATCTTGATATTCAACTCTCAGACATCTATAAATTTCAATTATTGTTGAATGCAGTCTCTCAACTTGTCTGTTTACCTCACTTCGTTGCGCGGGCGTGAGACAAAGCTTGATTCCTAGTGATTTAATGAAAGTTTCTACTAAAGTACTTAAGAAACTGCGTTAGTTATCAGTGACAAGAATTTTAGGCACTGTAAAATAATGTAAAACCTTAATCAATTTCTTCCTTACCTGAAATAGCGATCTATCCTGTATACTAAAGAATTTTGCAAATTTGGTGAACTTATCTATACAAGTTATGAACTTCTGTCCTTGAATTTCCATAATATCCATATGAAGAATCTCACATGGGTATCTAAGATCAGGAGTTCTTTGGTGATGTATTTGTGGAGGCTTCCTATCATACTTGCATCGATTACAGACATCACAGCAGGCAACATATTATTTAATGGCAGCATGCATGTGTGGGAAGTAGAACTGTTCTAAAATTTGTTCCCTATTTTCCCTAGAATTGCGATGTGCCCTTCTGTGCTCAGCCTCGTTTATTTCGAATTGACGCTCTTTTGAAGTAATGTCTGTTACTATCTTCTGTGTAATTCTAATCTTATATCTAGAAAAATTATCAATATAAAAATCCTGCATGACCCCAAGGATACTTTCAGGTATTTTAATACCATTCACAATATTAGGTCGAAGTTTCCTTTTAGTATGGTAATAAGTGCCTCTTTGGACCAGTTTTTTGAGGATGTGAAATGTCTGGTATACCCGCGGTGTGGTTCGTCAAGTGCTGTCATGTCCATTCTTGTTCCTATTATAATCTGGTTTCTAAACACATTGATTGGAAATTCCATATGGGGAATCAAAACCGAAGAATCTCGGTCGGCACTGTGAACTGTTGCTCCTGACGAGAGTTCATCATCTTCCCGGCCCTCTGAAGCAGTTAAGGTGTCGTCCGAACTCATAGCAACTTCTTCGCTTGCTGTGTCAGTAGAAGAATCATATAGATAGTTTGAAATGGCCTTCAACCTCGAGAGAGCATCAGCCACGTAGTTTGATTTACCAGGTTTATAAATTAACTCGTGGTTATACTCTTCTATACGCGCTTTCCATCTCTTCAATTTGGCATTAAAATTTCTATTTCCTAATGCAAATGTCAGCGGTTGATGATCGGTATAAATTCTAGTCTTAGACCCATAATTTCTGAGGTAATTTCTGAGATTGTCTAGAGCCCATACAATGGTCAGCATTTCCTTCTCATTCGTAGCGTAGTTTTCCTCAGTTTTGTTGAGCGATCGAGAAATGTACGCTATGGGCTTATCCTTTCCAATTTCACCTTGAGACAATACAGCACCCAAAGCACTATTAGAGGCATCGGTTGTTAGATTGAATGGTTTTTCGAAGTCTGGGAAAGACAAGAGTTCAGCCGTTGTCAGCAATGCTTTTAATGTATTAAATGCCTTCAGAGACTCACTATTAAGTATAATAGGGACCTTTTTTGACTAGCCAGCTTCTACCTGAGCATGTTCTCCTCTAGTTAAGTTTGTAAGGGGTTTTGCTACCCTCGCATAAACTCGAATGAATCACCTGTAGTAGGAGGTTATGCCCAGGAAACTTTTCAAATCCTTCAAGTTAGTAGGCGGTAGCAAATTTTCAATAGACTTGACCTTGGCAGGATCTGGTTTGATTCCTTCGGAACCTACGATATACCCGAGAAACTCTACCTCAGTCTTCATAAAATGTGTCTTGTCAAGGTTAACCTTTAAATTAGCTTCACGCAGCCTTGCGAATATTGTGTCTATATTTTTCAAATGATCTTCAATGTCCTTTCCAATCACGATGATGTCGTCGATGAGGAGGACTTCATCTATCATCCTCTCAAATATGGCCGGGGCATTTTTTAAACCAAAGGGCAATCTTAGATATTCGAATTAACCATTCGCCGTTGAAAAGGCCGTTTTAGGGATATCTTTTGGATTCATGGCTATTTGGTGAAACCCTGATGTAAGATCAATCGTCGTGAAATATTTCGCATTTCCTAAGCTAGCTAGAGTATACGTAATGTCAGGGATTGGATAAGTATCCGAAATGGTTACTGAGTTTAAACTCTTGAAATCTACCACCATTCGATATTGTTTTTCCCCATTGGGCTTAGGTTTTTTGGGCACAACCCAAATTGGAGAGTTGTAAGGGCTTTTAGAAGGTCTAATGACTCCCTCTGAGAGCAACTCTTTTACTTGTCTCTCTACCTCTTCCCTCATAAATACTAGGTACGGATAACTTTTCGTGTAAATTGGTTCTTCCGTACTAGTCCTAATTTCTGCCTGGATGTTCGTAGGCGCCAGCTCGCTACCATCTAATGACCCAAAATTGGTTCGTATTTATTTAGAAGGCCTTCTATTCTATTTCTAACTTTTGTTAAATATTCATCGTTTAGGATATAATTAGACTCAGTTGCTAGTTTCTCTTTTAGTGGGATTTTAATACATTTTTTTAATATTAATACGTTTTCTTTTCTATCGACCATAGCGCCTAACTCCTTAAGCGTGTCAACGCCAATTATCCCATCAAATGTTTTCAATTCTGGTAAGACACAAAATTTTATTGATTCATGGATTCCTATAAATTTAAAAAATGGTCCTATAGCTATTCGTTCTATATTTACGTTTCCCCCTACTGATCGTACGTTTATTGGTTTGTCTAAAGGTGCACTGCCGTAGGATAAGTGTGGGCTACAGAAGTTCTTGTTGGAGCCCGTATCGATTAGGAAACATAAACATTACCTGCAGCAGAAGGATATTCTATATAGGGAAGGCTTGAGGGCCTTCCCCCATATAATTTATTTCACCTACGTTTCCTTCAATATGAGAATCTTCTTCTACCGCCCTCTCTGGCACATGGTCTCCATCCGCAAAGGCTTCAATATGATAATTTCTAGGCTGTTTATTACCTGTATGAGGTTCTGAAGCCCCCCTTTTTTCAGCTGCCCTTGGGTTGTTAATATAATTAACTTGGCGCGATTGGCTACTCCTATCCACCTCCATAGGTTCATGCTTGATTGCAGGATACCGGGGAGGTATTTCTGGCTTGCTATAAGAAGTGTAGTTATTTACCCGAAAGTTCGAAGGATTACTCTTATAGTTGTGTTGCTAATTCCTAGGTCGAAAGTTTTGTGTTTGCCATCCCGATCGCATAGGAAATTGCTTTGGTGGCCTTGAAGGACCAGGTCGGTACCCTGTATCTGTCGATTTCGCATTGTTAGGTTTTGCAACTCTAAACAAACAGAATATGCCTCGGGGAGAGTCCGCGGTCGCTGGATTATAATCATCCGCGAAAGGTCTGGTTTTAAGCCACGTATGAAAATATCGAGAGATCTATTACGGTATGTTTCTACTAGAGCTTTGATGGTTTCCTCACTGTAAGATTCGGTCTTCAATTTATTATTGATCAATGAGAGTTGGTGGCTTACGGTGGAGTAGAACTCATCAACAGTTGAAGATCCTTGCGACAATTGGTTAAGTTGGTGTTCCAATGTTTGGATGTCCCGCTAGATGTCAGCGTAGTGGAGTGATAATATCCTTTTCATTTCAGCCCAGTCGCTGTCGAAGACGTTATAGGATACCAACGCTGTATCCGCGGCGCCAATGATTTTCTGGCGAACACTTTGTACAATGGCACGATAAATAGGCTTTTCCTTAACAATTTCGAAGTCCCTCAATATGGTTTCAACAGAATGCACCCAGGAAATATACTGAGTGGGATTACCATCAAAGGATCTCAATTCTTTTACTCCGTCAGGAAGGCGGCTTATGTCCTTCAAGTCATTCTCAGTTCGTGGCCGTTGAAGAGACCATTCATCAGTGACCACGGGGACTGCTGCAACAGCCTGCCTCCTTTCGAGTTGATCTAGCCTACTGATTCCTTTCCTAACGCGTCATTATTCGCTTTGATTTTCCCTATTCTATTCTCCACTACCCGATTTATTTAATTACTTTTTTCTCGCTTTTTTTATTTTCTTTTTTATTTTTAATTTTTGCAATTTATCCACTTTAATATCTTCTTTCATTTAGAATTTATTTCCTTTGTTTAACAAAATTGTATTCCTTCTTCGTACAAAGTATTTTTAATCAATTATTTTTAATATATATATTTAATATATTTTAATATATTATATTTAATCAAAGTATTTTTAATATATATATATTATATATATATATATATATATATATATATATATATATATATATATATATATATATATATATATATATATATATATATATATATATATATATATATATATATATATAAATGAAATACAACGTTAGTTGTCGTTGAATTTTCTTCATAAGCTCTCTTTTATTTTTGATTAGTTCATCTTAAATACTATTTCAAGAATCATTTTATCTATGTTATATTACATGTCAGTTCTTATCACTAAATGTGTCGTGTAGACACCTCTTTGTTCTATGATGATAATTACAAATTTGTTATCATCATAGTTTGGTCTTGTATTTGTTTGACCAAAGGTTATGTTTGCTTACTTGTTTAAGATATATTAGTAGTGTGTATGTTACTTATGTTTAAGGTATATTAGTAGTGTGTATGTCACTCCTCCCCCCTTTAGATAAGTCGATGTCCTCATTGACTGGTTTTATATTATTTACAAAGTGTTTCTTAAATTTAATGGCAAACCCTATAATTATTAATACAATTACAATAATAATTATTAAGAAACTTAAAGAGTAATTTTCTGTTTTGGTTACAACATGCTCTATGTGTTTTTTTAGTTCAGGTAGTGAAATGTTATCTTTAATTATATTTTCAACATCTTCTATGGGTGGTAGAATATTAGATTCCGTGTTTTGTTTCACAGATATTTCAAAGTCATTAATTTTTATTTTACAGTTGTTAAAGCGAATGATATTGTTTCCTTTGATTTTGATTTTAAATTCATTACAGTTATGTTCAATGTCAGTGACTTTTAAGTTTTTCGTAACAATTATATTTGGTTCAATAAAGGTTATGTGTGGTAAAATATTCTTACTGTATTGACAATTTGTTTTGTTATTGTTCATCAAATTTTTGATGCATTCATTATTTTCTAGTATTATTTTATTGTTCTGTACTTTATAAATTACATTATCTATTACAGCATAATTTTCTTCTTCATTAATTTTAAGCTCATTATTGTTTTTATCTGGTAGCTGAATAATTCTTAACCTTTATGCAACGGCATAAAGAACTTAAATAAATCTTATTTAATAAACACTTGCATGCATAGGTGAATATAAGCAATAATAATTATTACAAATCACTGACGAGACACACGCCGCATGTCCACCGTGGGAAACTAAAAGAATAATTTTAACTAATAAAATATATCTTTTCTTTTCGCTCTTATTCTAAGATACCCTTAAGATTTATTCTCATAACTAGTATATAAGACAATGTATTTTATTTTAAAATTAATTAATTGGCAAACATCTTAAAGAGCTCCTCGCTGAGTTCTAATAAAGTTGGAGCTCCCAGATGAGCTCACAATAAATTTGGTTTAATTCATTACAATATAAAAAATCAAAGATTCTGCGATTCCTACGGAACCCTCCAGTATCATTGAAAAATAATTAATATAACAATAACTAAATAAAAAAAACCCTCCTTCGCTGTTATTCCTGGTGATCAGAAAAAATTAAAATATCACAGAGGGTTATCAGAGCGAAAGTGAAGCAACCCGTACCCCAGTAGGTGTCCACGAGCATCAAAGTGGATTACTAAAAAGGCTCAATACGGACCTTCCGCGAGGGCAAATAATTACAAACAGGGATTTTAAGTGGAACGCGTCGCGTCGCGAATCCTAACCAAGGCTCAGACATTCTCAAGAGGTAATAAGAAATAATAATAAAGAAAATAAAAATAATAAAAAACCAATAATAATATTAAAATAAAATATATATATATATATATATATATATATATATATATATATATATATATATATATATATATATATATATATAAGTGACATACACACTACTAATATATCTTAAACAAGTAAGCAAACATAACCTTTGGTCAAACAAATACAAGACCAAACTATGATGATAACAAATTTGCAATTATCATCATAGAACAAAGAGGTGTCTACATAGGCTTGCCAGATCTAATTTGTCAAATAGCTTGACATTGACCAAAAAAAAACTTGATTTTGAAAAAAAAACTTGACAAATAAAAACACTCATACTAAATATATAAAAGAGATTTTTAGTTTTTAAAGAAGAACTTCTGGATAATTATTATTGGGAAAATACGAATTGAATTTCAACTTTTACTCGTAAAAACAATTTTGCTGAGAGTTTTCAGCTAGTCTATAATAAACAAATAATAATTTTCATAAATAACTTGACAATTCTTCAAACACATAACTTTTATTAAAAAAAAAAAACAATGAAAAACCGCCTGTATTATTCCACCCTGGGTATATCAAGTCGGCTAAGCTGATAGAAGGATGGCGCGCCGGTAAAACCCCGGCTCAAGCCGAATCGCCGCCGACGAAAAGTCCACGACTTGCTTCTCTGGTTCAATGTTGTCAATTTACTAGTGTTGAGTAATAGGGTAAATATCAGTGTTGGCACTTTTAAAATAATTGTACAGAAAGTTATAGTTATTTTTTAAACTATAATTGCAGAAAAAAAATATGTATCATATTAGTCCTTAGTTCTATTGATAGTAAAAATATGGGCTTTAGATTTGTTTTTTAGAAATATACACATACTTTTTTTAAGTATTATTACATAGCTAGAATAAATTTGAGAAAAAAAATAACTTACAAAAAAGCTTGACAAATCACTTTTTCACTTGACACTTGACGCGCATTAAAAAACTTGACAATCAGGCCAAATCAGGCCCTGCTGGCAACCCTATGTCTACACGACACATTTAGTGATAAGAACTGACATGTAATATAACATAGATAAAATGATTCTTGAAATAGTATTTAAGATGAACTAATCAAAAATAAAAGAGAGTTTATGAAGAAAATTCAACGACAACTAACGTTGTATTTCATTGGCGCAGTCGGTGGGATCTGCGAAAAAGATCCTTAAAAACGAACTTACAACAAAAAAATAATAAATTAAAAAACTCTGCGAATCCCACGGGACCCTCCAGAATTTTTTTAATAAAAATTTTGTATCATTTACATCGTGTAAAAAATCAACTAAAATACAGTGAACTCGCACAAACGTGAACATTCAGTGTAAATTCCTTTTTCCCTGAAAATTAATGGAAGAAATTCTTTCAAATTTGGAGAAATTAACAATAACCAAAGAAGTCAATACGCAGAATAACATGGAACAACCAAAAAACTTCATAATTCAAAACTTGAAGCTTATACACCCCTTCACTGGACAACGAGACAGATTATGCCTATACATAAACAGCATAGAAAGCATTCTGCCAAACATATCCTTACTACCAGTAGAGGACAGGATATTGTTCTTCAACTGCATCCTGAGGACCATAAACGGGGAAGCGCTGAACCTAATAAGAAGGGAACAGCCAGGAAGTTGGACCAACCTCAAACAACTACTAATAGAAGAATACGGTGAGCGACAACCAATTCCAACACTAATTTTAAACTTAAGTAACATTAGATTTAGGGGTAATGTTAGAAGATTATGTGAGGAAATTAATGAGAATATATGTAAAATAAACGATACTATCAATTTAAGTACTGAAAATATTGAAACAAAAACCTTTTATAAGAATGAAGCTAATTCTCAGAGTCTGAGGGTACTAAAGAGAGAGCTACCCAATCATTTAACGGCACTCGTAAATGCCAACTTAGCTGGAGATCTTAAATCAGCAATTAACATTTTAAGACAGAATAACGAACTAGATACCGGACGGGAATTGACAAAACCACCCACACGTAATTATTCTCGATACCATCCCCAGATAGTAAATAATGAATACAGGAATACAGTCACCCCAAATAGAAACAGAAATAATTTCAACGACTCACATTTTATAACAAACTCTTACCATTTAGGAAATTACCAAATGCCGAATAATCGCAATAATCCCTTTAATAATAATAGTAATCACTTCAATAATAATAGATCCTTCAATAATAATGAAAGTAACCCTAACCACAATAACTTTAACAATAATAGTAACAACCATGGACATTACTCACCACCACATAAACGTTCAAGAGTGAATGATTCCGTTCAATCCCGTATTCGACGATTTGGGCCTGGCGAACCTATGAAGGTGGAAAATTTTCACTTATCAGCCTCCAACAATTACCCTCCATCTCAATGAAAACTGAAAACAAATCTTATAACTTTCTGCTAGACACCGGCTCATCTATAAGTTTAATCAGACAAAACACTTTACCAATTCAAAGCAAACAAGTTAATTCGATTAAAGTAAAAATAATTAAAGGAGACATAATTTTAGATAAAACACAAGAAGTTACCAGCCGTCAAACAGGTACTAGCTTGACTTTCTTTGTTCATGACTTTTGCCAGAATTATGACGGATTACTAGGTTATGATAGCTTGCAAAAGTTGAATGCGGTCATAAATATTAGTGAAAATTTTATCATTTTAAACAATATAAAATATTATTTCCTGGATAAAAACCAAGAAAATCAGAACCAAAGCGTACTGTTCAACTTAAAAGAAATAAGGAATAATGGAACAAAAAATTCTGACATTGGATCACTATTTAGATTGAATCACTTAAACGAAGAGGAAAGTGA
The DNA here is from genome assembly GCA_956483585.1 of Gymnocheta viridis. Lineage (NCBI taxonomy): Eukaryota > Metazoa > Arthropoda > Insecta > Diptera > Tachinidae > Gymnocheta > Gymnocheta viridis. Next base: position 38,448,278 of record OY101444.1, read on the forward strand.
AGAGATTAAGAAACTACTTAAAACTACACAAAAATATTATCTATAAAGAGAACGAAAATCTGACCTTCACACATAAGGTTAAACATAAAATAAGTACGTCCCATGAAGATCCAATCTATGTGAAATCCTATAGATACCCAGAGGTACATAGAGAAGAGGTTGATAGGCAAATAAAAGAGATGTTAGAAAAAAACATCATCTGCCATAGTAAATCACCTTATTCAGCACCAATTTGGGTAGTACCTAAGAAGCAAGATGCTTCGGGCACACAGAAATGGAGGATTGTTATAGACTACCGAAAGTTGAATGGCATCACGGTAGACGATAAGTACCCAATCCCATTGATGGACAAAATCTTGGACAAATTGGGTAGGTCCATTTACTTTACGACAATAGATCTCACAAAAGGATTTTACCAGATAGAGGTAGAGCCTAGAGACAGGCATAAAACTGCATTTTCAACACGAAACGGACATTGCGAATTTCTACGAATGCCCTTTGGATTAAAAAATGCACCAGCTACATTTCAACGACTGATGAACACAGTATTGGAAGATCTGCTCGGAAAAGATTGCCTAGTTTATCTGGACGACATAATAATCTTCAGTACTTCGCTTCAAGAACATATTGCATTACTAGATAAAGTGTTCAAAAAATTGTCTGAAGCCAACTTGAAAATACAAGTTGATAAGTGCGAATTCTTGCAAAAAGAAGCAGAATTCTTAGGCCATATAATCACACCAGATGGGATTAAACCAAACCCTAACAAAATTAAGGCAATAATTAACTACCCAACACCAAAAACAGAAAAAGAAATTAAACAATTTCTTGGATTGGCAGGCTTTTATAGGAAATTTATCCAAAATTTTTCCAATATCACCAAACCATTGACCCAATGCCTTAAAAAAGGAAATAAAATTAATTGTAATAACAAAGATTATATTAAAGCTGTGGAAACCATTAAAATTCTAATTACAAAAGAACCCATATTGGCCCATCCAAATTACGAAAAACAATTTACACTAACAACAGATGCGTCGAACATTGCATTAGGTGCTGTCCTAAGTCAAAATTCTCACCCAATTTGTTTTGCAAGCCGTACACTTAATACTCACGAGACAAACTATTCTACAACAGAAAAAGAATTACTTGCTATAGTTTGGGCAACAAAGTATTTCCGACCATATTTGTTTGGACGCAAGTTCATAATCAATAGCGACCATCGCCCTCTGCAATGGTTACATAACTTAAAAGAACCTAACGCTAAACTCCAGCATTGGAAGATAAAATTAAACGAATTCGATTTCGAAATAAAATATATTCCAGGAAAAGAAAATCATGTTGCAGATGCACTTTCACGTATTAAAAACGGAGAATGTTACTTGAATGCATCAAATCAAGATACTATGACTGACACAGGAAGCGAAATATGCGAGGAAAACGCCTTAGACAACCCTGAAAATGTAGAAGTTTCATCAGTTGCAGCAACCTGCCACTCAGCAGACGAAGATAACATGAATTACATTCCAATAACGGAAAAGCCCTTGAACATCTTCAAAAATCAAATAAATATTCTGGATGGAAATCAGAACAAAGTCTCTTCAAAGAAAGTATTCTCTAACAATGTTACCACTATAATTTATAAGGATTTCAATGAAAATTTAATTAAAGATATAATTAAAACATATCAAATAAACAAAAACGTTACCATATATATACCCAACGATAAGAACTTTATTATGCTACAGAATTATATTAGCAGATTGGTTCAAAATAACTCTCATAAAGTTTTGAGAGCCACCAAGATTTTAGAAAATATAACAGATTTTTCTGATTTTAAAACGAAAGTTCTGGAGATTCATATATCCGGCCTTCACCAAGGAATTGAAAAATAGTTAAAGTATTTAAAAACAAATATTATTACCCAAATTATGTAAAAGAAATATCGAAAATAATAAATGAATGTGAGCTATGTAATAACTGCAAGAACGACCATATTAACAATAAGATACCCTTTAAAATCACACCACCTGTATAAGAAACGAAAGAAAAATATGTGATCGATTTCTGGCAGTGGGATAAAGAATACTACCTAACATGTATCGATTTGTACTCTAAATTCGCGACAGCAGAACCCGTAAAATCTCTAAATTGGATAGAAACGAAAAAAGCACTTTTAAGAGTATTTAACACCATGGGTCCACCCAAAACCCTGAAGATAGACCAGGATCAAGGAATTAATAACATTAACATTAAAAAATGGTGTGAAGAACTGAATATAAAACTGGAAGTAACTACTGGAAAAACGGGAATAAGTGATATAGAAAGACTGCATAAAATATTAAATGGAAAGTTGAGAATCATAAACACGTCAAAAAATAAAGAGTTAATTTACTTACAAATTGAACAGACACTATTCACATATAACCATAATATAATCCACTCCACCACGGGGGAAACTCCCTATAATATATTTTTTAATAGACTTAAGCCCCAATCAAATCCGCAGGAAATTAAAGAACACCGAATTAATAACATTAACAGAACAAGACAAGAGGAACCAATAGACACAAATTATCTAAAAGCAGAAAATTTTAGGAAACGATTACAAAAAATTAACAACCCATTTAAAAAAGTAGCAGTAACACAAATAGAAAAGGATAAGGAGCACTACATAGTGAAATGCAAGAATAGAAACGTTAGGAAATATAAAACACAATTCAAAAGAAGGAAAAAGAAATAATAATAAAAACACTTTCAGGCTTAACAAGGACCAGTCAACACAAAAGGACAGGACCATTAATAATAACTATATTGTTGATTATTATTTTGACAATCATAGTGGTTAACGGACAAATGATCGAAATAAACAACATACATGATGATTATGGGTTTACTATTATCAACCAAGGAAATCTAGAGGTACCAACAGAATATAAATATCAAATACTACCTATAAACAAAACTCACCTTGATTATGACTTACTTATGGAACAGTATAAATCAGTAAAATATTATCAAAACAATATGACAAAAAAATACCTAACAATGGCATTCAAAGAAAAACAAATATTTTTAAACAGACATAAGCGAGGGCTAGCAAATGTAATTGGCGACGGTTTGAAATTCCTTTTTGGAACCATGAACGAAGAAGATAGAGTAAATATAGAAAAAGCAATTAAAGATTTAAAAACAGATATCATTACTACTAACGAATTCAATGAGTTAATCGACCACATAAATAACGAACATAAAATACTGGAAAAACTCCAAAATGAAACATTTAGAACACAAAGTAAACTTACAGAAAAAGTTTACGCAGACATGTTTTTGGAAAACGTCAAAATGTATTTAGAACACATTCAGGACATTCAATTAGCAATACAACTGGCTAGATTAGGTATTATAAACCCAAAACTAATCGACTTACAAACTGCGACAAACTTATCTACACTAGAATTTGAGCATATAAAATCTTCAGTTTGGTTGGAATTAGATCTAATTTATTTTATACTCTCTATCCCGACTCAATTCAAAACTTATAAAAGGTTAAGAATTATTCAGCTACCAGATAAAAACAATAATGAGCTTAAAATTAATGAAGAAGATAATTATGCTGTAATAGATAATGTAATTTATAAAGTACAGAACAATAAAATAATACTAGAAAATAATGAATGCATCAAAAATTTGATGAACAATAACAAAACAAATTGTCAATACAGTAAGAATATTTTACCACACATAACCTTTATTGAACCAAATATAATTGTTACGAAAAACTTAAAAGTCACTGACATTGAACATAACTGTAATGAATTTAAAATCAAAATCAAAGGAAACAATATCATTCGCTTTAACAACTGTAAAATAAAAATTAATGACTTTGAAATATCTGTGAAACAAAAACACGGAATTTAATATTCTACCACCCATAGAAGATGTTGAAAATATAATTAAAGATAACATTTCACTACCTGAACTAAAAAAACACATAGAGCATGTTGTAACCAAAACAGAAAATTACTCTTTAAGTTTCTTAATAATTATTATTGTAATTGTATTAATAATTATAGGGTTTGCCATTAAATTTAAGAAACACTTTGTAAATAATATAAAACCAGTCAATGAGGACATCGACTTATCTAAAGGGGGGAGGAGTGACATACACACTACTAATATACCTTAAACATAAGTAACATACACACTACTAATATATCTTAAACAAGTAAGCAAACATAACCTTTGGTCAAACAAATACAAGACCAAACTATGATGATAACAAATTTGTAATTATCACCATAGAACAAAGAGGTGTCTACACGACACATTTAGTGATAAGAACTGACATGTAATATAACATAGATAAAATGATTCTTGAAATAGTATTTAAGATGAACTAATCAAAAATAAAAGAGAGTTTATGAAGAAAATTCAACGACAACTAACGTTG